>JAYESA010000006.1:186038067-186638067 GCA_036927795.1 Iris macrosiphon | reverse complement strand
TTACATTCTACATGGAATATTTTATATTTTCAATCATCTTCAGAAAATTTATCTTGTTCGCCTTCCTCGTCCTGCTCTTCCTCTTCCTCGTCTTCACTTTCATCTACTTCGTCGTCCTCTCCGGATAATTCTACATCTTCTACATTATTACTCGTGTAATGAGTAACTTCCGTTGAGTCCACATCTACAATATTTGTTACAAGAGGTAGATCGTCCTCCTGATAAGCTATTTCGTCAATGTCAAAGGTATTTCTAGCTTTAGTCTTGCATACTACCCACCAATCCGACCTCGCTGTCCCCCGTCTAGGATAAGTTGCGAAGTACACGAGCTGAGCCTGACTTGATAGGACAAATGGTTCGTAGCCTTGATATCTACGCTTGTAGTTTATATCCACAAGGCCATGCTTGTCAATTTTCCAACCTTGATCTTGAATCGGATCGAACCATTCACACCTGAATAGCACGATATTAGCAGGTTCTGGGCCATAATTATATGTCAACTCCACAATCTCTCGTAAGATGCCAAAAAAATCATTGCCCGGATTGACGTCTTTGTAGTTTGAAGATTTGATACACAAACCACTGTTTTTCGTGGAATCAAGATCCAGAAAGCTGTCTCTAATAGGAGCATTTGTTGACTTGAACCTGAACCCATTCACACAGAAACTTGGCCATATTTTTACGGCAGTAATTGGTCCCTTGGCTAGAGTCCTAATAGATTCAGTCTCAGGTGATATTAGACGATCGACCTAAATACCAAAGTAGCGATAGTAAGTTATTTGTTTTGCAAGTGCAGAAATAAAAAGTAATTACCAAGCATATTACATATGCGCTCAACCAAGAAGGAAAATGGCATCTCATATCTTGTTCTACTTCTTCGTCTGTTATGTAGGGCCTAACCGACCTCAACTCATCATTATATGTGCTAAAAAACAATGAAGCAACTGCTGATTAGTAGCATAATAGTATCTTATACTATTACATTGAGATGATGTAAACGTGGACGTTAATTACTTACCCCTCTAGCTTCTCCACTTCATCCTCGTCGCAATTGAGTAATATATACAATTGAGCAGCCCTTAGCTCATCGTCATTCAAATATCTCTTCTTCATTTTTCCCGAGGGCTTTCCGGATGCATTGAATACTTTGAGTATTGCATCATTAGATTCCTGATATGCGTCGTCGTTTCTGGGAGCTTTCGTCCTATTAGTAGCAACATGCGGATTGAAATACGTCGAGCAAAAGTTTGTAATCTCCTCGAGAACATAAGCTTCACAAATAGAGCCTTCAACCCGTGCCTTATTTTTCACCTTTCTCTTTAGGTGATTCAGATGGCGCTCGAAGGGGTACATCCACCGATAACCGACAGGACCGCCAACACGTGCCTCATAGGAAAGATGAATTGGCAAATGCTCCATAGAGTCGAAGAATCCAGGAGGAAACACCTTCTCGAGCTTACATAGTGTTACCGCAATGTCCCTCTCTTGCTTTTCTAGACGATCGACGAGCAACTTAGTACAACAAAGATCTCTGAAGAATATGCTCAGCTCTGTCAATGGGTCCCAAACGACCTACGGTAAGAATTCCCGAAATGCAATCGGAATTAACCTCTCCATGAATACGTGACAATCGTGGCTCTTCATACCTACTAGTTTGTTCTCCTTGAGGTCGACGCATCTTTTCAAGTTCGACACGTACCCGTCTGGAAACTTTAGACCCTGAATCCACCTACAAAGTCTACCTTTATCCTCTTTATCCAGTGAGAAAACTGACTTAGGTTGCTTTAACTTTCCATTCCCCTCCTCTATCAAATGCAATGCATGACGTCTACATATGTCTTCTAAGTCCAACCTCGCCTTCGGATTATCTTTCATCTTCCCCTTTACATCCATTACAGTATTAATTATGTTATCAAACACATTCTTCTCGATATGCATGACATCAAGGTTATGTCTGATCAGATTGGTGCTCCAATATGGCAGATCCCAGAATATACTCCTCTTCGTCCAGTTATGGGTGCGACCAAATCCGTCACACTTGTACCCCTTAGCAGGCTCTTGGATAGCACTTGGTAAATCTTTTACCTCTTCCCATATCGTGCATCCGGGCCACCTTGGCGGTGGATTGGCCTTCTCCACAACTCCCGCACGAAAAGCATTCCGATTCCTCCGGTACGGATGATCGTTCGGCAAAAATTGTCGATGACAATCGAAGAAGCACGGTTTGCCTCCGTGTTTCAAACGGAAAGCCTGAGAACGGTCCATGCAATACGGACATGAGAGACGACCATGGGTGCTCCATCCCGATAACATTCCATAGGCCGGAAAGTCGTTGATGGTCCACATAAGTGCTGCCCTCATCTGAAAATTCTGCTTTCTAGAAACATCGTACGTGTTGGCACCGACTTCCCGCAGCTGATTCAACTCATCTATCAAAGGCTGTAAATACACATCGATGTTCCTCTTCGGATTGTTCGGACCCGGGATAATAACGGTTAGGAACATATACGGAGTCTTCATGCACATCCAAGGCGGTAGATTGTACGGAGTGACGATCACAGGCCAACACGAATACTGGGAGCCCAAAAGTCCGAATGGGGTAAAACCGTCAGAGCAGAGCCCCAATCTGACATTACGCGCTTCCTCGGCAAAATATGGATACTCTCGATCAAAGTGCTTCCATGCTTCTCCATCGGATGGATGATCCAATACTCCTTCGATCTGTTTTCGCCTGTGCCAACTCATGTTTTCTGCAGTCTCCTTAACCATGAACAACCGCTGCAACCGCGGCGTCAAAGGCAAGTAGTGCATCGAATCGGTAGGCTTCCTTGCACCGACAGACTTTCCTCTAACAGTGGCCTTGTAGCGATCAGCACCACAGAATCTGCACGCATCTTCATCCTTGTCGTCTTTGTAGTACAACATGCACCCGTTGCGACATGCATCAATTTTCTCGTATCCCATCCAAAGCGATCTCACCATCCTCTTAGATCGATAGAAGTCTTTAGGCAACTTTGCACCCTCGGGCAAGATCTCTATAATCAAATCGAGCAGTCGATTATAGCATTCTTGCGACATGTTAAAATCGGACTTGATGCTCAATAATCTTGTAACCACCTCCAACGGTGAATGATCCTCACAACCAGGATATAGTGGAGTCCTTGCATTCTCAAGCAACTCCATAAACTTTGCAGCATCGGCATTCGGTGCCTCCTCAGCTGCATCATAATTGTCGGGATTGAAACTAGGTCCCGCCGCATCATAATTGTCAGGATTGAAACTAGGCCCCGCAGCATCATAAACCATGTTCACCAACCCGTCGTCGTAAGCATCGTGGTCTTGGACATCCATATACGGCTCCACATAGGGCTCCGACTCCGATGCTAGAGATACAAGTTCTCCGTGCGCGGTCCACTGATAGTAATTCGGCGTAAAGCCCTTCGAGTATAAATGATATGTAACTTTCACTTCAGGATGATATTTCCTGTTGCGACATCTCACACACGGACACTTAATTTTGGTACCGTCCATGTATTGAGGGAACGCCTTTGCGAACTGCAGGAACTGCTGTACACCCTCAATGAATTCATCCCGCACACCGCACATGTCATCAGGATGACGGTTGTACATCCACGAACGATGACGCAGATAGTAATTCATATCCATTTCTAGAAACTTCTGCAAAATTGACATAAGCTATCATATAAATCATTACATGCAAAATTAACCGTACTATAAAAATCATAACTGATATAATACATATTTTCATTTATCAAAACTGCAGCTGCCCCCAACCCCATAGTACTATGAACTGCACTATAAGTGTGCAGTCAACACTACAAATAGTGTGTCATACTATAGAACTGCAGCTGCCCCCAACCACACTCCTAGGTCAGTGTCCGTTATGGGAAAAGCAGTCATGGCATTGCACTAAGGCACCTGGTGCTTGAACAATTTTTGCATCAAAAGTTTCCCAAGTACACGGGCTATTGCTCTATGAAAATATGCCATAGCTAGGAGTAGAGCTGTCGAGTGGGCCGGGCCTCTCAGGCCCATGCACTATAACGGGTCAGACCGGACCTAAGGGTAAAAATCTAAGTCCAGTTCGACACGTGACCCACGGCACAGTGAGTTTCAGACTGGACCGAGCCGGACCGGATCGGACTTGGAATTCCGTGAACCCTACAAGGACTTCAAAGTAGAGATTGAAGAACAACTAACATTTTATTTTTAAATTATGAAGTGTAGGGTTGAATGTGCATAGGAGATGGTTGGGAGCGCATTTGTTTCCGGGAGAAACAACACAGATGGTATGCTCTCTCGGATGAACTTCTCTACTTTGGGATATGTAAACATAGCACAAAAAAATAACACACTGCAAGTTCTTGCTTCATATTTGTCTTGGAGATTCACAATCCATTTGTTTCAATCTATATACAAGAACTTGGCAGATTGTATGCATACCAAATCCCATAGATTGGCGTAGGACTATGTAATACATGGATGTGTATAATACATCAGATAGTATAAACCAGGTTGTCGATCAGGCTAGCAAGCAGCAGCGTGTCGGGCCGGGCCGAGCTGTGCCTTGGGTCGGAACGAGCCTGGGCTTCGGGGCCGGACCTCTCTTATGGGCCGAGATATGAGGTCCGACACGTCCCTATATATTGGGTCGGGCCGGGCCGAGCCCACGATAATTCGGACAGGGTTTTGCGGGCCGGATTCGTGCCGGGCTGGTCATCCCGGTCCAATTGTCAGGTCTAGCTAGGGGTGGGCGTTCGGGTTATTCGGTTTCAACACCGAAATAATAAAAATCGAATAAGTAAAAATTTTAAAAACCCAAAGCTGAAATAAATTATCTATAACCGAAACAGAACCGAATTGATAATCAATTTATTTTATTTGATAATCAAAGCTAGTAAGCAGTGCTCACTGCTACTGTTACCTCTCTCGTAGACTTGGGCCAGTCGGCCCTAACCCTAACCCTAACCCCATGTCAACAAACCTAACCCTAACCCTAACCCTAGGTCCTCATCAGTGTCTGTGTCAGTGTGTGTGTGTGCCGTGTCTGTGTCTGTGTCAGTGTCTGTGTGTGTAGTGTTTGTGTCAATGTCACATGTGTCCTGTGAGAGAGAGAGAGAGAGAGAGAGAGAGAGAGAGAGAGAGTAGGGTTTACCGGAATAGGGTGGAGAGCCGGTCGACGGAGCGCGGGGGAGGGGGGGGGAGTTTTTCTCTTTTCGAATTTTCAGCAGATGGGGAAAAATGAAACCGAGCCCTAATTAACCAAATTTTAGCGACGTTTAGCGACGTCCAAGTAAAACGTCGCTAACTTAAATTTTAGCGACGTCATTGACGTCGCTAAACACGTTGCTAAAATATTTTTAATAAAAAGGTCGCTATATACGTCGCTAAACGTCGCTAAATTAGACGTATTAGCGACGTTTAGCGACCTTTATTTAACTTATAGCGACTTAACTTTTAAAATCTTAATAAAAGTCGCTAAACGTCGCTAAATGTCGCCATTTAGCGACATCTAGCGACGTTTTTATAAGGAGTCTCTAATTATATATTATTAGCGACGTTTCTTTTGACGTCGCTAAAATACGTCGCTAATAGCGCTTTTTCTAGTAGTGTTCTTACTCCTCCAGAAGACCAAGTTACCTCCTACAAATATGCAATATCCCGAGGTAGACCTCCTGTCATCAGCACAACTAGCCCAGTCAGAATCACAATAACCCTCAATGCTCACGTGATTGTTCTTCCTGAATATTAGTCCATTCCGGGGAGCACCTTTCAAGTACCTCAGAATCTGGTACACTGCATCCATATGACCCTTCCGTAGGTCATGCATGTAGCGGCTCACCACACTTACTGCAAAGCAGATATCAGGACGTGTGTGGCTCAAATAGATCAACTTGCCAACCAGTCTCTGGTATCTGCCCCGATCAACTGGTTCTCCAGCCTCAACATCAATCTTGAACCTCTAATCTATTGGTGTCGCTGCAGGTTTGCACCCCAACATACCAGTTTCTGTGAGAAGGTTAGTGCATACTTCCTTTGAGAGAGAACAATCCCCTCTGCTTCTCGAGCAATCTCAATCCCAAGGAAGT
This sequence comes from Iris macrosiphon, assembly GCA_036927795.1. NCBI lineage: Eukaryota > Viridiplantae > Streptophyta > Magnoliopsida > Asparagales > Iridaceae > Iris > Iris macrosiphon. The sequence goes on along the minus strand of JAYESA010000006.1, from coordinate 186,631,957 downwards.
ACCGAAGAAGGCCGAGATCCTTCACCTCGAATTTCTTGCCAAGCTTTTCTTTGAGTTGGGCGATCTCCTGCTCATCATCTCCTGTGATAATCATATCGTCCACATATACCGCAAGCATGGTGATGTGGCCTCCACTCCGACGGAAGAACACAGTATGATCAGCATTGATCTGCTGATATCCTATCCCTATCATCTCCCTTCTGAATCTGTGAAACCACGCTCGAGGAGACTGCTTCAGTCCATAAAGGGACTTCTTCAACCTGCAGACCTTGCCTACTGTCTGATTGGTGCCAAATCCTGGTGGTATCTCCATGTACACCTCCTCCACTAGATCTCTGTGAAGAAATGCATTCTTCACATCCAGTTGGTGTAGCTTCCATCCACCATTCGCTGCCAGAGAAATCAGAGTCCTGACAATGCTCATCTTTGCAACTGGTACAAATGTCTCGTCATAGTCGATGCCGTACGTCTGACTGTATCCCTTGGCTACTAGTCGAGCTTTGTAGCGCTCAACCTGTCCATCTGGGTTATGCTTCACGGTAAAGACCTACTTGCATCCAACTGCTCTCTTCCCCTCTGGCAGTCTCACAAGCTCCCAAGTGTGGTTTTTCTCCAGAGCTCCCAACTCCTCGTGCATTGCCGCTTTCCACTTTGGATTGTTCTTGGCAACCTGCCAATTGTTAGGTACAGTAATACTATCCAAAGATGCTATAAATGCTCCATAAAAAAAAGGGATATGGTCATAAGAAACAAACTGAGCAATATCCCAACCATATCTGTTTGGAGGATTTCCTGCATTACTGCGAGTGGTCCTCCGTACAGATAGTGGTGTGGGAGGAGTAGAAGTAGGAGGAATGATATCTTGTGAAGGAGGGGGTATCACCTGAAGGGGGTTGGTGTCGGTGCCTCAGGAGTTGGGACGAACGCAGGCAAGGGACTTGGCACTGGCACTGTCGGTACTGGTCCTGTAGTTTGCTTCTCTCTCCTGCTGTAGGTAAGTAACTCTCCCTGAGCCGTAGGCCTAACACCTTCACCTTCTTGTCCCTTCTCCGTGCCTCTATGCCAAACTTCTAAATCGGTTACCACCAAGTTCTCCATCTCCCCCTCTCGCCTAATACTGGCAGTATTAGGCGTGTTGTGTGAAGTTCCGTCCTGGCGGTAGTATGGCTCATGCTCCCGAAAGTGGACATCCATACTGACAAACTTCTTCTTCTCTACTGGACTCCAGCACACATACCCCTTCTGGGTCGCCGAGTAGCCTACGAAGATGCATTTGACTGCTCTAGGGTCAAGTTTCCTAACTGATGGCCTGTTGTCCTTCACAAAACACACACACCCAAACACCTTCAGTGGGAGTATCCCACTATTATTGCCTTGCAATACCTCACATAGGGACTTCCATCTGAGGACCTTCGAGGACATCCTGTTGATGATTTGAGCTGCTGTCAACACTGCATGCCCCCACAGACTATGTGGGACATTCATGTCGATCATCATACTTCTTGCGACCTCCAGAAGGTGTCTGTTTTTCCTTTCTGCAACTCTATTTTGTGCTGGTGTGTATGCACAGGTGGTCTGATGCTGTATTCCGTGTGCTGACAGGTATTCTGCAAGCGTCCTGTTGGTATACTCCGTTCCATTGTCAGACCTCAGTACCTTCACAACTGCTTTGTACTGAGTCTGGACATGCTTATGGAAATCCCGAAAATAAGCAGGTACATCATTCTTATTTTTCATTAAATATAACCAGGTAACACGAGAGGCACACTCAATGAAAGAAGCAAAGTACTTATAACCATTCATAGTGTTAGTAGCACATGGACCCCAGACATCAGAATATACTACCTCAAAAGCAAAAGTGCTCCTATGACCCGTGCCAACATATGAGCTCCTAGTAAGTTTTTCTAACTCGCACGCATCACATACTAATTTATCTTTATTTGTTTTTGCATAAATCTCTGGATACAACTTACTTAGAGTATCAAAGAAAGAATGTCCCATCCTCCGATGATGGAGTATCAAGGTATCCTCAGTCCTCTGCTGCAGTCCTTCCATGCCAGCCTTCTCTGCCATAGATACTAATGCTGAGTCCAGTCCTTCTCGATCCAGGTACCACAGTCCCTCATGCCAAGTGCCAGTCCCAAGTCTTCGTCTTGTCCCTTTCTCCAGGAAGGTCACCTTAGGAATATCAAAAGAAACAATGCATTTAAGTTGGAGGATTATAGAACTAATTGACAAGAGACTGACTGGAAAGGATGGAGCATGTAAAACATTGGATAATCTTACTGAACCTGTACAATTAACAGTACCCTTACCGACCACTGGCTGGAAAGTGCCATTAGCTGTCTGAATGATGTCTACTGATGCTAGGTGAGTGTAGGAAGAAAACTCACTAGCATTCCCCGTCATATGCCGAGATGCTCCCGAGTCGATAATCCAGTCTGATGATTTAAGGGAAGAGATAGACGCAAGGGCAAGTGATTCGTCAGTACCTTCTGATAGATGGGCATACATGGCAGTGTTGCCCCTAACAAAGAATAAGGTGGATGCCTCCTCTATTCTACTCCTCATGTCTCCCAGTGCCTGGTCCTCCACGGTAAATGTGTCATCAGCTTCTCCGTTCCCTTCTGATATCAGGAGGTTCGCCCGATAACCTCCTCGTCCACCTCGTCTACCCCCACGACCACGTCCTCCATTATATTCTCGTCCGCCGAACGGTCCTCGTCCACCATCTGAATCTCCCTCCCTAGGTGGTTTGGTACAAGCATACCGCTGATGACCCATCTGTCACGCCCCAGTCCCAAAATATCGAAGGACTAGCAACGTGGCAATGGCCAGCAGCACACACCGATGGACAAATCCAATTTAATGGATCCATCGGGGCATACTTAAGCTGTATTACAACAATAATCAGGGTCTACTAATCTCATCCACAGAATGAATATATCAATATCAACATAAGGAATATAAACAACAAACATCAAATCACAAGTAATTAAATCGGGTAACAATCCGATAATCAAGTCTGTTACAATTGTTCATTTAAACAGGAATGTAAAGAACATCATAAACTGAGTATGGAAGAAACATATAATCAGGAAAATCTATGGCAATCGCCTAGTCTTCGGTTTCTGGTTCTGCTCCACTGTATGCACCTATTTCTGCTTCTGCTCCTGATAATGCTCCTGTCCTGAATATCTCGGGGTGGATCTCCTCTGCTAATCCTGGGGATATAATCCGGATCCAGGTCCTCAGGGAACATAGCAAGGTACAGATAATACAAGCCAAAGATAATGCAGTACAGCAAATAAATGAAACAATAGGGTAAATATATAACCAGCTAAGTGATATGCAAGATGAGAGCAGTATTATAACTCAGGCTAAAACCACTACAAGCTCTGTGTCTGGGAGCCGGTAGCAGTGATATCATGTGGTTGTCTAGCTCGGAGAGAGACTGAGACACCGGCATAATATATAATCAACCTGTAGCCTATGTGACTCTCCCCACCCAATGTAATCATACGTCTCATGTCCACGACGTCTCATGTCCATGCCACGCAGGATCATAACTAATGCATCCAGTCATATAATATCTAAGCAAAGGAATAAGTCATGAAAAACTGTATCCTATACAGAATCACCATGAATATCTCAGGACAATTCTGTATCATGAATAGTGTCAGGTGTCATGGGTATAACGTACTTGATAAGGCAAGTACGAGAAGTACAGGGTCTCGGTATCCATCTCTAGATGACGTTACACAACGCCGTGTACGGTATTGGCACCCGACTGTAATCGGACGCTAAGTAAGTCACACGGTCCTAAGTTTAAGAATGTACAACAAGTATATATTTCAAGGAAATAAGTAGCAAAAACTGGAGGATTTGGCAAGGTACACTTGCCTGGGGTTCCGGTTCCAATTGTAGCTCTGACTTCAGCGGGATTTGTAGGGACTCCTCCGGTTGCTGAAATAAACATCACCATAAGATTCAGAAAATATCAATCAACTAGAAATGCATGTCCTTAAGTCCAATTTGGACACAGGGGCGAAAATGACAGTTTCTGGTCAAAGCGGGGTCCACGTGTGGGCCGCTTTGCACCAAAAAATGTGTCAGGGATAAATGTCTCCAAATTTGTCAAACTTAGTGTCAACAGGTCTAGAACGATGATACGAACCCAACAGAACTTGCAGAATTAGATTCCGATGAGCCGATCACAAAATCGCCCGTCAAGTGGAGCCTGTGGGGCCCACGATACGCGATTTTGTCAACGTTCTCAGAATTGTAACAAACTTGTGTCACAGGACCAGCGTATTACTACGAGTCCGATGGCACAAGTTTCGTCTCGATCCGACGGGTGTACACTAAGTTACAGCGAGAACCAGAAAGGACGGATACGGGGCGTTGTCGGCGGATACGCGTTGATTCTGGTGTGCACGCCCATCCAAATCAACTTCTACGAAATCCCGCACGTCCGTATCAACGACGCGCACGTATCGGTGAAGACCGCCCACGACCAAGTCATCCCGTTTGGTGGGACGTACTAAGTTCCGAGGTGAAACATGGCGTTGGTTTTCCTATTTTTGGATCGCGGTTCGCGATCACCACAGGACGCGATGCACCGAGCGGGTTACACAGGCATCGAGGGGATCATGCAGGCTTCACAATGCAACAGACGGAATCAAAAATGGGTCAACGAGCAAAGAGAACGGGATATCTGAACAGGGCTCCGGGAAATCTGAATTCTCCGTGTCCGCGTCGTGTCGATACGAGCTGAGTCGTGTCCGGCCGAGCTAGGGTTAGGGTTCCGGGGCTATGCCGGAGTCGGATATGCTCGCCGGAGGGTTGCTGGGCTGGGCGGCCAGTTGAGGTGCTGCGGTTGGCATCGCCGGATGCGGGCGGCGCTCGCTGGCGGAGGCGGGCTGGCCCGCCGTTGCTTCGGGGCAGGGGAGACCGTGGCGGAGGCGCTGGAGGAGGGAAGACGGGGCGCTGGCTAGGGCGGCCGAGGGGAGAGGGTCGGTCGGCGACGAGGTCGGGATGCACTGGCGGCGGAGCTGCGGGTTGAGGGCGGAGGACAGGCTGCCGAAGAAGACGACGGAGGGGGAAGGAGACGGCGTCGAGGCGGGGGCAGCGGGTTAAATAGGGGGCAGAGAGGAGCTGAGCCGCCGTCCGTTGCGGGGAGAGAAGGCGGAGGGTCGGGGACGCGAGCGGGCGGCGGTTGCAGGAATGAGGAAGGCGGAGCGGCTCGGGACGGTCGGGGAGAGAGAGGGTCGGGGAGAGAGAGGATCGGGCTAGCGGATCTGGGTCGGGTCAGCGGCGGATCTGGCCCGATCCGCATACAGGAAAGCGGGTCGGGTCGACGGGTCGGGTCGGGTTGGTCTGACGGCCCGGATCCGACCCAATAACCTTGAACCCGGTTCATCTAGACCGGGTTCGGTTCGGTTCGGTGCAGGCCAAATAAACCGGGTTTATTATGGTTCAATTTGGTTTAATTAATTAATTAGTTTTTAGGGTTTTAAAAATACTTTCGGGGTCCAATAAATTCTCGAAAAATTATCCTATGTCTAGTTTTTCATTTTACACCATAAAATATTATTTTCATAATATTTTAATATTATTTAATATTATTTAAAAATTATTTAATAGTTAAAACATCTTAGTTTAATTAAAGAAAATCCCAACAAATTCCAAAAAATTATGAAAAAATCCAAATTTAAAAATTCTTGAAAATTAGGGGGTTTACACAAGTCCCAAAATATCGAGGGACTAGACACGTGGCAATGGCCAGCAGCACACACCGATGGACAAACCTAATTTAATGGACCCATCAGGATGTACTTAAGTTGTAATACAATAATAGGGTCTAAATATACTAATCTCATCCACATATATAAATACATCAAGATCAGAATCAATAAGCAAAATCAATTACAATAAAATATAATCTCAGGAAATAACCCGATAATAAGTCTGATACAATAGTCAAGATACAAGAATAAAGATAACCACAGCAAATACTGAGTATGGAAACAGTATATACTCAGAAGATACCCGAAGAGATCACTCGTCTACTGGATCTGGTACTGCTCCAGTGCCTGCTCCTGTTCCTGCTTCTGCTCCTGCTAATGCTCATATCCTGTATACCTCGGGATCGATCTCGTCTACTTATCCTGGGGACATAATCCGGATCCAGGTCCTCAGGGGACATAGCAAGGTACAAAATAACTCAAGCCATAAATAATGCAGTGCAGAAAATAAATAAAATAATAGGGTAAACTATATAACTAGCTAAGTGATATGCAAAAATGAGAGCAGCACTAAAACTCAGGCTGAGACCACTACAAGCTCTGTGTCGGAGAGCCGGTAGCAGTGATATCATGTGGTTGTCTAGCTCGGATAGAGACAAAGACGCCGGCATAATATATATAATCAACCTGTAGTTTGTGTGTCTCTCCCCACCCAATGTAATCATACGTCTCATGTCCACAACGTCTCATGTCCATGCCACGCAGGATCATATCTAATGCAATAAGTCATAATAAAATCTAAGCATGTACAATGTATATGTCCAAATTCTGTATCCTATACAGAATCACCATGAATATCCCAGGAAGATTCTGTCTCATGAATAGTGTCAGGTGTCCTGGGTATAACGTACTTGATAATTCAAGCACGAGAAGTATAGGGCTTCGGTATCCATGTCTAGGTGACGTTACCCAACTCTGCGTACAGTGTTGGCACCCGACTATTAATCTGACGCTAAGTGAGTCACACGGTCCTAGGTCAAGCATGTGCAATCATACAAATAAGGCAAGAAAATATGTAACAAGAACTGCAATGTTGGCAAGGTACACTTGCCTGGGATTCTGGCTCCAACTGTAGTTCTGACTTCAGTAGAAATTTCAGGTACTCCTCCGGTTGCTGAAATAAACTTCACCATCAGATTCAGAAAATATCAAATAGCTAAAAATGCCTGTCCTTGAGTCCAATTTGGACACAAGGGCAAAAATGACAGTTTCTGGTCAAAGTGGGGTCCACATGTGGGCCGCTTTGCACCGAAAACGTGTCAGGAACAAAGGTCTCCAAATCCGTCAAACTTAATGTTAACATGTCCAGAACGATGATACAAACTCAATGGAACTTCCAGAAATGGATTCCGATGAGCCGGTCACAAAATTGCCCGTCAAGTGGAGCCGTGGGGCCCACGATACGCGATTTTGTCAACGTTCTCAGAATCGAACCAAACTTGGGTGACAGGACCAGCGTATTGCTACGAGTCCGATGGCATAAGTTTCGTTTTGATCTGACGTGTGTACACGAAGTTACGATGAGATTCAGAACAGGCGGATACGGGGAGTTGTCGGCGGATATGCGTTGATTCCGGTGTGCACGCACATCCTAATCAACTTCCGCGAAATCCCGCACGTCCGTATCAACGGCGTGCACGTTTCTGTGAAGACCGCATGCGACCAAGTCGTCCCGTTTGGCGGGGCGCACTCAGTTTCGGGGTAAAACAGGGCATTATTTTTCTTGTTTTTGAATCGCGGTTCGCGATCACTACAGGACGCGACGCACCGAGCGGGTTGCACAGGCATCAAGAGGGTTACACAGCCTACGCGTCACAACTGAAGGAACGAAAAATGGAACAACGAGAAGAGAGAATGGGTTACCTGAATAGGGCTCCGTGGAACGAGGTTCTTCGTGTCCGCGAGGAGTTACGACACGACACAAATTGTGTTCGGGTACTGTGCGGCCGTGTCCGGTCTAGGTTTAGGGTTTCTGATGGCCGGCGGGCACGGCAGAGGCGGTCGGAGGCTGCTCGGCGAGGCTCGAGATGGCTTGGGCAGGGCAGTGGGGGTGGAGTAGCTCTGGTTCGTCGGCAAGGCGGAGGAAGGTGGAGTCGGGGAAGGAGGAAGAGGGGAGATGGGGGCTCGGGGTGGCTAGGGCTCAGGCGGCCGGGGTCGAGTCAGGGCGGCGAGGGGGCTGGGCTAGGACGGAGGAGATGGAGTCGGGGAAGGAGGAAGAGATGATGGCGAGGTCGTTCTGGTCGAGGCGGAGGACGGTGCGAGTCGGGGACGGGCGGAGGGCATCTGGAGGAGGAAAATGACGGAGAGGAGAGAGGGCCATGCGGAGGGCGGCGTGACAGAGAAGAAGGGGAAAGGTTCCGGCGGAGCTAGGGTTTTATAGGAGAGAGGAAGGAGGTCGGCTGACGGCCGGTGCAGGGAGGGGAAGAGACGGCGGCGGAGGTTGCGGGAGACCGAGCGGCGCTGGGAGGCGGTCAGCTACGCTGGTGAACGGCGGAGGCGAGGCGGCGGAAGCCGGAGCGGCAGCTAGGTTAGGGTAACGGCCGGCGGTCGGATTTCCCCAATTACTGTAGCAGTAGAAAATGGGTCGGGTCGGGTCAGCGGGTCGGGTCTGCTAACGGATCCGGATCCGACCCGCTAGGGTTGGGCCCGGTTCAGCTAGACCGGGTCCGGTCCGGTTCGGGTCGGTTCAGGCCAAATAAACCGGTTTATTTTATGGTTTATTTTGGTTTATTAATTAAATAGTTTTTAGGGCTTTAAAAATGCTTCCGGGGTCCAATAAATTCCTGGAAAATTACCCTATGTCTAATTTTTCATTTACACCAGAAAATATTATTTTCATAATATTTTAATATTAATTAACATCAATTAAAATCATTAAATTTTAAAATATCATAGTTTTAATTACAGAAAAATTCCTGAAAATTCTAGAAAAATTATAAAAATCAAATTTAAAAATTCCTGAAAAATCAGGGGGTTTACAATCTACCCCCCTTAAGAGGATTGCGTCCTCGCAATCAAAGAATAACCGGTCAACAGAGATGACACGGTTGCAAACATTGGTCGAAGCACATTACTATCAAGAAGAATCAAGGTTGAGGGTTTTGAGAAGAACACATAGGAAAAATTATTTCCCTAAGCATTAAAAGTTATGCAATTTCCCAGATGAAGGAAATCTAGAAAACTACCGTTTTAGAAAATCAGGTTATCCTTTATAAAAACATATTAGATTAAGAATTATAAAATATTCTAGGTTATTAGCAAGTTCAAAATTACTAGGTTATTACTAGGTTATCTATTATTAGCAAGTTAAAACTGTCAGCTATGCAGTTAATAATGGTTTTTTTATGATAACGGTCCAGAAGACTTATAGATATATTACCGATATATCGGTTTTATAACGGTAAATATCGGTTTGCATTTTTAACACAATTTTTATATATGAACAATACACTTAACAGTTTTCTATTATAAAATATGCATAAAGTATACATATCGTCGAGAAATCCAAGAGATCCAAGATAAAGGAGATCACTTGAGAACTACATCTCTGAATAAGTATGATGCATGAAGATTTTGATGGCAGAAGATGTAATCTCCATTCTCCATTGATGTGAATGTCATATCATTCAACAGCAGATGTAATCTCCATTGATGTGAATGTCATATCGTTTGATGGCATAAGATGTAATCTCTATTGATGGCAGAAGCTTGTATTATATTGTATTGTATTGTATCTTGACTTAACAACAAATTTTTCCATAGAATATCGTCTGCAGGCCCAGGCCCATAAGATTTTTTTTGTAGCAAAACCAAAACCGTGAGAAATTGATTTTTTTGTAAACCGATATTTCGAACAATATCGGCCAAATCGGCCGATACTATCGATTTCGATATTTTATCAATATTTCTAAAAAAAATATCGGTCCAGGACCGATACCATTATATATCGGTTATATAACCGATATATAACCGTTTTTGACTACTTAGACTGTCAGGTTAAGGATAAGGTCATGAACCAATAGGCACGAACTAAAGCAATACTAGAAACGGATAACTATGAAAAACTTACGCGCATTAACTACTCCATGAGTCTGCGCGTTCTCCAAGGTCATCGTCAGAGCTTGTCCGCGTCCTTGCAGTCGATTCCTTTGCTGCTGCTGAGCCTGCTGGAAGAGTAGTGCCTGGGGTATCAAAGGTGGCCTTGGCTGATACCCTCCTGGAGCTGGTGGTAGGACTCCTTGAACTCCCGTTTGTGGTGCTCCCAATGCTGGATAGGCTGGCCTCGTTACTGGTACCGCTTGTTGGTTAACCATTAGTGCTCCTTCTCGACGCTCAGGGCATTCCTTCACTGAATGCTGACTGGATCCACAAGCTAAACATAATCTCATTTTCCGTCTGCACTCGTTCTTAATATGGGCTCGCTTGCGACAATATTGACAGACGGGTAGTGCCTGTGGAGATGCTCCAGATGGCTGGTGTATGTGAGATCTTTTTACAGCTTCTTCCTGTGGTACTCCGGCTGGTACTGATGTGGATGGCCGCTTCAGACTGGTCTCTCTCCTGATGATGCGCTCCATGCGTCGGGCTGCAGCAAGGACGTCCGGGTAAGATATAGGAGCAACGGATCCAATTAGTTTCTGTAGCTTGAAGTTTAGTCCGTCGAAGAACTTCTCGGCCTTCTCTTCTTCTGTTGGGATCAAGGTTGGGGCGAAGCGACTCAGACGAATAAATTCTGCATTGTACTCTTCTACTGTCATGTTATCTTGAGTGAGGCGATTGAACTTGTCCCGAAGTTCTGATCGAGCGATGGCTGGAATGTACATATCTTGAAAGAGTCTGGAAAACTCTTCCCAAGTGACTCGGTCTGGTCCGAGCCGTGTCTCCTCAGATAGCCACCAGTAATGTGCATTATCCGTCAACTGCATTCTGACGACAGTCATCCAATGTTCCCTTGGAAGCTCAGCTGCTTCTAATTGATGTTGAGTGTTGGTGAGTCATTCATGAACTTCAGTGGGCTCCTCCTTTCCCGAAAAGGTACGGGGCTTCAGCTGCCGGTAATCGGTGATAGAGCCCGTCGTTGGCTGTCGTGCTGGTAGATCTGCCTGCTCTAGTGCGGTTACTAGGCTGCGACTCAAAGCCTCTTGTTGAGCTTGCATTATTGCATAGATCATTTGAAACATTTGCTGCCCGTCCATGGCCTGCCCTTGTGGGATTACGGACATTGGTGGAGTAAACTGCGTCGATGATGGAATGTCATCTTGCTGGATTCTCAAGGTATGCTGATTCGCTTGGCTGTGTTATTGAGCGGATTGACCTTCTTCTACTGGTGTTACTTCCTCTTCATTGGTTACCAAAATATCCGGTGGTGATGTTGCAGGAGTATCGTCGTTTGCTCGTGAATCTATAACTCTGCAACTAAAATAAATAATAAGAGGCGTACAGGAATCAAGGCAGGATGCAATTCAAGAAATTGATTCGAATCCGATATAGATATCAAGAACGTTTCACACAAGTGGATGAGATCCTAAAACTTATCCTATTCTTATTGCAGGCCTGTTCGGTCCCTAAGTTGAAACCGAACAATTTAGTCGTTGACCTGCATGGGCCACCATAAAAATTATGTCACGTCCCAGTCCCAAAATATCGAGGAACTAGACACGTGGCAATGGCCAGCAGCACACACCGATGGGCAAACCCAATTTAATGGACCCATAATGATGTACTTAAGCTGTAATACAACAATAGGGTCTAAATATACTAATCTCATCCACAGAAATGAATACATCAAGATCAGAATCAATAAGCAAGATCAATTACAATAAAATATAATCTCGAAAAATAACCCGATAACAAGTCTGATACAATAGTCAAGATACAAGAATAAAGATAACCACAACAAATACTGAGTATGGAAACAATATATACTCAGAAGATACCCGAAGAGATCACTCGTCTACTGGATCTGGTACTGCTCCAGTACTGCCTGCTCCTGTTCCTGCTTCTGCTCCTGCTAATGCTCCTGTCCTGTATATCTCGGGATCGATCTCGTCTACTAATCCTGGGGACATAATCCGGATCCAGGTCCTCAGGGGACATAGCAAGGTACAAAATAACTCAAGCCATAAATAATGCAGTGCAGGAAATAAATAAAATAATAGGGTAAACTATATAACCAGCTTAGTGATATGCAAAAATGAGAGCAGCACTAAAACTCAGGCTGAGACCACTACAAGCTCTGTGTCGGGGAGCCGGTAGCAGTGATATCATGTGGTTGTCTAGCTCGGAGAGAGACTAAGATACGCCGACATAATATATATAATCAACCGAATATATAATCAACCGCAATGCATCGTGACTAGCACGAATCAATATTTCCCTCCGGATCGATACGGTCCCAGTGCCCCGGGAAGCCGTTTCGAGGAAATGTCAAACCCTGTGTACACAGGTTGTCCGTGACATGCAGAAAGTAGGTATGACGAGAGGATCGAACATTCTCGCCCCACCAAGCGATCCTAGACTCGTTTCAACCGAATATCCAACCAAAGCATCCATAACCATTCTTTCAACATATCCCCAAGGATTCTAAATCTCGACCTCAATATATATGTCCCAAGGCACCAAAATACCCATATGCACAATCTCTCAAGTTGTGCCCAAGTTATGCCTACACTTCACATTGGTGCTTCCCAACACAGTGTTTTATATTGGGTGCAACACCCCACACTCCGAATAATCCCGTGGCACAATGCCCCAACAGTAGCACAATACCCTCGCCTATGCAGTTGTTCGGTTTCGAACCACAACTGCTCGCTTTGCAAGATAAAGCGACCCAGTAATACTCGTGCACGGATGCACACTCGCTCGCCCGGATTCCCGATATTTCCATTGTATCATTCCAACTTGTATAATTCCAACCGTCCAAGTATAATTCCAATGTATCCAACCGACTGCCTCAAATGTATAACCCAACTATCGTAACAACTATCCAACGCGTAAATCATATCCAAGCCACAATCCTACCAAGCCAACGACGTACACTCTATGCACGCCTCAGTGTAGTGTTTCCCAATGTTTCAGCCCAAGTGTTCAAGCCTTTTACGTGTTTCCATATTATTAGGCATGAAGGAGTAGAGGAGAAGGGAAAGAGCCCACTCACAATAATTGATCCCGTTAGGCATCCTGTCCTGCCGATACGGCCAATCCCTTGAACCCGTGGTCCGATGCAAGCGCGATCTACTCAACTGGTATGACCGTGCGAGCAGGCCGTGCTCTCCAAATCATCCGACCGATCGGATTAAGGAAGACGGCATTATCACTTCCATCCAGCTATTCAGTACTGTTCTGAACGAACACCTGATTTCCATCAAACCCGCTAGCCATCTGCACATTGAAACCAACTCGATTAATCCTTCTTCCCAAAATCCAACATTTTAAATGTAACCAGCATTTGATTCATTCGATCCGACTCAGCGTAACGCTCCGAGCGGTTGTGGGGCGTTACATAATATACCACTTAGAATCAGGTTCGTCTATGAACCGGGCTGGTACTCATTCCTTACTAGCATGCCACAATCCAATTCCATAGATTTGCTCTACGCAACTCTCATATTCACTATTTCTGACTCAATATCTCGCTCTGCTGAACGCTCGTACAAATTTTACGAATTCCCACATCCCCCTTGCAGCTCAATACGAATTCTTCGTATCGCTTAGTTTTGGATCGTACACATATTTAAGGCATCCCTAAAATACATGTATTTCAGTCGAGCTTTGCGATAGCAAATTTGAACAAGTTACAAGGGTATCTTTATGTTCGAGGCATCCATTTGCTTTGCTCCTAATTGAATCAATCCCGATTTCCATTCCAACATTTTCGATTGAGCACTATCCTCAAATATGATAATTTCCCACTGACTCAATCAGTTCGTGTTCCAACTCAATCCATCCAACTATTTTTGAAATCCGTACTAGCAATATCTCCAAATATTATCTCGTGCACCGAACGATCATCTCAACTGATCTACCCCAGCTATGCGACTTACCCAAATATCAACTTTGCTTAGATCAGCTCAGTCCAACACATTATTCCTCAATCTCAATATCTCACAGGGTGAACATCTATATTGAGGTTCGTGTGATCCACGAAGATCTCGCCGCCATGCCAAAGGGATTGTGTCGCCATAATTTTAACGTGGATACACTCGCCACAATTCTTAGGTTGCGCATGGAATAGTTCTTCGTGCTGCTTCCACTGCCTCGAAGAATAGAATATCACCTTTGCCTCCCGAACGAGCACGCTTTCCAGACTAAGTTCCGAGATATCTTATAAATCTGAGGCAAATCTGTCCCTTCCAGTATTCGCAAGGATTTGATCTGAACGAGCCGTTGCTTTAACTTTACGAGCTAGTTTCACAGTCGTCAATTCATATGAATGCTATTCCCTTCCAGGGCACGATGAGTCAGAGGCGATGCCATCGATAAAAATCTGTGACTCTGAATCTCATCAGTTGACTAGGCTACCTTCCACCATCGCTTCGATCTTCCGGCTGCATCTTCAGCTGAAGACTATCCCAAGGGTCTCTCAAATTCCAACACTCAGTCAATAAGCCAAATATCATTGCTCATATCTGCCCTCGACGCATTCCAAAATACGCCACCTCAAGGGTCGTTCTATGGGTCTACCATATTCAATCTCTGATTCGACGGGCAAGGCCGCTTAGGGTCAGCTGTCCCGAAGCTACGCTCAATAATTATAATCATCACGATGGACAGTTACTATAAACCATGCTATATCTCATATGCAAATCCGAATCAAAATCCAACCATCCATCCGAACGAACTCCCGAATCCGAGCAATGTGCTCGTTGAAACCGTCTACCATCAATCTGTCGTTCTGCCCTGAATCCATCAAATTTCCGAATTGCATGTTCGATTCTCGCACTATCGATTTTAATGATTCTCGAAACCCAAGACTTGCTCAAATTCTTATCCATTTGCTGTATCCCACAATGCACGTCCAACTTACTCGAGCAGCACAGTGATTTGTTCCGATGTTGCTCCCACATTTAGCTATCTTTAAAAGTCTGTCCGCCAAAATCTTTTGCCTTTTGTTGTTGCCATAATCCGTCCACGTCTTCCGAATAATCCGTCTACCATTGTTGCACCATTTTGTCCAAAATTTCATTTCCGCTAACCTGAGTCGACTTCTCGAGCAGCAATAACCAAAATCCTTTAAGTTTGTGTGAATCCATCTCATTGTCCCTCCAGACCAATATTGTGTTTCTTTGCTCAACCAACAGCTCAAATATGTTACCCAAAATCATAGTTCGTGCTCGCTATCCTTCTGATAATCCCATCGCTTTGCTCAAGCGTAACCCAAATGTTCGTTCCGATTCTGCCCATCTCTTAAGCCCAATGATACTTCCATTTGCACGATTCTGTTCTTGAGTTCTCAAGTCTAATGTATCGAAGGATACCCGAGTCAAATTCCATTGCACTATATACCACTTGGAAATATAGTTGCCCTCGTGCGAAATCTGCGTCATCCAGCGTCTATCCCAAACCGACTATTCCGAGGTGATTCTGTCGAATCATAACTCAATATTCACTTGCTCCATTTTCATTCTTTCCAACTCAGTCGATTTGCACCAACCGACTTGTATTCGTTATCCGAGTCCGTTCAGGCAATTCCCATAGATGTCCAACCAAAATATTTTCAATGCCTTGCTTAACACATTTGATCCCATATACCACTTCGAATCAAGTCGCTACTCACATTACAATTTCTTTGCACTTATCCAAAATCCGTTCGAGCCATCCAAAATGTGTGATCATGCCTTTCCCAATTCGAGTTTGACACAAAAACTTAGCCGATTCTTTAACCATCAATCTCGTTAGGCAACTCGTGCTATGTTCCATTCTCATTGCTCCCAGTTATTCTCAAACCGTCTGATACTTTCGCAACACGAGCAATCGTGCAACGATTGTATTCCAAGTAGTCCAACCCAATACCCAACGGTTCCACACGTTTGTTGTACGAGCAACTCATGCCAACTTATCTGATATTTCTTAAGCCAAACTTAAATCTGCCCAACCGATGCGCCACAGCCGAAATTCCAACTTCTATCCAACACAATCGCTAGACGAGCAACTCGTGCAAGGATCCATTCTCATCAAAAGTTTCTACTCAAAATATGCCGCATAACCGAATCTCGTTAGCCAGCCAACTGATCCATTGAGGCAATCAGAACTCCCAAAATGATAAGCCAAGCCAACCCAACGAAAGCCCACAACTTGTTGCACAATTGCAACAACGCCAACCAACTTGCTGCACAAATGCAACAACGCCTAACGAGGCTAAGCGATCCTACGAAAACCAACCAAGGCAACCCAACATAGAATAATATGCAGCCACAACAAGCAATAAATAGACTTATTGCATGAAACATCCGATGCGGCACCGAGTAGAGTCAAGAGCTAAACGACACGCGGAAGCTATTTAGAGTTTGTGATGAAGCGAAGGACCAAGTCCGAAGAAATGAACCGGGCGCTCTGATACCAATTTGTCATGCCCCAATCTCCCGCAAGCCCAATAGTCCCCGCTGAACGTGAAATCACCACGTTGCAGCTCTCCCGCGGGACAATCGTTCTAATCGGGACGTGATGCCGTACGAGCCTGGAGTTGCGCTCGTACAAGGCGATGTTGTCAAACACCAAATGTTATCATTGAATCAACCAAGTTGCAGCGGAAGTCAAGTATTGTGTACCAAGCACACATCAGAGTAATACGCAGCGAAGCTCACGATAGGGTCCAAATAAAATGCCCCGAGGCAATGCCACAAAGGCGATGCCACAAAGACGATGAAATACTCTTGCTCTTTTCTCTAGCCCACAAAGGTACTTACAGTTCATACATCTTGTCCCGTATATCCAAGCAGCGCCACTACGCCTGTGTACCTGAAATATTGCCCACAAACGTGGGTCAGTACACAACCGTACTGGTGAGCGGAGTAACCCACTCGTCTAAGCCGACACTAAGTAAAAATAGTGAATGCAAACAGTTATATGGTGATCTTTCTAGTTTGAATCCTAGATTCTTTTCATGGCATAGGGATGACATGTTAAGGAAAGCTGTAAAGCAGTTTAAGCACGCAAGCATTCAACTCAAACCAATCGACAAGCATTTATATATCCGACCCGTCTAACTCAATGCCATCGCTTGCACGATAACATATCGAACCATTTCCAAGCCTCAAATATCCATCCTCATCCAAAGTTTATATTCCCAATATCGAGTGCACACTCTTGCCGAGGCAAGGTGGCCGCGCCTACACGAAAGCCAAACCAACAAAAGAAAAGCAAGCCAACTCTTATCTATATGAAGTCACTGGCAAAGCCATAAAGGACAAAATCCAAGCATTAACGGCGCTCCCTATCAGCCCGGGTAGCGAGTCCCGCTGGAGGTCCCACAATGCATCGTGACTAGCACGAATCAATATTTTCCTCCGGATCGATACGGTCCCAGTGCCCCGGGAAGCCGTTTCGAGGAAATATCAAACCCTGTGTACACAGGTTGTCCGTGACATGCAAAAAGTAGGTATGACGAGAGGATCGAACATTCTCGCCCCACCAAGTGATCCTAGACTCGTTTCAACCGAATATCCAACCAAAGCATCCATAACCATTCTTTCAACATATCCCCAAGGATTCCAAATCTCGACCTCAATATATATGTCCCAAGGCACCAAAATACCCATATGCACAATCTCTCAAGTTGTGCCCAAGTTATGCCCACACTTCACATTGGTGCTTCCCAACACAGTGTTTCACATTGGGTGCAACACCCCACACTCCGAATAATCCCGTGGCACAATGCCCCAACAGTGGCACAATACCCTCGCCTATGCAGTTGTTCGGTTTCGAACCACAACTGCTCGCTTTGCAAGACAAAGCGACCCAGTGATACTCGTGCACGGATGCACGCTCGCTCGCCCGGATTCCCGATATTTCCATTGTATTATTCCAACTTGTATAATTCCAACCGTCCAAGTATAATCCCAATGTATCCAACCGACTGCCTCAAATGTATAACCCAACTATCGTAACAACTATCCAACGCGTAAATCATATCCAAGCCACAATCCTACCAAGCCAACGACGTACACTCTATGCACGCCTCAGTGTAGTATTTCCCAATATTTCAGCCCAAGTGTTCAAGCCTTTTACGTGTTTCCATATTATTAGGCATGAAGGAGTAGAGGAGAAGGGAAAGAGCCCACTCACAATGATTGATCCCGTTAGGCATCCTGTCCTGCCGATACGGCCAATCCCTTGAACCCGTGGTCCGATGCAAGAGCGATCTACTCAACTGGTATGACCGTGCGAGCAGGCCGTGCTCTCCAAATCATCCGACCGATCGGATTAAGGAAGACGGCATTATCACTTCCATCCAGCTATTCAGTACTGTTCTGAACGAACACCTGATTTTTATCGAACCCGCTAGCCATCTGCACATTAAAACCAACTCGATTAATCCTTCTTCCCAAAATCTAACATTTCAAATGTAACCAGTATTTGATTCATTCGATCCGACTCAGCGTAACGCTCCGAGCGGTTGCGGGACGTTACACGGAGGAGGCGGCAGCACGCATGTCACAGCCACCGTCGCAGCAGCAGCAGCAGTCGCAGCAGCCGCAGTAGCAGTAGTAGCCGCAACAGTAGCGGGACGGGGCAGCAACAACAAAGGGGAAGAAGGGGTGCGTGGAAGAGTTCGGTGGAGGAGATCTAGGAAATCCTCTTGTGGGTTTGTGGAAGCTTGGTGACGGCTAGGGTTTGTGGAAACTTGGGTCTGATACCATGTTGAAATTAGTTGATTTTGATTGATTGTCTCATTGACATTATATAGCCTTACAGTCATTAATACATTGATCTCAATCATTATGACAATAATCTCATAATGGAATATCCTGTGACATATTCTGGCATCCCAAATATGTCCTCAGGATATTCGTATGTGCTTATACTATACTTAAATATGACACACAACATACCATATCAACAGTTAGAGGTATTTGACAATAATTTATTGTTTCTTGTTCGTTTGGAATTCAACAAAATACATATAAAAAATCTTTCACTCTCATCATGAAGCTTGTAACTCACACAATAGCCTCACTGCTTTCTTTGTATTATTTTGACTAGCATATATGCACGTGCGTTGCACATATTTATTATTAGACAGATTAAAAGACACATGCAGTCAAAATTTATTCATTTTTTTATGAATAAATGATGCTAAACAAAGTCAATTTTTAATGCCTCATTTTTCTATACTCAATACATTTAAAAACTATTGTAATTAGGAATACAAAAAGACAACTATTGTATTTACCTAGATATCCCTAGTAATTTTAATTAATTTTTTTAATTAGTAAATATAGTAAATGGTATTTTTTTTAAATACAAATTTTACGGTAAAGCCTACTTTTGACATTATATAGTAGAATAGATGTTCTCAATCTCTTTACAACTATAGTCTGCTTCTCGAGCTCTTTATTTTGACTAGTGAAATTCATGTGCGTGAATTTAATTTATATTATAATAGTTTAATATTATTAGTTTTTTCGATAATATGTTGAAGGAAAGAGATAATGTTACTTTTAAAATTAGTTTCTTCTATAATTTTGAAGTAAAGTTACTTTTTAAAATTCTTTTTTACCGTAATTTTGAGGAAAAATTAGTTTCTTGATTAGTTTCTTCCATGATGTGCTGTAATAGAGATATAAAGTTAGTTTTTTAAAATTATCGATCCTGATTTTATAATCCATCTGAAATCTATTCCTTGATTAACTAGGATTTGGATTGATATTTTCAACAATAACGGATTAGGAGTGAAGGAGTAAGGGAAAGGAAGGGAGGATCAAAGTGGATGTTGATGGTTTCAAAGGAAGGAGGAGAGAAGATGTGACACAAGGTCAAAACAATTCAAAGATAATAATATCTTTTACCATTGTTAAAATCATTTCATATTTCAGTATCAAAAATATAAAGAATGTTTAATTTCAACTTAATACTCTCAACTATTCAAGTTTTTTTATTTGATACCCTAAACTTTAATATCATATCAATTATTACTCTTGGCTATTGAATATTTTAAAATCGATACTCTCCGTCAGTCAAGCATTAATTTTTTCTGTGTCAATAAAAATAAAGAATAATTTTTTGACCAAATGATTCCTCCATCTCTCCAAAGGTATTTGACGTACCACGAATGAGGGGGGGGGGGGTATATTTTTGTCATTTTGATTTTTTTAACACCTTTAGGGTATTTACTTGTATAATTATAGTTGATCTGGAGTTAGCAGCAGTTATATTCGCATTGAAGATTTGGAGGCACTACCTTTATGGGGAGAAAGTAGACATCTTTACAGATCACAAAAGTCTGAAGTATGTATATACTCAGAAGGAGCTTAACATGAGACAGAGGCGTTGGCTTGAATTGATGGTAGATTTTGACATAGATCTGCAGTATCATCCGAGAAAGGCGAATGTTGTAGCAGACGCACTCAGCAGGAAGCCTACGGCTTATTTCTTGACGATGCAGCCCGAGTTATTTAGAGATCTACAGGAGCTTCAGATAGAGGTTGTCTTACCAGGACAGAATGACTTGATGGCTAATCTTGAAGTTAAGTCATCACTCGTGGAGAAGATTAAAGAGGCGTTGCCCACCGATGCTAGATTTCGAAGACTGAAAGAGAGGACGAAAGCAGGCATGCAGACAGGACTTCACATACACGAAGACGGGACATTGAGGTTTGGAAATCGCTTGTATGTTCCAAATAGAGAATTGAGACAGGAGTTAATGACTGAAGCACATAGCTTTATATACTCTGTTCACCCAGGAGGAACCAAGATATACCGAGACTTGAGACAGTACTACTGGTGGCATGGAATGAAAAGGGAGATTGCGAGATTTGTGGCCAAATGCTTAGTCTGCCAGCAAGTAAAGACCGAGCATCAGAGGACTGCAGGTATGTTACAGCCGCTTCCTATACTAGAATGGAAGTGGGAGCATATCACGATAGATTTTGTCACAGGATTTCCGAGGAGCCCCAGCGGAAGAGACGCAGTATGGGTTATAGTGGATCGACTCACTAAATCGGCACATTTCTTGCCATTTAGAGTTGGACAGTCCACAGAGGTACTAGCCGACATATATATGCGACAAATTATCAAATTACATGGAATGCCAGTTAGTATTGTATCGGATCGAGATTCGAGATTTATATCTCATTTCTGGGGAAGCATACAAGAGAGTCTGGGCACCAGACTCAAATTCAGCACGGCATACCACCCACAGACATATGGCCAATCGGAGCGCACCATTCAGATCTTGGAGGACATGTTGCGATCATGTATGCTAGACTTTGGAGGATCTTGGGAAGATTATTTGCACTTAGTGGAGTTCTCCTACAATAACAGTTATCAGGCCAGCATTCAGATGGCACCATTCGAAGCCTTATACAGAAGGAAGTGCAGATCGCCTATATGTTGGAGTGACGTTGGTGAACATCAAATACTGGGTCCAGAATTGGTAACGCAGACAGTGGAGAAGGTGAAACAGATTCAGAATCATCTTCGAGCAGCTCAGGACAGATAGAAGTATTGGGCAGATACGCACAGACGTCCCCTAGAGTTTAAAGAAGGAGAGCACGTGTTCTTGAGGATTTCGCCCACTCGTGGTACTATCAGATTCGGGAGCAGAGGCAAGTTGAGCCCAAGGTATATTGGGCCATTTGACATTCTAGAGCGCGTTGGTGAGGTGGCTTATCGTCTTGCATTACTACCATCCTTAGAGGGAGTGCATGACGTATTCCATGTCTCACAGCTGCGAAGGTACGTGACCAACCCAAGTCACGTAGTCGATCATTCGGAGATCGCAGTAGGCCCAAGCTTGAGATATGAAGAACAACCAATTGGCATCCTCGACGTCAGTGAGAAGACATTACGGGGACAGACAATCAGACTGGTTCATGTAGCATGGAAACATCATTCTCCTGGAGAATCAACCTGAGAACGAGAAGATAGTATGCGCCAGCGTTATCCCCACTTGTTCGAGGAGACAATTGTAAACTAAGCAACCTTGTATTTCCATAATTCTTTCTTTAGTAGCTTATTCTTTGATTGCGAGGACGCAATCCTTTTAAGGAGGGAAGATTGTAAACACCCTGATTTTCAGAATAAATTTTAGTATAATATTCCCGGATTTTTGGTATTTTCTGGAAAAGAACAAAGGTAATTAAGAGTTAAGGATTTTTAAATACAGTTTATTGGTATTAAAATATTTTGGAAATAATATTTTATGGTGTAAAATGGAAAACCGGACGCGGGGCATTTTCGGTGAATTTATTGGACTCCGGAAACGCGTTTAAAGCCTTAAGAACTATTGGCTTATTAAACCGAACCAAATCCACCTTATTGGGTCGGGTCGGACCCGAGCCAAGCCCGACCCAAACCCGCATGGGAAAGCCCTAGGCCGCCGAAAATACTGTAGAAGTATAAAGTCACTTTCCTTGGCGTGCGTGCCAGACCGAAACCCTAGCCGTAGTCGCCATCTTCAGAACCCCCTCCCCCATCCGCCGTGTCCAGCGCCGACACCAAGCCGCGCCTGACCCGACCCCTCCCCTTTTTCTCGAACTTTCCTCCGCCCGTCGTCGTACTCTGATCGACGCCACGCCGCGAGCAGTCCCGCCGCCGAGTCAACCCCGACTCTCCCGCAATGCCGTACTCTGATCGACGGCGCCGCCGAGTTAGCCCCGACTCCCCTGCGTCTCCCTCCCCCTCCGCTCCGGTCGGCGAGCAACCCCGCTGCCCTCGATTCCTCGACGGTCGTCTTTCCCCTTCGCCGACACCGATCACAGTGACCCAACGGGACAGCCACCTGAGCGCCGCCCTCTGACCGAACCCCGAACGCGGCCAACCCAGGACGCATCTGTGCCCCGTGACCGGACACAGCAACTCATTTCGGACACGAAATTGACCTTCGGACGTGTGGAATTCAGCGTTCACGGAGCCCTGTTCAGGTACCGATTTCTCTCAACTCGCAACTCCATTTTAGTTTCCGTCAGTTGCTACGCGTAGACTGTATAACCCTCTCAGTGCCCGTGTAACCCGCTCGGTGCATCGCGTCCTGTGGTGATCGTACACCGCGATCCAAAAACAGGAAAAATAATGCCCTGTTTCACCCCGGAACTGAGTGTGCCCCGCCAAACGGGATGACTTGGTCGTACGCGGTCTTTACCGAAATATGCGCGTTGTTGATACGGTCGTGTGGGATTTCGCAGAAGTCGATTTGGAGGTGCGTGTACCCCGGAATCAACGCGTATTCGCGGACAACACCCCGTATCTGACTTTTCTGGAACACGCTGTAACTTTGTGTACACACGTCGGATCAAGACAAAACTTGTGCCATCGGACTCGTAGCAATACGCTGGTCCTGTGATCCAAGTTTGGTCCGATTCTGAGAACGTTGACAAAATCGCGTATCGTGGGCCCCACAGGCTCCACTTGACGGGTGATTTTGTGATCGGCTCATCGGAATCCAATTCTGAAAGTTCCGTTGGGTTCGTATCATCGTTCCTGACTTGTAGACACTAAGTTTGAGGAATTTGGAGACCTTTGATCCTGACCCATTTTTCGGTGCAAAGTGGCCCACATGTGGACCCCGCTTTGGCCCAAAAATATCATTTTTGCCCCTGTGTCCAAATTGGACGTAAGGACAGGCATTTCTAGCTATTTGACATCTTCTGAGACTGTTGGTGATGTTTATTACAGCTTTTGGAGTAGTACCTACCGGATCCACTGATACAGGGACGACTGTTGATATTCAAACCCCAGGCAAGTGTACCTTGCCAAACTCTGCAGTATTGTTATACATTTTCCTTGCTTTATTTATATTGCTGTGCATGCTCAACCTAGGACCGTGTGACATACTTAGCGTCCGATTATTAGTCGGGTGCCAACACTGTACGTAGTGTTGGGTACTGTCATCTAGAGATGGACATTCGTGACACTTTATATTCTCGTACTTGTCTTATCAAGTACCATACGACCCAGGACACTTGACACTGTTCATGAGATAGGATATTCCTGAGATATTCGTGGTGATTCTGTATAGGATACAGGACTTGACAGAGATACTATATTCATAGATACATATGACTTGATGCATTAGTGATGATCCCGCTTGACATGGACATGAGACATTATGGTCATGATATACGTGGTTACATGGGGTGGGGAGAGACACACAGGCTACAGGCTGTTTTCTATATATATCTACTACTATTGTGAGGCCGTAGACTCTCGTAGCAGAGCTAGGCACATTACGTGTTATTACCACTACCGGCTCCCCGACACAGAGCTTGTAGTGGCTCAGCCTGAGTACTCGTATTGCTCTCACTTACATTTTCACTTAGATGGTTACTTATTTGCCCTATTTACTTCATTATCTGCTGCACTGCATTTATTTTGGCATGAGCTTTCTTGTACCTTGCTATGTCCCCTGAGGACCTGGATCCGGATTATGTCCCCAGGATTTGAGGACGAGATCTACCCTGAGGTATACGGGACCGGAGCAGGAGCTGATCCAGGAGCTGTACCGCCATCCGAGGACGAGGTGTTAGCCGAGGACTTCTCCTGAGCATCCATGTTCATGCTCAGTATTTATTTACTTATTTCAGTCATTTATTTCTGGTCTGTTGAACCATTGTATCAGATTATTTATCGGGTTATTCCCCGAAGCACTTTGTGAGACTAGCTGATGATTTATATTCCGTATTTATTCTGTGGATCATATTTTATATCTTGTGTGGATGAGATTAGTTGTGCCATGATTGTCGTAGACCTGATTTTACAGCTTAAGTATGCCCTGATGGATCCATTAAATTGGGTTTGTCCATCGGTGCGTGCTGCTGGCCATTATCACGCGTTCGGTCCCACGGTATTTTAGGACTGGGGCGTGACATAGTTTTTGTGGTGGCTCATGCAGGTCCACGACTAAATTGTTCGGTTTCAACTTAGGGACCGAACCCGCCTGCCCTAAGAATAGGATAAGTTATAGGATCTCATCCATTATTTAAACCATTATTGAACTCTATACCGAACTCGAAATTGTCACTTGATTTGCATCCTGTTTGATTCCTCTGAGCGTTCTTACAGTTTATCTTTTGATTGCAGAGTAATGGATCCCAGGAACAGAGACGAGATTCATTTGGATACATTACACGACGCTGTGGTTACTTATACAGACGGAGTGACCCCAGGGGATGGAGGACAAGCATCGCAGAGCGATCAGACCGGTCAGCCTAATCCAAGGTTCCGGAGAGATGACATCCCACCTCCACCACAGTTCACTCCCCAGATGCCAGTTTTTCCACCCGGATAAGCCATGGACGGGCAACAGATGTTCCAGATAATGTATGCCATGATGCAAGCCTAACAGCAGATTAAGCAAGAGGCCCATCGCCAGGAGGCAGAGTATTTGAGGACCAGCCTGGTATCCGCATTGGAGCAGGCAAATCCACCAACGAGGCAAACAGCGACAGGATCTATCACCGATTTCTGTCATCTCAAGCCTCGTACATTTTCTGGTAAAGAGGGGCCAACAGAAGTTCATGAATGGCTCACTAACATTCAGCATCAGTTGGAAGCCGCT
Source organism: Iris macrosiphon (assembly GCA_036927795.1). Classification (NCBI taxonomy): domain Eukaryota; kingdom Viridiplantae; phylum Streptophyta; class Magnoliopsida; order Asparagales; family Iridaceae; genus Iris; species Iris macrosiphon. The sequence continues at coordinate 186,606,436 of JAYESA010000006.1, read as the reverse complement.
GAACTTCCGAGAGAGAAGTGGATGACTGCAGTCAGAATGCAGTTAACTGAAAATGCACATCACTGGTGGTTAGCAGAAGAAAGGAGGCTCGGACAGGACCGAGTCACATGGGAAGAGTTCTCCAGACTCTTCCAAGAGATGTACATTTCAGCAGTTGCACGATCAGAGCTCAGAGACAAGTTCAACTGCCTTATCCAAGGCAGAATGACAGTGGAAGAATACAACGCGGAATTTATTCGCCTAAGTCGCTTCGCTCCAACATTGATCTCGACAGAGGAAGAGAAAGCTGAAAAGTTCTTTGACGGACTGAAGTTCGAGCTCCAGAGATTGATTGGCTCAGTCGCACCTACATCTTATACCGATGTCCTTGCAGCAGCACGACGCATGGAGCGCGTCACTAGAAGGGAGTCGAATCTGAAGAGGCCAAACACCTCAGCACTATCCAAGACAGCACCTGGAGATTCTGCAAAACGATTCCAGAGGAGTATACCGGAGAGAGCAGCACACATGGCCATATCTCTTCCTACCTGTCACCACTGCGGCAAGGTAGGACACATTGAGAGAGAGTGCAGGCGTAAGTTGGGACTATGCCTACTTTGCGGATCAGACCAGCATCTATCCAGAGACTGCACTAAGCATAGAGAGGGAGCACCGAGACTAGCCTTGCCTGCACTACGACCAGCTTATCCAGCAGTAGGAGCACAGCAGACAGGAGCTGGAGGAGTTAGACCACCAGCTACAGGGGGCTACCAGTAGAGACCACCACTGGCACCACATGCAGCCCTATTTCAGCAGCAGCAGTAGCAGCAGAGAGGTCCATCTCAGGGAAGAGGCCAGGCATTCAAATTAGCTGTTGAGCAGGAAGCTACTGCAGGCGAGGTCTTCGCAGGTACTATTTTAGTAGCTTCATTACCAGTTGTAGCATTATTTGATTCTGGAGCATCGTATTCATTTATAGCAGCTAGCTTTGTAGCCACCCATAGAGTAGCTACCGCACCCCTTCCGAAGATGAAGATAATTCTTACGGGAGGTGGAATTATTCCGGTTAGTGACGTCTGTAGATCATGTTCTGTAGTAGTTTGTGGGAGAGAGATGCGAGCCTAATTTCTGATCTTTTCTATGCCTGACTATGATGTTGTACTTGGTATGGACTGGTTAAGTCAGTATCATGCGACTCTTGATTGTCGGCTTGGAAAGGTTATATTTAGACCGCCTGGACATCCAGAATTCGAGTTTCTTCGAGGAGCAGTAGAGCAAGGAGTTCAGCCTACTCTTAGGGTACTATCTGTAGAAGGGGAGACAGGTTACCCAAGAGTCATATCAGAATTTGTGGATGTATTTCCTGAGGATCTTCCGGGTTTACCGCCTGATCGGGAAATAGAATTCACAATAGACTTAACTCCAGGAGCAGAGCCTATCACTTCATCAGTATATCGGCTAGCACCAAAGGAGTTAGTGGAGTTGAAAGAACAGGTTGACGACCTTCTGGAGAAGGGTTTCATTCGGCCCAGTGTTTCATCTTGGGGAGCACCCATATTATTTGTGCCAAAGAAGGATGGAACAGTACGATTATGCATTGACTACAGGGCACTGAATACTATGACCATCAAGAACAGGTATCCCTTACCACGCATTGATGATCTATTCGACCAGTTGAGTGGTGCAAGGGTATTCTCGAAGATTGAGCTTCGATCCGGCTATCATCAGATCAAAGTAAGGAAGGAAGACATACCGAAGACAGCTTTCAGGACCAAGTATAGACATTATGAGTTCTTGGTGATGCCGTTTGGTTTAACCAATGCGCCAGCAGTGTTTATGAGTTTAATGAACAAAGTCTTTCATCAATTCTTGGATAAATTTGTGGTTGTGTTCATTGACGACATTCTCATATATTCCAAGAGCCATGAAGAGCACGAGGAGCATCTCAGAATCGTGTTAGAGACCTTGAGACAGGAGAAGTTATACGCCAAACTCAGTAAGTGTGAGTTCTGTATGGACAAAGTGCCTTTCTTGGGACACATCATCTCAGGAGAAGGACTTTCCGTGGATCCAGGGAAAGTTGCGGCAATAGAGACTTGGCCTACACCCACATCAGTTGCAGAGGTGAGAAGTTTTCTCGGACTTGCGGGATATTACCGAAGGTTTGTAGAAAATTTCTCGAGGATTGCAGAACCGATGACGAAGCTGACACGTAAAGATCAGGAGTTTATATGGACAGAAGACTGCCAGAAGGCCTTCGAAGAACTGAAGAGAAGATTAACGACAGCACCTGTCTTGACTCTTCCTTCAGGATCAGGAGGTTTTGTTGTTTACAACGATGCATCAGGTAGCGGATTGGGATGTGTTTTGATGCAACATGGCAAAGTCATTGCTTATGCATCTAGACAGTTGAAGGTCCACGAGAAGAACTACCCAACATACGATCTGGAGTTAGCAGCAGTTATATTCGCATTGAAGATTTGGAGGCACTACCTTTATGGGGAGAAAGTAGACATCATTACAGATCACAAAAGTCTGAAGTATGTATATACTCAGAAGGAGCTTAACATGAGGCAGAGGCGTTGGCTTGAATTGATGGTAGATTTTGACATAGATCTGCAGTATCATCCGGGAAAGGCGAATGTTGTAGCAGACGCACTCAGCAGGAAGCCTACGACTTATTTCTTGACGATGCAGCCCGAGTTATTGAGAGATCTACAGGAGCTTCAGATAGAGGTTGTCTTACCAGGACAGAATGGCTTGATGGCTAATCTTGAAGTTAAGTCATCACTCGTGGAGAAAGATTAAAGAGGCGTTGCCCACCGATGCTAGATTTCGAAGACTGAAAGAGAGGACGAAAGCAGGCATGCAGACAGGACTCACATACACGAAGACGTGACATTGAGGTTTGGAAATCGCTTGTATGTTCCAAATGGAGAATTGAGACAGGAGTTAATAACTGAAGCACATAGCTCTATATACTCTGTTCACCCAGGAGGAACCAAGATATACCGAGACTTGAGACAGTACCACTGGTGGCATGGCATGAAAAGGGAGATTGCGAGATTTGTGGCCAAATGCTTAGTCTGCCAGCAAGTAAAGGCCGAGCATCAGAGGACTGCAGGTATGTTACAGCCGCTTCCTATACCAGAATGGAAGTGGGAGCATATCACGATGGATTTTGTCACAGGATTTCCGAAGAGCCCCAGCGGAAGAGACGCAGTATGGGTTATAGTGGATCGACTCACTAAATCGGCACATTTCTTGCCATTTAGAGTTGGACAGTCCACAGAGGTACTAGCCGACATGTATATGCGACAAATCATCAAATTACATGGAGTGCCAGTTAGTATTGTATCGGATCGAGATTCGAGATTTATATCTCATTTCTGGGGAAATATGCAAGAGAGTCTGGGCACCAGACTCAAATTCAGCATGGCATACCACCCACAGACATATGGCCAATCGGAGCGCACCATTCAGATCTTGGAGGACATGTTGCGATCATGTATGCTAGACTTTGGAGGATCTTGGGAAGATTATTTGCACTTAGTGGAGTTCTCCTACAATAACAGTTATCAGGCCAGCATTCAGATGGCACCATTCGAAGCCTTATACGGAAGGAAGTGCAGATCGCCTATATGTTGGAGTGACGTTGGTGAACGTCAAATACTGGGTCCAGAATTGGTAACACAGACAGTGGAGAAGGTGAAACAGATTCAGAATCATCTTCGAGCAGCTCAGGACAGACATAAGTATTGGGCAGATACGCACAGACGTCCCCTAGAGTTTAAAGAAGGAGAGCACGTATTCTTGAGGATTTCGCCCACTCGTGGTACTATCAGATTCGGGAGCAGAGGCAAGTTGAGCCCAAGGTATATTGGGCCATTTGATATTCTAGAGCGTGTTGGTGAGGTGGCTTATCGTCTTGCATTACCACCATCCTTAGAGGGAGTGCATGACGTATTCCACGTCTCACAGCTGCGAAGGTACGTGACCGACCCAAGTCACGTAGTCGATCATTCGGAGATCGCAGTAGGCCCAAGCTTGAGATATGAAGAACAACCAGTTGGCATCCTCGACGTCAGTGAGAAGACATTACGGGGACAGACAATCAGACTGGTTCATGTAGCATGGAAACATCATTCTCCTGGAGAATCGACCTGGGAACGAGAAGATAGTATGCGCCAGCGTTACCCCCACTTGTTCGAGGAGACAATTGTAAACTAAGCAACCTTGTATTTCCATAATTCTTTCTTTAGTAGCTTATTCTTTGATTGCGAGGACGCAATCCTTTTAAGGAGAGAAGATTGTAAACACCCTAATTTTCAGAATAAATTTTAATATAATATTTCTGAATTTTTGGTATTTTCTGGAAAAGAACCAAGGTAATTAAGAGTTAAGGATTTTTAAATGCAGTTTGTTGGTACTAAAATATTTTGGAAATAATATTTTATGGTGTAAAATGGAAAACCGGACGCGAGACATTTTCGGTGAATTTATTGGACTCCGGAAACGCGTTTAAAGCCTTAAGAACTATTGGCTTATTAAACCGAACCAAACCACCTTATTGGGTCGGGTCGGACCCGAGCCAAGCCCGACCCAAACCCGCATGGGAAAGCCCTAGGCCGCCGAAAATATTATAGCAGTATAAAGTCACTTTCCTTGGCCTGCGTGCCAGACCGAAACCCTAGCCGTAGTTGCCATCTTCAGAACCCCCTCCCCCATCCGCCGTGTCCAGCGCCGACACCAAGCCGCGCCTGACCCGACCCCCCCTTTTCTCGAACTTTCCTCCGCCCGCTGTCGTACTCTGATCGACGCCACGCCGCGAGCAGTCCCGCCGTCGAGTCAACCCCGACTCTCCCGCAACATAACGTAGTTATTGTCATTGTAAGATCCATCCGATCTCGGTCGGGCCGAAAATATCTTGAGCTGGGATGCGAAAGAGGAGGTGTATTTAGGGAGCATCATAAAAAAAGGGTGTTGTTGAAAAAGAAATCCCTAAGAAAAATGTTGGGACGAGAAAATATGGTTGTCCATTGAAGGTGTTGATTGTAAAAGTTGAAGATATGAAGTGGATAATCGAAGTTAAGAATGGAAGACACAATCATCCTATTCCAGGGACACTTACGGGTCATGCCTACGTGGCACGGTTGAAGGAGGATGAGAAAAAGTTGGTTGAAGAATTATTCCTTTCAGGAGTTGCACCGAAACAAATTTATTCTGCTGTGCGACAAAAACAAGATGGGAACAAGTCTACCATGAGGACGATCTATAATAGTTTGGCCAGAGCAAAATGCAATAGTATGAAAGGAAGAATGGCGATGCAGCAAGTATTGAAGTTGCTTGGGTAGCATCACTACGTGGAGTACCATAGAAGACATCCACAAACTGATGAACTCCTTTCATTGTTTTGGGCTCATCCTGATTGTACACACTTGGCTTGGTCCTTCGCAGACGTGTTGGTCCTTGATTGTACATATAAGACCAACAAGTTCAAGATGCCTATTTTTTACGTTGTCGGGTTTACATTTACGGGAAAAACATTTACAGTTGCTTTTTATTTTATGAAGAGTGAGACAGTAGAGGATTACACATGGGCATTGAGGAAACTACAATCCCTTTACACAGGTTACAAAAAGCCATCTGTTTTTGTTACTGACAGAGAATATGCGTTGATAAATGCTATAGATATTGTATTTCCTCATGCGCATAGACTACTATGCACTTGGCATATAAATAGAAATATCCAAGCTCAATGCAAGAGAAAATTTGAAACAGTGGACGGTAAAATTGACATGCTTCGCTTCGAAGAATTCTACAGTGATTGGAGTCTTGTATGGCGAGCAAGTACTACAGACAGTTACGACGCAGCATGGTACATGTTGCAACAAAAGTAGGAGACGAGTAACCCGACATGCATATCTTATATCAAAGATACTTGGCTAGAATCACATAAAGAGCAATTCGTCTTAGCATAGACCAACATGGTGAAGCATTATGGCACGATCACTACGAACCGGGTCGAAAGAGCACACTCATGTTTAAAAAGATATCTACGGTCATCGGTCGGTAATATTGTCTCTGTTTGGCAATCGATTCATTTGATGACTATTGCCACGGTGAACGATATTGTAGCATCATTTGAGATGAGCCTCAATATTATAAAGCATGAATACAAGCAAGAACACCTCTTGAATGGTTTAACCCATGTGGTATCTCACAAGGCCTTGGGGTTATTGTTTGAGGAGATTCGTAGGTCGAAGTCGGTGGGTTATGATCCCGAGGTTTGCGGTTGTTCATATCGACATTCTTTCGGACTTTCGTGTGCACATGAGATCAACGAATACCGTCGTGAATCTATACCTATTCCAATAGATGGTGTTGATCAACGTTGGCGACAGCTGCCGATAATGCCGACGGTGGAAGTGCAAGATGATTTCTTTGCGTTGCCCCAAGTGAAACTACTTCACGCAAGGTGGTGTGGCGCATCGGAACCGGAGAGAAGATCCATTGAGTTTAAAATTCAAGAGATTGCAGTCCCGACAACAACTCGATTGCAAGAGCCATCCGTTGTTCGAACTCCTAAGGGAAGACCACAGTCAAGAAAGAGTAGAGCAAAAAAGAAGGAGGAGGAGTCAACTAAAAGAGATCCATCCTTATTTAAACATATCGAACGCAGTTTAAAGGCAAAGTCCGTAATGGATGGGGGGTATTTCCGTAGAAAAAGAGTAAGCTAACTATTCAAAGGGGGAAGAAACAGAAAATGATAGATGCAGGCACGGCGGAGGGTGTTGAAAACTTTTCTGTTTCTTATAGTCTATACATTGAAAATTTTCTACCTGAGATACGGAATTTCATTTGGTCTATTGTTGATGTTTCTGCGGATGGCTACTGTGGATACCATGCACTAGCAAGACAACTAGGCTATTCAGTTGAAGCAGGATGGAGACAGGTTAGGGCAGAGCTGTACGAGGAGTTCGAGTTGCGACTAGCCTTCTATAGCCAGATACTTGGCGAAGAAATTGTTGGAGATTTGTTGGCAGGCATACCTTGTACGAAAATAGTTACCGGACCAGACCATTACATGGATGTCCCGCCTGCTGCTTACGTATTCTCTAATAGGTATAAGTTACCTATTGTAATTATCTCACATGGTATTAACAATACTTTCTTTTCAATGTGTGCCCCCCCGGCCGAACACCGAGTATCCAATCTATGTTGCATAGGGCTTGTCGGACAACACTTCGTCATCCCAAGGTTGATCGCTCATTCTCTAATTCTGCCACCTTCTACGCTTTGGTATAAACACGCACCAGAGGAAGCGATCGCATGGACGACACCCTACAAGGATGCAATGGCGGCCTATAAGAAGATGATAAAGATGGAGGATCCAAAAATCATGCCGGACGACTACTTTGATATTCTAATCGATTGATACTGTATAATGAAAATATATTTTGTGTTGATCCATGTATATTGAACTATATGCTGTATGTTGTGTAATGAAAGGAGTTATTGAATTGATACTAATAGATTTTGACTATATGTTGTGCATTGCTACTAATAACCTAGGATTGTCAATATGTAAAACTGCCAGGATACTAGGACTGTCACAAATTTGACAGTCCTAGTATATACTAGGACTGTCATAATTGTGGCAGTCCTAAAGTTTACCCACTTTCTATTAGCAGTTATATGTAACTTTAGGACTGTCACAATTTTGACAGTCATAAAGTTTACCCACTGTCTTATATCATACTTATATTTAACTTTAGGACTGTCACAATTTTGATAGTCCTAGTATATAATAGGTCTGTCACTATTTTGACAAAATAGTGACAGTCCTAGTATATAATAGGTCTGTCACTATTTTGACAGTCCTAGTATAAACTAGAACTGTCAAAATTATGACAGTCCTAAAGTTTAGCCACTGTCTTATCACACTTATATGTAACTTTAGGACTGTCACTATTTTGACAGTCCTAGTATATACTAGGACTGTCAAAATTGTGACAGTTCTAAAGTTTACCCACTGTCTTATATCACACTTATATGTAACTTTAGGACTGTCACAATTTTGACAGTCCTAGTATATACTAGGACTGTCAAAATAGTGACAGTCCTATTATATAATAGGACTGTCAAAATTGTGACAGTCCTAAAGTTTATCCACTGTCTTATCACACTTATATGTAACTTTAGGACTGTCACTATTTTGACAGTCCTAGTATATACTAGGACTGTCAAAATTGTGACAGTCCTAAAGTTTACCCACTGTCTTATATCACACTTATATGTAACTTTAGGACTGTCACAATTTTGACAGTCCTAGTATATACTAGGACTGTCAAATTAGTGACAGTCCTCATACATACAGTTTACACACTGTCTTATATATAAAATTACCCCCACTGTCTGCACATTAGACCACTGTATGTATGCAGTTCAAATTGATATTTTAAACTTGTATACAACTCAAATTCACTCATAGTTGTCAATAGTAGCAAATTCATTGAAAGTGTCAATAGTAGCAAAAGTCATACAACTCATACAACTGAAAATCATAGTTTAAACTATTACAATTCTCAAAAGTCATATTCATTCAAACTTTTACAACTCAAAATAAAAGTTTAAACTTCATGACGCCTCTTTGTACGTTGCTCTCTATTTTTCAAGAAAGGATGTAAACCCCCTCGATCAGATTTCAGTATTTTTAGGATTATTTTAACAATTTAGGATTTATGGCAATATTTTAATTTATTTTGCTTACATATCCTGTTGACTTGTGCACCTGTCCATCACCTAATTATTTGGAGCCTTACCTTGACTGTTATCCCCGAACGAAGTTCACATACCTGTCCTAGACATACCAGACTATCATGTATTTTGTGCAAGTCCCAGATGCTTTATTTTGAGCCTCGTTTGAGACGCACAAATATCGTTACAAAACGTTCGTATTTAAATTCCTAGACCTGTACCCATCCCTGTTCAAACAGACATTAGAGGCCCAACATGTACCTGTTTTGCCCAGACAAAAATACGATAATATTCTACACTGAGTATACTACATTTAGTGTATTGACACCGTAGAAAAATTATGATCCTACCTGCCTCTAAATAAATAGAGAACACCGTGCGCAATATTTATTAATTAATAAATACGATGGTCCGTATCACCCAGAAAACCAGGCCCAGTCCCTGCCCAGACTCACCCCCACCCCCTCGGGACCCTTACACAGCTTTTCCTTCAATCCTGTAAATTTTAGAATTTTCAGGAATCGGGTGTTTTCCCAGACAATTTCGTAATTGTGCAATTTCCCAAAACTAGGACTTTACGCAATTTATAAAATTAAAGGGACTTTCCTGCAAATTGCAGTGCGAGGTGTCACCCCCTCATTGGCCGGTGAACCTGCACCGTCCATTTGGACGCGGGACCCACCCGAAAAGATCCCAAAAAGATCCCGAAAATATCCCAAAATATCCTAAAAATATCTATAGATATTTTATATTTTTAATTAATATAATTTTCTATATAAGAAATAAAATAAAATAAAATAAAATAATAAAAGCTAAAATCAAACCCCCCCCCGACCCTGGCCGCAGCGACCCCCCCTTCTCGCCGCCGGCGCCGAGCCCGGCCTCGCCGGAGCTCCCCCTCCGCGGCGGACCTGACCCCCTCCCAGCCGTCACTCCTCTCTTCCTCCTCCTTCCCTCTTCTCCCCGGCTCCCCCTCTCTCCTCCCGAGCTACCTCCGGCCTCCGCCCCACTCCAGCCGACCCCGTCGCCGGAGTTCCCCCTCCGCCGGAGTCTTCCCCGCCGCAGCCCGAGGCCCCGCCCCTCCTTCCTCCTTCTTCTCTCCTCTCCTAGCTCGGCCGATCTCCGCCCTCCCGCTGGCCGCTTGACGCCGTACCCGCGCCGACCACCTCCTCACCGACTCCAGCTCCTTCTCCCCCACTCCCCGTCCGGCCAGCCCGCAGCCCCTCCGGCCTCGACGAACTCCCCGAGCCCCCTCTTCTCTCTCGACTGGACCCCCCTGGCCGGCCTCGTCAGCCACCGCCCGCCACCATCTCCTTCTCCTCCGCCCTAGCCACCCTCTTCCCCCCCCGCCGCTGAGCCCTCCGCCACCCGACCCTCTCCCAGCTCCTCCTCTTCCTCCACTCCGGCTGCCACCACCACCCACCATCATCATCAACCACCTCCTCCTTCTCCTCCCCGCCTGGACACACCCTCGACTCCGGCCAGCGCCACCCAGCCCCACGTCGAGCCGTCCAGGCCAGTCTCCAGCACCCTAGGGCCGCCGTGGACGCAGACACGGACACAACCCTCGGACACGTGTCGGACACGTGTCGGCCACGAGAAACACAAGTTTCTGGAGCCCTGTTCAGGTATATTTTTCTCTCACCTCGTAGCTCTATTTCCGATTCCGTCAGTTGCGTCGTGTAGACTGTGTAACCCCTCGGTGCCCGTGCAACCCGCTCGGTACATCGCATCCTGTGGCGATCGCAAACCGCGATCCAAAAACAGGAAAAACAATGACCCGATTCACCCCGGAACTAAGTACGCCCCACCAAATAGGACGACTTGGTCGCACGCGGTCTTTACCGAAATGTGCGCACCGTTGATACGGACGTGCAAAATTTCACAAAAGTTGATTTGGATGTGCGTGCACACCGGAATCAACGCGTATCCGTCGACAACGTCCCGTATCCGCCTGTTCTGGAACACGCTGTAACTTTGTGTACACACGTCGGATCAAAACGAAACTTGCGCCATCGGACTCGTAGCGATACGCTGGTCCTGTGATCCAAGTTTGATTCGATTCTGAGAACATTGACAAAATCCCGTATCGTGGGCCCCACAGGCTCCACTTGACGGGCGATTTTGTGACTAGCTCATCGGAATCCAATTCTGGAAGTTTCGTTGGGTTCGTATCATCGTTCCTGACTTATTGACACTAAGTTTGGCAAATTTGGAGACCTTTGACCCTGACACATTTTTTGGTGCAAAGCAGCCCACATGTGGACCCCGCTTTGACCGGAAACTGTCATTTTTGCCCCTGTGTCTAAATTGGACTTAAGGACAGGCGTTTCTAGCTATTTGATATTTTCTGAGACTGTTAGTGAAGTTTATTTCAGTATCCGGAGACATTTATTCTGAGGTCATAGTTTCTGACACTTGGTACTTGACATCTGGACGTTACATATTTGCAGCTCTCTTGCCAGGCAAGTATACCTTGTCTTATTGTACTGTTTAAATTCAGTTATTGTTAGTTACATGTTTATTTATTATATAAATGTGCGCGTCCGAGCAGACTCGGGTGCAGTCAACGATGGCGTTGACGTTAGGACTTGTGTCTGACCTAGTGTCTAGTAGACCCACCTAAAAGTTGTGAAGTTATTGATATAACTTTCCAGGCCTTGACACGTATCATTACACATCACAGAGTAAGTACATGTAGGGACGCGTGCCTCATGCGCGACTGGCCATCAGTGTGAGCAACACGTGTAGCGGTATTTAGCTCAGTTGTTAATTATTAAGACTTGCATCATAGTAGGAGGTGTCCACGTCATTTTCACGACTTGTACATCTATATTGGGCGGGAAAGATACTAGTAGGCGTATGGGACACCCCCTCCTTATATATTCCTGTTGCCTGATACCATGCTGCTCGGAGATGGGGAATTGGTTTTCTTGTTCCCGTTACTGTGCTCCGAGGAGGATGGGATACCCCTTGTGTGTTTTTATCCTTCGTTCCATGCTCTGCAGGGATGGACGATTACAGAGTTACCCGTGTGATCGGGGGCATATGACACATATACTAGCCAGTCATGACGATTGGTGAATTACGTTAGCATATGTCTAGCCTACACTTTCCCATGCGTACTACAAGGTCTTAAATTGTATTCACTTAGATGGTTAGCACACCCCATTTATTTATTCAGTATTTACATTATGGCATATTTTTATGTATCTTGTTATGTTCCTCTGAGGACCTGGTCCCCTGCCAGGTGTATATGTTCTTGAGTATTCGCAGGAGAGCAGATCCGGACATGTTACGTATATCCCGAGGAGGTCTTCTTTTCGAGCCTCGTGATTGTCAGATGTTGTTCTCGTATGGTGTGTATCTGGTTCCTTTTTATATTCTATTTCGGCAGTAGATTTGTTTCCATCCAACTGTCATTCTTTAGATATTTGTTATTGAGATCTAGTTACCTGTTTATTAGTTATTCCTGTATATGTGATATTCTGTGGATGAGATTTAGATATTACCCTGTGACTTGTGATTAATTTTACCACTTATAAATTATGGTTCATTATACAGCGTACGCTCGTATATATGGTTTCCATATATTGGAGTTGCCATATATACAGGCGGCTGGCATGGTTACGTATCCTAGTCCTACGTATTTTGGGACTGGGGCGTGACATGTTTTTAGTGGTGGCCATGCAGGTCAGAGCATATTGTCTCGGTTACGTTACTGTACCGAGCAAGCCTGCACCTAGGATTAAAGTATAGGATCTCATCCATAATTGACTATGACTTATCTTCCTTCCAGTCTGTCCTACTTACATAATTGCATCCTGCTTGATTCATGTGCTTCCCTGATAATTTCTTAAGTATAGCCTCTGCTAGAATATAGAAATCCCTGATGATAGGATGATAATTAGAGTAATATTCCTACTTAGAATACAACTAGGACTTTAACACATCCCTAAGTATAGGATACTAAATAAACCCTAGTCTTCCATATTACCTAATGAACCCTAGCATCACTATTTATAGATCAACTTACCATTGCCCTTGACATATTTATATATGACTTGAGAGTAGTATAAACGCTACTAGGATTAGTTAGAGAATTGACCATAGTATTGACCCTAGTCTTGAGAAACCAATAGAAATCCAAAGTTGAATACTAGGACTAAACCTCATCCTATAGTTGGATAACCAGAGTTTTACGCCAGAGACCCTTTACCCTTGTTAGCATAAAACCCTTTTGACCGTTATTGGCATAAGAGCCAAACAACTGCCTAGTTGGCGTAAAAGCCAAATGACTTTCTTGTTGGCATAAAAACCAAATTATGCAGGAGATTGTCTCCTTACGCTGCAGTAATACCAACTGCTACCCACGATCCCTTAATCTTCCTTATCCTGCGTCCTGAAAGCCACGTAGGTAACTGCCCTGCGTAAACCTGATGATTCATAAATAATAGATAACCAGCGTAGAGTAACCTGACTAGGCGTAGAATTTAAGGATAAGATGTGAGCTATTTGTTACAGTCTTGGTTTTCCCCAGCCATGACCCAATCTTGTGCATTAAAGGCAGAGATATTCCTCGAGCCCTGTGCAAAAAGAAACAGCTTTTGACGGGACATCTGATTTTGTCTCACCTCAAGCGTATGACTTGTATCCAATCAGTCACTAGACGACAACTTGGGTCCCCCATGCAAATTCATCACAAACCGTCCTCTCGATCGTTGTGCGAGTACTTTTTGTCAGATGTCAGGATTCACTAACTTGACTGACAAACTCGTGAGTTCCTCGTACAACTTTATGCTGCAACGTATGCTAGACTTTTTACGTTGGTAGATTTTACGCAAACCTTTTAGGCGAACTTTACACAGGCAGACTTTTATACAGACTTTACGACCCGCTAAGTTTAGGCGCAGATTTTTAGCGCAAAACTTTTACGCCCAGACTTTCACCCAGACTTTTACGCAGACTGTTACGCACGGACTTTTTACGCGGACAGCTCTGATACCCCTACTTTACACTGACTTTCTTGAAATCTCTGTTTTAGGCGGACAACCTATAGTGTGTACTAAAATTGTAGAACTTAGAAGGCCATACCTCTTTTTGGTCAAACTAGCATCTTAGAGAAGGAGTTAGAATAATAACCGTAGAGATTGTAGAGTCTTGTCTTTGTGTGAATTTAAATTGTTTTATAAGTTCTCGTATCACAATCTAGCGTACTTAAATTTACTATACTACTTTGACTTATGTCGCTATTATAGCCTAGTTTTGCAAAGCTTATTCTTTATCAAGCTTGTTCTTGAAATATGTATTATTGGAGTACTACATTAATACAATTCAGAATCAGTGTATTACGGTCTGATCAACCAGAGTGCACTTGGTTCGCCCTTCGCATAACTACTTTACATGGATTGAGATATATAGTGATTAGTAGACAGATATACTTGCCCTCTAGATATGTCTGAGCATATCGTATCAGTTACCTAACTGTGCTGATACGAATATGTGAATAGGGATTACCAGAATAGGATTTCAATCCACAACTGCCTTGACAATTCCCCTTTGAATTCTTTAAAACGCCTTGACCCTCATACTTCTAATCTATTACCTCCCCCTTGAACTCTTGATTACTGTTTTTCGTCTTCCCTTATTTCGGAAGGACGAAATCTCGTACTTAGTATAAATACGAAGTGTATTGATACCCAGTTGAACGCCGCAGGAATATAGTTTAGCGGTTTTGTACCGCGCGGAGGAGTTATCATTTTCAAAGTGCACCTTGGGATAGTTTGTACGTAGCCAAACTGACGGAGCACTCTATCCGGCATATAAGCCTCCCCGATTTTATGACAACTGATAAGACCATGATATAAGGCGACTGGTTGCAATGGTCGGGTAGTCTGTCGCAAATCACAGTATGGATCCCATACAATCTGCACCACATAAAATTTAGCATAACGTCATTTAGCATAACGTAGTAAATTAATACCAATTAAGTACAAAATTAGGTCTATATTCACCTCTTCTGTCGTCATATCTTCGAGTGCATGCCGTAGAGCGGCCAATGTGTGAGAACGTTTGGCATCTTTCTTAGTTGGCTTCCATCGGCACATTCTAGGCAGGTTCTCGTCATACCCTCGGTTCAGTTTCGCCCGCTGCAGGGTTGGAAAGTGCTCGTATATCCATGCCTTCACGTTACCAGAAATATATTAGTCCAAAAATAAACAACACAATTTAAATTTATGTAAACAAGTTGACAAAGATATATCTATACATGGAGTAGAGTCTGGCATCCGGAAATTGTCTTCGAACCCACACGGGATGCCGCACCAAGCTCGCGGTAAAGGTATACCAGTATACCGCTTCTCCAAGAAATTTCGTCCACCGTTTCAATGTTGTCCAAATTGAGAAGATATTTGGCATTTATGGACGTTCCAGACTTATCGGTAATGCCGACAGCCTCTAAGATGAACTACATATAACCGCGGACCACATTTTCGCTTTTATTAATTTCGGGGGCCGGCTCAGCGAATATCTCCTCCAAATATTTTAGAGGAAGTCCGTAGGACTTCTTGAATTCTCGAAGACTAGTAAAACTAGTGGAATCAACTCCCAGACACCCTGATACATGATCCACAATATTGTCGTAATAGTTGATGCTCGACTCATCAAAAGTATGATTCATCATGGGACGACCATCAACCCTAAGTCCCAATATATGATGGACGTCATCAAGGGTAATCGTCAACTCCCCATTGGGTAGATAGAAAGTGTTGGTTTCTGGATGCCACCGTTCTACAAATGCTGAAATCAGTGCATTATCCACTGTCGTATATGAGTAGCTACCCAAATATTGTAGACCGGTGGGACTGATTTTTGCCTTCACATCATCTCCCAATAATTCATACCTCCATGTATTGCATTTTTTCCCGTGGTTGATCACCGTCAACATACGACCACTCTCCTGAAAAGTCAACAATTGGATGAAATTATACCTCTATGTAAAATAAACTTTGAACTTACAACTACATATAAATTTATCATAACGTAATGTACTTACCGGATTGTTCCATATTTGGTATGCAATATGGTTTTCGATCGACGGTAACATAGAGCAACCGTTTGGACGAGTGTCGACTGGACTATCTGCCTGCTCAGAAGGTCCTGAACCATCAGTAGTCTGGTTTTCGAGAGTTTGTGGAAGACTCTCGACAGGACTATCTGCAGGCTGAGAAGGTCCTGAACCATCAGTAGGCCGATTTGGAACATTTGGCATGTCCTCATCGGAGGAGGAAAAAGAACCGGAAGAACTAGGAGGAGCACGTCTCTTCGAACGAAGGGCAGTCTTCTTCGTCAATCGACGTTTCCTCACTTCAGGGCGTGCCTCGGCCTCGCGGATAGTGACGCTTGGTTCAATAGTACGCGAAACTGTGCGTTCCTTACGCATCGACGCAGTAGGGCGTCTTCTCATATCTTCATCCACAGTGTCCTTTCCAGGGGCATGACTATAAGACAAAAATTAATATATACAGACAAAATTTAATTTCTATTTTAACATAATAATTGAATTTTACATTGAGGACTGTAACAATTTCTACAGTCCTGTAAGTATACAGGCTGCAGAATTTTTAACAGTCCTAATTTTTTAGGACTGTGAAATGCCTAAAGTCCTATATAAATTTAGGATTGTAGACAATCCGACAGTCCTTAATATATATAGGACTGTCGATTTTCCTACAGTCCTAAATCTATATGGGACTGTAGGAAATTCTACAGTCCCGCCCGATACTGCTCGACAATGTCGAGGATTCTCGACATTGTACGCCCTAAAATCGTGTTCGATCAACCAAGTGAACGTCTAAACTACATCCTAAACTCCGCCAAGGACTTGTATGCCCTCATTTGAAGAATGGAAAGAAAATCACTCAAAATTTTCAAAATGCAATAGGATTTTTTAAAATCTTTGGACAATTTTGCAAATACAATAGCACAAGGAGAATGATGATTTGTACCTTGGTTCTTTCGAGACTTTGGGAGCCATTGACAAGGAGGAGGAGGACAACGGAGATCGGCCGGCGGGAGGGGGGAAAGCTCCGGTGGGGTGGGGAGGGTTTGGGAGTGTTTGAGAGGGTTTGAAAGTAAGTGGGCTAGTATGAGTAAAATGATGGATTAGTATAAGTAAAATTTCCTCCTTAGTAGGCTAGCTCCAATCCTGGACTAGTCCCAAGTAAATATGGTAGTACCCTTATAAAAAGCCAAAAACTTACAAAAACTGAGGTCACTTCCAAAGTTTGTGGGAGGAACACACACCACACTTCACTTCCCTTTCGGAAAGTCCACTTCCATTTCCTGAGCCCATAAACATATAGAGAGGGGAAGTGAAAGCGAAGAACCAAACAGCCCTAGAAATAAAGAAAAATGGGATCCCTCCTCTTCCTCCGATCTCTCCAACGCTCCCGCCCCCTCCTCAACCCTAACCCTAGGCTCACCTCCCGATGGATCTCTTCCACCACCGACCTCAACAAATCCTCCCCAGCCGCGGCGCCGGAACCCTCGCAGGAGATCCGCCCGCCGCCGTCCCCAGTCGGCGGGGCCCGCGTCCACTTCCCGAACCCAGAGGACGCCATCGAGGTCTCCGTCGATGGGTTCCCAGTCAAGATCCCGAAGGGCTTTACGGTGCTCCAGGCGTGCGAGGTCGCCGGGGTCGACATCCCCCGCTTCTGCTACCACAGCCGCCTCTCCATAGCCGGGAACTGCCGGATGTGCCTCGTCGAGGTCGAGAAGTCCCCCAAGCCGGTGGCTTCCTGCGCCATGCCGGCTCTCCCAGGTCCGGATCCCGATACTCTTTGGTTTGTTGATGCTTTCCGTGCGATTTTAGGGTTAGTAGATTGGTTTGATGATGGTTGTGGAAATTGTAGGGTTGAAGCTAGAGAACCAAGAGGGAGGGAGGGAGTGGATTTTAAGCTATAATTTGACGGTTTGAGTGGATTTTTTTTTTTTATCCGATCTCTTTGGTTTGTTGATGCTTTCCGTGCGATTTTAGGGTTTGTAGATTGGTTTGGTGACGGTTGTGGAAGTTTTAGGGTTGAAGCTAGAGAATCTAGAGGGAGTGTGGATTTTAAGCTATAATTTGAAGGTTTCCAGTGGGAAAATGTATTTTTTTTATCCGATCTCTTGATTTTTTTTTTGACACTTTTGGTGTGATTTATGTTGGTAGGTTGGTTTGATGAAGGAGTTCTTGGAGCTAGAGAATTAAGAGGGGAATGGGATTTTGAGCTACAAATTGATGATTTTGAGTGGAATCTTTGTATCCTTTGATTGTAGTTTTAAGAGAAAGTGGATTGATTAAATCACTTTCTTGTGTAAACTATTATCCGATTAAGTTTGGGAAAGGATATAGGGTTTCTAGGACTTGAAATTAGTACTTCGACACGCAACAATGACATGGCACTGATTTAGCTTGTAGATTGGTTTGATTAAGGGTACTAGATTGGTTTGATGACGATGGGGATGATGATGGAATTTGTAGGCTTGAGGGGATTAAGAGGGAATGAGAATTTTAAGCTTGAATTTGATGGTTTTGAGTGAAAAGATATATATTTTAATCCAATCTCTTGATTTTTTTGACGCTTTTGGTGTGATTTAGGGTTGGCAGGTTGACATGATGATGGAGTTCTTAGGGTTGAAGCTAGAGAATTAAGGGGGTATTGGGATTTCAAGATAGAAATTGATGATTTTGAGTGGATTTACCATTTTTGTATTTTTAAGTGAATGTATAGATTCAATTACTTTCTGATGTAAAATTGTTGTCCAGTTAAATTTGGGGAAGGATATAGGGTTTCCAGGACTTGAAAACAGTCTTCATCATCAGAGAAGTAACGACACATCACTGGTTTCGGCTTGCAAGCGAGACACCTGCAGTTCGTGTCATACAACTTGCCGTCCGGAAAAGTAGTGGCCCCGTTGAGTGGCTAGCCGACGGGGATGCGTACAAAATGTGCTTTCACAACCAATTCGATGAGGTAAACTATATATTATTTTCGGCTCCCTCGTATGACGAGGAGGAGGATAATTGGCTTCATTACCTCCCTAACGGTCACTGCGGAGTGGTTCGCCTTCGGTAATAGTATAATTTGGAGTCTGCTTGTGTTGGGTACATGTTCGACAAGACACTGACACGAGGCAAATTTTAAAGTATCCGTGCTTCCTAACCGCCCTCGTTGAATTTGTAAAGTTAGGGTGATGGAAAGGAGATATAGTAATGTATAAGCTTAGAATTATGACAATCAGAGTGGGAAAGAGAAGAAGAGAAGAAGACCATAAGTTCAATAGCAGGATTAAGCTCAGTATACCGAAATTGGTACAATTTTTAGTTGAGGTCACAAGAAGTCCTCTTTTTTGTTGGTTTGATAGGTTACTCTAGGTTTTGGTGTAGACTGAGAAAAAGGGAAGGAGCAATTAATGAAAAATTGCTGGGTCCTTGTATTGGTACGATGGTAAAAAAAAAAAGAAACTAGCATGGAAATTCTAATTTTAGCACTGAATGATGAATCTTTAATTTTTCTTTTCTTCATCTTCTCATCATCAAAATAGATAAATAGATTTAAATGATGGAAAAAAATGGAAGATAGAATTGAGCTTGTATTGCTCGCAAGTCCGAGCTCCTCTCCTACTTGAAGATAGGCTGCGTTTGTTTCGTCAATGTTGTACATATATGAAACGTTAGGACACAATGTGGGCATCGGTGATATAACCACGCTATTGATTTTGGTGTGTCATAGTGTATTTTACGCATAGTTTTGCAGTATCGACTGATACAACTTATACATATATGATACGGTCGATACCGATACGTACGGTCGATACTGATACCATACGTTCGATACTGATACGATATGGTTTATCGTATCCGAATTCGATACCAACCGTTACCGATATTGGCTGATACCGAAGTTGGGGGTCAATTATCTAGTCAATTCGATTGAAAAAATGTAACTTAACTTAATGGTTCACTGACAATGTTACAATGTATCAATATAATTCCTTATTAACAAATTGTACCCATTACCATTTGTCGAAATTGTATATATACAAATTCACAACATTCATCCGTATTAATAGTGTTTCATTTAAAACTAAACATATAATATATACAATTATGTTTAAATCTATCAAAAAAATTCTAGCTTTTAAAAGTTTTTTTTTTTTACTTTTATCACTTTTGTCTTTCCGATACTATGATATGAAACAACTGAAATTGTCAAAATTGACGATACCGATAGTCATAGTAAGGGGCTGAAACTGATCCCGATATTTCGAACCTTGATTCTAAGGTGTAGTATGATACGATCAACATGTATCTGCCACAGATTATACAGTACAACACTAATTTTCGAGTATTCGTGCTTCCTACCCATCAGTGCAAATTAAAAGCATCCTTAGGGTTGGAATTTCAGGTTTCCACAGAGTGAATCTAGAGGATCAAGGGTTGATGTTTACCAGGGTGCTCCTTAAATTTCTGAGGATGCTGCTGCTTATAGCAGGACTTACTTTCTAGCCAACTTACTTTATATTTGATTATTCAAAGTTTTGCAGACCAATATATATATATATATATATATATATATATATATATATATATATATATTGTTATTCATGGGAAATTGTTTTTCTAAAATTCCGGTTAAAAAAAGCTACTCAATAGGACATATTACTGCGCAAAGCTGTAAAATTCTGAAATATGATTTCCTATTGGAAACTAGTTTAGCATCCTTTTTGAGGTCATAAAGTCTCAGTAGTTGTTGCTTCGTGTGCCTTGCTGGCTCTCTCAGGTCCCATAGGATCCCATGTTTTTTGTTTAATGTACACTTGAGCAATTGCTTTAGTTATGGAATTTGTGATTGAAGCTAGAGAAGCACAAGTTTGAATTCAGTTTTAAGATTAAGGGCTAGTTTGGTTCCAATTTTAACCGGCAAGCAACAAACGGCAAATGGAAAGCAGTAGATGGAAAAAGTTTAATGCCAAAATACAAACTGAAATGTGTTTGGTTCATAATTTTAATGACAAACACAAATGATGGTTTAGAAATATAAATTACTAAAAAGTACATTTGCTATATAAAGAGCTTTTTTAGATTATTTTGTTCATAAGCAGCGAAAGTCTCAATGCTTTGCTTGATCACTATGATATTCAAAATTTCTATACAAAATTTCATCATTTTCTAATGCGACTATCTTAAAAGGAAAACGGAATCCTACTAAAATTTGGAGTTATAATACAACTGGTCTTTAACTAGTACACTTCTTTTAGAGAGAGAGAGAGAGAGAGAGAGAGAGTATATATATATATATATATATATATATATATATGGGTCCGGATCCGCGGCTCCGCCCGCGCAGCCCCGTCCCCCTTAGCCGTTGGATCAGTGTGGCGCCCCCTCCCCCACCCCCTTCCCATCCGATGGTGTAGGGGGGTGGGGCTTCGACGGGGCTCCGCGGGCAGGGCTCCGGATCCGTTCCCTATACACACACACAACAAATGTGTGTTAGCCTAGTGGTTAACACAAGGGGCTCCTACCCAGCTGGTCGTGGGATCGAGACCCCTCGTGTGGGCCTGCGGGCGCACGGGGTTGGTCGCATAATTGCTATATATATATACACACACACACACGCACGAACATTCACCATCACCTCTAGCTCAAGTGGTTAGTGTGGATACATAAGATCCGAGTGGGTGATGTTCGAATCCCAGTGGGAGCGATCATAGATAATTACCTTCTGCCAAAATATATATATGAGCATTCAAAAAATGGAGATTTAGAGTTCCATTTTTGACCGCTAGCTGGCAAACATATGGAGAAGTGAGCTTTTCATGTGATGAGAATGAGTGTATATTCCCATCAAGTTGCATCTCTCTCCTTCACTTCCTAGAGGAGGACCTACAAATCTTGTCATCATAAACAAGCCCAAACCTTTAAACCTCTCCAACAGTGCCAGCAAGCTGTCTTCCTCCACCACTTTTCCACCCAAGAGGAAGAGGAAGAAGAAAACTGCAACCGACACCATCTTTAGATGGAATTCTACTAAAAAATGTCATGACACAAGTGCAATAAACAACAACTTTTCTGTTCCCACTGTTCTTCTGCCAGTGTTTACATTTCACCATTTTTGGTATTTATGTTTGGCAAAAATGGCAAATGTTGAGAACCAAACTAGTCTCCTTTGTCGTTTCCATCAAGATACTGATGGAAACGGTGCAAGTAGTTTCTTTTAAAACGGAAACCAAACTAGCCCTAAGAGGGAAAATTAGAACTTTAAGCTAGAAGTTGTTAAATTTGAAATTTGTATTTTAGATTGTAATTTAGAGAGGAAGAGGACAACTTTTATCACCTTCTAATTTAACCTAGATGTGACCTATGCTCAAGGTTGTAAAAATCGCTAGTCGGCCGCTAGACGGGAACTAGGGATTAATCGGAGTAGTCGGATTAATCGTTTTGGTATATAAACTCAAAACGGTTAATCCGATATATATATATATATATATATATATATATATATATATATATATATAGTCCACTATAAAAACTGATTAAACCCCAAAGTCTCATTTATCAATTAAGCCCAATATATACTTTATATAATTCTGTTCCATACCATTACACTATGACCAAACTAGCTGAACTCATATGTTTGTATTTTTAAACTCAGAGTCATCCTTCCCATATGACCTCATTTTCCAAAACCATTATTACTAAGGATTTTAATAAATAAAAAAAACTTTGACTACAGAAACTCAATTAAGACCTCAACATAAGAGCTTACAATAGGAACGCAACACATGGATTTCCTTTCTACAAAACCACTATTCCCATGTGCATAGGTTTTAAAGTCCCAAGGATTCTTTTCCCAACTATCATAGTAAATAGGGAAATAAATTAAGAGAAGGGAGAACACAACAAATTAAGAAAGAGAGATAGGAAAGAAAGAGGGAAAACATAGGAAGAAGCACTCACATAGAAGCTCCGGTCAGTCGGCGGAGTCTGACTGGTACATAGGTCGGCTTGACTGTTTCAATCTTTCCGGCGGCGCGGTTGGTGGATTGAGGCTC
This sequence comes from Iris macrosiphon, assembly GCA_036927795.1. Lineage (NCBI taxonomy): Eukaryota > Viridiplantae > Streptophyta > Magnoliopsida > Asparagales > Iridaceae > Iris > Iris macrosiphon. Next base: position 186,583,597 of record JAYESA010000006.1, on the reverse strand, counting down.
AGATCGGCAGATCTGGCGACCACGGAAAGTCGGCAGGGCGGAGCAACGGTCTCTAAGGAGGACTCGCGGTCGAAGACGGGTTCAGATGCTGCAGCAACGACTCTGGCCGTCGGGAGTTACGTCGGATGGGAGTTCCGGACAATGTAGAGCACGTAAATAACTACTAGTCGACTTACCGATTTTCTGGCTGATTTCGTAGATTTCCGATTTTTTTGGCCGATTTTTTTCCAAATCCTAGGCAGCCATGACCGACTAGCGACTAGGTGCCGACTAGTCGGCCGACTAGGCCGATTTTTGCAACATTGTCTATGCTTTTAGGTAACTTTGGGGAAGGATTTAGTGCTCTAGGACTTGAAATTAGTGATTCAATGAACATGAATGCAACTGTCCCGAATATCCACTAGTATGGAAATATGTAATATAACCTCCACCCAAACCATTTAGAAGTTCCAGCAATTGAAGGAGAAAGTAGGAGAGCCTGAAGTTCACTAGCAGGAAACTGAACTTTGTATGTAGAAAAACAGTGTTTAGCAGACATGGGGAAAATTCTCCATTATTCTGAATGGAGTTTTAGTGGAAGATACGTTTTTTGTTAGTGTTTCCGAGGACATGGCCCTTAACTGAGCTGATTGTAAGAAAATAATTCAAACAGCCGACCCCAAAATTTCGGATAAAGGCTTTCTTCCTGTTGTTGCTGTAGGAAAATTCTCCATTGTTCCGTTAATTTGTTAGATTTGTAGGCTTTGATTGCTATGCTTACGATCAAAAGAAACTAGAAGGAAATGTTACAAAAGTCGGCATTGTGCTTAGAATATCTTTTTCTTTTCTTGCCTTCATTTTTTCCATCATCTAATTAACTCGTATTTGAAAAGAAGGGGAAGGTAAATTGAGCTATGTATTGTCTAGAACTCTGAGTTTCGCTCTACTTGAACATGACCTACTTCATTTTTTCTTGCCACCATTTACACAACTAAACAATCCTTAGGTACATTTTTAACGTTTTTGTGACTTGAATCTAGAGGAAGTGTCACCAAGATCCTGTCCTAAATTTCCAGCAGAGCTGGGATTTTGGAACTTCGAGGGAAGAACTCTATCAGGGTTCAATATTATATACAAGTATTAAGTCTCAAGTATGCCATGCAAATATATATTATACTTTATTGTTACATGAGAAAAATGTTGTTCATCCCTCCATTAAAAAGTCCACCAAAAAACTAATGAGCATAGAAGACAGCAGAGATATTTCAGCTTAAAAATGGAAAAAAAGCTGAAATATAATGATGGTATGAATATCACCACTAGTTGTGCCATAAGTCCCCAAGACGAGAGCCTATTGATTCCTTGTATGATCACGGGTATTTCAATCAGAAGCAGCAGATAGCATATTTTGGTATTTTTATCAGTAATTTTATATAAAGTGTTTTTTATTGGCAGGGATGAAGATTAAAACTGACACTCCTATAGCCAAGAAGGCGAGGGAGGGAGTTATGGAGTTCTTACTGATGAACCATCCATTGGATTGCCCTATATGTGATCAAGGAGGGGAGTGTGATCTCCAGGACCAGTCGATGGCCTTTGGATCAGATCGTGGACGGTTTACAGAGATGAAGAGGTCTGTAGTTGATAAGAATTTGGGTCCATTGGTGAAGACAGTAATGACTCGTTGCATCCAGTGCACAAGGTAATTTTGCTTTTAATCCTGCTGACCAAGTAATTTTTCTTCCATTCATTATCATCGTACTGTAGTAAGCTAATGTGTTTTCTTTTGCTAAGGCTAGTCTAACTAGTCAACTTCCTCACATGTCAGCATAAAAGCTGAGTGGTCTTTAAAGTAAAAAAATACTAAGACAACTAGTAATCAATGTTTACTAAATACTAAACTGTTTAGGTTTCTTGACCTACCAAACACCTCGAGGCTCAGGAACCCGAATAGCACTATATATATATATATATATATCGTGTGATACAGTTGCTTTTAAGGCAGCAGTGCAAGGTTTTACATTACTCTATTCCATTAGTTTTGAATTCTTTCAACTAAATTTAGAAAATATTATATTATGTTTACAGAGTTTGAACACTTCTGCAATTAGACAACAAGCTTTTAAAATTTTATGTACACAATATGGTGTTACTTTTAGACGATTTGTTAAGGATGCACCACATGGATGAAATTCTACTTATTTCATGTTGCAATCTTCCATGAAATTTAAATATGTTATTACACATTATTGTAATGCTAATCCTAGTTTTGATTATCAAGTAACTGGGAATGATTGGTTAATTGCTACTTCTATTTATGAAGTTTTAGAATTAATTTACAATGCTACATGTATTCTATCTGGAGTTTGTTATCCAACTTCTCCTTTAGCTTTAACATAAATTCTTAACATGTCTCATTTATTTTTTAAATATAGAAATGTCTCTGGTTTTGATTATGTTGTTGCCAAAATGGAAGTCAAATTTAAAAAATATTGGGGGTACTATACCTCTTCTATATTGTTTGGCTTCGACTTTTGATTCTAAGAGTAAATTAGATGGTGTATATATTTTATTAGACGATTTTCAAGATAATATGAGAGTTGACGTGGGTAGTTTGAAAGTAGAAATTAAGGATGTTTTAGATAGTTTAATTGCTTTATATGAAGAAAGAGTTGTATCATCCGACCCGGTACAACCGTTTATGGTAGTAGCTCTGGTTTTAAGTTCTAAATTATCATATGCTAAAGGTGTACTGCAAAGGAAGAAACAAAAACAATCTTCTCAAACCCACGCAAGAATTGTTCTTATATCCAAAATTCTTATGAAGAAGATGAAGATGACTCTTCATCTTATTATTCAATTTTAGAATGGTGGAAGAGACAAAAAAACTTATCATATACTTTCTTCTATAGCACGTGATATTCTAATGGTTCCGGTGTCCACGGTAGCATCAGAATCTTATTTTAGTGCAGGTTCAATGATGCTAAGCAAGAAGAGGTGTCGATTGCTGCCAGATATTTTGGATGCTTGTGGACCTGTGCTGAAAAAAGAACTCAAGACTCGAGAAATTAAAGTGCCGATATCTTAGAGGTGGACTTTCAATCATAGTTTAAAGTATCGGCCGATACCGATCCGATACGGCCGATACCGATACAGTTTGGCATGTCCCGATCCGATACCGACCGATACTGACCGATACCGACATTAGAGGTCTCTTTTCCAGTCAATTCGGCAAAAAAATTTGAATTAAAAAGACCAATTAGAAAGGATGTAAAAGCATAGTAAGGTTGTAAAAACATATAAAAGGAAAACTTATCTATCGCATATAAATCAATCGACAAGGATGACTACTATTTCATTCAATATCAAAAATACTAAGAAACAATACTGAAAATACTTTAAATTATGCATAAATGTATGAAATATATTCTCTAAAATGTTAATAATTTACTAATAGTTGTTTGCTTTCCGATACCAAAAAATCCGATACTTCGATCCGAAACCGCCGATACTACCGATACCGCCGATCCCGATACTCATAGGAATGGTCCGATACCGATTCCGATACCGATACTTTGAACCTTGCTTTCAATCTCTTACTATGGATGACACTACTGAAGGAGGAGCTGAGCAATAAATTTCAACGAAAGACGGACGACGGATTTTTTTAAAAGACTTGTACATTTTTTTAGAAGCTTTATGCAAATAAAATATCATTTACAAGTTTCTATTTTTTTGTTAATGTTATAATACATTTATAATTTTATTGCCATTAATAAAAGAAATTCAGCTTTTTCTTACTTAATGCTGTTAGTTGTTTACATTTAACTTCTTTATGTCTATATAAATAACTTTTTGTTAGAGTAAACGTAGAAGAAGGAAGAAGAAAATAGGAGAGAAGATCTCTTATTAGTGTAATCACATAGTGGGAGGCAAATGCCTTATTTATACAACCCAATGAAGGTGTAATACTAATCTCTAACTAATGTGGGACTAAAATACAAAGTGGGAATCCAACCCTTTAGTAACCCACGTTATAACACTCCCCCTTTGGATGACCACCATCTCTAAGCCTATTGCTACGTTAAAATTTTGTCAGGAAAACCCATTACGACAAAACCTGTGCAAAAGAAAAGAGTACAATCTTTAGGATGACTTAGATAGGTGTTGGACACGCTTAATGTTGCCTCATTGAAATTTTGTCAAGGAAAATCCAATGGAAAAAATCCATGACTAAGGAAAAAGAGTACACATGTTATAGTCCATACAAAATGTATCCCCCCTGAAAACAATCACTCCATGATGATGTTGATCCTGAACAGTCAGCCGATGAAGACGTTGCATTCCAATTCCATGAACTAGTTTCTGAAAAGTTGACTAGCAACGATTTGGTGAACTAGTCTGCAAGATTATCACTTGAGCGAACTTGTTGGACGTCAATATCAAAGTTCTTCTGAAGTTCATGAGTATAGAAAAACTTAGGTGAGATGTGCTTGGTCCTGTCTTCTTTAATGAATCCACCTTGAATTTGTGCAATACATGCTGCATTATCCTCATGAATAACAGTTGGAGTATCTGTGGTAGGGGAAAAGTGACATGAGCTACGAATGTGTTGAATTAACGATCTCAGCCAAATACATTCTCTACTTGCTTCATGGAGAGCCAATATTTCTGAGTGATTTGAGGAGGTAGCAACCATTGTCTGTTTTGTTGAATGCCAAGAAATAGCTGTATTGCTATTAAGAAACATGTCTAGTTTGTGAACGGCCTTTATAGGGATCAGATAAATAACCTGAATCTGCAAAGCCAACTAGATTCGCGATGTCAGATAAACCACAAGTATAAAATAATTTCATGTCGGTAGTTCCACGAAGATATCTCACCACATGTTTAATGTCATTTCAATGTCTGCGAGTTGGCGCCGAGCTATATCTAGCCAACAGATTGACAGAGAATGATGTCTTGCCTTGTACATTGTGATAGATACATTAATCCCCCAATGGCACTAAGGTACGGTACTTCGGGTCCTAGCATCATTTCATTGTCGTCCTTAGGACGATATGGATCTTTATTGATATCTAAAGATCAAACAACCATTGGAGTGCTAAGGGGATGAGCTTTATCCATATTGAACTGTTTCAATATATTTTCTGTGTATTTGTATTGATGCACTAAAATTCCATTAGTGCAATGCTCCATTTGTAATCCGAGACAATAATTCGTGTCTCCGAGATCTTTCATCTCGAACTCATTTTTCAGATAGTTTGCAGTCTCATTGATTTCATGTCTTGTCCCAATCAAGTTTATGTCATCGACATATACTGCAACTATAGCGAAACCCTCCTTAGATTTCTTTATGAAGACACACGGGTATATATGATTATTCTCATATCCCTTCCTTTTCATATATTTACTAAGACGGTTGTACCACATCCTTCCAGATTGTTTCAAACCGTACAATGAACGTCTTAGCTTTATGGAATGCATGTTCTTAGCTTTTGAGCTCGGTGGTTAAATCCATCTGGGATTTTCATATAAATATTGCTATCTAAATCACCATATATATAGGATGTTACAACGTCCATAAGTCTCATGTCCAGCTTTTTCTCAACTGTCAGACTTATCAAATAACTGAACATTGTTGCATCCATTACGTGAGAATACGTCTCTTCGTAATCAATCCCGGGTCTCTGAGAAAACCCTTGTGCCACTAATCGTGTATTAAATCGAGCGATTTTATTCTTTCCATTTCAATTTTTTACAAACACCCCCACTCGTAACCTACCCGTCTGACATTTTTTGGTGTTTGTACTATAGGTCCGAACACTCCACGTTTATTAAGGGAATCTAATTCTGCTTGAATAACATCATTCTATTTTGGCCAATCTTTTTTTTATCGACATTCATCGATGCTGCGTGGTTCAGTGTCATCAATGCCCTTATATATTTCGAATGAGAATATCTCATCTATTGTTATATCTTTGCGATCCCATACCTCTCTTGTATATGTATAAAACATAGAGATCTCTTTGCTTTCAGGTATCTGAGCCTCCTCTTGGGCTTGTCTTTTCTAAGACAATAACCTCTTCTGGATTTTTAGAGAGTGGATCTGTCATTCATAACCTCTTCTTGAGCGTTATGTGTAACTTTCTTAAGAGCGTTATTTGGACATTTTCTCTTTCTAGGGACTAAGTCCTTCGAACCTATAGGTCTACCACGCTTCTGGCGTGCAGTAGATTCATTAACCACTTTGTTATTTTTTCCTACGGGGATATCAATTCGAGCTGAGTCATTTACAACGGGCATATGTGATTTAATCACTTTAGCTGCATCAGTAAATGCATTTGGCATTTGATTTGCATTCTTCTGTAGATGCAATATCCTTCGTACCTTAGTTTCACATTGATTAGTACGAGGATCTAGATGAGACAGAGTGGGATTATCCGACGATAATTTATGCCGTTTATTTGTGACGAATGGTTCTGTAAGAACATTCTTTTCTTATCTCCCCCTAATGGCGGGAATTTAGTCTCATCAAAATGGCAGTCTGCGAATCTAGCAGTAAAAACATCACCAGTTAAGGGTTCCAAATATCTAATGATTGAGGGCGAAACAAAACCAATATAAATTCCTAAACGGCGCTGAGGTCCCATTTTAGAGCGTTGAGGAGGGAGAATAGGAACATAAACAACACAACCAAATTTACGCAAATGGGAGATGTTAGGTTGTTGGCCTGTCACAAGTTGTGATGGTGAAAATTCGTGATATGCAGTTGGCCTAACAATGATAAATTTAGCAGCTTGTAATATGCATATTTCCAAGCTGAAACGGGTAAGTTTGATTGCATGAGTAAAGGCCTTGCTATGTGCTGAAAAACGCTTAATCAATGACTCCGCTAAACTATTTTGGGTATGAACATGAGGGACAAAATGTTCAACTTCTATTCCTACGGAAGCACAATAATCATCAAAAGTACGGAAAGTGAACTCAGTATTATCAAGTCGAATTGTTCTAACATGTTGGTCAGAAAAATGAGTCTTAAGCTTAATCAACTGAGAAAGTAGCTTAGAGAAGAAAACATTTCTAGATGAGAGTAAAGAAACATTTGACCATCGACTAGAAGCATCTATTAGAACCATAAAATACCTGAAAGGTCCGCTAGCAGGATCAATTGGTCCGCAAATGTCACCTTGTATTCTCTGAAGGAATGGTGGTGATTCAGAAGCTATTTTGAGAAGTGAAGGTCTTGTAATGAGTTTATCCTGTGAACAAGCTACACACAAATGTTCAGTAGGAAAGGAAAGACTTTGGTATGATAAATTATGCCCATTGGTATTGTTGATGACTGTTCTCAATATAGCCGATCCTGGATGACCCAATCTGTCATGTCAAAGGATTAGATTTCTTGGATCCTTTAGCCTTTTGCTAGTGATGGGGTGAGATTCTACTACCTTCAGAGTAGTTTGATATAGCCCCGAGGAGATTAATTTGCACTTTTCTAATGTGAGCTTATTGCTTCCAACATTAGAGGTGATACAAAGATACTCTTTGCTATCATCGTTCATGGTTTCAATATGAAACCGTTCATTCGAATATCTCTAAAGTTGAGTAGATTTCTATTAGATCTACTAGAGAATAATGCATTTCGAATGACTTAGTGTGTTCCATTTGGCAACACAACATCGGTCTTACCATAACCTTCTATAATCTGCACGGGTCCAGCAATGGTGATCACCTTGGCAGTGTTTGAGGCATATGTTGTGAATTTTTTTTGGTTTTCAATATAGTGTGAGTTGTTGCAATATCTATCAAGCATATGCCATCATCATTGTCCATACCTTTCAAAAACAAAAATTAATAATATATTAATATGCTACTAAATGGTTAAATTTGGCATATTGCCAATTATTACAACTTGATCTAAATCTAAATGAAACTGATTCAAAGAAAGTAAACTACCTAGACTATTGATCATATAATGACCAATTTATTCAAAGTGGAAAGTAAATAAACTTAGACAAGCATACAATAACTATTCATTGACTTCGCCTATCATGTCGTTGAACTGGTCTTCCGAAATTGCGTTTTCATCCTTATCTTGGAAGAAATCATTAAAATTCATGTATGTTGTACCCTCCATTAGATTAGTCTCCACACCCTTTGAGGCTTCATACTCGTCCACTTTCTTTTGTGAGGTGCGACAGTTTCACATCCAATGACCAGCTCTTCCACAACGTTTGCAAATATCAGTTGGAGCAGCTGGATTGGGAATTTGGACGTTATTTCTTTGAGGATTAAATTCCTTATTTTTGAACTGTGTATCGATCTTTGGACCCGTATTGTAGCCATTTCTTTGGCTTTCACGGCGTTCATGTCCTCAACCTCTGTGATTTCCTCGACCCCTAGTATTGGTTACATTTTTTCGAGCACTAGTCGCATTCACTTCAGCTGGAATTGGTACATACCCAGTTGGTCTACTAGTGTGGTTTTTGATTAATAACTCATTGTTTTTCTCGGCCATGAGTAAGACAACAATGAGTTCAGAATACTTGTTAAATTTTTTTTTCCTATACGTCTGTTGTAGGGTCATATCAGTCGCATGAAATGTGGTGAATGTTTTCTCTAGCATGGAATGCTCTGTCATTTCTTCACCACATAACTTCAATTGTGAAATAATCCTGAACATAGCTGAATTATAGGCTGCAACTGTCTTATAATATTGGAAACGTAGATTGAGGCATTCATGGAGTGCATCTGGTAGTAGGACTATTTTTTGGTGATCATATCTCTCAGCTAGAGAATTTCATAGCACAAAGGGGTCCTTGACGTTAAGTATTCAACCTTGAGATCATCATGAATATGATGTCTTAGAAAAATTAAAGCATTCGTTTTATCTTGTGCAGATATTGGCTTATCAGCCACAATTGCGTCACCTAAGCTTTTGGCTTGAAGGTGCAATTCAACATCCAATCTCCAGTTGAGAAAGTTCTGGCCTTCTAAGTTTAGAGGCTTGAAATCATGCTTTGTGAGGCTCGACATATTGCTGTATAAGATCAATAATAACAAGTTAACATAAGAACTTGGTAAATCATCAAACAATTCATGTTAATGGTGTATGCTTCAAACAATGGTGTTTCAGAAGTTTATTTATACCAAACAAATCTTGTTCATGGTATGCTTCGAACAATGATGTTCTAGAAGTCGTAGGTAAATACCAAACACTAGATGTTCATGGTATGCTTCGAACAATGTATGTTCAAGAAGTCTTTCAAAAATACCACATATGGTTCAAACAATGATGTTCCAGAAGTCTTATATATATAGACCAAACAATTCATGTTCATGGTCATCATATCTCTGATAGTTTTGATCTGAATGTATTAACATATATAAAAGAAGGAAATAAAGAATAACTTCAGCGTTCTCTCTGAGAGATCTATATGCGATTAACATCGGAGTGCTATCAGAGTTAACTAAAAGAAGTGAGATGAATGGATAAAAAATATTCTTTTTGCCCTAGCAGTATGCCAAGAGATGTATAAACATCAATATCATCAGGCTGCGTCTAGGGTATGCATATGCAGAAAAAATAAACATAAATAACCATACCTATTACCGAAGTGGAGAATCTGCAAATGGCGGCTTCACTGAGATGCTCTCGTTTATTTTCTCCCGTTAGAACTTCGTGCTGATAACGGTTAGAATAAACGTAGAAGAAGGAAGAAGAAAATATGAGAGAAGATCTCTTATTAGTGTAATCTAATAGTGGAAGAAAAATGTCTTATTTATACAACCCACTGAAGATGTAATACTAATCTCTAACCAATGTGAGACTAAAATACAAAGTGGAATTCAACCCTTTAGTAACCCACGTTATAACACTTCTTTAAATTTCAAGTTATAAATTTATATTTAAATTCAAAAAAAGATTTATACATTTTTTATAAGTTACTAATTTTTTTTTAAAAAAAATTTCAACTTATAAATATTTAGATTTTAATTTATACTTAAAGTTATATAAATATTGATATAAAGAAATTAAATAATTTTTCTAACAAATAACTTATAAATTTCAAATTATACTTAACATATAAGTTATTATCATATAGATTATATATAAAAATATATAAATAAACGTAATTTTTTTTAAAAAAAATCGGGCCGGTCTGGCCTGACCCGACCTTGAACCGGCTCGGACCCATACCGTTTCGACCTGGTCCACCGCGAACCAGATCACGGGTCCGGACTGGGTCAGCTGCCAATCCGACCGGACCGGCTCAGACCGTTCTCTGCACCGGGTTGGGCCCGGACCGACCCGAACCCGGTCAAACCCGGTTGACCCGGGCTCGACCCATTTAATACCTTGAATCACATCAAGTATAAAAGACCATAATGTCCTAACCCTTATTATAACCATAATGGTTATTTATTAAAAATGTAACTAAAACTGTAATAAAATAATTAATTATTAACTAATCATATTCTTGAATTAATCCTAATATCATTCTAAAACCCCTACAACAACCTCATCTTCGTCGAACTATTATGGCCAAGACGACTTCTCCCTCCGTTTCTTGTTTAATCAAAAGAAGAAGAAAAATCTAACCCCTCATGTATCTTGCCGTCGTCGGCTACGCCCTTCACTACACATACCTCGTTCTCCGATGCTATGTTACCGGCCATGCAGCTACAATGCAGCTACAGAGGCTGCACAAAATGGTAGCCACTATCTCGTGCAACTCTGTCGTCTTGACTGCATGATCGACGACATAGCAGAGACGAGGGGTGCTTGGGGGAGGGAGGAAAAGGGAGTGCAAGGTGCGCGGCGAGGGGGGAGGAATGGCAAAAGAAGGGAGTGGGTTAGGGTTTGATTTGTTTTTATTTAGAAATCAAAGAGAACTAATTTTTCTTTAGTCTCTGGACAAAATTTTCGAAATGATCTTGTTAAGTGGGACATCATGGACAAATTTAAAATGTTCAGGGTATTAAAGTGTCCAAGAAAAGTGCATGGTATTGAAGTGCCAAAACTGAAAATTTGAAGGTATATAATTGCATTTTTTTTCATAGTTTGCATTATCGGCCGATATCGATATGGTTTGACATATCCCGGTCCGACTGGGATCTCTTTTCTAGTCAATATGGCAAAGAAAATTGAACGAAAAAGACCAATCAATAAGGGTGTAAAAGCATAGTAAAGTTATAAAAACATGTAAATGAAGAAAACTTATCTATCATAGGTAAACCAACTGGCAAGGGTGACTACTATTTCATTCAATTTCAAAACTAATAATAAAGAACACAAAATATTTAAATTATGACTAAATGTATAAAATATTTTTTCTAAAATTCTATTAATTTATTATTAATTTTTTGCTTTTCGATACCGAAAATCCGATATTCTTGATCCGAAACTACCGATATCGTCGATTCTGATACTCATAGGAAGGCTCCGATACTGGTACTACGAACCTTGATTTTTTTTTATATGTAATTTGGATAAATATGCGTTTCTACTTCAAGACGCTCGCACCTTAAGCCTCTCTTCCGAATATTCTTTGTGCTACGGTCCACCCTATATGCCTTAGATAACAATGATGGTGCCTCCTTTTGTCAAATTAGTTGCACAAAATTTTGTAAATAGATGCAATTTTATTTATTTGTTGGATTTCTAGCATTCATTAGCAGAAGTAGAAATAGGGGGAGAGAATTTCCTATAACATTTATGTGAAAATGACAGAAGCCATTATAAAGGGAAGAAACTTCACCTGCAAGGCTGCAATGCGCTACACTCATGCTTACAATAGACGACTTTCAAGCGAACTACTGAAGACAAACTAGTGGGAGTGGGAATAACGCTCCAACCCTTAGTCCTGAACTCCTTCAATATTGCACCTACTACCGAGTCTACTTTGCGCACTTCCGCACTAAGCAGGCAAGGGCAACTACAAAAGCAAGAAGATATCGTTTGCGGCTTCCAATCCAATGACAAGCAAAAGACGAAGAAGGAACATACTATATCGCTCCGTGGGCTCCTTGTTCCCATAGCTTGATCTTTGAACTACCTTTGCGGGTGCCTTCCCTTCCTTGCAAAGTGAACCCTCAATGAAAGGAGAAAGGCGGTGATGTCCCTTCCTCGCACACAGAAAGACCATCTTTAGCGAAGTCCCTCCTTCCCCCAACCCATTTCGTCAAAGAAGAATAGAGCTGCACACTTACTACTCTGATTGGACGTGGACTTAAAAAAAGTAGCAGCTAAAAGGTATTGGCGAAGAAGTCATGAAGGATCTGATATAGATTGAAAAGGGGAAAAGCTAAACTAGCTGATGTAGGGGATGGGATTCGCCTCACCCTAGTATACCAACTAGGCAATACCTTGGCCTCAGACCTCACCTAAGACAAGCTGCCACATACTCCAGAGAACTCGAGCGGTCAAGTCGGAAAGACATTATATATAAAATACATAGATGTGTCTTTAATATGTATTTAAAAAAGAAAAAGAAAACTGGGTAGCTACCTATTATATCAATAGAAGTCCACACTTCTTGTCCGTTCCCGGCCTCTTCAAATGAACTATCAAAGCTAGAGCTGAATTCCTTTACATATTCTACTTGAAGACATGATGGACTTTCATACCTCTAATCGGGATCTCGTGTATTGAACTTTTTAAAACCATCCAAACCTTAGAATTGGATCTATCCAAACCGACGAAAAAAGCTACATTCACAAAAACGAGCATTAGGCTCATGCTTTCAGGATGTCAAACCATTATCCCTCTCATGCTACCATCATCCACCTAGAAAACAAGTGACTTATCTTTCTCTTTCATGATCGGATGGTTAAGGACTTTACTTTTGTTTAGGAACCTGTATTTTGAAGTAGAGCATAGTCTTTCTGCCATAAACCCATTGAACTTGCTACATGAAAGCGTTTATAAGCCATATTGAGTGAAGAAAGAAAAATCCAAAAAGAAAAACATATCTATGAATAGATACACCTTTCCCCTTAAGTGAAGGAATGAAATATCATTGACCCTCTACTTCGAAATAGGCCTAAACGAGAACTTCCTAAAAGGACGAAAAAGGTGCATCGAAGGATTAAAGCATGCTAGAAGTCTTTATAACACAGTTCTCCAACTACTATGAATTAGTTGCTAGAAGTCTTTATAACACAGTTCTCCAACTACTATGAATTAGTTTTTCTTTCATGGCGTAATTTTCACTTCCAGAAAAAAAATGGAAATCAAAAGACATATTAAGAAGTAGCCGATACACGACAACATTGACCACATCACTTTACCTCAGCGTAGCGATAACACCTGGTTCATTTGTGATGACAGACTCCCTCCGCTGATGAAGCTACATAAAAATAAAACCTTTTATGTGGACAAACATTAGTGGTCAGCCCATCCACTATTGAAAATTGTGCTTTTTCCTTTTAACTAATGTTATATTTGTAGCAAAAGTCAGGTGGGATTTTTTTTTTAATTGTATATCAATCTTTGGAAAGCTGGGTAGGGTGGGGGTAGCAGCCTAGTTTTTGGGCAGTCTAGGCAGGCAGTGTGTGCTACAAATGAAGGACATGAATGAGACATGTTAGTAGAGAGCACAAAAGAGAATTAAAACCTTTTCTCGCTGCAGTTGCTGCCAATGCCGTTGTTAAGTAGAATGAGAGATCTCGGGAGAAACAGGGGGGCACCCAATCCTAACCCTATACTTTTAATTAGCTGATTTTAACATAAAACTTGGGAATAAGATCAGTCAAATTTATAATTGGCAGAAGCATCTGGAGTCAGCAATGACGATGATATGCTTTTTCCTCTTTTAAGATGGCTGGTGCTAGGGTCACCAAATGTCTGCCTCGGCTCTAGGCAAGGTGTTGCCGGTCTCCTCTGTTGTGTCTGAGTGTTTCCTGTGAGTGCCTTTTTTAAAACTGCCACCTAATCGAGTCTTACTTCAAACACACTTTAGGAAATTTGAGTTGATGGTTCCTTGGAAAGCTATTTCCCTATCAGGATCATGCAGTTATGCATTAGGCAGGCACAATACATTTAATCTGTACCTTAGTTTTCCCCTCAGAGTAGTTACATTCACAAAGAACACTTCTATGGAATTCATCACTTATGGTTAATCTATTTGTTGTTAATTTGGATAACAAGTTTATTTTTAGTCTCATTTGTGTTTCATTCATGTCTTCAGTCTTTTTTTCTCTAGGCAATTATGATTTGATTTCTTGTTTGCATTCTTTTTAACTATCTGCAATTTTAGGTACTTTCTTTTATTTTCTTATCATGCTTCTCATCTTTTCTGTGAGTCACGTCTCATCTGAGATGAAAGTTTTTATCTTGCAAAAGTGGCACACTGACATCCTAATTCTGGCCAAAAGGTTCAGTAGATATTGACTTAATAAAGCACGCGAGCCTGACATATACCAGTATTTTTTATCTTGTATCTTCTTTTGATCACACATAATGAACTTCAACTTCTTTACTTGCTATAGGTGTGTCAGATTTGCGACTGAAGTTGCTGGGGTTCAAGATCTTGGCATGCTAGGGCGTGGAAGTGGAGAAGAAATCGGAACATACGTGGAAAAACTTATGACAAGTGAACTCTCTGGGAATGTGATAGATATATGTCCTGTGGGCGCTCTCACTTCAAAACCATTTGCTTTTAAAGCTAGAAACTGGGAATTGAAAGGCACAGAGAGCATTGATGTCACTGATGCAGTTGGATCAAACATACGGATTGACAGCAGAGGGCCAGAGGTCATGCGCATTGTTCCACGCTTGAATGAGGTGTCACTTTCTATCATTCTGATGTGCACATACAATAACCGACTATATTTATATTTCCAATCGATTTGCATATACTGTTTCCCCTTGCCTTATTTCTCCTAGCAATCTCCTAGCAATTCTACACTACAAATGCACTGGCATCTATATATGTTCATCAAGCAGTTGCAATTGGACAGTTCTTAAAAGCAAGGCGATTAGTTTCAATAGTTTGAGCCACATATATCCAAAATCCACAATATCGA
This sequence comes from Iris macrosiphon, assembly GCA_036927795.1. NCBI lineage: Eukaryota > Viridiplantae > Streptophyta > Magnoliopsida > Asparagales > Iridaceae > Iris > Iris macrosiphon. The sequence goes on along the minus strand of JAYESA010000006.1, from coordinate 186,568,585 downwards.
TCATGATATCTATCTCTCCTAGAACATTTAAGTACACTAAAAGGCAGTTTGGATTTTGTGAAGCTTGATGCTAGCTACCGTCTGTATTTTTTTCCTTCTTGTATGCATGCCTATGAGTATGATATAACATACACATATATGTATATGCATGTGCACATGCATATATGGTAATGCAATTCTTTTTTTACTCTTTTACTTAATGTGCAATAGAGATGAAAGCAATTTCCTATAGCAAATTGTATCATTTTTTTTTGTCTAGACTCTTTATAGTCTAGGGGAACTTGGAGGTGTGCTCCTTGGTTGCATCAACATAAATTGCATATCGGAAATGTAGGTCTAACCGATCAACATCTGAGAACATGCTCATGATCTTAGCTACCTTGCCAAAGAATTCAACATCAATATAGAGGGTTGACATGAGACGTCGTTCCATCATAAAAACAGTTACATTTCTTTATGGACTTATGCTCCATAGCTAGAGCCCATTCTACTGGGAGAAGGCTTGGATGAAAAGATAATGAGGATGTGATTTTGGATATGAATGTGTATATGCCATTTTGTCAATATTATGTGATCAAGATCGTGGATTGCGCGGTCCGGGTTGGATCAGACCCAATTCGATCCGGAACACACGAAAATTGTACCAGCCAGGGATTGGCGAATTCCAGGGGGCATGAGCAATCCGGGTATCTATGGTTTAGATTTTGGAAAGAGACAAAATAAATAGGTCAGGTGGCTTGGCATAGACCTATGCATCGCAATAATATATTAGTCCAAGGAATCCCTACTAGAACTAGGGATATGCCTGAAAAACTTGGATTGGGGCAGTAGCAAAGGATATGTTTTTTTAATGCTACAAGGGGTATGGCCTTACAGAGCTGAATGGAAGAAAAAGATTCAAACCATAGTTACGGGTACACCTAAACCCCTATGGAACCACGCTCAGGTTTGGGGTACATTCCGATCTGGATCACTAAATTTGGCGATCCGAATGGATCGTTGAAATCTCACTATAAACATTATTTTATGGTCTATTTGCGTGTTTTTACTTGATACCATTGTACCATTTTATTTTGGAATGTTGTGTTCCAAGTGACTATGAGAAGTGAAGTTTTACATATTGTTGTAAAGTAGATTTTGAATTTTCGTATGCTTCACATAAGGTTTTCTTTCAGTATATGACAATTACTGAGTCAAATTTGAAGTAGTAACTAGTATCGATCCAATTAGTACTCTGGAAGCGTACGGCAAGCCGAAATTGTGGACCGACTCATCCTACCTCTCTATCCAAAAATAAAGACAGTGTATACCCTATTCCCGAACTTGTACTGACCCTGGACGAATTGCGATCTTGGTAACTATGATTCAAACAACCACCCAAAAAAATTGAGAAATTTCGTTGTTTTCACCACTACCGTATGTCCCTAAGCTTCGTCTGTTATGCACATCTTTCCTAAAATTTCTGAGTATTAATGCAACTTATTGTTCGATCTTATGTGCTCACCGTGCAATGATCACATTAGTCATTGCCCCTTGACGAATTTATACTTGGTCCACCAATAAGTAGCTCTACAGATGATGTATTGATTGAGTGGTTTCTATGACTTTCAGTAGTCTAGTCAGTGTTAATAGACAACTTACAATTGATTATCAATAAGCTCTAGGATAGGATCTATATTAAAATTTTTTTTTTCTACTCCAATGTAACATCATGCAGCTATCATTTTTTTGGGCAATAAATTGAGTAATTTGCTAGGTTAAAACTGGACTATCATTGGTTACTGCTATAGAAGTTGTTGGTTTATGGGTTGGTCAATGAATTCTATGTAAAGTGAAGAAATGAGAGATGGATTCGTGGTATAAAAGATGTTTAGCTTTGTCAAGGACATGTAATTTGAAATAAAAGTGAAATAAAGAAAGCGGATAATTTTCCATGAATATGAGATATTAGAAATCCAAGTTAAATAGATGCCTATTAACTAACTCAGAACATCCATTAATATGGATGAAGGCAGGGAAAGGAATTATACAGTGTGAAGTTCTATTGTCTTCATTGAAAGTGACTTATTAGAATCCTGGGATTCTAGAAGGATTTTCTCTGCAGGCTAAATATATCAAATTACTCAAACATCTCTGTGAACCTTCCTCTATATGACTGGTAAGGGAAGGGTGGGAGGGCCTTGTAAGATTTCCCTCGAGAGTGACCTATTAGAAACTTGAACCTGTTAAGTTGTTTTCTCTGCAAGGAAAAAAGAATCAAATTATCCAAACAGTGTTCAGAATGTGCTTCTAGGTAAGTCCTTAATAGGATAAAAGTAGCATTATGTGGTCATCAGCATAAATCGAGTCGGAAACAAGCTTTGTCCTCCTGCTTGTTTCTGTCATTCTTGTATAAGTGGGGGTCCTTTGGAAACTGAATCTGGCCCAAAGCTAATTTGTACACTACCTTGAAGATAGTCCCATGTCAAACTTGGGACCCATGTCAAACTTGGGATCTTCTCTCCGTCAGCTCTGTACGGCTCATTCCACATCAGGACCCATAAATCGTCCAACAATGCCTCACAAGACAGTTTTAATCTCTTGGAAAACCTTCATTTTGCATTATCCCAAATAAAAATAACTCATATGAGTAACAAAGAGGACCCTTAATTTAATAGACACAAGGGAGGCAAAAGTAGGTTGCATAGATCGATCTTGGATATAGTTACAAGTAGATATGGATAAATAATATATACACATGAACTCTTATTTGCATGTATATTATGTATAATATAGGTTAGATGTTAATAATATATATAATTAACTATTTTTTGGATAGTAGTTGGGTGCCGAGGGATTCTAGAAAGGATCCATTGTAGAAAAAAATTTACTTATATTTTGACTATGTTCGACATGAGCTTGAACGTGCCAAATAGTTTTCAATGATTTTTGGATCACTTTGTAAACTAGGCATGGTCCGTGCAAGTCTGACTTGTGTGTCGAAGAAGTATATGATGTCAGGTATGTGTCATCCTATGTTACCCAGGCTCGCCACTTTAAGTCAAAGTACCCGTGTCGACCCGACATGGCATGAGTACGGGATCCAGATCGGATCCTCCATGGTGAGGTCATACACTGCAGATAAAAGAAAAAATTAGGAGAGCTCCACACTTACCTAATTTTTATGCTACTACACAAATTAAAAGAAAGTTTATTTTTCAATTTCCTGCTACATAGATTAGAAGAAGTAGGTAAGTTTATAATTTGATGCTACCGCTTCTTCTGTTGCAGCACATACGTGACTTTTATTCAAGGGAGATGAAGGGACAAAAGTTGATTTAAATACAACTTTTATTTAATACCTAGGGAGCTGAAGACTCTTATTTAAGAGGAGCTCTTATTATTAATTATAGTGTATAGTTTATTTTTCAAAGAAGCTGAAGGTAAGCTAAATTTTATGCTTCTACACAAATTAAAAGAAAGTTTATTTTTCAATTTCCAGCTACATTGATTAGAAGAAGTAGGTAAGTTTATAATTTGATGCTAATGCTTCTTCTGTTGCAGCACATACGTGACTTTTATTCAAGGGAGATGAAGGGACAAAAGTTGATTTAAATACAACTTTTATTTAATACCTAGGGAGTTGAAGACTCTTATTTAAGAGGAGCTCTTATTATTAATTATAGTGTATAGTTTATTTTTCAAAGAAGCTGAAGGTAGGGGTGAGCATTCTGTTCATTCGATCCAAAACAAAATTGAATTCGACCGAAAACCGAATAAGCAAAACCGAAACCAACCGAAATGGCTCATAACCGAACCAATCCGAACCGAATTAAATCGGTTCCGTTTTCGTTTTATTCGGTTTATTCGATTTTTCGGTTTATTTGTATTTTTTTGTTAGTATATATAGTAACTAAATATACCTAGATATATTTAGTATATACTATTGGTATATACGTATATATATTTAGTATATATATATATATATATATATATATATATATATATATATTAATACCTATTAATACCTTATTCGGTTTTCGGTTTTGGACCGAAACCCAAAACCGAAAACGAAACCGAATGAGAAAATATAGTATTTTCAAAACCGAAACAAATTTTTTTAAACCGAACCAAATCTCTTATTCGGTTTGATTCGGTTTTCGGTCCAAAACCGAATAATGCTCACCCCTTGCTGAAGGGACTCTCAACTTTATATGCATCTTTTATTTAATAACTAGGGACCCAAAACTTGTATTTAATTTCAACGTTCTAAAATTTGCTATGTTGATGCGGTGCGAAGGAGGGCTGCCTAGGCATCGAACATGATTTTTTTTTTTCAAATTGGAAATCCATACATGTTCGTAGTACAATTCATAGTTTTTTTGAAATTTGAAATCCATATTACAAATTTGAAATTTCAATGTTGTAAATCCAAATCCAATTTTAAAATCTAAAAAACATATCTACAATACAACTAAGCATAAAAAAAAAAAATCGAACAGCCGAACAAGGCCGAATATACCCGCCTAGGTGCCGAACAGGGCCCGCACAACCGCACAAACCCGTCGAATATGGTGTTTTACGTTCAGCCTAGGACCGACTAGACCGGTTTTTAGAACACTGTTTAATTTACATTTATTCAAGGCAAAGAGTCCCTTCAGCTCATAAATATAAATAGTCCATTCAGCTCCTATCAACTTTATATGCATAGTCAATTATGAATTGAATAAGTGCAGTTATTTAAAATTTATTAAGGGAGCTAAAGTATTATTTTAGCCGAGTATGTGTGTTCTTCAATTATCAGTTTGAAGGGTCCGACTATTGGATATGTACCCGTCTCTTGGATATGTACCCGTACCTGAGTCCAGATAACATAGATGTCATCTAACACAGATACAATGAGCTTCTGCCCTAATCTATTGATTATATTCCTTAATTCCATATGCCATCTAATTAGGTAGATCAAGTAAAAAAAATGCCTTCAAATTATGAGGTATTCTAGGTTACATCTTCCAAAGCACATATCTATTTGAAGCATCCTGTTTTAGTTTTCTATTTGAAGCATCCTGTTTTAGTTCTTTCGTTAATACCCCCAGCTATGTTATATGATTGAACTTATTCAGATTTACAAAATTCTTTTTCCTTGGAGCTTTAATCATAAGAGGTTTACTGTAACTTTAAGACCAATGTCTATAGAACCCATTAACGTAGCCTGGAAAAATAACGTAGTGATACTTATCCAGGACAAAATAACATAATAATACTTTATCGTAAGGACTTGAGTTGTTGCCCAATTGGTCCTTTCTATGCCTGGTCTCAACTTCCTTTTAATTGCCAGTATGTCAACATTCTTTTAGTTCCCAGGTCCAACCTGGTTAAATCATCCATGCGATGGGGCTTAAATGCAATTATGTAGGAGCTCTTTTACAAATAGAATAAACAAAACAAAAATCCATATTTGAATGTAAAAAAGAACCTATCAATCTATAAAGGGCCCGCTTTTACAGAAAGTATACCCTCAAATCTAGATATTGTTTGGTGTGCACTTGACCATGCCAAGTCATTTTCTGCCATGTGTTGGAACCTTCAGAAACTAGCATGTCAGACACACATGTTGTAGTATCGTATCTAATAATCCTCAGGAACGTGTAGTACTTGGATACGACCATATATGGTCCTTGGAGGCATGTTGGTGCAACCTAGCCCTGATTCTTATTTTAACCTTAGGACCATGTTGCATTTAACACCAGTATATGGTACGTTAGGAACTTATGTTGGGGAATTTAACTTAATACCTCAGCAAGTCAGTTTTGTCATGTTACTTTGACAATTTGGACTTCCTTTGCTTCAACATGCGTGTCTTTGAGCCTGCTCAATGTAGCATCTCTATTTTTCAATGTTTTTTTGATTAATATTCCAAATTACACAAGTTTGTTGGGAGCAATTTATCAATACAAATTAACACCAATATATGGTATTGGTACATTAGGAACTTATTGCAGGATTAAACTTAATACCTCAGCAAGTCTGATCATTTGTTACTTTGACATGGGGTTTTCTGTGCTTTGACATATGTTTGACTCTTTGAGCCTGCTCAATGTAATAGCTACAGATTTTATCTTCATTGTTTTTTCTAGATTAATATTTCAATTTCCAAGTTACACATAAATTTGTTGGAAGGAATTTATAAATACAATCCTTTTCACTATATGGTCCACTTTTCTTGTTTCCTCTGCTTGATGCCCATTACAATCTATATTGTTTCTAATCACGATAAACATATTAGAACTGTTTATCCTTATGGAAAACATTGTGGTTATGGACAGGATATTAATGAGGAATGGATATCTGACAAGACACGTTTTTGTTACGATGGCCTCAAGAGACAAAGATTGAATGATCCCATGATCCGAGGTCCTGATGGAAGGTTTAAAGCAGTGACATGGCGTGATGCCCTTGCTGTTGTTGCTGAGGTTGCACATCAAGTTAAACCTGAGGAAATTGTTGGAATTGCCGGCCAGCTTTCTGATGCCGAGTCTATGATGGCACTTAAAGATTTTGTAAACAGAATGGGCTCAAATAAAGTATCATGTGAAGGGATTGGTTTCAATCCTCAAGCTGATCTCCGTTCTAGCTACCTTATGAATACCAGTATCGCTGGTCTTGAAAAGGCAGATCTTTTTCTCATTGTTGGTAGCCAGGTAATTTCTTTGTTTTGACAATCTTGTTAATTCTGTCTTTTAGTTGTCACATTTTGCAATGTTTGTTGATTTAATACCTTTGTTATATGTCATGATAAGTTTTCTTAATGACATATCCTTTTAAAATTGGGTGTTGTCCAATGTCCTCTTGATTATAATACATAATTCCTTGTTTAACTAGTCACACCTCCACAGTGCATAAGTTTTATATGGAATATATATATCAAATTTTATGTTTCATGCTTATATATTATTTCACCATATTGTAACAACATATTCTTGGAGCTTGCAAGTAAGAAAACAAGAATGAAAATTCTTCTTGGGCCACATTGGGCTACTCTTTCTCTTAGAGTCTATTTCGAAGTTCAAAAGTATCTCTCTGATGTTAGACGGGGATGCTTGGACATGCACATACGTTCCACAAGAAGCATACAATTAGGGAATGCAACTTTTAATACCATTGCAAGTCTGTTGTATAATATTCAGGGCTTAAAGGTCATTGCATGCTTAAGATTGTTAAAGGACTACTTTACCTGGAGTTCTTTTTTATTGTCACAATTTTCATTTCTCATCCATTGAAACTTGAACAATAGTTGATACGTGAATAGATTGCTCTTTCTTAGAACTATGTAGTATGTACTTGATTACCAAAATTTCGCGAACACCTCCAAGTTAAATGAAGGGATATTTTGCAAATGCCCCCATTTAGAATGTATAAACTAGGATATACCCCCACTTAAAAAAAACTAGCATATACCCCCACTTAAAAAAAAACTAGCATGTACCCCTATTCTGTGTGAAACAGTCAAATATTCGTTTAAAAAGTGGTGTTATAGGCTGTATAGCTTAAAATTTTAAATGTTCCGTACAAATAATGGGGGCATTTGCTAATTTCTTTTTAAAGTGGGGGTATATGCTAGTTTATACCTTTTGAATGAGGGCATTTGCTAAAATATCCCTTAAATAAATAGTCGGTTTCGATAGGACTTACTGTCAGCATCTTTTGGTTCTGATTCAGAGGGAATAACTTACATCAGTGTCTCATTTTGAATTCAAACATGGGTTTGATTCAATGTGTAGTATCGTCCGGAAGCGATATGTATCGGCTATTTCCGATCAGGAATTACTGGAACCGACTGATCTAAAGTCACTACCCGACTACCCCCTCCCCCACCCACCACCACCACCACCACCACCACCACTCGAACTGCCAAAACGGGTACTTATAGGAAGGGTCCGAAACTAGTTTTTGGACCTTGGTTTCATTAAGTCAATGTTCTTGGAGCTATTTGAGCAAATCTTAGTCGACTCATTGCTCTTTTTCTTTATTAATGTGCATAATCTTCCACAATTATTAAAGTTGGATTTTATGATATTACATTCTGAAGCTTGTAATCTATACTTGAGTTTGCTGTTGCTCTTTAATATGCAATGAGCTCCTCTCTAGCTAGAAATGGTTAGTATTATGTATTTATGTTAGGCGCTGTTTGGAAGGCCGCGAGTGGGCTGCAAGTTGAGTGTTTTGATGCACGTGCAACCTACTTTATCACCTCGAGCGTTTGGGTAGGTGTTAGTGATGGAACTGGGGATCTCCAGGACCGCATATTGGTGTGCATATCGATCGATAGAGGATTAACATGTTTAATACGTGATCTAACCCTTCAAAAGCAGAAATTATGGTTCACGAATTATACCTGAAGTAACGAGAAGAAGATGAAGGTTTTCAGCAACCTTGATCAATTAGCGACCCCAAGATCTTCTGCACGTATTCCTTCCTCGGATTGTATGTCGTATGGGCGACTATCTTCCGACCTTTTCTTCTCCTTGGCCGATCATCTCTCTTTACGTGAAAGACGAATTTAGAAAAAGCTGCTCGTTTATGATATTATACGACGGTCAGAGAATATATGGTATATATAGGCTACGACAGGGACTATGAGAAAAAATTAGGGTTAGGTCTCCTAACGGATATGGGTATCCCATGTTCAGTCCGAACACACAAACCAAGCCCGTTAACAATAGCTCGGTCCACTAAAGAGCTATTGTTGCACTACCTTCATAATCCCAAATTACATTTATGGGCTCCTTATTATATGTCTGTTTATCTCCCCCCATGTTAAGATATCGAATGTCCATCGATCAAATTAAGTTACTGACAACTATATTGATCGATATCTTTTATCCTTAAGTAGTATCACTCAACTTTATTTGTCATGTCGGATATAATCCACCTGCAGGGTTTACATGACAATCCTTATGAGCTCCTTAAGGGGACATCACCAACCCGATATATCGGGACATTGATTCCTTTTATAATCAACAATCCATCATACACACAATGCCATTACCCAATTCATAGAGGTTATTGACCCATAATGAATCTCACTATTTTATGAGTCAAAGTAATGCGCACTGTATATACATGTCTGTTATTATATTCGGATTAAGAGCACAAGCATCCATAATAAGAAAGGTGTTTGTTCTCTTATGTAGTCAGTACAAAGAGAACAACCTCAAGTGGTCCTGTTCAATATACACAAAGTGTACTAGTGTAAACTTATAGTCAAAATAGACTAATACCATGTTACACTATAACCTTACCAATGGTTTGTCCAAATTCATCTAGATTGTGAACTTTTTATATATTCTACATGCCACATGGAACTGATAATATGATCTTCTGTGTGACACCACACCATGTTATCTACAATATATAATATCAGACACTTGCATTAACATTATAACAAATACAACAAGCAAATATTTGTCCATATGATTCTCATTTAAAAATAAGGAAATGTAGTTAATACAAAGTGATGCTTTTAGTATATAACCCTAACAATATGTATGGAAAGTCTATGAAAAGTGCCACGTTCAATTCACTTTTCAATGCAACTGCACTTGCATTAAAACAGTTTCGGTGTTCGGTTAGGCATTGAAAGTGGATAATTTTGATGCAAGTGGAGGAGTTACGTTAGAAAATGAGCCGAACTTGTTGAAAGTGGATAGTTTTGTTGATTTTTTTAGTTCTTTATTAATTTTTTAGATTTGTTGACGTTTATTTTTGTTAGTTACTGTTAATTAAATATTACTATAATTACGGTTAACGTTAATTACTGTTAATTAAATATTCACTGCTAATTAAATATTAATGTTAATTACTGTTAACGTTAACGTAAATTTTTCGTTAATTATGTTGTCTTAATTAAACATTTGCTAATTATTTTTTTGTCAATTAATTTTTGTTAATTAAATTTTGGTTACTTAATTAATTTCATTAATTAAATTTCGTTAATTAAAATTTCTTAATTATATTTTCTTAATTTCGTTAATTACTGTCAACGTTACCGTTAATTTTTCTTAATTAATTTTTTGTTAATTACGTTGTCTTAATTAAATTACCGTTAAATAAGATTTCTTAATTAACTTTTGATAAATAGTTTTTGTTAATTAAATTTTGGTTAAAATTTGTTAATTAGTTTTTGTTAATTACATTTTGGTTAATTTTTTCTTAATTAAAATTTTATTAATTAAATTTCGTTAATTAATTTTTGGTTAATTGGTTTTGTGTTAATTAAATTTTCGTTAGTTTTTCGTTAATTAAATTTTGGTTGAAAAGATTTTCGTTAATTACTGCTAATTAATTTTCCGTTAAGTTTTTTTTTTAAAATTTTCCCTGAATTTTACGGTTTGTTATTTTTAAATAATTTATTTTGTTATTATTTTTCTTATTTATTTATTTATTAATTAATAGATGATTTCAATTTTCACTTCCACTTTCATGTTGCCATCCAAACATTGGAACTCCAAACTTTCAATTCCCACTTCCACTTTAATCACTTTCAGGTAGCCATACAAACAAGAATGATATGAAACTCGGACAAAAGTACATCTATCCAAACACATTTTGGAAAGTGACACCACTTGCGATACATCATGTTGAAAGTTCACACTTTTAAGAAGTTACATCTATCCAAACAACCCCTTACTGAGGGTTAATTACTTTGTATTTCTATTTCCATTTGTCAGTTTTGTAGATTATTTTTTGTTTCAAATGTTTGTGAGCTTCTATGAGGTTGATATTAGGTAGAAGTACATCTGTTATATGTATTTGACTCATGGAGAGTGTTGAGTTTTGAGGAAGTTCTATGCTATAGAGGATGGCTGTTCTAGTGACAAAATATTGGAATAATTGTGGGACAACTTGGGAGGGATGAGTAGGTAATTGATTTGAAACCTTGTTGGGGTGGGTGTGTGGGTAGGGGGTGCAAATACATCTCAAAAAGAACATATAGGAACAGTAGTTAGGTCAGGGTCTTGGTGGGTCCACTCCGGTGTAGTGGTAATGACACCTGAGTTTGAAATCCACCTACTCTTCTAGATAAATCGACTTGCTTAGCAGGTACCTCATACTTGTTTTGCCATGTGTGGTTTTTTGTCAACTGGCTTAAGTAGTTTTCTTCCCGACTTATATATGACTAGTGTCTTAGATAATCGAATATACTCTATGGTTACAGGATTGTAAAGTGAAACAAACTGGTTCATAGGTTATCAAGAAATTGGGGCTAGCATACAAGCTATCCCTATTTAGAGTCTTACATTAATGGGGCAGCCAATGTTGATGAAAAATGTCGGAGGGTTGCATGAGTCTCTCCATAATGAATTGGAGCTGTTCAATGAGTAGTAGCCTATAGGGTAGTAATTGAATCAAAGCCAAAAACAGAAGCTGGGTTATGAATCTGACAAAACCAAAGGCCAGATCATGACAAAAGCAAACAAGTGAGACAACGTGAAGAAAACCATAAAGACCTTTACCTTTAGAAGGGACAGAATACCTGAATCGGACCCAAGTTGGACAAGGATGATTCCGAGGGCAAAGGAATCCAACATTACATGCAACAGTAGAGTTCCAAGACCTTCAAAAGCCAAACTAGCAAGCTTCTCTTTTGGCAACATCGTCAATGTGCCCTGAACCTCGAGACAACATCCAAGCACAGGAGGTCCTCTTCCACTTGAAGATTCGCGCTAATCTGAGTTTACAACAGCAACAAAGGATGTCGAAATCAGAGTAGTTGGGATAATTCTTGATCCGCGTAGCTAGAGAAGTTTGATATGGAAATGGTTTGTTGCAAAGATAGGCCTCGAGAGGAAATCACAGCTGAAGCTCTAGGTGGTTGGATACTTCCTAAAGGATGTCAAAGCAAACATTGTGAAACAGGATACATAGCCATTATCAAGAACTTTACTAGTAAGGTTACATCAATGTAGTTTGTCTAGATATTTGCAAAAGTTTTTGGTATCGATATTTGTGGATCAGAGATAAATTATCTAGGAAGAAACTTGTGAAGGGGATTATGGGCGAAGCTACATGAATGATGAAGCAAGCTAGATTCCCTTTCTCCCGGTATAAGGGAACACATATGAAACATCTGGTGGACACTTGTAGAGAAGTATTACCACCACGGATTGAGGTAAAGTGATCAACCATCATCTCTGAGTCTGAGGGTGCCTGTCTGTTATCACTGAGGGTGCCTGTCTGTGATCACTGAGGGTGCCTGTGTCTGTGATCACTGGAATCGTGTTGTGATCCCTTGGTTGGATTACTGTCATTGGCGGATAGAAAATTTCAGTAGAGACTGCTTTCGCTCCATCATGGCTGAGATGCCCGTGATCTCACCAAGATCTTCATGAGATCTCTGTGGGACCCTCTGCTATGACATTAGCTAACACCACGTCAATCACGTCTCAGCCGGGTCCTGAGACCATGATCACTGTAATTCTCATGCCATGGATAAACTTCTCTCTACGGCCAATAGAGTAGGAACATAAAAATTTGCCCTTCTTTAAGAGGCAAATGTAGACAGAATCCTGTGATAAGTAGGCTTCATTTGTAGCCCTGAGTTTTACAGCTTTATTTTCTTTGATTTTTGCATATTGGTTTTTCCTTGTTGGGTTTCTTTGTACAAGTCCTCGGTTCTTGTAGAAAAATGTTATGTTATATATGCTTGTGTGTGCATGAAACTTGCATGAGCACATTGAGTACTGTGGTTGTACTATTCTTATTGGTGTATATTATATTGACTTGTAAATCACTGGGATCTTTATTGCAAGTAAACTATGAAGTATGGAAAAACGTTGTATCACACAGTCGCTGAAAAAACAGTAAATTATATAAAAATGTGATCCATGGAAATAATCCTTATAATAATTTTGTCTCAATTTTGTCATACTTTGATATCACCCTTATTGATGTTTGTTCAATTTGATAAGAAATTCATTTCTCACAATCTTTAGCCAAGAGTGGAAGCTCCGATGGTGAACGCAAGAATCCGGAAAACTGTGCGAGCAAATCTCGCGAAAGTAGGCTACATCGGTCCTCCTTCAGATTTGAACTATGATCACCAACACCTAGGCACAGGCCCCCAAACCCTCCTTGAGATTGCTGAGGGCAGCCATCCCTTCTGCTCTGCTATCGCTTCTGCCAAAAATCCCATTATCATCCTTGGTGCAGGAGTCTTTGAGCGGAGAGACAAGGATGCAATCATCTCGGCTGTTGAAACCATTGCAAAGGTTGGGAACGTCACCAGGCCAGATTGGAATGGCCTCAATGTTCTTCTCCTCAAAGCAGCCCATGCTGCTGCTCTCGATCTTGGCCTCATCTCCAACCCTACCGAGAGCATTGAGTCTGCCAAGTTCCTTTACCTTATGGGAGCTGATGATGTGAGCTTAGAGAAAGTTCCAGATGATGCCTTTGTGGTCTATCAAGGCCACCATGGCGACAAGAGTGTATATCGTGCAAACATCATCTTGCCTTCGGCAGCATTTAGCGAGAAGGAAGGGACGTATGAGAACACCGAGGGCTGCTCCCAGTGGACAGTCCCTGCAGTTCCCACCGTTGGGGATGCTAGGGATGACTGGAAGATTATCCGAGCACTATCAGAGGTGGCAGGAGTCCAGCTACCATATGATTCCATTGAAGGTGTCCGGGCTCGGATCGGGCAAGTGGCCCCCAATCTGTTGCAGGTGGATGAGAGGGAGCCATCGACAGTGGGTTTTGAGTTGAAGCCAGAATTCAAGGGAAAGATGTGCTCTGATGACTTTGGTTCAGCAGTGGAGAATTTCTACATGACAGATGCAATCACTAGGGCATCAAAAATAATGGCACAGTGCAGTGCTTCTCTGTTGAAGTGAGAACTTTATTTGTTATGAGTTTTGTAATTATTTTTTGGAGCCATTTGGAGGAGCTGTGACTTGGTTGTCTTGCTGAAGATGATTCATAAATGGCAACTAAACATAAAGCGCATTCTTGCTTAAATTTGTATTGCAGAAGAGGGCAGTGCCAAATTTAAAGCTATTCTGTAGTAAAGATCTGCTGAATATTTGAATGACCAGTACGAAAGATTTCTTATATGCTTGTTAGAAATAAAACTGCTGTATTATTATTGCTAGGTAGATTTTCTGAAGGAGGTTCATAATTTCACCACCCAACTATTATACAAATAGACCGATTCCACGACTCTTGGAAAATCGACTTTGCATCCTCTGATTAGTCCTAGGTGGCATCAGTATTTATATATTTTTCCAATTAGGCCTTAGTTTGGTTAAAGGAAATGAAATTAATTCTTTGCTATCTTTTTTCTTTGAAAAAAATATAATTTTTATTAAATTTTTTTATCGGTGTTTAGAAATGTCCGAAAAATTAGGAGTGAAAGTGAATAATTAAGAGTGGAAAAGTGAATTGGTGAGTGAGAAATCGTTTTCCCTTATTTTTTACTCTTGGGAATCAATTTTTTTTCTCCTGATTATTCCCTTGGCATTCAAAAACAAAATGAATGATTTTTATATTTTTCAAGATTTTGATTCCGCGTACCAAACAAGGTTTTACTATTTGTGTCCTGGGAAAGGCGTCCCAGTAGCTAAATATGTAGGGAGGGTCAAGATTAAATTCACCCACTATAGTTATATGAATAGACCACCATTTGCACAACTCGGAGTCTGCATCCTTCAGAAGCGCTTCTAACGACTTTTTAACTATTTGTTTGGAGAGATCTACAGTCATAGTCTTCTTCTTTAGTAGAGAGTTCAACCCATATATGCTTTTCTTTGAGACGAGTTTTTAGTGAATCAAATACCCGACCCATTCCTAGGCTGAAAGAAAGTGTTTCCCTACTCCAATCCAAGCAATCAAAAAAGCGATAAAAAAGTGTCTCCCCCAAATGCCAAAGAACCCACAGGAGGAACGGAAAAAACTTTGATACAGATAGCTGTATCAAAGTTTTGATACAGCCACTGTATGACAAGTGGGCCTCCCTCCCCCTTCGTAAAGCGTATATATATATATATATATATATATATATATATATATATATATATATATATATATATATATACACACGAGGAGGGATCCACATTTTCGATTTTTTGCATCCCCATGTTATCAACCGTTGGATCTTGTTTAAGTCATCTAATCTTAACCATTTATTTGAATGGTTCAAATCAACGGTTAAGTATATATATATATATATATATATATATATATATATATATATATATATATATATATATATATATATATATATGAGGAGTGATTCACATTTTTAATTTTTTGCATCCCCAAGCATCCCCATGTTACAACTGTTGGATCTTGTTTAAGTCATCTAATCTTAACCATTATATTTGAATGGTTCAAATCAACGGTTAAGATTATATATATATATATATATATATATATATATATATATAGAGAGAGAGAGAGAGAGAGAGAGAGAGAGAGAGAAAACAAGCATATTCGGTAGGATCGAGACACTATACTATTTCACATTACATGTCCTCCGGGGCAGCAGCTCCTAGTAGTTTGGAAGGACGAGCCAGTAGCCGACGACTTGCCCTTGGAGCCACTCTGTTATTTCTCGCTCCCCTCGTGGATCGTCTCCAGCTTCCTAGCCATAGTCGGGTGCCTCTCACTTTTGGTGGTGCCAACTCGGTCGCAGATTTCATCATATGTCTTTTGAGCAGGGCCGACCCAGAGGGTGGGCGACCACCCTAGGCCCCTCAATAGGCAAGGCTCCCAAACGGAGACCAATGTTACTTAATAGTCTAGTCAGCCCTTGTAATTGGAAGGTCCAAAAAAGCTCTAGACTCACTTAAGTAGTACGATTGTCACGTCCCAGTCCCAAAATACACGGGACCAGGCCACGCGGCAATGGCCAGCTAATACGACTCCGAAGAATTTTCCAATTTAATGTACCCGACGGAGCATGCTACGCTGTCCTAAAATACTATCAAGTCGAATATGCTAACATGCAGCAGGTAAATATCTAATCTCATCCACAGAATATAAATAAGAAGTGCTGAAATAAATACTTAAAATAAGTACGAAGTCTGGATGTCATATTACAACACAAATAAGTCTGATGGGAACAAACCCACTGAATACAATGCTAAAATAAAAGTACGGAAGGACAGATAAGAATACTAGACTAGAACATCGACTAGCTAGATAAAGATGCTCTAGCCCAAGGCAGTAGTGTACCCCAAATCACGAAAACTCCTTTGGAAATGCCTCAAAGTCCTCAGATACGAATTCGGTCTCCATTCCTCCTCTGTAGATGGTCGGGTACAAGTGCTCGTCCGGATCTGGAAAGGAACCAGGTCCTCAGAGGGACGTAACAAGATACAAGAAGTACATACCATAAAGTAAATACTGTGTAAACTCGAGGGTGAACTAACCAGCTAAGTGAAATGCACTTGAAGACAACCTTGGTACGTATGGGTAGGTAAAAAGTATAAAATGTAGCGTCAAGCCAGAGGCTAAGTACCTGGCATTAGCTGTAAACTGGATGCCAGAAGTATATGCTGACTACATCATCGATCATGATAGCGCACAACTAGTAATCTCTGCTGGATGTATCGACAAGCATATACACCCATAACCGGGTAGCATATAGCCCACAACTGGGTAACACATAGCCCATAACCGGGTAACACTGAAGCTCACGACCCCGTAGGTTACTCTAAAACTATGGTAGCCAAATGTTTGTCCCATACGCCTACTAATTGTCTTCCCCGTCCAATGCCAATGTACAAGTCGCGAATACGACGTGGACATCTCATACTATAATGCAAGTCACTAAAGAAATATACAACTATGTTAAATACCGTCACACGTGCTGCTCACACCGATGGCCAGTCAAGTATGAAGCTCGCATCCCTACATGAACTCACTCTGTGACGTGCAATGATATGTGTCAAGGCCTGGGGAGTCATAATGATAACTCCTCAACTTTATGTGCGTCCACTAGACACTAGGTCAACACAGGTCCTAACGTCAACGCCTTCGTCGACTGCACCTGAGTCGTTCTCAGACGCGCACAGTTATATAATATTAAAGAAATAAAATATGTTAACTATAATAACTTAATTTAAACAGTACAACAAGGCAAGGTATACTTTCCTGGAACTCCAATGTGAACAAGTAAGGATCCGGAACCCGCAGCCAAGGTAGAACCGTCTTGAGTGCCTATGAATATATAACAATAAATATCAATCACTACATTATACTGCGCTAAGCATGCACAAGAGTTCAACATACGCAACGTCATGAGTCATGTAGAGTCTAGACCAAACAAGCGTTCTAACTAAGTAGGTTGGCTAATGTTGACTAGTCAAAGGTCAAGGAAGTAGGTGTACACTTAGTCTACTAGTCCCACAGTAGTTATAAGTCATCCTAAGGTATAATTTCTCATATGTCACAATCGTGGTCACAACTAGAATTCGTGTAGGTGCTAAGTTGCACCTCTAACACATATGTTACTAGTGTTCTCTCTCTAGGTTTCCGTGCACAAGTATATAAAATATATCCTCAAATATTGTGCACAACAAGTCAACTAGCTACTATGCTATTAGTAAGTGTTTATAACTCAAAATATCGTGTAGCACTAATCACGTGTCCTAACTATTAGGTTAAGGTGTATACTATATATATATATAAAATCATCATCGCATCCTCTAAATATATAAACCATCATCGACCATAATTCTTATACACTTGCACACAACAATAAGTGCACATAACTGTTTTACATCCATTTTAACTTGTTACACTAGCATGGCCCTATTCATATATCAAACTAGTGTATAACCTAGGCAACACCCACATATACTAGCAGTTCACTAACACTTAAACTAAACATCTGATCAAGTAATAATCTAAAATTTAGAGTTAAAATTTGGTTAAACATGCGGTGGATAGTGTTAAGGCAAATAATTATATAAATATACATATATATATGTATATATATATATCTATACAATAAATAAGAGATCAAGTGCATGATTATATATACTAGAAAAAAGAGAGAACAAGAGGTCATGCATATACATACACATTGTGATAAAAATACAAATTAATACATATGTACATATATACGAGAGGAAGAACAACACAATCAAGATAATATATATATATATATATATATATATATATATATATATATATATATATATATATATATATATAAGAAGATATAATGAAGAGGAAAATGAGAGCATTACCAAGGGTTTAAGAAAATGAAGGAAAGCTAAGGGAGAGGGTGCTCGACTAGGAGGGGGGTGCTCGGCCTGCGGCCTGTGGACTGCCGGTCTTCGGCGGGTGGAGGGGGTGCTCCTGTAAACTCCCTCACCAAAAATAGGTATTTGTGTATATTTTATATTATTATATTTATTATAGATGTTGAATTTATTTAGAGTATTATCTTAGTTAATTAAAAAATAATTTTTTAGTATATTTACTTATATAAATATTTATTTAGAATTATTTTTAGGCTATTTTAGATTATTGGGATTTTTTCATAATTTTTAGTTAATTAAAAACTAGTAACACTAATTTTTGAGGACTTTAAAGAATTTATTTTATGTTCAAACTTAATTAAAAATATCCCAAAATTTTATTTTAGATTCTAAATAATAAAATATATTTTCTAGAATTTTTTGGAAATTTTTCGATTATTTTTACCATTTATTTTGAGTTAATTATGAAAAACTGAATTAAAAACTAATTTCTGAAAAAGAAAACCCAAAAAGTAATTAATTCTGCCCAGTCAGCAAACAGGGGGCCCACCTGTCAGCCTCCCGCAACAAACAGTGCCGGGCCCGCCTGTCAGTGACTGCGGGGCGGGCATCGTTGGATGGCTGCCACGTGTCAAGATCTGAGCCGCGACTGCTTTCTGTCTCCTCTATATATATATTAGTTTAAGTTTATTTTTAGGGTTTTTCTTCAGCCGAATTTTGGAGAATTGCCATCTAGGGTTCCTTCATCTTCCAGAAGCCATTGCACATAGATTCGGACTCCAAATGAGGCCTAGTTTTTTGTGTTAGAAAGATATTGAGGTTAGCTTTCTGATTATATAATTTGTTTTACGAAATTATGAGTATTAAATTCTGGAAAATTTGTAGAGCACAACATGTCCGAAAATAGACGTGTTTCGATATTTTTGCGATTCCGGGAGAACCAGAAATCGGAATCATGAACCGTTTAAAGTTTCGGAAAGCTAATGTCGAGATCATTGACATATATTTTTCCCAGAATTTAATTCGAAGTATTTTTATACTGTTAATTCTGTAGAACTTCTAGGTTAGAATTTAACCATCGGTGCACGATACGAAACTTGTATGTGCCATAATTCTCAAACGAATTTGAATTCGGACGAGCCGTAAATTCCAGCATATTTTTGACGCTGAAATCTACAGGAAATCATGCATGAAAGTTGAGTTTGTGTCGGTTGACTTTTCGGTCAACAGATTGCCTCGATTTGCGTGCCATGAGTCTCGAGTTGATAAAATTCAGTTTCTTTGGACAAAATTTAGGAATTAACATAAAAATTAGAATAATAAGATTAAAATAGGATTTTAGAGTAATTATTCCAGAATTAAATAAATTAAAATAAATTATCTTTTGACGTGATAAATTTGTAATACATAGGCTATTTGGACTGTGACTTGGACTCTGATTCATACCAGCAGCAGGACCCCAGGCAAGATATCTTGCCAAATTATTTATAGTACTTTGCATGCTATTTATATTTTTTTTATTTATTTCATTTCTGTATAGTTCTTGCATGTGTAGTTTTTCTTCAGTCATTACTATGTATTAGATATGTTGACACACACATGGCACCTAGTATCATGGGAGGACAATCATTAGGCGTATAGGCTTTTAACCACTCTGGTAAACCATAGTCTCTAGCACGCGCTATGGTGGTCGTGTCCGATGGTCGCTACCCGAGAGGTATGTCGATTGATGGAGTCCGAGGGTCGCTACCCTAGAGGTATGTCGGCTGATGATGTCCACTGACGAGCGTGAGGTTGTGAGGATTAGATCGAGTAGCCTACCCTTGCCCATACGTCGAAATGTTGTCCTCATTTGCATTCATATAGATTGTCTTGTACAGCGTACTTATTTATTTTCAAATTATATGCATGTTTACTCTATTCAAGTTGGCTCGTATTTTCTGTATCTTGTTACGTCCCTCTGAGAACCTGGTCCGCTGCCAGGTGTATCTGTTCTTGAGTATTTGCAGGAGCGCAGATTTGGATGGTTGTATATGCTTAGTGGATGTCTTCTCTTCGAGCCGTGATCGATAGCTGGTATACTTATATTGGGTTTGATTGTGTTGTACTTATATTGTATTTACCTTTCCTATTCGAGTTGGTAGTGGATTTGTTTTCATCCAACTATCATCCTAGATACTTCTTATTGAGATCTAGTTTCATCGATACTGTTTATTTATTTTTATATAATTTTGGTGGATGAGATTTAGATTTTACCCTGTGACTTGTATTACAGTTATACCACTTGTGGATTTGATATTCATATTACAGCGTACGTGTGGATTTGGTTTCCATATATTGGAGTTGCCATATCCATGCGGCTGGCATGCTTACGTGTCCTAGTCCTACGTATTTTTGGGATTGGGGCGTGACATGTTTTTGTGGTGGCCCATGCAGGTCGAGAGCATATTGTCTCGGTTACGTTACTGTACCGAACAAGCCTGCACCTAGGACTAGAGTATAGGATCTCATCCACAATTGACTATGACTCATCTTTCTTCTAATCTATTATATTTGAATAATTGCATCATGCTTGATTCCTGTACTCCTATAAAAGTTCCTTTAGTATAGTCTCTCCTAGAATATAGAAGTTCCTGTTGTTAGATGATAAGTATGGTAACCTTCCTATTAAGAGTACAACTAGAGTGCTGACACACTACTAAGTTTAGGATGTCTAGTGAACCCTAGAATTCCTTATCTCTAGAATTGGTTTACCATTACCCCCCTGATGTGTTATGAGGACTTGAGAGTAGTATAGACACTACTAGAGTTAGTTAGAAGTTTACCATTATGGTTGCCCTAGCATTGAGAAACCAATAGAAAACCAAAGTAAATATTAGGACTGAACCTAACCCACGCCGTTAGATGAGTATTGGAGAACCATAAATTTAGATTCTTGTCTTGAGATAAGCATACAGTACCTTAGAAAGCCAAGAGCAATGCATAGAATATTTTCCTAATCATACCTCAAACACAGAGACTAGCATACCCCTTTCCCTTAGAAAATCATGATGCTATCTAGAGCCCCTCTATTTTCATATATTGTTCCCCTGTGACCATAGCGTTCGCTAATTGTGCGACGACCAAAATTACGTTCTTCTTTTCTTTATCTTTCAACTCATGCCACCTGACACTTCTGATAGTAGGCCAAGTAATTTATTTCTTTGTTAAGGACACATAGTTTGCTAGGATTATAGTTGTAATATTGAATTTTGAAATTGTGTGCTTAGTAGTTAGAACTTGATAGTTAAGTTATTCTTGTAGATTGAGACCTGGTGCTTATCCTTTAGTTTTAAATTGCATAACTTGTACCACACCTCAATACGAGTTATATTTCCTTTCCCTTGAAGCCAGTAACTGTCCCATTCTTACTATTGGCACTTGCACTATGACTAAGAGTTAAGACGACCATGACCTATGTAATATAAGAGGATACCCTAACAAGTACCAAGACCCCTTCTTGAAGACCTTAACAGGAGCTTCTACGGTACCCTTAAGACTGTTACAGTATTAGTTTATTGTTTTAAGTTGGGTAGTATACCTCACAACCTAGTATCACATAGTCTTTTGACCTATTATTGAAGTGTGATTGAACAACATTAATTGTATACTAGCATAAGACGACAGTGATTATTCAGACAATAGAAGTTAGAGGTCCTTGCCCATATTTGGTCGACTAGCGACATAGACAAGGAGGTTGTATGATAACTGTAGGGATTGTAGAGTCTTTTATTATTGTTGCTTAGTTGTTTTGTTTTGTGAACTTGAATTAATTTGTACCTCCTTTCATCATCATCTAGCGTACTTATATTTGCTGCACTACCTTGATTTATGCTGCTATTATAGCCTAGTTTTGCAAGCTTACTCTTTTATCGAGCTTGATCATGAGATATGTATTATTGGGGACGCCTACTAATACATTTCAGAATCAGTGTATTAAGGTCTAGCTAACCTTAGTGCGCTTGATTCGCCCTTCGTAATACTACTTTACGTGGATTGAGATATGTAGTGATTGGTAGACGAATATACTTGCTCCTAGATATGTCTGAGCGGATCATATCGGTTACATAACTGTACTAATACGAGCATGCGAACAAAGAATTACCAAAATATAATTTTAATTCACAACTGCTTTGACAATTACCATTTGAATTCCTTAAACTCCTTGATCCCGATACTTCTATTCTATTACCTCACCCTTGAACTCTTTATTATTGGTCTCCGTCTTCCCTTATTTCGGAAAGACGAAACCTCGTGCTTGGTATAAGTTTAATACACAGAGAGTACTAGATATACCCCGTAGGCCGATCACATACTTGAGGATTATTCTTTTGTAATTAAGGACATATCATATATGATATAATCGGCGTTGAAGTTTTGAGGATTGAATGACATGAGTAAATAAATTAAAAAATATTTTTCTTAAAGTATATAGCCTTCTGTGATAGATGGGTAAATTCTAAGTTGGGTAGGAGTGCATTGCCAACTTGAGAGAAATTTCTTTTAGATTGTGATCAAGTAAGATTAGATTGGGAGATTCAAGTCATTTTAATTTTGAAAATTTTTAAAAGAAGGATTAAGATAATGAGGATTTAACGAATTTTAAAATCTTGATATTGCGGACCAAATATTTATACTTTGAGCACATGATTTAAATTTTGAATATTGAAGGATGAATCATCGATTTAAATTTTGAGGATAAATATAGAATTTTAGGCTTGAACAATTGGTGAATTAGATTTAAATTTTACAATTTGATGATTTGAATTAAAAGTACAATTTTGATTGTTGGGTCACCTATTTAAAATATTGAGGATGTAAATTGATTTTAAATATTTGAAGAGTACAAAATTCTTAATTTGACAATAGGAATAAGATTTGATTAGAATTGTTTATTGTTCAAAGTCTAGAGGAGATTATGATAGTTGGAAATGGTGATATAAATTTTGATGTGGGATGTCATATAGACGAGTTAGGTTTGAATGTTGATTATTTAAAAAAAAAATCGAGAAGAGATTACGACAGGTTGAATTTTGATTTAAACAGTGGTTATCTTAATTTTGAAGTGACCGCGATAGATTTGAATAGATTTTGTTATTTAAATTTTTGGAAGAGATTGCGATTGACGTACCTTATGTACGAATGTGAAGGATTTAACAAATTATGCCTTATTTTAATTTCGAGGACAAAATTGTTTTAAGTTGGATAGATTGTAAACTCCCTCACCCAAAATAGGTATTTGTGTATATTTTATATTATTATATTTATTATAGATGTTGAATTTATTTAGAGTATTATCTTAGTTAATTAGAAAATAATTTTTTTAGTATATTTACTTATATAAATATTTATTTAGAATTATTTTTAGGCTATTTTAGATTATTGGGATTTTTCCATAATTTTTAGTTAATTAAAAACTAGTAACACTAATTTTTGAGGACTTTAAAGAATTTATTTTATGTTCAAACTTAATTAAAAATATCCCAAAGTTTTATTTTAGGTTCTAAATAATAAAATATATTTCCTAGAATTTTTTGGAAATTTTTTGATTATTTTTAGCATTTATTTCGAGTTAATTATGAAAAACTGAATTAAAAACTAATTTCTGAAAAAAAAAACCCAAAAAGTAATTAATTCTGCCCAGTCAGCAAACAGTGGGCCCACCTGTCAGCCTCCCGCAGCAAACAGTGCCGGGCCCGCCTGTCTGTGACTGCGGGACGGGCAGCGTTGGATGGCTGCCACGTGTCAAGATCTGAGCCGCGACTGCTTTCTGTCTCCTCTATATATATATTAGTTTAAGTTTATTTCTAGGATTTTTCTTCAGCCGAATTTTGGAGAATTGCCATCTAGGGTTCCTTCATCTTCCAGAAGCCATTGCACATAGATCCGGACTCCAAATGAGGCCTAGTTTTTTGTGTTAGAAAGATATTGAGGTTAGCTTTCTGATTATATAACTTGTTTTACGAAATTATGAGTATTAAATTTTGGAAAATTCGTAGAGCACAACATGTCCGAAAATAGACGTATTTTGATGTTTTTGCGATTCCGGGAGAACCAGAAATCGGAATCATGAACCGTTTAAAGTTTCGGAAAGCTAATGTCGAGATCATTAACATATGTTTTTCTCAGAATTTAATTCGAAGTATTTTTATACTGTTAATTCTGTAGAACTTCTAGGTTAGAATTTAACCATCGGTGTACGATACGAAACTTGTATGTGCCATAATTCCCAAACGAATTTGAATTCGGATGAGCCATAATTTCTAGCATATTTTTGACGCTGAAATCTACAGGAAATCATGCATGAAAGTTGAGTTTGTGTCGGTTGACTTTTTGGTCAACAGATCGCCTCGATTTGCGTGCCATGAGTCTCGAGTTGATAAAATTCAGTTTCTTTGGACAAAATTTAGGAATTAACATAAAAATCAGAATAATAAGATTAAAATAGGATTTTAGAATAATTATTCCAGAATTAAATAAATTAAAATAAATTATCTTTTGACGTGATAAATTTGTAATACATAGGCTATTTGGACTGTGACTTGGACTCTGATTCATACCAGCAGCAGGACCCCAGGCAAGATACCTTGCCAAATTATTTATAGTACTTTGCATGCTATTTATATTTTTATTTATTTATTTCATTTCTGTATAGTTCTTGCATGTGTAGTTTTTCTCCAGTCATTACTATGTATTAGATATGTTGACACACACATGGCACCTAGTATCATAGGAGGACAATCATTAGGCGTATGGGCTTTTAACCACTCTGGTAAACCATAGTCTCTAGCACGCGCTATGGTGGTCGTGTCCGATGGTCGCTACCCGAGAGGTATGTCGATTGATGGAGTCCGAGGGTCGCTACCCCAGAGGTATGTCGGCTGATGATGTCCACTGACGAGCGTAAGGTTGTGAGGATTAGATCGAGTAGCCTACCCTTGCCCATACGTCGAAATGTTGTCCTCATTTGCATTCATATAGATTGTCTTGTACAGCGTACTTATTTATTTTTAAATTATATGCATGTTTACTCTATTCAAGTTGGCTCGTATTTTCTGTATCTTGTTACGTCCCTCTGAGGACCTGGTCCGCTGCCAGGTGTATCTGTTCTTGAGTATTTACAGGAGCGCAGATTTGGATGGTTGTATATGCTTAGTGGATGTCTTCTCTTCGAGCCGTGATCGATAGCTGGTATACTTATATTGGGTTTGATTGTATTGTACTTATATTGTATTTACCTTTCCTATTCGAGTTGGTAGTGGATTTGTTTTCATCCAACTATCATCCTAGATACTTCTTATTGAGATCTAGTTTCATCGATACTGTTTATTTATTTCTATATAATTTTGGTGGATGAGATTTAGATTTTACCCTGTGACTTGTATTACAGTTATACCACTTGTGGATTTGATATTCATATTACAGCGTACGTGTGGATTTGGTTTCCATATATTGGAGTTGCCATATCCATGCGGCTGGCATGCTTACGTGTCCTAGTCCTACGTATTTTTGGGACTGGGGCGTGACATGTTTTTGTGGTGGCCCATGCAGGTCGAGAGTATATTGTCTCTGTTACGTTACTGTACCGAACAAGCCTGCACCTAGGACTAGAGTATAGGATCTCATCCACAATTGACTATGACTCATCTTTCTTCTAATCTATTATATTTGAATAATTGCATCATGCTTGATTCCTGTACTCCTATAAAAGTTCCTTTAGTATAGTCTCTCCTAGAATATAGAAGTTCCTGTTGTTAGATGATAAGTATTGTAACCTTCCTATTAAGAGTACAACTAGAGTGCTGACATACTACTAAGTTTAGGATGTCTAGTGAACCCTAGAATTCCTTATCTCTAGAATTGGTTTACCATTACCCCCCTGATGTGTTATGAGGACTTGAGAGTAGTATAGACACTACTAGAGTTAGTTAGAAGTTTACCATTATGGTTGCCCTAGCATTGAGAAACCAATAGAAAACCAAAGTAAATATTAGGACTGAACCTAACCCACGCCGTTAGATGAGTATTGGAGAACCATAAATTTAGATTCTTGTCTTGAGATAAGCAGACAGTACCTTAAAAAGCCAAGAGCAATGCATAGAATATTTTCCTATTCATACCTCAAACACAGAGACTAGCATACCCCTTTCCCTTAGAAAACCATGATGCTATCTAGAGCCCCTCTATTTTTATATATTGTTCCCCTGTGACCATAGCGTTCGCTAATTGTGCGACGACCAAAATTACGTTCTTTTTTTCTTTATCTTTCAACTCATGCCACCTGACACTTCTGATAGTAGGCCAAGTAATTTATTTCTTTGTTAAGGACACATAGTTTGCTAGGATTATAGTTGTAATCTTGAATTTTGAAATTGTGTACTTTGTAGTTAGAACTTGATAGTTAAGTTATTCTTGTAGATTGAGACCTGGTGCTTATCCTTTAGTTTTAAATTGCGTAACTTGTACCACACCTCAATACGAGTTATATTTCCTTTCCCTTGAAGCCAGTAACTGTCCCATTCTTACTATTGGCACTTGCATTATGACTAAGAGTTAAGACGACCATGGCCTATGTAATATAAGAGGATACCCTAACAAGTACCAAGACTCCTTCTCGAAGACCTTAACAGGAGCTTCTACGGTACCCTTAAGACTGTTACAGTATTAGTTTATTATTTTAAGTTGGGTAGTATACCTCACAACCTAGTATCACATAGTCTTTTGACCTATTATTGAAGTGTGATTGAACAACATTAATTGTATATTAGCATAAGACGACAGTGGTTATTCAGACAATAGAAGTTAGAGGTCCTTGCCCATATTTGGTCGACTAGCGACATAGACAAGGAGGTTGTATGATAACTGTAGGGATTGTAGAGTCTTTTATTATTGTTGCTTAGTTGTTTTGTTTTGTGAACTTGAATTAATTTGTACCTCCTTTCATCATCATCTAGCGTACTTATATTTGCTGCACTACCTTGACTTATGTTGCTATTATAGCCTAGTTTTGCAAGCTTACTCTTTTATCGAGCTTGATCATGAGATATGTATTATTGGGGACGCCTACTTATAAAAGCACGATATGATATAAACAAAGAAACAGAACCAAGAGAGCAAGACAATCCAAAATAATACACTCCAAGGCCATAATAGCTACAACATCACACAACAACAAAAGAATAAGTACAATAATCCAAAATAAAACACTGGGACCAACCCATGAACCCACCTAGCTAACTAGGGTGCTATAGGCGTCTCCTCGGCGCACTCCTCCTCGGTCACGGGGTCACAACAGTCATCAACACCCGGCCCGTAGAACGTCGGGCAATAGTCCTCAGGATCCTCTGGAAAAAATATGCCCAGTCAGGACTGGAGCGAAGTACATAACTCTGAAAGCAACTCCAAATACATGGTAAGGTGTATATGACGAGCAATAGAAAAGTATACAAGATGCACAGGAAATAAATATATGCTGGAGCACAATAAGTAGCTGCAATGTAAACTGAAGAACAATACAAGTAGTAGAAAAGTAACTGCAGGTGAGAAACATGAATACTAGCTAAGTGTCTTGAGCACAAGTTCGTTATGTGATCGGCTTAGGTTGCACATGAAAAATACTACGATAACTCCGTTATGCGTGAGTTGTATAACCGACATACACATGAATACTGTTTGGATTTGATCACATAACCAACTCCTACTCCCCTCCCCCACTAATACCATTGGATCCAACCACAACACGCTACGTACATGATAATAGCTCGTGCATACGAAGGCGAGAGCACAAGAAGCACATGATAGCACATGAGAATCAATACCCGAAGCACATGATGAAATACACGTGATAGAGTACCTGCTGAACACGGTAAGGGGGATAGCATCTCATGACGGGATCCACTAGTACCAGCTTATGTAATAATGTGTCAGAATCAAGTATTACAGTTCTAGAACAGGTGATATAAACGCTATCATAAAATGGAAACTATCAGAGGTAGGTACTCGCCTGATGTCCTGAGCAACTGATGAGGATCGAGATCCGGACCGGTGTCGCAAGGACCTATTACGAAAAGCAAGGATTAAACAGGGTTCTAAGCATTTAAACTGATATAAAATAATTAAAAATAGGCTTCTAGGGCTGTTCTAGGTCGAACGGGTCAAACCGGTAAAATTTGGGTCAAAAAGTCAACCCGGGGTCCAAAAAGTCAACTCTAGGTCAAAACTAGGTCAAACGTTGACTTTTACGGTCAACGAGGACAATTATGGTCAAAGCTAGGTCAAACTAGGGTGCCCCTAAAATTCTAGGTCAAATCGAGCTCATTAAGTTACTAAACTCTCAAACTCGCCTAATCGAGATACCGGGATACCCTCGGTATCCGATACCTCGCCCTAGGCCACGCACCCCGCCTAAACCCGCTAAAACCTATGCTAGCACGCGTAAATATATATATATATATATATATATATATATATATATATATATAAACATATTAAAATCATTCCAAAACATATCCTAGGCTATTGCTCAAATACCCCGCTCGAAACTCAATACCTTGGATATCTTAAGGTATTGAGATACCGCTCTCGAACCCCTCTAACTAGCTATCTAGCTAATGATTATATACCTAGTTATTAATCTAGGCTAGGTAATATATATATCTACCATATATTTATATATCTAAGTATGTATATACCTATATATATATATATATCCACACACATATACACAAATACCCTTTACCTTACCTATCACATAAATATATATATATATATATATATATATATATATATATATATATATATATATATATATATATATATATATATATATATATAGGTATGCATATAACTATATGTATATAGATATATATATATATCTTAGATAGATAACTACCTATCTACCTATGTATTACCTATCTAGTATCAATCTATCTAGTTATCTATCTAACTATCTCACTAGCTATCTTATTATCTATCTATCCTACTATCTATTCTATTATCTATCTATCTATCTATAAATCTACTTATCTATCTATCAATCTATCTTATATATCTATCAAACTATCTAGCTAACTATTATCTCCCTCTACCTCGCTACTACCCGCTGCTACGCTGCATGCTTACCTGCATATGCTGCTATTGCTGCTGCTGGCTGCTCCACATGCTGCTGCTACTGCTCTTTGCTGCTGCTGCTGCAGCTCCCTGCTGCTGTCCCCTGCTGGCAGTTGGCTGCCTCCCCCTCCATCACAAACACACACACACACACACACGCCTATATACTTATATATATATCACCCTATATATATATATATATATATATATATATATATATATATATATATATATATATATATATATATATATATATATATATATATATATATATACATATACTACTAGATAGATATATATACACACACTTATATCTACTCTCTAACACTCACACTAACACACTCACAAACACACTAATACACACACACTTACAAATATATACATAGCTATATATATATAAACACACATATTAATAT
The DNA here is from genome assembly GCA_036927795.1 of Iris macrosiphon. Classification (NCBI taxonomy): domain Eukaryota; kingdom Viridiplantae; phylum Streptophyta; class Magnoliopsida; order Asparagales; family Iridaceae; genus Iris; species Iris macrosiphon. The sequence goes on along the minus strand of JAYESA010000006.1, from coordinate 186,538,773 downwards.
ATATATATATATATATATATATATATATATATATATATATATATGCACACATACAAATATATATATATACATACCAATACACACACACTCTAAGATATATATATACACATACACATATAAATATATATATACATATGCACACACAAGCACACTTACACATATACATATATATATATACACATAGACATATACACACACAAGCACATAGATATAAATACACTCATATATATATATATAAATATATATATATACATAAACACACATACATATAAATATATATATATATATATATATATATATATATATATAGACACATATACACTAACACAACACAACACAACACAACACAACACACAAACAACACGCCCCACTCACGCCCAACGACCCCGACACTCACCGATACCCTAAAATATATAAAATATAACTCAAAAACTCTAGCACACACTCCCTGATACTAATCCAACGCGCGCACAAGCCCGAAACGAGAAACCCAAGTCGAAATGGCCGTTCGGTCATTTCGACGAACACGTGGTGCGCGGCTCGGAAAACCTCCTGAAACGCACACCAAACGAACTCGGAATCGGCCCAAAATTTACCCACATGTTCTAAACGATGCCTAGATCCTAGAAAAAGTACTCCCGCATCGATTCTAGGTCCGTGGCAGAAACGCACACGCACTTAGAATCGGCGACGACGAAAAACCCCAATTTTGTCCGAAACGTCCGTTTCTCCGTGACACGACTTCCCGTGTCCAAACGGAGACACGCACTCACCCTCTCGACACCCGACAATGTCTACCTAGGTCTGTCTAACCTAGGGCATCACCCAAAATTGGACCAAATTCGGATTCCACCCGAATTCGACACAAAACCTAATGTCAAAGTCTCTAAACTCAACCAAACTAGTTCCAACTTCCTCCTACGGGTAGGCTTAGGGTCTAGAAAGGTTCTACAACACTAATTACACTACATAAAAGTAATTATCAAGGGAAAAGTTAGATTTTACCTCTTGGGAGTTGGAATCCCAAGGCCAAGGTCTCCGATCTACTTGGAATCACCTCCCTCAAGCTCCAAGCCTCCAAATCTAGCTTCCACACTAGATCTAAGCTCCTCACACCTAGGTTGGGGAAAATGCAAGGTTAGGGCTAGCATAAGGAGAAGGAATGGAAGAAAGAAGGAAGAAAAATGGAAGAGAAACTCACCTTGAAGAAGAAGGAAGAAGAAAGAAGAAGTGGAGAAGAAGAAGAAGTGAAGAAGAAGAAGAAGAACCAAAGGGGGGGGGGCTGCTGCTGTGTTCCACGGAAATGGGGGTAGGTAGGGGCCGGCCATGTAGTTAAAGAGGTTACATAAGTCACCAAATTCCCAAAGCGCCCCTACTAACTTGGGTTTTGGGTTTCGGGGTTCCAAATGCACTCAAACTAACTCCAAATCTCTCCCACTAACCTTCTAAAAATATAATAAATATTTCTAAGCCCCAAAATAATTCTCACAAGGGTGTTGGTCGGGTCGGACATGGGTCCACTAGGGTCTGACATGGGTCCAGGCTAGCCAAAATTCTAAAACAATCATTAAAAATAATAATACAAGCACTAAATAAATATAAATATAATTAATTAAATACAATACACAATTTACCAAATTAAAAAAAAATCCTATTTTCTAAAATTGGGTAGTGACATTAGGGCCGGCTACATACCTATTTCTAGGGATGGGGGAGGGATTCTCATGAGGGAATGAGTGGTTGGGATGGGGTTAATTTTGAATGGAGGGTGGTGATTGGATGTAGGTGTAAAGTGTTGTATTGTACACACAAAATAGGGATAAAATAATGGGTGACCGATCAAAGTATGAATGAGGGCTTTCTTTATTGTTTTGCTCCTATGGGAGGTGGACACCTAGTTGCTTATTTGCACAAAGGCCCCCAACAATTTAGAAATTGCACAAACAAAGAAGAATTGGGATTGGATGAGAAAAAATACCATGTTTGGTGTGTTGTAGTGGATTAAAATGGTGTATGGTATTTTGTATAAACCTTGAGGGTGTGAGTGGGGGTTTGGATTGGTGTTGGGTCTAGTTTTGGGTTAGGTTGAGTCATTGCACCAATTTAACTAAAATTTGTGTCAATGGTGTTCTTTAATTAATTGGAAGTGCATAGGATTTAAATTAGGTGGAGCACAAGTATCATGGACGTAGAAGACTCAGGGTAGATTATTATCATAAATTGGGTTGCACAAAATGGGTCGAGGTTGTGTCTCCAATTTTGATTGGAATGGACAAAGATGCAAAGTTGGATTTATTTGGATTTAAAAAATAGATATTTGTAACGAATATTGTGCGACTAAAATGAAGCACATGAGAGGGTATTTATGAGTTACACAAAAGTCAGAATGGAAGCCTGGCATATCTAGGTCAAGTGTGTGAAATTTGTTTGAAGGCAGAAGCTAAAGTAGCGCTCCAAACATCGAAGCAACGGTAAGGTACATCAAGAGAATTAAATTAAAAGAGGCAAATTAATAACTCCATTAAATAATTCAAAAGTAACCCTAAATGAATCCTAATCCTAGATTTGGGTCTGGGGGTTTACAATCTACCCAACTAATAAGAATTTTATCCTCGAAATTAAAATAAACACATAATAAGATATAAATTATCAAGCAATGCTACAGACATATCTAAGACCGGTGGAACTAGCCTTTGCACTATCTGTTGGGATCTATTGACATATTAGGAATACTCCTGAGTCTGATATTGGTTCTATCCGTACCTCAAACACTGTCCTAACCTTCTCCTGCAATCTTTCTGAACATGTCCCTTCTTTCTGCAAAATTGACATGTCGGTAGCTCTCTTTACTGATACGGCACAACCCTCTGTTGTGTCTGTACTCCTGTATGACAGATCGATCCTCCTGCTCCTGGTTGTGCCTTAGCTGGTGCAGCTATACTGGGATGCCTCTGACTCATCGATCCCTTGCCAATAGCCTCTTGGATTCTAGCCTCTATTAAGACCTCCTCGTAAGAGATCATCACATGGGTGGTAGTGTACCTCCGTAGCTCGTAAGTCAAACCATGATGAAACTTTCTGGCCTTCTCTAGATCATTAGGTATTAGGGCGGTACCAAATCTACTAAGATGACTGAACTCCACGTCATACGCATCTACAGTCATGTTTCCTTGCTCCAGATGTAGGAACTGAGAGTAGAGCGCATTCCTGACAGTAGACGAAAAGTACTTCTTATTGAAGTATTCTAGAAACTGCTCCTACATCTACTTCTTGTCGATGCTGCGCTCCATAGAGTCCCACCAGTGATGGGCATTACTTTTCAATTGGGCCCTCACTGCGGTCATCCAAAGGTCCATAGGTAGCTGGGAAGCCTCCAGTAACATCTTCGTGTTGGCGAGATCTCCTCTGCGTTCTCGTGGCCCGAAAAGGTATCCGGACCCATCTGACGAAACCCTCAAATTATACCAGCTGGCTAAACAGGTACAAGTGCTGGTGCTGGGGTAGGTGGCCTCTCTAGAACTGCCATCAAGCTCTGTCTCATAGTCTCGGCCTGATGCCACTACGTCTGCATCATGGCCTAAAAAAACTAGAATATCTGTGGTTGTCCCTCTGACTGTGGTATCTGAGGTAGAAATGGTGGAGGTGGCGGCAATGGGACCTCCGACTGCGCTGTAGCTGTCTTCTGAGACGTTGGCCTCTCGGGCTGCGGCATCGGCGTAGCCCTCGAAGTCTGACCCTCGAGGTATTGTGTCGGGACAGTCTGTGAAGTCTGGCCCTCGTGCTTCTGCTTCGGATCGTCCTGAGAAGTCTGGTGCCAGTGTATCAACGGGGCCTGTGGTGGTGGATGCTCTCCAGGTGGTCCAAGGGATGTATCCTCCCTCTGTGCGGTGGCAGATAGCGCAATGGCACCGTATGCCTCGCGTCCGCTACGCAAGTTCATCTCTCCGCAAGAGATATAACTACATTAAAAGAGTACGGGAATAAACAAACAAGATGCATATATTCAAGTAATTAAATATGAAGGAGGTTCAAAGTCGGTAGTCAAGGTGGATGAGATCTAATAATTTCTATCCTATTGCAGGCTCGCTGGGCATGATACCATACTGCAAGCGATAACAGAGGACCTGCACGGGCCACCACTAAAACCATGTCACGCCCCAGTTCTAAAATACACGGGACCAGGCTACGTGGCAATGGTTAGCTAATACGACTTCGAAGAATTTTCTAATTTAATGGACCCGACGGAGCGTATTACGCTGTCCTAAAATACTATAAAGTCGAATATGCTAACATGCAGCAGGTAAATATCTAATCTCATCCACAAAATATAAATAAAAAGTGCTAAAATAAATACTGAAAATAAGTACGAAGTCTGGAGGTCATAATACAACACAAATAAGTCTGATAGGAACAAACCCATTGAATATAATACTGAAATAAAAGTACGAAAGGACAGATAAGAATACTAGACTAGAACATTGACTAGCTAGATAAAGATGCTCTAGCTCAAGGCAGCAGTGTACCCAAAATCACGAAAACTCCTCTAGAAATGCCTCAAAGTCCTCAGACACGAATTTGGTCTCCACTCCTGCTCCGTAGATGGTCGGGTACAAGTGCTCGTCCGGATCTGAAAAGGAACCAGGTCCTCAGAGGGACATAACAAGATACAAAAAGTACATGCCATAAAGTAAATACTGTGTAAACTCGAGGGTGAACTAACCAGCTAAGTAAAATGCACTTGAAGACAACCTTGGTACGTATGGGTAGGTAAAAGGTATAAAGTGTAGCGTCAAGCCAGAGGCTAAGTACCTGGCATTAGCTGTAAACTGGATGCCAGAAGTATATGCTGACTACATTATCGATCATGATAGTACGCAGCTAGTAACCTCTGCCGGATGTATCGACAAGTATATACGCCCATAACCGGGTAGCACATAGCCCATAACCGAGTAACACATAGCCCATAATCGGGTAACACTGAGGCTCACGACCCCGTAGTTTACTCTGAAACTACGGTAGCCAAATGTCTATCCCATACGCCTACTAATTGTCTTTTCCGCCCAATGCCAATGTACAAGTCGCAAATACGACATGGACATCTCGTACTATAATGCAAGTCACTAAAGAAATATACAACTATGTTAAATACGGTCACACGTGCTGCTCATACCGATGGCCAGTCAAGTATGAAGCTCGCGTCCCTACATGAACTCACTTTGTGACGTGCAATGATACGTGTCAACACCTGGGGAGTCATAGTGATAACTCATCAACTTTAGGTGCGTCCACTAGACACTAGGTCAACACAGGTCCTAACGTCAATGCCTTCGTCGACTGCATCTGAGTCATTCTCGGACGCACACAGTTATATAATATTAAAGAAATAAAATATGCGAACTATAATAACTGAATTTAAACAGTACAACAAGGCAAGGTATACTTTTCTGGAACTCCGATGTGAACAAGTAAGAATCCGGAACCCGCAGCCAAGGTAGAACCGTATTGGGTGCCTATGAATATATAACAATAAATATCAATCACTATATTATACTACGCTAAGCAAGCACAAGAGTTCAACATACGCAACGTCAGGAGTCATGTAGAGTCTAGACCAAACAAGCGTTCTAACTAAGTAGGTTGGCTAATGTTGACTAGTCAAAGGTCAAGAAAGTAGGTGTACACTTAGTCTACTAGTCCCACAATAGTTACAAGTCATCCTAAGATATAATTTCTCATATGTCACAATCGCGATCACAACTAGAATTCGTGTAGGTGCTAAGTTGCACCTCTAACACATAGATTACTAGTGTTCTCTCTCTAGATTTTCGTGCACAAGTATATAAAATATATCCTCAAATATTGTGCACAACAAGTCAACTAGCTACTATGCTATTAGTAAGTGTTTATAACTCAAAATATCATGTACTAACTATTAAGTTAAGGTGTATACTATATATATATAAAATTATCCTCGCATCCTCTAAATATATAAACCATCATCGACCATAATTCTTATACACTTGCACACAACAATAAGTGCACATAACAATTTTACATCCATTTTAACTTGTTACACTAGCATGGCCCTATTCATATATCAAACTAGTGTATAACCTAGACAACACCCACATATACTAGCAGTTCACTAATACTTAAACTAAACATCTGATCAAGTAATAATCTAAAATTTAGAGTTAAAATTTGGTTAAACAAGTGGTGGATAGTGTCAAGGCAAATGATTATATATATATATATATATATATATATATATATATATATATATATATATATATATATATATATATAAGAAGATAGGGTGAAGAGGAAGAGGAGAGCAATACCTAGGGTTCAAGGAAATGGAGGGAAGCTAAGGGAGAGGGTGCTCGTCTAGGAGGGGGGCGGGTGCTCGGCCTGCGGCCCGTGGACTGCCGGTCTCCGACGGGTGGAGGGGGTGCTCCGGCCAGCAAGGCTGCACAGCAGCAGCAGCAACGGCAGCGGCTTGCAGGGTGGTGGTGGTTGGTGGTCGATGAGGTGATGGGGGTGGTGATGGGGGTGGAGCTCGATGGTAGTGTTGAAGGGGACCGTGGTGGTGGTCGAGATGAGGGGAGAGGAGGTCGTGTGGAGGAGGAGAAGGTGGTGGTGATGATGGCTTAGGCTGGTGGTGGTTCTGGAGGTCGAGGGATGGAGGAGAAGACAGCTCAGGGGTGGTGACGTGAGGAGAGGAAGGAGGTGAAGCTCGGGTGGTCGTGGGTGATGGTCAGAGAAGGTCGAGGAGGAGGCTGCTGGGGGAGGAGGTCGTTTGGAGGAGAAGAATGTGGTCTTGGGTTGACAGTCGGAGGAGACCGTGGTGGTGGTGATGAGGTGATTGTGAGAGAAAGAAGGAGGAGATGAGGGAGGTGGTTGTTGATGGTGGTGGTCGTCGTGAGAAGAGGGAAGAGGTTGGCTGTCGATGGTAGTGGCGGTCGTGAGGAGAGGGAGGAGGTCGGCTGTCGATGGTTGGAGGAGGAGGAGGAGGAGGAGAGGAAGTTGCTGATGGTGTCGGGTGGAGGAGGAGAGGAAGGAGGTAGTTGTGGTTAGGGTTTCAGTTTTTGAATGGAGGTGGTGGTGGCTGAAATTTTTGGAGAGAGGAAGAGAGTTAATGAAGGTGAGAGAGAGAGAAGGAGAGCATGGGGATTAGGGTCGGCTACATACCTATTTCTAGGGATGGGGGAGGGATTCTCATGAGGGAATGAGTGGTTGGGATGGGGTTAATTTTGAATGGAGGGTGGTGATTGGATGTAGGTGTAAAGTGTTGTGTTGTACACACAAAAATGGAAAAAAAAAATGGGTGACTCGTCAAAGTATGAAGGAGGGCTTTCTTCATTGTTTTGCTCCAATGAGAGGTTGACACCTAGTTGCTTATTTGCACAAAGTCCCCCAACAATTTGGAAATTGCACAAACAAAGGAGAATTATGATAGGATGAGGAAAAACACCATGTTTGGTGTGTTATAGTGGATTAAAATGGTGTATGGTATTTTGTATGAACCTTGAGGGTGTGAGTGGAGGTTTGGGTTGGTGTTGGATCTAGTTTTGGGTTATGTTGAGTCATTGCACTAATTTAATTAAAATTTGTGTCAATGGTGTTCTTTAATTAATTAAAAGTGCATATAATTTAAATTGGGTGGGGCACAAGTATCATGGACGTAGAAGACTCAGAGTAAATTATTATCATAAATTTGGTTGCACAAAATGGGTCGAGGTTGTGTCTCCAATTTCGATTGGAACGGACAAAGATGCAAAGTTGGATTTATTTGGATTTTAAAAATAGATATTTGTAACGAATATTGTGCGACTAAAATAAAACACATGAGAGGGTATTTATAAGTTACACAAAGGTCAGAATGGAAGGCTGGCACGTCTAGGTCAAGTGTGTAAAATTTGTTTGAAGGCAGAAGCTAGAGTAGAGCTCCAAACATTGAAGCAACGGTAAGGTACATCAAGGGAATTAAATTAAAAGAGGCAAATTAATAAGTCCATTAAATAATTAAAAAGTAACCCTAAATGAATCATAATCCTAGATTTGGGTCAGGGGTTTTACAACGATGTAGTAATGAATTTAGTAAGAAGATGGCTCAAAGGGCACCTACACCAACTTATATATAGTAAGTGTCACACCCTGTTCCAGATTTCGTATTCCTGTATTTTTGGTATTTAATTTAATTTTATTTTATGGTGTTTGCCTATTTTTGGTGCATGTATATTTTATATTATATATTGTATCTTGAATTTTATCCTGTAGCGGAGACCACCCGAGACCAGTAATAGACCCGTGGCTTTGCCACTGACTCATGCTAGGACCCGTATTTAGATTTGAACTCTAGTTTGGCCATTTGGGTTGAACCCTTGAGCCCATGAACCAAACCCCCCCAACTTTTGCCTTTACTGTATATATATATATATATATATATATATATATATATATATATTTATATGCTCTTCTCTCTTCTCTCTTTCTTCTTTTTCTTCTTCTTCTTCTTCTTCTTCTTCTTCTTCTTCTTCTTCTTTATTTTCACTTTCTTTCATCCTTGCTCCCTTCTCCCTCACCCCGTGCATCTCTCCTAGCCCAACCCTAGCACTAGACCTAGCTAGGAAGAGGTCGTTGGACTCTTAGACAAGTACATCTTGTTCCATGATGAAACCTTGATTTTCAGATTTTTTATATATATGTTGTTTTAAAAAAATGTGTTTGATGAAAAATATTTCCCATGTGTTCCTCATCATTTTTAGTTCTTGGTATTTTTGGCTTTGATTGACATATTTTAGTAGATCTGAGTTTCAAGTTAGGGTTTTCTATGTGTTTTATGAGTTTTCTTTGGTATTGATATATTAAAACATGTTATTTTCAAAAACCAGTAGTTCCATATGACAGAGCATTTGATTTCGTGCGGTTTTGAACTTTGGTTTGCTTGATTTGGACTTAGAATGAAGATTTTATGAAGGAAACAAATTTTTTTTGTTTTGAGCATTCGACTATGGCTGAAACTGCTGTTGGAGAAGACGAAGTTTTCATGTAGCCAACGACTTATGCGGCCGAGAGTGCTATGCGGCCCGTGAAGGTTATCCGGCTTGAGCTCCTTGCCGCATACTGACATCATGCGTCCATCTTGTTGGATGCATGACTGCTTATTTACACAATATTCTGGGACTAAGTCCTTGAACTCCTTGTGTATTCACTCGCTGAACGAATGAAAAATTTGCTAAGTCCAAAGAACATCCATGCTGCCAAGAGACCTATGCGGCAAACAATTCATGTGGCCATGAGCTGTTTCCTTTGGACGCATGACTCTGAACTGTTTGGCACATATTTTTATGATTCTTGTCTTTATCTCCCTGACACTTTATGCCATGTCACATCTATCACTTTTAGTCACTTCTCTGACACGCATTAATGACCCATCACTCAGCACTTGCCTCTAGGAGTGAGTCCATGTAACCAGTGGGCGCATGCGGTCAGTGGATGCATGCAGCCAGAAATCCTTGTACGCATTTTGTGTTTCTTTTAATTATGTTCATTTAATAATTCTTTTTAGTGATTATTACTGTGTGCTTCCTTATGTTGATACAAGTTTATGTTACCAGACAAGTTTTGCATATAGTTCACGAGACAAGTTTATGTACAAGTTTACAATCCTCACGACACCATGAAGATGTTTGTATATGAAATCTATTGCATTTGGCATCGGGCAATCGAGTGTGAGTATTGCCCAATGTATCGCGTGTCGCGAATACGATATCTCGTGAAAAGATCGTACTCGTGACTCGTCATTCTAGGGAGTTCTCAAGTATCCACGACTCGAGAACTCAAAATAATTAAACAACATCAGATTTACCTAGATCATTGGGAGGAAAGAATATTGCGCTATCGGCTACCCCGATCTCTAAGGGCCCCATGCATCATGGACCAACCCTGCTAGGCAAGGGCTCCATGACTGACCAAGTTTATGCGTGTTGCGGCACTTACAAGACACGTTTATATACAAGTTTATGTTTATAAAACAAGTTTATGATCGCAAGTTTAAGTTTATGCTTACAAGTTTAATTTCTGTGTATGACAAAGTAACAAGTTATATTGTAGTGATGTTGAATGTGCATTTAAGTTTACTCGACAAGCGTACCCTTGGCCATCCGGGTTGACTACAGTGCCGGTGGTAGAAATATTCTTAAAATATGCATTTAGTAATTAAGGCATGTGACAATCCTAGCTATTTAATTGTAGTAAGCCGTAGAGCTGTTTGGCCGTGCAATGAATGTTGTTACTTTCATTTATAGCTCGTTCTTCTAGTTTTATTTCTATAGGCGCGTGGTTAGAGTGCATAGTTCTGCTCGGGTGAAGGACTACAACCCCGGTCCTTATTTGGTTTTAGGGTTGTGGTCTCGATCCAGAGTGGGTCCTATGTCCTCTTGCCACTCGTCGCCTTATTTTCCTTTATAACACTTGCTATCAGTTCTCCTTTATAATACTTTATAACACTCTTTTCAAGGTGATATTGTTGGTCTATCACCTTGAGCTCCTTTATGGTACTTGTTGCTTGGGTTTTTGACCCCTCTGGTTTTGTATGGCCAGATTACCCCGAGGATAATCAGGATCCACCACACTTCTAGAAAGATGGCTCGCACTCGTAGGACTCCGGCCGAAGCTCGCGAGTGGGTTTCCTTCCTCCACCCCTCACCGTGTTATATCTTTTGTGGTATTTTTAGCAAGAGACAGTGTTAGCCCCTTATTTTGAGATCACTTCTTTGACTTCGATATATATTAGACCATGGCTGATATATTTGATCATGTATAATTATACTCTGTTAGTGCATCATTTTGTATTCACTAGCTTCATGATCATATCTGGTATGTAATTTGGGACGCCTTTTTTACTTTCATACATAATATACTCTTGTACTTGATGTTGATGGATTGAGATACTGGGATTTGTCGGCCTTAGGACTGACGTCATAACATGCTAGAGTCCACCCATTTATTTTCTAGACAACCTTAGCACATTGCAGCTTACTTTAGTATTCTGTAATGTGTGGTTAGCCATGTCAGTCCTTGTATTTATCCACTATTCTGGGAGTGGGGCATGATAGTAAGCCTTAGTAATCAAAATGGCAATACTGAAGTTTGAATCATAGATCAAAAAATATATTGAGAGAGCTATTACCATGAGACCAACTAGTTTACTTATTATTTTTTCAAATAAATGTATTATTTTCCAATAATTACTTTTCTGTTTTCTCCAAATGATAATGTTTCTTCTTGCCTTGTTTGACTGTAAAAAAAAAACGACAAGGAGGTTATTCAACTAGTTTTTTTGTTAATTTTTTAAGAAGATTTCTGATTGATAAAATCGTTATCCGAGAAAAAAATTAATAAAATTCGAAGATTTTCCATTTATCCGTTCAAGAGGCCTTACTTTCAAATCCCGTCTAAGGTCCCGAGAATTCTCGGACCGGCCCTACTTTTGAGTATTGGTGTGTATGTGTGTGTGTGTGTGTGCGCACGCGCATGCGTGTATATATATATATATATATATATATATATATATATATATATATATATATATATATATATATATATATATATATATATATATATATATATATATATATAACTACCACATTCCACCATAGGAGTATTTTGGTAATTTTGCATGTTGGTAAATTTTTTATATATTATTTTATATTAATAATTGTCTAGAATTATATTAGTGTTAGTTAGTGGCTAGCTAATTAGAATTTGCAAGTGTTAGTTAGTACTAATTATTGTTATTATGACTTTAGTAATTAGAATTAATTAAGTTTAGTTGTCATGAAGAGAATATTTCTCTTAGTTATAGAGATTTTTTTCTTTAGTTAATTAGATTCCATTCATGACAAATGGAGAGGAAATTTTTTTATATTTTGGCATGACCAAACCTTACTATAAGAGATAAGTTCAATTTAGGGCTCATCCATTCATTTAATTTTACTCATTAGCCTCATTTTTTTTCAAAGCTTCTTCTTCTCCAAACAAACCCAATTTCCTACCAATTTTACTCAATCCACTTTCAATTTCACTCATTCTCACCATCATAAAGGTCTAAAGCATTGGAGATCACAAGGAGATCCATAGGAGATCGTGTCCGATTTATCCCTTCCGTGTTCAAATTCAAAATTCTCCATAGATGCTACCAAAATACTAGGTAATTCTCTCAATTTTATCAAATTTATGGTTAGAAACACCCAATGGTCATGTATGAGCCTTCTCATGGTTAGATTTGACTTCCTAATGGTAGATCTAGGCACTAGAAGCCCTCAATTTGGTAGATCTAAGTTGGTATCATAATTTTGTGGCTCAATTTGGAAAAAATCCTAATTTTGTCCATTACGTGTGTGTATTGTGTCCTAATGAGGACTATTGATGTTTATTTGATCGTGTGAATGTGTTCTTGTGCCCAAAATTGGACACGTAGAGTCCGTATCATGATACGCCATTGTTCGTCATTAAATGAGTTTGTGTAAAATTTTGTATTTAAGGAACGAAGAAGAATACAAAGAATCTTAAACAGAATTTTCTAAGTACAATATTTTGTTTTGGGGCATGGCAATGGACAGGGAGTGCTATGACGGCTCATTTACTCCGTTGATTATCCGACGCAGGACGAAAAAGTTTATGCTCTTTCTTTGCTTGGCTCTGTATGTTCTCTATTCCTTCTCTCCCTCTCCGTGTCTCCCTTTTTGGGCAGGCCATCCGGGTATATATAGTCATCCTTGGGCGCGCATATATTTTGGGCCGCATGGATGCTGGAGGGTGTCACGTGTACCTTCTTAACAAGGTACATTTGTAACCGTAAGCAGGCCTAGCTGACACGTAGTCTTCATGAAATCTGGGATGCATGTGGCCCGAGGCACATGGGATGCTTGGAGTCTGGGATGCATGGGGCCCGAGACACATGGAACGCATGGAGTCCGGGGTGCATGGGGCCAGAGGCACTTGGAACGTATGGAGTCTGGGACGCATGGGGCCAGAGAAGCATGTAACGCATGGAGTCTGGGACACATGAGGCCCTTATTGTGCTGTCCACGTGGCGCTGCATCCCATCGAGAGTAATATTCTGCGCTGACGTGAGACTTAAGTCGTTTAGTCTGTTCACGTCTTTTAGGGCATTTAGAAGATCCTTTTGTCAGGATTTTATGCCCGACGTGATATTGTTGACATAATGTCATGTCAAGTCTATCTGCAGCCAAAATTATTTTGGCTGATTGGGACGCATGAATATTGCCTTATTGGGCCGCAGGGTGACTCTGTGGCCTGATCTCTTCCGCGCTTTACTTTGGGGCGCATAGCTTGTTGGTCGCATGGATGCATACTTTTTACGCTTCTACAGGATCCCCTTCAAAGTTTTTAAACTGTCAAGTTTGAAATACTTTGAATAAGAAGCATGGAGGAAAAGCAGTTTGGTCGCATGGACGTTGGGCCGCATTGACGAGTGCTTTCTGGTTGTCACTTCTGCATTTAACTGACAGATTTATTTCGATCTTGGAGCGCATCTCCTTTTGGATTCTGACACATCTCCTGACACGGATCCCAAGTTTGACGGTTACGAAGGTAAGGCCATCTCGAGAACCAAACCGTCTACCGTAGAGACGGACAACTGGACGCGAAAACTAAGGGGGCCGCCATTATATCTTGGGCAGCCTATAAATATGAGTCTCGAGGGAGGGAGGAAAACTTTTTAGCCTTGCTGAGTTCTCCTCTCTCTTTATCTGCGACTCTTTCCCTGCTCCGATCTCCTTCTCCGACCATCTGCCATGGCGCCCAAGGCTTCATCCTTTGATCCCACGAAGAATAACGACAAGGAAAAGCGCCCGGCTTCCACACCTAGCACCATGGAGACTTTTTTTTATCTTTTCATGAGGATGTTCAGACGCCCATCCCAGGTAAGATTGGGGGGGGGGGTGAGAAGGAGTACAGACGTCTGGACGCTTCGTGTATGGTCTGTCATATGTTTAGAACGCGTGCGAACCCGTCCATATGACCATGCCGCATATTTTATACGCGGGTCTTACTTTAACACATGCGTTAGTCTCATATCGACCGCATGGAGGTCTTGTTGTGACTCAGCCGCATGGAGGTCCTGTTCGTGACTGGGCCGCATGAATCATATGCGTCCTTTTTTGTGCCCAAGTTTATTTCTGATGTACATGTCATCCCGAGGGCTCTAACCGTCTTCTTATCTATGGTTTTGCAGTGACTTTACCCATGGCTCCCTCAGGGGAGGCATTTGTGTGTCATACTCAGGCCGCATTGGACGTAAGGTTCGACCCTATAGTGATAAATATCCAGGTCCAGATAAATAAGGGTCAGTCAGAGGCGAGGATAAAGTTAATAACGGACTAGTCTTTGTTCTTTCTGCTTATCCAGTTGAACTCTGGGCCAATTGAGGGTTCGAGGGGTGTCTCTCACTTGAAGCCTATCTTCCTGTTTGGGGATGCTCTCACTATCTCAGATGCTAAGGTAGTGAAGAAAAAGGAGAGCTGGGCCTTCTTCTCTGGCGGGATAAAGATACATATACCTATGATGGAGCGCCACCTGCCTTTGTCGGCCTTCAATATGGTGTCCCTCTCAAGGAAGATGTTGGAACCCTGAACCCAGACCAAAAGGGAGCCCAAGTCGGCCGTATTCGCTATAACTCTAAACTAAAGAGGGAAGCGGCAACTAAGGAATCGTTTTCTTATTCTCTTTGTGGGTTGGAACCTAGCGCCTTCACGAGTGAGATGTGGTCGAATGTTCGTATCTATGGGGCTGACACTTTTCTGACCCAACTCGTAAATAAATGGTCCTATCCAAATAAAGGGAAGATATGCTTGCTCAACTGGCTGCATCATTCGTCTTCTTGGGTAAATTTGACCCTATAGGTGCTTGAGAAGTACGAGAAGTCCCTGAGGAGGCCAAACTCTACTACGCCATAAGGGGTTCCTGCTGCGGTTTGGAGAAGAATCCGAAGTTGTTCGTGGCTTTGACCACCGGGACCTTCTTTACTCCTGGTGGAGAGATGTCACTTGCCCTCCATGAGATGTACGATATTTCGCAGTTGCCCTAGGGCAGTGAGCCGCATGAGGAGTACACGCCCGATAATGAGGAATTCGAGGAGTTGAAGAAACAACATCCGGGGTTTTCTCGCAGTGTACTAGAAATTGTTGTGCCATCACAGCACTTGCCATCAAATTCAAAGAAGAAGGACAGGAGCATAGAGGGGATGTTACCCCATACCACGGCTTGGATCCATTACCTCTTCGATATCGAAGCTTCGGGCTAGGTCATCGTTCGGAGCCCTCAAACCCCGAGTAGTATCGATGATCTAGTGCACGGTACTAAGAGAACGATCGCGCCTGGTGAAGTATTTGGTAGCTCCAGTGATACCTTCAGCTACTTTTACCAGGACACCCAGCCGCTGTATGATAAGGCTGTGTTGGCTGGGGTTTTGATGATATGGCTGCAAACTTGTGTAGTCCCAGGGGGTTCCAGGTCGATCGAGAGGGCTAGCCGCAACTCATCCTTCTCGTTGTGAAGTTAGTTTTTGGCCATCAGTTAGCTTTACTTCCAGCGATGGTCTGCAACATCCATCGCGGGCTCCATACTTTTACGAGCAAAGTGATGGCCCTTGGCGGCGCTGGAGATTTCAACCCGGTTGAGATGCCTTATCATTATTTAATGGGTTGACTGTTAATTCACTACCCATATTTGATGCATCCTAGAGTTGAGGGGACGACGACAGAGGCTGATACTTTTATTCGCCAGAATGGTGGGATGCCCTAGGTTCATACTGAGGTTTCCGCCTGTCGGTATACACTCGCCTGCGTACGGACTATTCCTTCTTCATCTCGGTCGCAAAGTTTACAGATGACGAGGTGAATAGGGTTCAGTGTAATGGTGATGTTGACCGTCAGGTTCTGTTCCCGAAGCTCTTTTGCTGGTTACTTTCCATCCAACCTTCCCATTTGGTATATCGGAACTGGAACCTCGTCTTCTTGGAACCTTACCTGCCGAGTAGGTTTGCTCGTCAGTTCGGGTATAGCCAGCTCATGTTGAGCAATCCAAGCCCATGTCTTGGTTTTGAAGGTAGCATTCTTGATGGAGCCCGAGCCTGGGATTACTACTTTGCCACCAATACTCAGGTCCGGTTTGCCATACCCGATGCTAAATTTCCAGCGCATATCCTCCATGCAGCGGCTATCTTTCATGTGGCCGTGAATGCACCTCCACCTGGCTTTGACCAGGATACTAGCTTCATCGTGGGTAATAAGCTGGACCCCTGACGCAGGGAACCCAAGAAAGGTCGAGGAAAAGGCAAGGGGAAGGCGGTGCTTGTCGATTCCGACTCCACGATGGGGGAAGAGAATGCTTTCTATGACCCCTCGCCTCTAGTGGACTCTCTAATGAAGTGCCGAGTTTCTCCGGTACTGAGCCTTCCTTCCAAAAGGAGAAGGCAGGAACCATCCGTGGGAGCGGGTTGCTGTCAAGGCCCCTGTGCCGCCTGGGGCCGAGGAAGAAGGAACATAAGAAGAGGAGGAGGTAGGACCCCTGGTTCTGGTGGCCTTTGACCGAGAGCTTATTCCAGACGTGGAGGCGGCATTCGTGCGACCTCTTAATTTAATTCTTCTCAGTCGCCTCTATAAATATTTTTCTTCTGGTCAGTTTAAAAACTAGTAGACACAGGAGGAGAGGGACCGACCCCAGTGGTCTACGGCCGCCGAGGTTTCTTATGCGCAGCCAGATGAAGAGATTGCTTCTCCAGGGTTTGAGGCCGCAAAGCCTGTTCCCGAGGGCTCTGGTGGTTATGCCCTGGGGGATTCGCTTATGGAACTGGCCTCCCCCATCTTGGTGGATGACTTGAATAATCTGGATGAAGTTCAGACTGCACTGGACGAGCTTCAGGTCCCGTTGTCTTCTCCGAGTATGTTATTTTGTAACTTTTCTTTAGAAGGAATTTTCTGGCTTCAGCTTCATATTCTTCGGACGAAGTTAATTATTGGTTGTTCTGGTTCTAGAGACCCTACATCTCCCCTAAAGGTCGTAGACGTGACCGCGGAGGAAGACATCACGGAGAAAGAGGGTAGTGAGCTTCTTAGGGGAAGGTCTGAGTCCCTTCTTCGCTTTTCTGGAGGCAAGAAATATCCTGCTGTGCCTTCTTCTAAGGCTGTGACGGAGGAGGTTCCTGTTGTTGCAGGCCCTTCTGGCATGGCAGCTGCTCTTCCAACTGTTGTCACTGGGGTTCTGCGGCTGAGGCCTCTTTGGACAACGGGATAGTAAGCCGCCGCGATGAGGTCCTTGAGTTTGCTGGGTCACCTTCTGAAGTTGCCGCGACTCGGTCTAAGGATGGTACAGCAGTGAGAGCCGATGCATCAAGGTGCCCCATTACTTCTGTCCTCAGTCTTTGTACTACTCCGGCGTCCGTGGTTCAGCTGGCGGGTATCCAGGCACTTCGTGCATCCATGAAAGATTGGATCGCCGACATGACTGCTGGTTTCCCCTCTACTGCTGCTTCTCCTTCGAGGTTTTTGAACATCGTTGTGCCTCCTACTGCACCTGTGGCCTCTTCTTCAATCCCACCATCTCTGACTCCAGCCACATTAGAAGAGATTGACGAGAATGTCAAGCTCTCCATTCAGAGCTTTCACATGTTCTTGAAGCAAGGGATCGAGAGCGTATTGGAGCACAATAAATCTTTTGCCTGGGCAAGGTACTTTGTCGAGGGCCAGGTCCACTCTTTGAGGGGCATCCCGGTTTCGAACAAATGGTCGACTTTCTGGGCCATAAACTGGTAGAGGTGGAGAAATGCCTAGCGGATCTGCGACAGTACCAGCAGGCGGATATGGGAATGCTAATATCCCATAAATATAATAAATTCTTAAAGAAGGTGGCGACAGAGAAGGCCTTCTTCACTTTGTATATGGAGTATTTGTAGCATGATCTCCGTAATTTGTAGAAGAGACGTGATCGATTGGGTAATCTCAGAGAAGAGTGCCTTTCCCGGCAACATGATCTGACAGAGATGATCAGAAAGCTCCAGGTCAAGCTTGACACACAGGGTAATAGGCTGCGAGAGGCCTGTCACGACCCGCACCCAGAAAAAATCGGGCATGAGTCGTGGGTACGTCCAGCCTACGCCGCAGCATCGGCGGTAGAACGCTGTCTAGGTCAACTATCTAGATAACTCACAAAAAAAAATCTGCCATGACCTCTCCAAAAGGAGGGCAACCACGCAATCAATATATAAACCTGTTAAGATCTCAACTCCAAACAGAGGAGCAATATCATAATGATAATCTCAAGTACTCAATCACGAGTCTAAGCACGATAAGATAACACAGAAGGCTAACAACTCCAAAGTCTAACCAACAACAACTACTACCACAACCACAACATCAATAATAATAATACATCATCCAAAATAATATACAAACAAGGTCTCAATCCAAAACCGGAGACAAATCCGGTGCTAAAAACTAATAAAAACAACAAGGTCTCAGTGATCCCGGCTACCAACTCGAAAATCACTCCTAAACTAGAGGGTCCCTGTCTGCACCATCGACAGGCTCAGGTCCATAAAACGTCGGACACCAATCCTCCGGATACTCTGAAAAATATGTCCAGTCAGGACTGGAGCAAGTACATCTCTAACAGCAGTTCCATTTAAATGATAAAAACTATAAAACAGTTATAGCAAGTAGCAAGAAGAATGAAGCAAGTATGAAACAAAAAATATATAAATCACTGGTGCATAAAGGTAAAGATGCATGGATATCAGAGCAAGATAGTAATAACTACAAGATACAGGAAATCTAAGCTAAGATCAAGTCCGTGCACATGAACGTGTAGTGAGTCCAGCATAAAATACATGTAGTGAGTCAAGTCCAGAAACATGTAAGTGAGACAAGTCAAGAAATGCATGAGAGTCCAGACTATAAAGAATGAACTCGGTGTCTTTGAAATACTTGTTTTGACATATAAACGGCTAGGGGTAAGTACGGCTCACCGCGCACTGGGTGCGCGGCTGCTATCATTCCAGATTAGACCAGAGGGAGTGATTCCTGATAATTCCAGATAGAAATATTTACATGTCTACTCGAGTATTTTCCCGCCCCGACTAATACAAGTGGATCCAAGACCCAACACGCAAATCAAGATGAGTCCAGCCTGAACATGAATGATGCCTGTAGTGATGCCTGTAGGTGATGCCAGTAGTGATTCCAGAATAGAGGCCAAAAATATGAAATGTACGTATCGCAAGTAAATGAATCCAGAAATACCAGTTAGTGTCCCATGTTGTGCCAGAATAATTATATGATACTATACTAGAAGCTGAATCATAATAATCATCAGATAATAAAAACTATCAGAGAATGTACTCGCTTGACGTCCTGAGCAACTGGCGATCCGAACTGGTATCGCAAGGACCTAATATAAAAAGCAAGGTTAAACAAGGTTCTAATGAGTTAAACAGATATAAAATAACTAAAAATAGGCTTCTAGGGTCGTTCTAGGTCAAACGGGTCAAACCGGTAAAATCTGGGTCAAAAAGTCAACTCTAGGTCCAAAAAGTCACCTCTGGGTCAAAACTAGGTCAAAAGTTGACTTTGGCGGTCAACCGAGTCAACTACGGTCAAGTCTAGGTCAAACTAGGGTGTTCCTAAAATTCTAGGTCAAACCGAGGTCATTAAGCTAGAAAACTCACAAACTCGCCTCCTTGAGATACCGGGATACCCTCGGTATCCGATACCTCAACCTAGGCTACGCACCCCGCCTATACCCTCTAAAACCTATGCTAGCACACGTAAATATATACACATAAGCATATAAAAATCACTCCAATACTATTCCTAGGCTATTGCTCAAAAACCCCGCTCGAAACTCAATACCTTGGTTATCTTAAGGTATTGAGATACCTCGGTATCTCAAGGTATTGAGATACCGCTCTAAACTCAACCCGACTACCCCTCTAGCTAACTAACTATGCATAAACATATATATCTAGCTATAATCTAGGCTAAAATATAGATATCTAATACATATAGGCATATACCTAGGTATCTACATACATATATATAAATATACATATCCACGAACACATATACATATTACCTTACCTTACCTTACCTATACGTATATATTTACATCTATATCTAGTTATATCTAAACTATCTATCTAGCTATATGCCTATCTATCTATCAATCTATATCTTATCCATCTATCTATGTATCTAATATCTATTTATCTATGTACCTATCTATCTATCTAACATCTAGCTATCTATCCATCTACTTATCTATCTATCAAACTATATATCTATATACAAGCCCTCTCTCGCTACTGCGCTAAGCTAGGCCTCGCCACGCTTGCGTAAACGCCATGCCCTGCTGCCGCGCTTGCTGCTGGAGCTGCTGCTGCTGCTTCTGCTGTTGCCGCGGCGCTGCCTCGCTCGGGCGAGCTGCTGCCGCGGCGCTGCCTCGGCGCTGCTGCGCGCTGGAACTGCTGCTGCTGCTGCAGGCCGCGCTGCAGCGAGCTGCTGCCGCGGCGCGCTGCCGCTGCTGCCGCGGCTCTGCTGCGCCCGCGCGCTCTGCTGCAGCCTGCTGCTGATGCTTCTGCTGCTGCCGCGGCGCTGCCTCGCTCGAGCGAGCTGCTGTCGCGGCGCTGCCTAGCTCTGCTGGCTGCTGCAGCGGCTGTGTGCAGTCCGCTGCCTCGCTCTGCTGCACCCAGACACAAGCACACACACACACACACGACCACACACACACAATCACACATACACAGACACACACACACACTCAAACACATCTCAACACACACACACATATAATTATATATATATATATATATATATATATATATATATATATATATATATATATATATATATATATATATATATAAACACACACATATATATACACACACATATATCTATATATATCTATACATATACACACTCACACACACTCAAACATATATATATATATATATATATATATATATATATATATATATATATATATATATATATATATATATATATATATATCATCACACACACTCACACTCACACACCCTCACACACACACTCTCACACACACTAGCACACACTCTCACAAACACACAACCACACACACAAACACTCCTACATATATATATAAATATATATACATATACACACATACATATACTCCTATATATATATCTATAAATACTCACTCACACTCACACACACATACACTAGCACCAACACACTCACACAAGCACTCACCTACACACATACACTAGCACTCACTAACACACTCACAAACACATAAAAACACACACATATATATATATATATATATATATATATATATATATATATATATATATATATATATATATATAGAAACACACACAAATATATATACATATATATATATATAAACACAACACACACGCAACACACAACACAACGCACACAACGCTCACCAACGCGCGCCCAACGACCCCTACACACCCAAATACCTATAAATATATAAAATATAGCCCAAAAATTCTAGCACACACTCTCCAATACTAACCCAACGCGCGCACAAGCCCGAAACTAGGAAACCACGCCGAAATGGCCGTTCGGTCATTTCGACGAACACGCGATGTGCGGTTCGGAAAACCTCCTGAAACGCATACCAAACCAACTCAGAATCGTCCCAAAATTTACCCACGGGTCCTAAACGATGCCTAGATCCTAGAAAAAATACTAACGCGTCGATTCTAGGTCCGTGGCGGAAATGCGCACGCACTTAGAATCGGCGACGACGAAAAGCCCCAAATTCGCCCGAAACGCCCGTTTCTCCGCGACACGACTTCCCGTGTCCGAACGGAGATACGCACTCACCCTCAAGACATCCGACAACGTCTACCTAGGTCCGTCTAACCTAGGGCATCACCTAAAATTGGGCCAAATTTGGATTCCACCCGAAATTGACACAAAACCTAGTGTTAAAGTCTCTAAACCCAACCAAACTAGTTCCAACTTCCTCCCACGGGTAGCCTAAGGGTCTAAAAAGGTTCTTAACTATTAATTACACTATAAAATAGTAATTACAAGGGGAAAATTAGGGTTTACCTCTTGGGAGTTGGAATTCCAAGCCAAAGTCTCCAAAATGCTCTAAATCCTCCAAACCAAGCTTCCAAGCTCCCAAATCTAGTTCCAACACCAAATCTAAGCTCTACCCACCTAGGTTAGGGAAAAATGTAGGATTATGGTTCAAATAAGTAGAAGAAATGGAAAGAGAAAGGAAGAAAAATAAGAAAACTTACTTGTGAAGGAGAAAGGAAGAAGAAGAAGTAGTGGAGAAGAAGAAGAAGAAGAAGAAGAAGAAGAACCAAAGGGGGGGGGGGGGCTGCTGCTCCACGGGTGGGGGGGGGGGGCTGAATGGGTCGGCCAAAGCAATAATAAAGGGGTTGCCAAGTTTCCAAATTCCCAAAACGCCCCTACTTGACTTGGTTTCGGATTTTGGGTTCCAAAAGCACTCAAACTAGCTCCAAATCTCTCCAACTAACCCACTAAAAATATAATAAATATTCTAAACCCAAAAATAAGTCTCACAGGGGTGTAGGCTGGGTCGGACATGGGTCCACTAGGGTCTGACATGGGTCCAGGCTAGCCAAAATCCTAAAACAATCAATAAAAATATAATACAATCATTAATTAAATATAAATACAATTAATTATAAATAATACACACTTAACCAAATTAAAAGTAAAAAAAATACCCGGCTCTGGAAATGGGGTAGTGACAAGGCCCAACAAGAGGATGAGGCTATCAGAAACGAAGGAAGCCATGTAGCGCAGAATACGGCTGGCATTTAGGTTCTGGTGCAACAGCTGCAGGACAGACACGAGTCCTACGTCCGCTACGAGGATCCCGAGGTTATGGCCCAAAAAGTTGAGCGCCGGGCCAAGAGGTTCCCGTATGGATATATTGCTCGTCTTCGTGAGCAGATAGCAGAATTATGCTCTGACTCATAGCCCCAATAGTTATTCTTTTGCTCTTTTGTGTCCCTATTTTGCCTTCGATCTTGGGGTCTTGACAATCCCTCAAATGTAGTTTTTGCTTTCAATTTCCCTCCATGGAAATAAGTAAAAGTTATTCCATTTATTTGCAATTGTTTACGTAAGCTTTGGAGACCGTACCAAAGGTAATATGAACATGGTACAATATCACAGCCTGTCTAGGATGTCCCATAGGGGGGACTTAGGTGGACCTATTATTTGTTGTGCACATTAAGGGCCAATAATAAGTTAAAAAATAATCCCTATCATCGGTAATGTGGACGCGATATATTTTATGGACTTAACACCGCTGGCGTACCTAAATTTAAGCACGGGTGATAAGTTGAGATGACGAATGGTGATAGTCGTAGGAAGAGGTTTGCTCAGAGGTCACATGGCCATGAAAAACTCTCGGGGGAGGACGTGAGGCCAATAGCTCAGGAGTGACATAGACGTGAGCTGATCGGTAGTTATACCGAGAGGTTAGGGATCAGTTATACTGAGAGGTTAGGTATGATCCCGTATTTTGTAAGAAAAAGAAAGCGAGCCAGAGATAATATGGACGTGGCTGTTTTCTTTCGTTGAGGACATCCCACTGGGGGACCTTTGGTGGACTTACTACTTCTTGCGCACTAGAGTACAAGTAATAAGTTCGAAAACAATCCCTATAAGTGATAATATGTACGTGATAGGTTTTATGGGCCCATTAACTTTTTACGCACTTTTAGTACAAGCAATAGGTTTGAGACAAGCCCTGTCAGAGGTGAGATGGACGTGGCAGTTTTTGTGGACTTAGCACCGCTGGCATACCTTGGTGAGTACAGGTGATAAGTGGAAATGGCAACCGATATCATAGGTAATGTGGATATGATGATCGATAGCCAAGACCCGGGAGGTTTGCTCATAGTTAATATGGACACGGCAAACTCGTTCGGAGAGAAATATTAGGACAATAGTTCAGAGGTAATATGGACATGAACTAATCTTCAGGATTATCACGCCCCAGAATAATGGAGAAAGGGGGCAGACAAATCCAGCTACGTACACCAGAGTACTCCATACCCCGAGATATGGTCACGACTGTCTAGACATGTGAGAGTTTACTCTACAATCCAACAGGCATGCTTGGGTCAGGAGTCTTAGTTGTCTCAATCTCAAGCAAGCAACAAGTTACAGGAAGTATAATCACCAAACATATAATAGTAAGGCATCCCAAACTATACATACACAGACAATCATGAAGCTAGTTACCCAAAATAAAGAACTAGTAGAGTACAATATTACATGATCAGCTCTAACTATAGTCTAGAATATGCTTTACATGTAGGCCCGCATGTTAGAATATCAAGTATCTAAATACGAGCTAAACACGTGCTCGGTGTCTAAACGCCTCAAAAGTACAAGTATAAGAGCATGTTAGTGATGAAGAAGAAATCCACTCAAGTCCTCGGGTGTTCCTGGTGTTCACCATTTGGAGGCGGGAAGTACGGAAGATCCTGCGATGTTGCTTCAAAATCTGGCCATACAAAATCAATGGGGTCAGATCCCAAAACAACAAAGTACCACAAGGGAGCCAACTTAGGAACTAAAACCTGCATGCAAACGTTCAATAGCATAATGGAATATAAATAAATGCAACTGGAAATTAAGCAGATAAGCAGTTCTGGAATCAGTAACGGGTATAGTTCATGATTAGAAGCTAGATGATCCAAGATAAGACAAGACTTGAAAGCATGCAATCACGGCCAAACATGACCTACGACTGACTTACTACCATTAACTAACTAGGGTTATCACAATCCTGGTTACTAACAAATGCAGTTGAGATTCTATTCAGCCACATGCCCTGCAGACTATCTGGGTTATCCAGACGTAAGAGTACATAGCATAGATTAATTAAGTATAAAGTATTTTTTAGTAAATTGCAATACTCGGCGGTGTGCTGGAAGAGTGCTCCTCTTGACGGAGAGCTCCAAATCCATCAGGTGTCGCTGGAATACCGGAATTGCATGTAGCCAGGAAATCTCTCTAGATGCATTTAGATAATTATTCTAGTTATTAACTTAGGCAAGTTATCAAGGATTCCTGACCATGGTGCTCAGGAATCTGTCTTAGATATGATGCAAGACTGAACGATAGCTTGACAAGTACAATCAGGACTCGGACAAGTAAGCAACTTTAGGAATTATCTTATCAGTACAAACGTTTCAGTTCTGGGGATTCTAGCATGTTAGGAGTGAGCTACGCTGAGCCACTATCCGATTTATCAGTACATGTCAGGTATCTGGAGTCAGGGATAAAGTTTATTCAGTACAAGTCAGGTGTCGGGAGTTCTTTGTTTAACAATGACATTACATTCCATGTTTCAGGTATTCCATGTTCTGGTAAGTGTAGCATCCAGGTTATAAGCAATTTAGAAATAACATGCAACATATGGATTTAACTAATTGGGCCAAGCACAAGGAGTAAATAATCCATAAGAGAACATATAAAAAAGAAAAACATTGCTACTATAAGTGCTAAAAGTGCAGGAGATGAGTTGGC
Organism: Iris macrosiphon; assembly: GCA_036927795.1. NCBI lineage: Eukaryota > Viridiplantae > Streptophyta > Magnoliopsida > Asparagales > Iridaceae > Iris > Iris macrosiphon. The sequence continues at coordinate 186,513,142 of JAYESA010000006.1, read as the reverse complement.
CGCAGGCAAGAAATAAGCCACATACAAGGAACTGGCCGCAAGTGTCAAACTGGCCGCATGGTTCAAACTGGCTGCATAGATTATCACAAGGTCCACTTCTCGGGACAAGGGTTGAGTGATGGAAAAAAAATACAAGGCCAGGAAGGTGACTAATGTGACTAGCCAATAAAGCGTGTCCGGGAAGTGACCGATGCGACTAGCTAACAAAGCATGTTAGAGATGAAAAGACAAATTAAGGTAAAATTGTGCCAAGGCGGCGCTGAGTCATATATTAGAGGAAAAGATGAATACATAGCTCGGGCCGCATAGACAATTTTGGCCGCATGCTCCTCTGGGCCGCATGGAATCAGAAACTTAGAGAAATTTCTTTCGTTCAAGTTTTATACATTTATTCAAGGGACACATGTGCAGATTCAGTCACGTGTCCAACAAGATGGCCGCATGCTGAATTTAGAACGAAGAGTCCAGGCCGCATGGAGCTCCTTCATCCAAGAACAGCAAATTTCAGTCATGGAAAAGCTCCAAGTCCTGAAAATATGATTCTCCCTGAAATCCTCATTTCCAGCCTAAATCCAGAGAAGTAAAGTTTTAAACCACTTGAAATCAGATACTCTCTCACATAGAACAACTAGTTTAGGAAAACAACAAGTTTTAAGAGATCATAACCATAAAAATGTCAAGAACATATTAAACTAAAAATGTAGATCTAGTCCAACCAAGCTATCAAAACCAAAAATACCAAGAAGTAAACATGCATAGTAGTTCATAAAGCACAATATAGACTATTAAAATGCAAGAAATCCACAAATACGAAAAGTGCAAGTTCTTTCTCATTGGCAAGATGTACTTGCCTAAAACTACCACTAACTACTACCACTACTACCAAGGGAAAGGAGAGGGGACCGACCTGGGCTGCTCTCGGCTAGGGACGAGGGGAGTGGAAAGGAAAAGAAAAGAAAATAAGAAAAAAAGTAAAATAATGGGGAAGAGAGAGAAAAAGGGGTTATATATCAAGGGTGGTTAACACTATTAACAAATATAAAAATTACATGAGAGTAGCTAGAGAAATCCAGAAAAAAAATACACGAAAAGCAATATACAACAATAACACACATATAAAAGATATGATCATAAATAATACGCGATAGCAAGACGAGTCTCACAACTCTCACCTTCTTAGAATTTTTTTTTCCTCAAAATTTCAATAAGGCATAAGATCTAGCAAGCAGACTACAAAAACTAGGTAATAAATTAAGCATCATGGTACATGTATTAATCACAAGCTATGAACTATCTAGAATAAGGCAAGCATGCAAAAGACAAGATCAGGATACGAGATATACGAACAAGTATACCTCATGAGTCAAACAGATACTGGTATCGAGCTCGGATATCATCCTCGCGCTCCCAAGTTGACTCACCCGGTGAGTGATGCCCCCAAGCAACTCGGACTAAACGAATGGTCCGATTCTTGAGAATTTTTTCTCTTCGGTCCAAAATGGATACAAGCCTCTCCTCATATGAAAGGTCGGTACTAACAACTAATTCTGAATGATCTAGGATATGGCTTGTATCCGGTATATACCGTTGTAGCTGGGATACATAAAAAAATATTATGTATCTCATGAAGTGATGGTGGAAGAGCAAGACGATAGGAAACATCTCTTACTCGCTCAAGAATATCGAACGGTCCTATGCACCGCGGATTAAGATTTTCCCGTACACCAAACCTGATGACTCTGTAGGTAGGCGAAGTCCGAAGGAATACATGGTCGCCGATAGAAAACTCAAGAGGTCGCCGATGCCAATCGGCCCAATGACGCTAGCGATCTTGTGCTACTTCAAGATGCTTCCAGACTTGCTTGAATACTTCAACTATCTGGACTATCATCTCAGGACCAAGCAATTGCCTTTTGCCAATATCATCCCAAGCTACAGGGGATCTGCACTTCCTGCCATACAGTGCCTCGAAGGGTGCTACCTGGATACTGGCCTGGAAACTGTTATTGTAGGAGTACTCTACCAGGTGTAAGTGATCCTCCCACGAATAACCAAAGTCAAGGGTACATTATCGAAACATATCTTCTAGAGTCTGAATGGTTTGCTCCGACTGACCATTTGTCTGGGGGTGATAGTCGTATTGAACTTCAGGCGGGTGCTTAGGCTCTTTTGGAGACTCTACCAAAAGTGATAAGTAAATTTGGAATCTCTATCTAAAATTATGCTAACTGGTACCCCATGTAGTCTAACAATCTGTCTCATATACATCTCGGCTAACTGTTATGTGGACTGGCCAACCCTGAAAGAAAGAAAGTGTGCAACTTTCGTAAGTCGGTCCACTATTACCCAAATAGCATCCCAGCCAGCTGGGGACCTAGGTAGACCTGTCTCGAAATCTATGGTAATATGCTTCTACTTTCACTCTGGGATTGGTAAAGGTTGAAGAAGTCCTGCTGGTTTATGATGCTTAGCTTTAACTTGTTGGCATACCAAATATCGAGAAATAAATCACATTATCTCGCGCTTCATTCCATTCCACCAGAAATGCTGACGAATGTCTTTATACATCTTGGTTCCTCCGGGATGCACTGAATATTGTGAACTATGGGCCTCCGACATAATCTCACGACGAAGGTCTCCGTTAGGCACACAAAGATGATTCCCAAAATGGAGAGTTTCGTAACTGGGAATGCTAAGTTCTGGTCTGTGTCATGTCTCACACTCTGCTCTGAGTCGCTGATACTTGGCATTTGCTGACTGTGCTACCTTGATTCTTTCTACTATACTAGAATGAACTTGGAGACCTGTCATCAATGCTGCGTTGCCGGGCAATACTACTTCTATACCCATCTCTTGAAGATCTTCTAAAATTTCTCGCTGTGCTGTGAGAAAATAAGCTCCTACTCTCCGACTCAAGGCATATGCTACCACATTGGCCTTCCCAGGATGATACTGAAGGTCAAGATCATAGTTTGTCATCAACTCCAGCCATCTTCTTTGCCTCATGTTAAGATCCTTCTGGATAAAGACATACTTCAAACCCTTGTGATCGGTATAAATCTCTACTCGATCTCTATATAAGTAATGTCTCCAAAGTTTGAGTGCAAAACCAACTGTTGCTAACTCCAAATTGTGCGTCGGATAATTTCTTTCATGATCCCGAAGCTGTAAATCCCCTGAATTTTCAAAATTTTAAAAACTGGATTTTTCACAATTTTCTGGAATTTTCTGGGATTTTTTTGTAATTTAAAAACAGGGTTTTAATTATTCAATGATTTTTAATTGATATTAAATGATGTTAAAATATTATGAAAATATTATTTTTGGATGTAAAATGAAAAACTGGACTTAGGGCAATTTTTCTGGAATTTATTGGGCCTCAGACCTATTTTTAAATGCCTAAAAAGTATTTAATTATTTATTTATTTATTTATTAATTAAATTACTGATTTTATTATTATTAATATTATTTTTAAAAAAAATAAAAGAACCCCGGCCCACTGGGCCCAAACCCAGCCCGGGCCCACGACCCGGCCCAGCCCCTTACCGGGTCGGGTCGGATCCACCAGACCCGACCCGCCCGTGCCTGAACCCGTCTTCCTCCCCCGCTCTGCACGACCCGCTCCGCCCGCGCGTGCCGCCGCTTCCCCCGCCTCCGGCAACGCCGCCCGCGTCCCGCGCGGCCACGTCCGCAACCGCCTCCGCCCATCTCGGCCCCCTCGGCCACGACCACCTCCCCACCGCCTATAAAACCCTCCCCATCCCTTGCCGTCGACTCCCCCGACCACCACGCTCCACCGAACCCCTCCGCCGTAAGTCGCCGCCGCCGCCCTGAGACGCCACCGCCCGCAGCGCCGCTGCCCAGCTCGTCGGACGCCTCCCTCGTCTCCCCCTCCGCCGGCAGCAACAGCAGCGAGCACAGCAGCAGCCGCAGCAGCGCCCAGCGCCGCCTCCGCCGCCTCCCAGCGCGCCGCCGCGCTTCCTCTGCCCCCTCCGTCGTTGCCGCAGCCGCCCAGCCGCCGTCCCAGCCGTCGGAGCCCCGCCGCAGAGCACCGGAACCCTAACCCTAACCCTAAATTCAATTTCGAATCCGACACGTGTCGGACACGTGTCGGACACGACGAGAACCCTGTTTTTTGACCCAGTTCAGGTGCGTGTAACTTTTTGCTCGTAGCTCCATTTTTGATTCCGCAAATTGCGTTGCGAAGCCTGTATGACCCTCTTGGTGTCCGGACAAACTGTTCGGGGCATCGCGTTCTGTGGTGATCGCACACCGCGATCCAAAAATAGGAAAAACCTAGACCCTGTTTCGCCCCGGAACTGGGTACGCCCCGCCAAACGGGACGACTTGGTCGCGCACGGTCTTCACAAATACGTGCGTCTCGTCGATACGGACGTGTGGGATTTCGCAGAAGCTGATTCGGGTGTGCGTGCACACCGAAATCAACGCGTATCCGCGGACATCGCCCCGTATCCGTACTTTCTGGAATGTGCCCTAACTTTGTGTACACACGTCGGATCGAGACGAAACTTGCGCCATCGGACTCGTAGCGATACGCTGGTCCTGTGGGTCAAGTTTGGTTCGATTCTGAGAACGTTGACGAAATCGCGTGTCGTGGGCCCCACAGGCCCCGCTCGACGGACGATTTTGTGTTCGGCTCATCGAAATTCAATTCTGAAAGTTCCGTTGGGTTCGTATCATCGTTCCTGACCTGTTGACACTAAGTTTGGTGAATTTGGAGACATTTGACCCTGACGCATTTTTCGGTGCAAAGCGGGCCCGCATGTGGACCCCGTTTTGACCCAAAACTGCCGTTTCTGCCCTTGTCTCCAAATTGGACCCAAGGACAGGCGTTTCTAGCTGATTGATATTTTCTGGATCTGATGGTGATGTTTGTTTCAGCAACCGGAGTACCGCCTGTAATTCCCGCCAAAGTCAGAACTGCAAACATAGCCAGAACCACAGGCAAGTGTACCTTGCCAAACCCTGCAGCTTGCTATTTATTTTCTGGACTTAATTATGCATTAGTGGGCAAGTAAAGCTTGCCAATTCTCAGTAATTCTTGACATAGTATTTTACTTGATTTCATTAAATGTAACTTATTTAAACTGCTTAACCTAGAAAATGTGTGATGTACTTAGTATCCGATCACAGTCGGGTGCCAACTCCGTACGCGGAGTTGGGTACGTCATAGAGATGGACATTCGATACCCTTACTCTTGGTACTTGTCTTATCAAGTACTCCAGAACTCAGGACACTTGACACTATTCATGAGGCAGAGTCTTCCCGAGATATTCAAGGTAATTCTGTATAGGTTACAGGACTTGACAGAGATACTTTATAGACATTATGACTTGTTGCATTAGCTATAATCCCGCTGACATAGACATGAGACGTTATGGTCATGATATGCGTGATTACATTGGGTGGGGAGAGACACACAGGCTACAGGTTGATATTATATATATTATGCCGGCGTCTTAGTCTCACTACGAGATAGACAACCACATGATATCACTGCTACCGGCTCCCCGACACAGAGCTTGTAGTAGTTTCAGCCTGAGTTTCTCGTGCTGCTCTCATATTGCATCTCACTTAGCTGGTTACATAGTTTGCCATATTGCTTATTTAATTCCTGCACTGCATTTATTTTGGCTTGTATTTTCTGTACCTTGTTATGTCCCCTGAGGACCTGGAATGGACTATGTCTCCAGGTATAGCAGGAGAGATCCATCCAGAGCTACACCGTACAGGAGCACTTCCAGGAGCTGTACCAGGACCCGAGGACGAGATCGTACCAGAGGACTTCTCCTGAGCATTGGCCGTATGTAGTCAGTTATTTCTATTCCAGTTGATTATTTCCTGTCTATTTGCATTGTTGTACCAGACATACTCTCGGATTGTTTCCCGAGGAATTTATTGAGATTTGACAGTTATTTCTCTTTGCATTACTCTGTCTTTTAATCTGTGATTATCTGTTGTGGATGAGAATAGAACAACCCGTGACTTGTAACAATTGCCCTAATTCATGTTAGACTACATCTTAAGCATGCCCTGATGGATCCATTAAATTGGGTTGTCCATCGGTGCGTGCTGCTGGCCATTGCTCACGTGCTCAGTCCCTCGTCATTTTTGGGACTGGGGCGTGACATGGTTTTTATGGTGGCCCATACAGGTCTCTACGACTAATTTGTTCGGTTTCAACTCAGGGACCGAACAGGCCTACAAATAAGATATGATATGTTTAGGATCTCATCCACTTGCTTGAAAACGTTCTTGGTATCCATATCGACTTCGAATTTGATTTCTTGACTTGCATCCTGCCTTGATTCCTGTGCGCCTCTTATTGTTTATTTTGGTTGCAGGGTTATGGATTCACGAGGAAACGACGAGACTCCCATAACGTCACCACGAGTTGCTGAGGTAACCAACGAAGATGAAGTAACACCAGTAGATAAAGGACAGTCAGCTCAACAATATGCCCCGAGAATCCAGCAAGATAATATTCCACCAACGACGCCAGTTACTCCATCAATGCCCATAATTCCACCAGGGCAGGCCATGGACGGACAGCAGATGTTTTCAATGGTCTATGCAATAATGCAAGCTCAACAAGAGGCGTTGAGTCGCAGCCTAATAACTGCACTGGAGCAGGCCAACCTACCAGCTCGACGGCCAACGACGGGCTCTATCATCGACTTTCGCCAATTGAAGCCCCGTACATTCTCAGGCAAGGAAGAGCCAACTGAAGTTCATGAGTGGCTCACCAACACTCAACATCAACTAGAAGCAGCTGAGCTTCCAAAGGAACGTTGGATGACTGCCGTCAGAATGCAGTTGACAGACAAATCACATCACTGGTGGCTATCTGAGGAAGCGCGGCTCGGACCAGACCGAGTCACTTGGGAAGAGTTCTTTAGACTCTTTCAGGAGATGTACATTCCAGCTATCGCCCGATCAGAACTTCGGGACAAGTTCAATCGCCTCACCCAGGATTCTAAGACGGTGGAAGAGTACAACGCTGAGTTCATTCGTCTAAGTCGCTTCGCTCCAACATTGATCCCGACAGAAGAAGAGAAGGCTGAGAAATTCTTCGACGGACTAAACATTGAGCTACAGAAACTAATTGGATCCGTTGTACCTACTTCGTACTCGGACGTTCTTGCTGCAGCGCGACGCATTGAGCGCGTCATCAGGAGAGAGACCAGTCTGAAACGGACTTCCACTTCAGCACCACAGGAAGAAGTTGCAAAAAGACCTCACGTACACCAGCTACCAGAAGCATCTCCACAGACAATACCTGTTTGTCCATATTGTCGCAAGCGAGGCCATACTGAAGACGAGTGCAGACGAAAAAAGAGATTATACATAGTTTGCGGATCCAGTCAGCATTTATTAAAGGAATGCCCTGAGCGTCGAGACAGAGCACCAAAGGGTAACCAGCAAGCGTTACCAATACCGAGGCCAGTCTATCCATCATTAGGAGCACCGCAAACGGAAGTTCAAGGAGTCCTACCACCAGCTCCAGCAGGGTATCAGCCGAGGCCACCCTTGATACCCCAAGAACTACTCTTCCAGCAGGCTCAACAACAGAAGAATCGACTGCAAGGACGCGAGCAAGCCCTGACGATGACAGTGGAGAACGCGCAGACTCGTGGAATAGCCAATGCGCGTAAGTGATTCGTAGTTATCCGTTTTTAGTCTTGTTGTAGCTCGTGCCTCTTGGTTCGTGACCTCAGCCCCAACCTAGTAAGTTGCAACTTGTTAATAATAACCTGATTTTTATAAAGGTTGTAATTCTCTTGCTTTAACTAGATTTTCCTGGAAAGTGTAACTTTCAATTTGTTAGGGAAACGATATTTCTCTAAATATCTTGTGATGTGTTTTCAAACGATGCTTGCGACCGCGTCATCTCTGCTGACCGGTTATTCTTTGATTGCGAGGACGCAATCCTCTTAAGGGGGGTAGATTGTAAACCCCCTGAATTTTCAAAATTTTAAAAACTGGATTTTTCACAATTTTCTGGAATTTTCTGGGATTTTTCTGTAATTTAAAAACAGGGTTTTAATTATTCAATGATTTTTAATTGATATTAAATGATGTTAAAATATTATGAAAATATTATTTTTGGATGTAAAATGAAAAACTGGACTTAGGGCAATTTTTCTGGAATTTATTGGGCCTCAGACATATTTTTAAATGCCTAAAAAGTATTTAATTAATTAATTATTTATTAATTAAATTACTGATTTTATTATTATTAATATTATTTAAAAAAAAAAAAAAAAGAACCCCGGGCCGGCCCACTGGGCCCAAACCCAGCCCGGGCCCACGACCCGGCCCAGCCCCTTACCGGGTCGGGTCGGATCCACCAGACCCGACCCGCCCGTGCCTGAACCCGTCTCCCTCCCCCGCTCTGCACGACCCGCTCCGCCCGCGCGTGCCGCCGTTTCCCCCGCCTCCGGCAGCGCCGCCCGCGTCCCGCGCGGCCACGTCCGCAACCGCCTCCGCCCATCTCGGCCCCCTAGGCCACGACCACCTCCCCACCGCCTATAAAACCCTCCCCATCCCTTGCCGTCGACTCCCCCGACCACCACGCTCCACCGAACCCCTCCGCCGTAAGTCGCCGCCGCCGCCCTGATACGCCACCGCCCGCAGCGCCGCTGCCCAGCTCGCCGGACGCCTCCCTCGTCTCCCCCTCCGCCGGCAGCAACAACAGCGAGCACAGCAGCAGCCGCAGCAGCGCCCAGCGCCGCCTCCGCCGCCTCCCAGCGCGCCGTCGCGCTTCCCCGGCCCCCTCCGCCGTTGCCGCAGCCGCCCAGCCGCCGTCCCAGCCGCCGGAGCCCCGCCGCAGAGCACCGGAACCCTAACCCTAACCCTAAATTCAATTTCGGATCCGACACGTGTCGGACACGTGTCGGACACGACGAGAATCCTATTTTTCGACCCAGTTCAGGTGCGTGTAACTTTTTGCTCGTAGCTCCGTTTTTGATTCCGCAAATTGCGTTGCGAAGCCTGTATGACCCTCTTAGTGTCCGGACAAACTGTTCGGGGCATCGCGTCCTGTGGAGATCGCACACCGCGATCCAAAAACAGGAAAAACCCAGACCCTGTTTCGCCCCGGAACTGGGTACGCCCCGCCAAACGGGACGACTTGGTCGCGCGCGGTCTTCACAGATACGTGCGCCTCGTCGATACGGACGTATGGGATTTTGCGGAAGCTGATTCGGGTGTGCGTGCACACCGGAATCAACGCGTATCCGCGGACATCGTCCCGTATTCGTACTTTCTGGAACGTGCCCTAACTTTGTGTACACACGTCGGATCGAGACAAAACTTGCGCCATCGGACTCGTGGCGATACGCTGGTCCTGTGGGTCAAGTTTGGTTCGATTCTGAGAACGTTGACGAAATCGCGTGTCGTGGGCCCCACAGTCCCCGCTCGACGGGCGATTTTGTGTTCGGCTCATCGGAATTCAATTCTGAAAGTTCTGTTGGGTTCGTATCATCGTTCCTGACCTGTTGACACTAAGTTTGGTGAATTTGGAGACCTTTGACCCTGACGCATTTTTCGGTGCAAAGCGGGCCAGCATGTGGACCCCGTTTTGACCCGAAACTGTCGTTTCTGCCCTTGTCTCCAAATTGGACCCAAGGACAGGCATTTTTAGCTGATTGATATTTTCTGGATCTGATGGTGATGTTTGTTTCAGCAACCGGAGTACCGCCTGCAATTCCCGCCAAAGTCAGAACTGCAAACATAGCCAGAACCACAGGCAAGTGTACCTTGCCAAACCCTGCAGCTTGCTATTTATTTTCTGGACTTAATTATGCATTAGTGGGCAAGTAAAGCTTGCCAATTCTCAGTAATTCTTGACATAGTATTTTACTTGATTTCATTGAATATAACTTGTTTAAACTGCTTAACCTAGGAAACGTGTGATGTACTTAGTATCCGATCACAGTCGGGTGCCAACTCCGTACGCGGAGTTGGGTACGTCATAGAGATGGACATTCGATACCCTTACTCTTGGTACTTGTCTTATCAAGTACTCCAGAACCCAGGACACTTGACACTATTCATGAGGCAGAGTCTTCCCGAGATATTCAAGGTGATTCTGTATAGGTTACAGGACTTGACAGAGATACTTTATAGACATTATGACTTGTTGCATTAGCTATAATCCCGCTGACATGGACATGAGACGTTATGGTCATGATATGCGTGATTATATTGGGTGGGGAGAGACACACAGGCTACAGGTTGATATTATATATATTATGCCGGCGTCTTAGTCTCACTACGAGATAGACAACCACATGATATCACTGCTACCCGGCTCCCCGACACAGAGCTTGTAGTAGTTTCAGCCTGAGTTTCTCGTGCTGCTCTCATATTGCATCTCACTTAGCTGGTTACATAGTTTGCCCTATTGCTTATTTAATTCCTGTACTGCATTTATTTTGGCTTATATTTTCTGTACCTTGTTATGTCCCCTGAGGACCTGTAATGGACTATGTCCCCAGGTATAGCAGGAGAGATCCATCCAGAGCTACACCGTACAGGAGCACTTCCAGGAGCTGTACCAGGACCCGAGGACGAGATCGTACCAGAGGACTTCTCCTGAGCATTGGCCGTATGTAGTCAGTTATTTCTATTCCAGTTGATTATTTCCTGTCTATTTGCATTGTTGTACCAGACATACTCTCGGATTGTTTCCCGAGGAATTTATTAAGATTTGACAGTTATTTCTCTTTGCATTACTCTGTCTTTTAATCTGTGATTATCTGTTGTGGATGAGAATAGAATAACCCGTGACTTGTAACAATTGCCCTAATTCATGTTAGACTACAGCTTAAGCATGCCCTGATGGATCCATTAAATTGGGTTGTCCATCGGTGCGTGCTGCTGGCCATTGCTTACGTGCTCAGTCCCTCGTCATTTTTGGGACTGGGGCGTGACAGAAGCTATCGGGATGCATAAGCTATAACCTTGCCATGCTGCATTAGAACGCAACCAAGTCCCTTGTCGGACGTATCATAATAAACTGTGAATCCACCTGTCCCATCCGGAAGCATCAAAATAGGTGCTGTGATCAATTTTTTGCTTAAGCTTCTCGAAAGAGGTCTGACATGCATCTGTCCAATCAAAGCGCACATCCTTCTGTGTTAGCTGCATCAAAGGTGCGGAAATTCTAGCAAAGTCTGCCATAAATTGTCGGTACTATCCTGCTAATCCCAAAAAACTGTGAACTTCTGCAACTTTCCTGGGTACTGGCCATGTCTCAACGGCTTCTATCTTCATGGGATCTACCTCCACTCCACCTCTGGCAATGACGTGGCCCAAGTAGGAAATACGATCAAGCCAAAACTCATATTTGCTGAACTTTGCATATAACTTATGTTCTCTGAGAATTTGAAGAACTGCGTGAAGATGTTGCTTGTGTTCTGCTTTACTTCGAATGTACACCAAGATATCGTCGAAAAACACTATCACGAATTTGTCCAGGTAAGGCATAAAAATATGGTTCACGAAATCCATAAATACTGCTGGCGCATTGGTCACTCCAAAAGGCATCACTAGAAACTCCCAATGGCCATATCTTTACCTGAATGCCATCTTGGGTATATTTTGCTCTCTAACTCTGATATGATGATATCCAGACCGTAAATCAATCTTCAAAAATATGGTCGCTCTACTAAGCTGGTCAAACAAGTCATCTATTCGAGGCAATGATACTTATTCTTAATGGTTACCGCATTGAGGGTACGATAATTAACACATAATCATGATGTACCGTCCTTCTTCTTCACAAGTAGCATCGGAGCTCCCCAAGGCGATCCACTAGCACCAATGAATCCCTTGGTTCTAAATTCTTCAATCATTTGGTACAAGACTTCTAACTCTTAAGGCACCATCCTGTAGACTCTCTCTGATACTGGGACCGTCCCAGGAAGTAGATCGATGGTAAACTCAATTTCTCTTTCTGGTGGCATGCCTGAGAAATACATCTGGGAATTCATCAACAACTCTTGGGAATCGTACTTCTTCTGCTACTGTCATTCTTATGGTTGTTGGTGAAGACTATGTCTTGCCTCTAGAAAATAAGAATTCTTTCTCTCGGGGAATATGAAAGATAACATGCCAGCATGGCAATCTATCGTCGCATATCGAGCACTTAACCTATCCATACCTAAGACGACGTCATAATCTCCCATAGGAAATTCTATCAATCTAGCAGAAAATTCTTGCCTACACACTATGACTCGACACGATACATAAACTCTATCGACTGTCACGATAGCATTCCCAGTAAATATATTGAGTCTTACTGATAAGCAAAAAATCCACAATAACGAAAAGTGAAAGTTCTTCCTCATTGATAAGATGTACTTGCCTAAAACTACCACTAACTACTACCACTACTACCAAGGGAAAGGTGAGGGGGACCAGCATGGGCTGCTCTCGGCTAGGGAGGAGCGGAGAGGAAAGGAAAAGAAAATAAAAAGAGGGGAAAATGAAAGAATATGAAAGAAAGAGAAAGAGAGGGGTTATATATCAAGGGTGGTTAACACTATTCATAAATCTAGAAATTATATGAGAGCCGCTAGAGGAATCCAAAAAATATATACGGAAAGCAATATACAACAATAGCACACATATACAAGATATGATCAAAATAATATGCGATAGTGAAACGAGTCTCACAGGGATGCTCACTGGGGAGCGGTTTGCTGAGTGTGGTCTATCCGAGAATGAAGATAGACCTGAGGGTTGCTCCGCTGGAAAGATTGGTGTGACGATAGCTCAGAGGTGATATGAACATGGCTAGCGTCTAATGAGATTAGTTTTAGTGGTCACTGCGGGGGTGTGCAAGTGGACCTGAAGAATGCTCCGCTGGAGAGATTTTGAGGATCCATCATCTGTTGTATATCCATGACTCCTTGACATAGATAATGGATTAGTAAAGAAGGGAAAATTGTGTATATAAGCACTTACTGGAGATGAAGAACCAAGAGTATAGAGATGTACATCTTGATTGCTCGGCTGGTGATAAGGGGAGTATAAGTCAAGTTTAGACATAGTACTTTTTTCGGGAACTTCCTAGCCATAGTGTATATAAGCACTTCCTAGCCATAGTCGGGTGCCTCTCACTTTTGGTGGTGCCAACTCGGTCGCAGATTTCATCATATGTCTTTTGAGCAGGGCCGACCCAGAGGGTGGGCGACCACCCTAGGCCCCTCAATAGGCAAGGCTCCCAAACGGAGACCAATGTTACTTAATAGTCTAGTCAGCCCTTGTAATTGGAAGGTCCAAAAAAGCTCTAGACTCACTTAAGTAGTACGATTGTCACGTCCCAGTCCCAAAATACACGGGACCAGGCCACGCGGCAATGGCCAGCTAATACGACTCCGAAGAATTTTCCAATTTAATGTACCCGACGGAGCATGCTACGCTGTCCTAAAATACTATCAAGTCGAATATGCTAACATGCAGCAGGTAAATATCTAATCTCATCCACAGAATATAAATAAGAAGTGCTGAAATAAATACTTAAAATAAGTACGAAGTCTGGATGTCATATTACAACACAAATAAGTCTGATGGGAACAAACCCACTGAATACAATGCTAAAATAAAAGTACGGAAGGACAGATAAGAATACTAGACTAGAACATCGACTAGCTAGATAAAGATGCTCTAGCCCAAGGCAGTAGTGTACCCCAAATCACGAAAACTCCTTTGGAAATGCCTCAAAGTCCTCAGATACGAATTCGGTCTCCATTCCTCCTCTGTAGATGGTCGGGTACAAGTGCTCGTCCGGATCTGGAAAGGAACCAGGTCCTCAGAGGGACGTAACAAGATACAAGAAGTACATACCATAAAGTAAATACTGTGTAAACTCGAGGGTGAACTAACCAGCTAAGTGAAATGCACTTGAAGACAACCTTGGTACGTATGGGTAGGTAAAAAGTATAAAACGTAGCGTCAAGCCAGAGGCTAAGTACCTGGCATTAGCTGTAAACTGGATGCCAGAAGTATATGCTGACTACATCATCGATCATGATAGCGCACAACTAGTAATCTCTGCTGGATGTATCGACAAGCATATACACCCATAACCGGGTAGCATATAGCCCACAACTGGGTAACACATAGCCCATAACCGGGTAACACTGAAGCTCACGACCCCGTAGGTTACTCTAAAACTATGGTAGCCAAATGTTTGTCCCATACGCCTACTAATTGTCTTCCCCGTCCAATGCCAATGTACAAGTCACGAATACGACGTGGACATCTCATACTATAATGCAAGTCACTAAAGAAATATACAACTATGTTAAATACCGTCACACGTGCTGCTCACACCGATGGCCAGTCAAGTATGAAGCTCGCATCCCTACATGAACTCACTCTGTGACGTGCAATGATATGTGTCAAGGCCTGGGGAGTCATAATGATAACTCCTCAACTTTATGTGCGTCCACTAGACACTAGGTCAACACAGGTCCTAACGTCAACGCCTTCGTCGACTGCACCTGAGTCGTTCTCAGACGCGCACAGTTATATAATATTAAAGAAATAAAATATGTTAACTATAATAACTTAATTTAAACAGTACAACAAGGCAAGGTATACTTTCCTGGAACTCCAATGTGAACAAGTAAGGATCCGGAACCCGCAGCCAAGGTAGAACCGTCTTGAGTGCCTATGAATATATAACAATAAATATCAATCACTACATTATACTGCGCTAAGCATGCACAAGAGTTCAACATACGCAACGTCATGAGTCATGTAGAGTCTAGACCAAACAAGCGTTCTAACTAAGTAGGTTGGCTAATGTTGACTAGTCAAAGGTCAAGGAAGTAGGTGTACACTTAGTCTACTAGTCCCACAGTAGTTATAAGTCATCCTAAGGTATAATTTCTCATATGTCACAATCGTGGTCACAACTAGAATTCGTGTAGGTGCTAAGTTGCACCTCTAACACATATGTTACTAGTGTTCTCTCTCTAGGTTTCCGTGCACAAGTATATAAAATATATCCTCAAATATTGTGCACAACAAGTCAACTAGCTACTATGCTATTAGTAAGTGTTTATAACTCAAAATATCGTGTAGCACTAATCACGTGTCCTAACTATTAGGTTAAGGTGTATACTATATATATATATAAAATCATCATCGCATCCTCTAAATATATAAACCATCATCGACCATAATTCTTATACACTTGCACACAACAATAAGTGCACATAACTGTTTTACATCCATTTTAACTTGTTACACTAGCATGGCCCTATTCATATATCAAACTAGTGTATAACCTAGGCAACACCCACATATACTAGCAGTTCACTAACACTTAAACTAAACATCTGATCAAGTAATAATCTAAAATTTAGAGTTAAAATTTGGTTAAACATGCGGTGGATAGTGTTAAGGCAAATAATTATATAAATATACATATATATATGTATATATATATATCTATACAATAAATAAGAGATCAAGTGCATGATTATATATACTAGAAAAAAGAGAGAACAAGAGGTCATGCATATACATACACATTGTGATAAAAATACAAATTAATACATATGTACATATATACGAGAGGAAGAACAACACAATCAAGATAATATATATATATATATATATATATATATATATATATATATATATATATATATATATATATATATATATATATATATATATATATATATATATATATATATAAGAAGATATAATGAAGAGGAAAATGAGAGCATTACCAAGGGTTTAAGAAAATGAAGGAAAGCTAAGGGAGAGGGTGCTCGACTAGGAGGGGGGTGCTCGGCCTGCGGCCTGTGGACTGCCGGTCTTCGGCGGGTGGAGGGGGTGCTCCTGTAAACTCCCTCACCAAAAATAGGTATTTGTGTATATTTTATATTATTATATTTATTATAGATGTTGAATTTATTTAGAGTATTATCTTAGTTAATTAAAAAATAATTTTTTAGTATATTTACTTATATAAATATTTATTTAGAATTATTTTTAGGCTATTTTAGATTATTGGGATTTTTTCATAATTTTTAGTTAATTAAAAACTAGTAACACTAATTTTTGAGGACTTTAAAGAATTTATTTTATGTTCAAACTTAATTAAAAATATCCCAAAATTTTATTTTAGATTCTAAATAATAAAATATATTTTCTAGAATTTTTTGGAAATTTTTCGATTATTTTTAGCATTTATTTTGAGTTAATTATGAAAAACTGAATTAAAAACTAATTTCTGAAAAAGAAAACCCAAAAAGTAATTAATTCTGCCCAGTCAGCAAACAGGGGGCCCACCTGTCAGCCTCCCGCAACAAACAGTGCCGGGCCCGCCTGTCAGTGACTGCGGGGCGGGCATCGTTGGATGGCTGCCACGTGTCAAGATCTGAGCCGCGACTGCTTTCTGTCTCCTCTATATATATATTAGTTTAAGTTTATTTTTAGGGTTTTTCTTCAGCCGAATTTTGGAGAATTGCCATCTAGGGTTCCTTCATCTTCCAGAAGCCATTGCACATAGATTCGGACTCCAAATGAGGCCTAGTTTTTTGTGTTAGAAAGATATTGAGGTTAGCTTTCTGATTATATAATTTGTTTTACGAAATTATGAGTATTAAATTCTGGAAAATTTGTAGAGCACAACATGTCCGAAAATAGACGTGTTTCGATATTTTTGCGATTCCGGGAGAACCAGAAATCGGAATCATGAACCGTTTAAAGTTTCGGAAAGCTAATGTCGAGATCATTGACATATATTTTTCCCAGAATTTAATTCGAAGTATTTTTATACTGTTAATTCTGTAGAACTTCTAGGTTAGAATTTAACCATCGGTGCACGATACGAAACTTGTATGTGCCATAATTCTCAAACGAATTTGAATTCGGACGAGCCATAAATTCCAGCATATTTTTGACGCTGAAATCTACAGGAAATCATGCATGAAAGTTGAGTTTGTGTCGGTTGACTTTTCGGTCAACAGATCGCCTCGATTTGCGTGCCATGAGTCTCGAGTTGATAAAATTCAGTTTCTTTGGACAAAATTTAGGAATTAACATAAAAATTAGAATAATAAGATTAAAATAGGATTTTAGAGTAATTATTCCAGAATTAAATAAATTAAAATAAATTATCTTTTGACGTGATAAATTTGTAATACATAGGCTATTTGGACTGTGACTTGGACTCTGATTCATACCAGCAGCAGGACCCCAGGCAAGATATCTTGCCAAATTATTTATAGTACTTTGCATGCTATTTATATTTTTTTTATTTATTTCATTTCTGTATAGTTCTTGCATGTGTAGTTTTTCTTCAGTCATTACTATGTATTAGATATGTTGACACACACATGGCACCTAGTATCATGGGAGGACAATCATTAGGCGTATAGGCTTTTAACCACTCTGGTAAACCATAGTCTCTAGCACGCGCTATGGTGGTCGTGTCCGATGGTCGCTACCCGAGAGGTATGTCGATTGATGGAGTCCGAGGGTCGCTACCCCAGAGGTATGTCGACTGATGATGTCCACTGACGAGCGTGAGGTTGTGAGGATTAGATCGAGTAGCCTACCCTTGCCCATACGTCGAAATATTGTCCTCATTTGCATTCATATAGATTGTCTTGTACAGCGTACTTATTTATTTTCAAATTATATGCATGTTTACTCTATTCAAGTTGGCTCGTATTTTCTGTATCTTGTTACGTCCCTCTGAGAACCTGGTCCGCTGCCAGGTGTATCTGTTCTTGAGTATTTGCAGGAGCGCAGATTTGGATGGTTGTATATGCTTAGTGGATGTCTTCTCTTCGAGCCGTGATCGATAGCTGGTATACTTATATTGGGTTTGATTGTGTTGTACTTATATTGTATTTACCTTTCCTATTCGAGTTGGTAGTGGATTTGTTTTCATCCAACTATCATCCTAGATACTTCTTATTGAGATCTAGTTTCATCGATACTGTTTATTTATTTTTATATAATTTTGGTGGATGAGATTTAGATTTTACCCTGTGACTTGTATTACAGTTATACCACTTGTGGATTTGATATTCATATTACAGCGTACGTGTGGATTTGGTTTCCATATATTGGAGTTGCCATATCCATGCGGCTGGCATGCTTACGTGTCCTAGTCCTACGTATTTTTGGGACTGGGGCGTGACATGTTTTTGTGGTGGCCCATGCAGGTCGAGAGCATATTGTCTCTGTTACGTTACTGTACCGAACAAGCCTGCACCTAGGACTAGAGTATAGGATCTCATCCACAATTGACTATGACTCATCTTTCTTCTAATCTATTATATTTGAATAATTGCATCATGCTTGATTCCTGTACTCCTATAAAAGTTCCTTTAGTATAGTCTCTCCTAGAATATAGAAGTTCCTGTTGTTAGATGATAAGTATTGTAACCTTCCTATTAAGAGTACAACTAGAGTGCTGACATACTACTAAGTTTAGGATGTCTAGTGAACCCTAGAATTCCTTATCTCTAGAATTGGTTTACCATTACCCCCCTGATGTGTTATGAGGACTTGAGAGTAGTATAGACACTACTAGAGTTAGTTAGAAGTTTACCATTATGGTTGCCCTAGCATTGAGAAACCAATAGAAAACCAAAGTAAATATTAGGACTGAACCTAACCCACGCCGTTAGATGAGTATTGGAGAACCATAAATTTAGATTCTTGTCTTGAGATAAGCAGACAGTACCTTAAAAAGCCAAGAGCAATGCATAGAATATTTTCCTATTCATACCTCAAACACAGAGACTAGCATACCCCTTTCCCTTAGAAAACCATGATGCTATCTAGAGCCCCTCTATTTTTATATATTGTTCCCCTGTGACCATAGCGTTCGCTAATTGTGCGACGACCAAAATTACGTTCTTTTTTTCTTTATCTTTCAACTCATGCCACCTGACACTTCTGATAGTAGGCCAAGTAATTTATTTCTTTGTTAAGGACACATAGTTTGCTAGGATTATAGTTGTAATCTTGAATTTTGAAATTGTGTACTTTGTAGTTAGAACTTGATAGTTAAGTTATTCTTGTAGATTGAGACCTGGTGCTTATCCTTTAGTTTTAAATTGCGTAACTTGTACCACACCTCAATACGAGTTATATTTCCTTTCCCTTGAAGCCAGTAACTGTCCCATTCTTACTATTGGCACTTGCATTATGACTAAGAGTTAAGACGACCATGGCCTATGTAATATAAGAGGATACCCTAACAAGTACCAAGACTCCTTCTCGAAGACCTTAACAGGAGCTTCTACGGTACCCTTAAGACTGTTACAGTATTAGTTTATTATTTTAATTTGGGTAGTATACCTCACAACCTAGTATCACATAGTCTTTTGACCTATTATTGAAGTGTGATTGAACAACATTAATTGTATATTAGCATAAGACGACAGTGGTTATTCAGACAATAGAAGTTAGAGGTCCTTGCCCATATTTGGTCGACTAGCGACATAGACAAGGAGGTTGTATGATAACTGTAGGGATTGTAGAGTCTTTTATTATTGTTGCTTAGTTGTTTTGTTTTGTGAACTTGAATTAATTTGTACCTCCTTTCATCATCATCTAGCGTACTTATATTTGCTGCACTACCTTGACTTATGTTGCTATTATAGCCTAGTTTTGCAAGCTTACTCTTTTATCGAGCTTGATCATGAGATATGTATTATTGGGGACGCCTACTTATAAAAGTACGATATGATATAAACAAAGAAACAGAACCAAGAGAGCAAGACAATCCAAAATAATACACTCCAAGGCCATAATAGCTACAACATCACACAACAACAAAAGAATAAGTACAATAATCCAAAATAAAACACTGGGACCAACCCATGAACCCACCTAGCTAACTAGGGTGCTATAGGCGTCTCCTCGGCGCACTCCTCCTCGGTCACGGGGTCACAACAGTCATCAACACCCGGCCCGTAGAACGTCGGGCAATAGTCCTCAGGATCCTCTGGAAAAAATATGCCCAGTCAGGACTGGAGCGAAGTACATAACTCTGAAAGCAACTCCAAATACATGGTAAGGTGTATATGACGAGCAATAGAAAAGTATACAAGATGCACAGGAAATAAATATATGCTGGAGCACAATAAGTAGCTGCAATGTAAACTGAAGAACAATACAAGTAGTAGAAAAGTAACTGCAGGTGAGAAACATGAATACTAGCTAAGTGTCTTGAGCACAAGTTCGTTATGTGATCGGCTTAGGTTGCACATGAAAAATACTACGATAACTCCGTTATGCGTGAGTTGTATAACCGACATACACATGAATACTGTTTGGATTTGATCACATAACCAACTCCTACTCCCCTCCCCCACTAATACCATTGGATCCAACCACAACACGCTACGTACATGATAATAGCTCGTGCATACGAAGGCGAGAGCACAAGAAGCACATGATAGCACATGAGAATCAATACCCGAAGCACATGATGAAATACACGTGATAGAGTACCTGCTGAACACGGTAAGGGGGATAGCATCTCATGACGGGATCCACTAGTACCAGCTTATGTAATAATGTGTCAGAATCAAGTATTACAGTTCTAGAACAGGTGATATAAACGCTATCATAAAATGGAAACTATCAGAGGTAGGTACTCGCCTGATGTCCTGAGCAACTGATGAGGATCGAGATCCGGACCGGTGTCGCAAGGACCTATTACGAAAAGCAAGGATTAAACAGGGTTCTAAGCATTTAAACTGATATAAAATAATTAAAAATAGGCTTCTAGGGCTGTTCTAGGTCGAACGGGTCAAACCGGTAAAATTTGGGTCAAAAAGTCAACCCGGGGTCCAAAAAGTCAACTCTAGGTCAAAACTAGGTCAAACGTTGACTTTTACGGTCAACGAGGACAATTATGGTCAAAGCTAGGTCAAACTAGGGTGCCCCTAAAATTCTAGGTCAAATCGAGCTCATTAAGCTACTAAACTCTCAAACTCGCCTAATCGAGATACCGGGATACCCTCGGTATCCGATACCTCGCCCTAGGCCACGCACCCCGCCTAAACCCGCTAAAACCTATGCTAGCACGCGTATATATATATATATATATATATATATATATATATATATATATATATATATATATAAACATATTAAAATCATTCCAAAACATATCCTAGGCTATTGCTCAAATACCCCGCTCGAAACTCAATACCTTGGATATCTTAAGGTATTGAGATACCGCTCTCGAACCCCTCTAACTAGCTATCTAGCTAATGATTATATACCTAGTTATTAATCTAGGCTAGGTAATATATATATCTACCATATATTTATATATCTAAGTATGTATATACCTATATATATATATATATCCACACACATATACACAAATACCCTTTACCTTACCTATCACATAAATATATATATATATATATATATATATATATATATATATATATATATATATATATATATATATATATATATATATATATATATATATATATATATATATATATATATAGGTATGCATATAACTATATGTATATAGATATATATATATATCTTAGATAGATAACTACCTATCTACCTATGTATTACCTATCTAGTATCAATCTATCTAGTTATCTATCTAACTATCTCACTAGCTATCTTATTATCTATCTATCCTACTATCTATTCTATTATCTATCTATCTATCTATAAATCTACTTATCTATCTATCAATCTATCTTATATATCTATCAAACTATCTAGCTAACTATTATCTCCCTCTACCTCGCTACTACCCGCTGCTACGCTGCATGCTTACCTGCATATGCTGCTATTGCTGCTGCTGGCTGCTCCACATGCTGCTGCTACTGCTCTTTGCTGCTGCTGCTGCAGCTCCCTGCTGCTGTCCCCTGCTGGCAGTTGGCTGCCTCCCCCTCCATCACAAACACACACACACACACACACGCCTATATACTTATATATATATCACCCTATATATATATATATATATATATATATATATATATATATATATATATATATATATACTACTAGATAGATATATATACACACACTTATATCTACTCTCTAACACTCACACTAACACACTCACAAACACACTAATACACACACACTTACAAATATATACATAGCTATATATAATTAAACACACATATTAATATATATATATATATATATATATATATATATATATATATATATATATATATATATATATATATATATATGCACACATACAAATATATATATATACATACCAATACACACACACTCTAAGATATATATATACACATACACATATAAATATATATATACATATGCACACACAAGCACACTTACACATATACATATATATATATACACATAGACATATACACACACAAGCACATAGATATAAATACACTCATATATATATATATAAATATATATATATACATAAACACACATACATATAAATATATATATATATATATATATATATATATATATATATATATATATATATATATATATATAGACACATATACACTAACACAACACAACACAACACAACACACAAACAACACGCCCCACTCACGCCCAACGACCCCGACACTCACCGATACCCTAAAATATATAAAATATAACTCAAAAACTCTAGCACACACTCCCTGATACTAATCCAACGCGCGCACAAGCCCGAAACGAGAAACCCAAGTCGAAATGGCCGTTCGGTCATTTCGACGAACACGTGGTGCGCGGCTCGGAAAACCTCCTGAAACGCACACCAAACAAACTCGGAATCGGCCCAAAATTTACCCACACGTTCTAAACGATGCCTAGATCCTAGAAAAAGTACTCCCGCATCGATTCTAGGTCCGTGGCAGAAACGCACACGCACTTAGAATCGGCGACGACGAAAAACCCCAATTTTGTCCGAAACGTCCGTTTCTCCGTGACACGACTTCCCGTGTCCAAACGGAGACACGCACTCACCCTCTCGACACCCGACAATGTCTACCTAGGTCTGTCTAACCTAGGGCATCACCCAAAATTGGACCAAATTCGGATTCCACCCGAATTCGACACAAAACCTAATGTCAAAGTCTCTAAACTCAACCAAACTAGTTCCAACTTCCTCCTACGGGTAGGCTTAGGGTCTAGAAAGGTTCTACAACACTAATTACACTACATAAAAGTAATTATCAAGGGAAAAGTTAGATTTTACCTCTTGGGAGTTGGAATCCCAAGGCCAAGGTCTCCGATCTACTTGGAATCACCTCCCTCAAGCTCCAAGCCTCCAAATCTAGCTTCCACACTAGATCTAAGCTCCTCACACCTAGGTTGGGGAAAATGCAAGGTTAGGGCTAGCATAAGGAGAAGGAATGGAAGAAAGAAGGAAGAAAAATGGAAGAGAAACTCACCTTGAAGAAGAAGGAAGAAGAAAGAAGAAGTGGAGAAGAAGAAGAAGTGAAGAAGAAGAAGAAGAACCAAAGGGGGGGGGGGCTGCTGCTGTGTTCCACGGAAATGGGGGTAGGTAGGGGCCGGCCATGTAGTTAAAGAGGTTACATAAGTCACCAAATTCCCAAAGCGCCCCTACTAACTTGGGTTTTGGGTTTCGGGGTTCCAAATGCACTCAAACTAACTCCAAATCTCTCCCACTAACCTTCTAAAAATATAATAAATATTTCTAAGCCCCAAAATAATTCTCACAAGGGTGTTGGTCGGGTCGGACATGGGTCCACTAGGGTCTGACATGGGTCCAGGCTAGCCAAAATTCTAAAACAATCATTAAAAATAATAATACAAGCACTAAATAAATATAAATATAATTAATTAAATACAATACACAATTTACCAAATTAAAAAAAAATCCTATTTTCTAAAATTGGGTAGTGACATTAGGGCCGGCTACATACCTATTTCTAGGGATGGGGGAGGGATTCTCATGAGGGAATGAGTGGTTGGGATGGGGTTAATTTTGAATGGAGGGTGGTGATTGGATGTAGGTGTAAAGTATTGTATTGTACACACAAAATAGGGATAAAATAATGGGTGACCGATCAAAGTATGAATGAGGGCTTTCTTTATTGTTTTGCTCCTATGGGAGGTGGACACCTAGTTGCTTATTTGCACAAAGGCCCCCAACAATTTAGAAATTGCACAAACAAAGAAGAATTGGGATTGGATGAGAAAAAATACCATGTTTGGTGTGTTGTAGTGGATTAAAATGGTGTATGGTATTTTGTATAAACCTTGAGGGTGTGAGTGGGGGTTTGGATTGGTGTTGGGTCTAGTTTTGGGTTAGGTTGAGTCATTGCACCAATTTAACTAAAATTTGTGTCAATGGTGTTCTTTAATTAATTGGAAGTGCATAGGATTTAAATTAGGTGGAGCACAAGTATCATGGACGTAGAAGACTCAGGGTAGATTATTATCATAAATTGGGTTGCACAAAATGGGTCGAGGTTGTGTCTCCAATTTTGATTGGAATGGACAAAGATGCAAAGTTGGATTTATTTGGATTTAAAAAATAGATATTTGTAACGAATATTGTGCGACTAAAATGAAGCACATGAGAGGGTATTTATGAGTTACACAAAAGTCAGAATGGAAGCCTGGCATATCTAGGTCAAGTGTGTGAAATTTGTTTGAAGGCAGAAGCTAAAGTAGCGCTCCAAACATCGAAGCAACGGTAAGGTACATCAAGAGAATTAAATTAAAAGAGGCAAATTAATAACTCCATTAAATAATTCAAAAGTAACCCTAAATGAATCCTAATCCTAGATTTGGGTCTGGGGGTTTACAATCTACCCAACTAATAAGAATTTTATCCTCGAAATTAAAATAAACACATAATAAGATATAAATTATCAAGCAATGCTACAGACATATCTAAGACCGGTGGAACTAGCCTTTGCACTATCTGTTGGGATCTATTGACATATTAGGAATACTCCTGAGTCTGATATTGGTTCTATCCGTACCTCAAACACTGTCCTAACCTTCTCCTGCAATCTTTCTGAACATGTCCCTTCTTTCTGCAAAATTGACATGTCGGTAGCTCTCTTTACTGATACGGCACAACCCTCTGTTGTGTCTGTACTCCTGTATGACAGATCGATCCTCCTGCTCCTGGTTGTGCCTTAGCTGGTGCAGCTATACTGGGATGCCTCTGACTCATCGATCCCTTGCCAATAGCCTCTTGGATTCTAGCCTCTATTAAGACCTCCTCGTAAGAGATCATCACATGGGTGGTAGTGTACCTCCGTAGCTCGTAAGTCAAACCATGATGAAACTTTCTGGCCTTCTCTAGATCATTAGGTATTAGGGCGGTACCAAATCTACTAAGATGACTGAACTCCACGTCATACGCATCTACAGTCATGTTTCCTTGCTCCAGATGTAGGAACTGAGAGTAGAGCGCATTCCTGACAGTAGACGAAAAGTACTTCTTATTGAAGTATTCTAGAAACTGCTCCTACATCTACTTCTTGTCGATGCTGCGCTCCATAGAGTCCCACCAGTGATGGGCATTACTTTTCAATTGGGCCCTCACTGCGGTCATCCAAAGGTCCATAGGTAGCTGGGAAGCCTCCAGTAACATCTCCGTGTTGGCGAGATCTCCTCTGCGTTCTCGTGGCCCGAAAAGGTATCCGGACCCATCTGACGAAACCCTCAAATTATACCAGCTGGCTAAACAGGTACAAGTGCTGGTGCTGGGGTAGGTGGCCTCTCTAGAACTGCCATCAAGCTCTGTCTCATAGTCTCGGCCTGATGCCACTACGTCTGCATCATGGCCTAAAAAAACTAGAATATCTGTGGTTGTCCCTCTGACTGTGGTATCTGAGGTAGAAATGGTGGAGGTGGCGGCAATGGGACCTCCGACTGCGCTGTAGCTGTCTTCTGAGACGTTGGCCTCTCGGGCTGCGGCATCGGCGTAGCCCTCGAAGTCTGACCCTCGAGGTATTGTGTCGGGACAGTCTGTGAAGTCTGGCCCTCGTGCTTCTGCTTCGGATCGTCCTGAGAAGTCTGGTGCCAGTGTATCAACGGGGCCTGTGGTGGTGGATGCTCTCCAGGTGGTCCAAGGGATGTATCCTCCCTCTGTGCGGTGGCAGATAGCGCAATGGCACCGTATGCCTCGCGTCCGCTACGCAAGTTCATCTCTCCGCAAGAGATATAACTACATTAAAAGAGTACGGGAATAAACAAACAAGATGCATATATTCAAGTAATTAAATATGAAGGAGGTTCAAAGTCGGTAGTCAAGGTGGATGAGATCTAATAATTTCTATCCTATTGCAGGCTCGCTGGGCATGATACCATACTGCAAGCGATAACAGAGGACCTGCACGGGCCACCACTAAAACCATGTCACGCCCCAGTTCTAAAATACACGGGACCAGGCTACGTGGCAATGGTTAGCTAATACGACTTCGAAGAATTTTCTAATTTAATGGACCCGACGGAGCGTATTACGCTGTCCTAAAATACTATAAAGTCGAATATGCTAACATGCAGCAGGTAAATATCTAATCTCATCCACAAAATATAAATAAAAAGTGCTAAAATAAATACTGAAAATAAGTACGAAGTCTGGAGGTCATAATACAACACAAATAAGTCTGATAGGAACAAACCCATTGAATATAATACTGAAATAAAAGTACGAAAGGACAGATAAGAATACTAGACTAGAACATTGACTAGCTAGATAAAGATGCTCTAGCTCAAGGCAGCAGTGTACCCAAAATTACGAAAACTCCTCTAGAAATGCCTCAAAGTCCTCAGACACGAATTTGGTCTCCACTCCTGCTCCGTAGATGGTCGGGTACAAGTGCTCGTCCGGATCTGGAAAGGAACCAGGTCCTCAGAGGGACATAACAAGATACAAAAAGTACATGCCATAAAGTAAATACTGTGTAAACTCGAGGGTGAACTAACCAGCTAAGTAAAATGCACTTGAAGACAACCTTGGTACGTATGGGTAGGTAAAAGGTATAAAGTGTAGCGTCAAGCCAGAGGCTAAGTACCTGGCATTAGCTGTAAACTGGATGCCAGAAGTATATGCTGACTACATTATCGATCATGATAGTACGCAGCTAGTAACCTCTGCCGGATGTATCGACAAGTATATACGCCCATAACCGGGTAGCACATAGCCCATAACCGAGTAACACATAGCCCATAATCGGGTAACACTGAGGCTCACGACCCCGTAGTTTACTCTGAAACTACGGTAGCCAAATGTCTATCCCATACGCCTACTAATTGTCTTTTCCGCCCAATGCCAATGTACAAGTCGCAAATACGACATGGACATCTCGTACTATAATGCAAGTCACTAAAGAAATATACAACTATGTTAAATACGGTCACACGTGCTGCTCATACCGATGGCCAGTCAAGTATGAAGCTCGCGTCCCTACATGAACTCACTTTGTGACGTGCAATGATACGTGTCAACACCTGGGGAGTCATAGTGATAACTCATCAACTTTAGGTGCGTCCACTAGACACTAGGTCAACACAGGTCCTAACGTCAATGCCTTCGTCGACTGCATCTGAGTCATTCTCGGACGCACACAGTTATATAATATTAAAGAAATAAAATATGCGAACTATAATAACTGAATTTAAACAGTACAACAAGGCAAGGTATACTTTTCTGGAACTCCGATGTGAACAAGTAAGAATCCGGAACCCGCAGCCAAGGTAGAACCGTATTGGGTGCCTATGAATATATAACAATAAATATCAATCACTATATTATACTACGCTAAGCAAGCACAAGAGTTCAACATACGCAACGTCAGGAGTCATGTAGAGTCTAGACCAAACAAGCGTTCTAACTAAGTAGGTTGGCTAATGTTGACTAGTCAAAGGTCAAGAAAGTAGGTGTACACTTAGTCTACTAGTCCCACAATAGTTACAAGTCATCCTAAGATATAATTTCTCATATGTCACAATCGCGATCACAACTAGAATTCGTGTAGGTGCTAAGTTGCACCTCTAACACATAGATTACTAGTGTTCTCTCTCTAGATTTTCGTGCACAAGTATATAAAATATATCCTCAAATATTGTGCACAACAAGTCAACTAGCTACTATGCTATTAGTAAGTGTTTATAACTCAAAATATCATGTACTAACTATTAAGTTAAGGTGTATACTATATATATATAAAATTATCCTCGCATCCTCTAAATATATAAACCATCATCGACCATAATTCTTATACACTTGCACACAACAATAAGTGCACATAATAATTTTACATCCATTTTAACTTGTTACACTAGCATGGCCCTATTCATATATCAAACTAGTGTATAACCTAGACAACACCCACATATACTAGCAGTTCACTAATACTTAAACTAAACATCTGATCAAGTAATAATCTAAAATTTAGAGTTAAAATTTGGTTAAACAAGTGGTGGATAGTGTCAAGGCAAATGATTATATATATATATATATATATATATATATATATATATATATATATATATATATATATATATATAAGAAGATAGGGTGAAGAGGAAGAGGAGAGCAATACCTAGGGTTCAAGGAAATGGAGGGAAGCTAAGGGAGAGGGTGCTCGTCTAGGAGGGGGGCGGGTGCTCGGCCTGCGGCCCGTGGACTGCCGGTCTCCGACGGGTGGAGGGGGTGCTCCGGCCAGCAAGGCTGCACAGCAGCAGCAGCAACGGCAGCGGCTTGCAGGGTGGTGGTGGTTGGTGGTCGATGAGGTGATGGGGGTGGTGATGGGGGTGGAGCTCGATGGTAGTGTTGAAGGGGACCGTGGTGGTGGTCGAGATGAGGGGAGAGGAGGTCGTGTGGAGGAGGAGAAGGTGGTGGTGATGATGGCTTAGGCTGGTGGTGGTTCTGGAGGTCGAGGGATGGAGGAGAAGACAGCTCAGGGGTGGTGACGTGAGGAGAGGAAGGAGGTGAAGCTCGGGTGGTCGTGGGTGATGGTCAGAGAAGGTCGAGGAGGAGGCTGCTGGGGGAGGAGGTCGTTTGGAGGAGAAGAATGTGGTCTTGGGTTGACAGTCGGAGGAGACCGTGGTGGTGGTGATGAGGTGATTGTGAGAGAAAGAAGGAGGAGATGAGGGAGGTGGTTGTTGATGGTGGTGGTCGTCGTGAGAAGAGGGAAGAGGTTGGCTGTCGATGGTAGTGGCGGTCGTGAGGAGAGGGAGGAGGTCGGCTGTCGATGGTTGGAGGAGGAGGAGGAGGAGGAGAGGAAGTTGCTGATGGTGTCGGGTGGAGGAGGAGAGGAAGGAGGTAGTTGTGGTTAGGGTTTCAGTTTTTGAATGGAGGTGGTGGTGGCTGAAATTTTTGGAGAGAGGAAGAGAGTTAATGAAGGTGAGAGAGAGAGAAGGAGAGCATGGGGATTAGGGTCGGCTACATACCTATTTCTAGGGATGGGGGAGGGATTCTCATGAGGGAATGAGTGGTTGGGATGGGGTTAATTTTGAATGGAGGGTGGTGATTGGATGTAGGTGTAAAGTGTTGTGTTGTACACACAAAAATGGAAAAAAAAAATGGGTGACTCGTCAAAGTATGAAGGAGGGCTTTCTTCATTGTTTTGCTCCAATGAGAGGTTGACACCTAGTTGCTTATTTGCACAAAGTCCCCCAACAATTTGGAAATTGCACAAACAAAGGAGAATTATGATAGGATGAGGAAAAACACCATGTTTGGTGTGTTATAGTGGATTAAAATGGTGTATGGTATTTTGTATGAACCTTGAGGGTGTGAGTGGAGGTTTGGGTTGGTGTTGGATCTAGTTTTGGGTTATGTTGAGTCATTGCACTAATTTAATTAAAATTTGTGTCAATGGTGTTCTTTAATTAATTAAAAGTGCATATAATTTAAATTGGGTGGGGCACAAGTATCATGGACGTAGAAGACTCAGAGTAAATTATTATGATAAATTTGGTTGCACAAAATGGGTCGAGGTTGTGTCTCCAATTTCGATTGGAACGGACAAAGATGCAAAGTTGGATTTATTTGGATTTTAAAAATAGATATTTGTAACGAATATTGTGCGACTAAAATAAAACACATGAGAGGGTATTTATAAGTTACACAAAGGTCAGAATGGAAGGCTGGCACGTCTAGGTCAAGTGTGTAAAATTTGTTTGAAGGCAGAAGCTAGAGTAGAGCTCCAAACATTGAAGCAACGGTAAGGTACATCAAGGGAATTAAATTAAAAGAGGCAAATTAATAAGTCCATTAAATAATTAAAAAGTAACCCTAAATGAATCATAATCCTAGATTTGGGTCAGGGGTTTTACAACGATGTAGTAATGAATTTAGTAAGAAGATGGCTCAAAGGGCACCTACACCAACTTATATATAGTAAGTGTCACACCCTGTTCCAGATTTCGTATTCCTGTATTTTTGGTATTTAATTTAATTTTATTTTATGGTGTTTGCCTATTTTTGGTGCATGTATATTTTATATTATATATTGTATCTTGAATTTTATCCTGTAGCGGAGACCACCCGAGACCAGTAATAGACCCGTGGCTTTGCCACTGACTCATGCTAGGACCCGTATTTAGATTTGAACTCTAGTTTGGCCATTTGGGTTGAACCCTTGAGCCCATGAACCAAACCCCCCCAACTTTTGCCTTTACTGTATATATATATATATATATATATATATATATATATATTTATATGCTCTTCTCTCTTCTCTCTTTCTTCTTTTTCTTCTTCTTCTTCTTCTTCTTCTTCTTCTTCTTCTTCTTCTTCTTCTTCTTCTTCTTCTTCTTTATTTTCACTTTCTTTCATCCTTGCTCCCTTCTCCCTCACCCCGTGCATCTCTCCTAGCCCAACCCTAGCACTAGACCTAGCTAGGAAGAGGTCGTTGGACTCTTAGACAAGTACATCTTGTTCCATGATGAAACCTTGATTTTCAGATTTTTTATATATATGTTGTTTTAAAAAAATGTGTTTGATGAAAAATATTTCCCATGTGTTCCTCATCATTTTTAGTTCTTGGTATTTTTGGCTTTGATTGACATATTTTAGTAGATCTGAGTTTCAAGTTAGGGTTTTCTATGTGTTTTATGAGTTTTCTTTGGTATTGATATATTAAAACATGTTATTTTCAAAAACCAGTAGTTCCATATGACAGAGCATTTGATTTCGTGCGGTTTTGAACTTTGGTTTGCTTGATTTGGACTTAGAATGAAGATTTTATGAAGGAAACAAATTTTTTTTGTTTTGAGCATTCGACTATGGCTGAAACTGCTGTTGGAGAAGACGAAGTTTTCATGTAGCCAACGACTTATGCGGCCGAGAGTGCTATGCGGCCCGTGAAGGTTATCCGGCTTGAGCTCCTTGCCGCATACTGACATCATGCGTCCATCTTGTTGGATGCATGACTGCTTATTTACACAATATTCTGGGACTAAGTCCTTGAACTCCTTGTGTATTCACTCGCTGAACGAATGAAAAATTTGCTAAGTCCAAAGAACATCCATGCTGCCAAGAGACCTATGCGGCAAACAATTCATGTGGCCATGAGCTGTTTCCTTTGGACGCATGACTCTGAACTGTTTGGCACATATTTTTATGATTCTTGTCTTTATCTCCCTGACACTTTATGCCATGTCACATCTATCACTTTTAGTCACTTCTCTGACACGCATTAATGACCCATCACTCAGCACTTGCCTCTAGGAGTGAGTCCATGTAACCAGTGGGCGCATGCGGTCAGTGGATGCATGCAGCCAGAAATCCTTGTACGCATTTTGTGTTTCTTTTAATTATGTTCATTTAATAATTCTTTTTAGTGATTATTACTGTGTGCTTCCTTATGTTGATACAAGTTTATGTTACCAGACAAGTTTTGCATATAGTTCACGAGACAAGTTTATGTACAAGTTTACAATCCTCACGACACCATGAAGATGTTTGTATATGAAATCTATTGCATTTGGCATCGGGCAATCGAGTGTGAGTATTGCCCAATGTATCGCGTGTCGCGAATACGATATCTCGTGAAAAGATCGTACTCGTGACTCGTCATTCTAGGGAGTTCTCAAGTATCCACGACTCGAGAACTCAAAATAATTAAACAACATCAGATTTACCTAGATCATTGGGAGGAAAGAATATTGCGCTATCGGCTACCCCGATCTCTAAGGGCCCCATGCATCATGGACCAACCCTGCTAGGCAAGGGCTCCATGACTGACCAAGTTTATGCGTGTTGCGGCACTTACAAGACACGTTTATATACAAGTTTATGTTTATAAAACAAGTTTATGATCGCAAGTTTAAGTTTATGCTTACAAGTTTAATTTCTGTGTATGACAAAGTAACAAGTTATATTGTAGTGATGTTGAATGTGCATTTAAGTTTACTCGACAAGCGTACCCTTGGCCATCCGGGTTGACTGCAGTGCCGGTGGTAGAAATATTCTTAAAATATGCATTTAGTAATTAAGGCATGTGACAATCCTAGCTATTTAATTGTAGTAAGCCGTAGAGCTGTTTGGCCGTGCAATGAATGTTGTTACTTTCATTTATAGCTCGTTCTTCTAGTTTTATTTCTATAGGCGCGTGGTTAGAGTGCATAGTTCTGCTCGGGTGAAGGACTACAACCCCGGTCCTTATTTGGTTTTAGGGTTGTGGTCTCGATCCAGAGTGGGTCCTATGTCCTCTTGCCACTCGTCGCCTTATTTTCCTTTATAACACTTGCTATCAGTTCTCCTTTATAATACTTTATAACACTCTTTTCAAGGTGATATTGTTGGTCTATCACCTTGAGCTCCTTTATGGTACTTGTTGCTTGGGTTTTTGACCCCTCTGGTTTTGTATGGCCAGATTACCCCGAGGATAATCAGGATCCACCACACTTCTAGAAAGATGGCTCGCACTCGTAGGACTCCGGCCGAAGCTCGCGAGTGGGTTTCCTTCCTCCACCCCTCACCGTGTTATATCTTTTGTGGTATTTTTAGCAAGAGACAGTGTTAGCCCCTTATTTTGAGATCACTTCTTTGACTTCGATATATATTAGACCATGGCTGATATATTTGATCATGTATAATTATACTCTGTTAGTGCATCATTTTGTATTCACTAGCTTCATGATCATATCTGGTATGTAATTTGGGACGCCTTTTTTACTTTCATACATAATATACTCTTGTACTTGATGTTGATGGATTGAGATACTGGGATTTGTCGGCCTTAGGACTGACGTCATAACATGCTAGAGTCCACCCATTTATTTTCTAGACAACCTTAGCACATTGCAGCTTACTTTAGTATTCTGTAATGTGTGGTTAGCCATGTCAGTCCTTGTATTTATCCACTATTCTGGGAGTGGGGCATGATAGTAAGCCTTAGTAATCAAAATGGCAATACTGAAGTTTGAATCATAGATCAAAAAATATATTGAGAGAGCTATTACCATGAGACCAACTAGTTTACTTATTATTTTTTCAAATAAATGTATTATTTTCCAATAATTACTTTTCTGTTTTCTCCAAATGATAATGTTTCTTCTTGCCTTGTTTGACTGTAAAAAAAAAACGACAAGGAGGTTATTCAACTAGTTTTTTTGTTAATTTTTTAAGAAGATTTCTGATTGATAAAATCGTTATCCGAGAAAAAAATTAATAAAATTCGAAGATTTTCCATTTATCCGTTCAAGAGGCCTTACTTTCAAATCCCGTCTAAGGTCCCGAGAATTCTCGGACCGGCCCTACTTTTGAGTATTGGTGTGTATGTGTGTGTGTGTGTGTGCGCACGCGCATGCGTGTATATATATATATATATATATATATATATATATATATATATATATATATATATATATATATAACTACCACATTCCACCATAGGAGTATTTTGGTAATTTTGCATGTTGGTAAATTTTTTATATATTATTTTATATTAATAATTGTCTAGAATTATATTAGTGTTAGTTAGTGGCTAGCTAATTAGAATTTGCAAGTGTTAGTTAGTACTAATTATTGTTATTATGACTTTAGTAATTAGAATTAATTAAGTTTAGTTGTCATGAAGAGAATATTTCTCTTAGTTATAGAGATTTTTTTCTTTAGTTAATTAGATTCCATTCATGACAAATGGAGAGGAAATTTTTTTATATTTTGGCATGACCAAACCTTACTATAAGAGATAAGTTCAATTTAGGGCTCATCCATTCATTTAATTTTACTCATTAGCCTCATTTTTTTTCAAAGCTTCTTCTTCTCCAAACAAACCCAATTTCCTACCAATTTTACTCAATCCACTTTCAATTTCACTCATTCTCACCATCATAAAGGTCTAAAGCATTGGAGATCACAAGGAGATCCATAGGAGATCGTGTCCGATTTATCCCTTCCGTGTTCAAATTCAAAATTCTCCATAGATGCTACCAAAATACTAGGTAATTCTCTCAATTTTATCAAATTTATGGTTAGAAACACCCAATGGTCATGTATGAGCCTTCTCATGGTTAGATTTGACTTCCTAATGGTAGATCTAGGCACTAGAAGCCCTCAATTTGGTAGATCTAAGTTGGTATCATAATTTTGTGGCTCAATTTGGAAAAAATCCTAATTTTGTCCATTACGTGTGTGTATTGTGTCCTAATGAGGACTATTGATGTTTATTTGATCGTGTGAATGTGTTCTTGTGCCCAAAATTGGACACGTAGAGTCCGTATCATGATACGCCATTGTTCGTCATTAAATGAGTTTGTGTAAAATTTTGTATTTAAGGAACGAAGAAGAATACAAAGAATCTTAAACAGAATTTTCTAAGTACAATATTTTGTTTTGGGGCATGGCAATGGACAGGGAGTGCTATGACGGCTCATTTACTCCGTTGATTATCCGACGCAGGACGAAAAAGTTTATGCTCTTTCTTTGCTTGGCTCTGTATGTTCTCTATTCCTTCTCTCCCTCTCCGTGTCTCCCTTTTTGGGCAGGCCATCCGGGTATATATAGTCATCCTTGGGCGCGCATATATTTTGGGCCGCATGGATGCTGGAGGGTGTCACGTGTACCTTCTTAACAAGGTACATTTGTAACCGTAAGCAGGCCTAGCTGACACGTAGTCTTCATGAAATCTGGGATGCATGTGGCCCGAGGCACATGGGATGCTTGGAGTCTGGGATGCATGGGGCCCGAGACACATGGAACGCATGGAGTCCGGGGTGCATGGGGCCAGAGGCACTTGGAACGTATGGAGTCTGGGACGCATGGGGCCAGAGAAGCATGTAACGCATGGAGTCTGGGACACATGAGGCCCTTATTGTGCTGTCCACGTGGTGCTGCATCCCATCGAGAGTAATATTCTGCGCTGACGTGAGACTTAAGTCGTTTAGTCTGTTCACGTCTTTTAGGGCATTTAGAAGATCCTTTTGTCAGGATTTTATGCCCGACGTGATATTGTTGACATAATGTCATGTCAAGTCTATCTGCAGCCAAAATTATTTTGGCTGATTGGGACGCATGAATATTGCCTTATTGGGCCGCAGGGTGACTCTGTGGCCTGATCTCTTCCGCGCTTTACTTTGGGGCGCATAGCTTGTTGGTCGCATGGATGCATACTTTTTACGCTTCTACAGGATCCCCTTCAAAGTTTTTAAACTGTCAAGTTTGAAATACTTTGAATAAGAAGCATGGAGGAAAAGCAGTTTGGTCGCATGGACGTTGGGCCGCATTGACGAGTGCTTTCTGGTTGTCACTTCTGCATTTAACTGACAGATTTATTTCGATCTTGGAGCGCATCTCCTTTTGGATTCTGACACATCTCCTGACACGGATCCCAAGTTTGACGGTTACGAAGGTAAGGCCATCTCGAGAACCAAACCGTCTACCGTAGAGACGGACAACTGGACGCGAAAACTAAGGGGGCCGCCATTATATCTTGGGCAGCCTATAAATATGAGTCTCGAGGGAGGGAGGAAAACTTTTTAGCCTTGCTGAGTTCTCCTCTCTCTTTATCTGCGACTCTTTCCCTGCTCCGATCTCCTTCTCCGACCATCTGCCATGGCGCCCAAGGCTTCATCCTTTGATCCCACGAAGAATAACGACAAGGAAAAGCGCCCGGCTTCCACACCTAGCACCATGGAGACTTTTTTTATCTTTTCATGAGGATGTTCAGACGCCCATCCCAGGTAAGATTGGGGGGGGGGGTGAGAAGGAGTACAGACGTCTGGACGCTTCGTGTATGGTCTGTCATATGTTTAGAACGCGTGCGAACCCGTCCATATGACCATGCCGCATATTTTATACGCGGGTCTTACTTTAACACATGCGTTAGTCTCATATCGACCGCATGGAGGTCTTGTTGTGACTCAGCCGCATGGAGGTCCTGTTCGTGACTGGGCCGCATGAATCATATGCGTCCTTTTTTGTGCCCAAGTTTATTTCTGATGTACATGTCATCCCGAGGGCTCTAACCGTCTTCTTATCTATGGTTTTGCAGTGACTTTACCCATGGCTCCCTCAGGGGAGGCATTTGTGTGTCATACTCAGGCCGCATTGGACGTAAGGTTCGACCCTATAGTGATAAATATCCAGGTCCAGATAAATAAGGGTCAGTCAGAGGCGAGGATAAAGTTAATAACGGACTAGTCTTTGTTCTTTCTGCTTATCCAGTTGAACTCTGGGCCAATTGAGGGTTCGAGGGGTGTCTCTCACTTGAAGCCTATCTTCCTGTTTGGGGATGCTCTCACTATCTCAGATGCTAAGGTAGTGAAGAAAAAGGAGAGCTGGGCCTTCTTCTCTGGCGGGATAAAGATACATATACCTATGATGGAGCGCCACCTGCCTTTGTCGGCCTTCAATATGGTGTCCCTCTCAAGGAAGATGTTGGAACCCTGAACCCAGACCAAAAGGGAGCCCAAGTCGGCCGTATTCGCTATAACTCTAAACTAAAGAGGGAAGCGGCAACTAAGGAATCGTTTTCTTATTCTCTTTGTGGGTTGGAACCTAGCGCCTTCACGAGTGAGATGTGGTCGAATGTTCGTATCTATGGGGCTGACACTTTTCTGACCCAACTCGTAAATAAATGGTCCTATCCAAATAAAGGGAAGATATGCTTGCTCAACTGGCTGCATCATTCGTCTTCTTGGGTAAATTTGACCCTATAGGTGCTTGAGAAGTACGAGAAGTCCCTGAGGAGGCCAAACTCTACTACGCCATAAGGGGTTCCTGCTGCGGTTTGGAGAAGAATCCGAAGTTGTTCGTGGCTTTGACCACCGGGACCTTCTTTACTCCTGGTGGAGAGATGTCACTTGCCCTCCATGAGATGTACGATATTTCGCAGTTGCCCTAGGGCAGTGAGCCGCATGAGGAGTACACGCCCGATAATGAGGAATTCGAGGAGTTGAAGAAACAACATCCGGGGTTTTCTCGCAGTGTACTAGAAATTGTTGTGCCATCACAGCACTTGCCATCAAATTCAAAGAAGAAGGACAGGAGCATAGAGGGGATGTTACCCCATACCACGGCTTGGATCCATTACCTCTTCGATATCGAAGCTTCGGGCTAGGTCATCGTTCGGAGCCCTCAAACCCCGAGTAGTATCGATGATCTAGTGCACGGTACTAAGAGAACGATCGCGCCTGGTGAAGTATTTGGTAGCTCCAGTGATACCTTCAGCTACTTTTACCAGGACACCCAGCCGCTGTATGATAAGGCTGTGTTGGCTGGGGTTTTGATGATATGGCTGCAAACTTGTGTAGTCCCAGGGGGTTCCAGGTCGATCGAGAGGGCTAGCCGCAACTCATCCTTCTCGTTGTGAAGTTAGTTTTTGGCCATCAGTTAGCTTTACTTCCAGCGATGGTCTGCAACATCCATCGCGGGCTCCATACTTTTACGAGCAAAGTGATGGCCCTTGGCGGCGCTGGAGATTTCAACCCGGTTGAGATGCCTTATCATTATTTAATGGGTTGACTGTTAATTCACTACCCATATTTGATGCATCCTAGAGTTGAGGGGACGACGACAGAGGCTGATACTTTTATTCGCCAGAATGGTGGGATGCCCTAGGTTCATACTGAGGTTTCCGCCTGTCGGTATACACTCGCCTGCGTACGGACTATTCCTTCTTCATCTCGGTCGCAAAGTTTACAGATGACGAGGTGAATAGGGTTCAGTGTAATGGTGATGTTGACCGTCAGGTTCTGTTCCCGAAGCTCTTTTGCTGGTTACTTTCCATCCAACCTTCCCATTTGGTATATCGGAACTGGAACCTCGTCTTCTTGGAACCTTACCTGCCGAGTAGGTTTGCTCGTCAGTTCGGGTATAGCCAGCTCATGTTGAGCAATCCAAGCCCATGTCTTGGTTTTGAAGGTAGCATTCTTGATGGAGCCCGAGCCTGGGATTACTACTTTGCCACCAATACTCAGGTCCGGTTTGCCATACCCGATGCTAAATTTCCAGCGCATATCCTCCATGCAGCGGCTATCTTTCATGTGGCCGTGAATGCACCTCCACCTGGCTTTGACCAGGATACTAGCTTCATCGTGGGTAATAAGCTGGACCCCTGACGCAGGGAACCCAAGAAAGGTCGAGGAAAAGGCAAGGGGAAGGCGGTGCTTGTCGATTCCGACTCCACGATGGGGGAAGAGAATGCTTTCTATGACCCCTCGCCTCTAGTGGACTCTCTAATGAAGTGCCGAGTTTCTCCGGTACTGAGCCTTCCTTCCAAAAGGAGAAGGCAGGAACCATCCGTGGGAGCGGGTTGCTGTCAAGGCCCCTGTGCCGCCTGGGGCCGAGGAAGAAGGAACATAAGAAGAGGAGGAGGTAGGACCCCTGGTTCTGGTGGCCTTTGACCGAGAGCTTATTCCAGACGTGGAGGCGGCATTCGTGCGACCTCTTAATTTAATTCTTCTCAGTCGCCTCTATAAATATTTTTCTTCTGGTCAGTTTAAAAACTAGTAGACACAGGAGGAGAGGGACCGACCCCA
This sequence comes from Iris macrosiphon, assembly GCA_036927795.1. Lineage (NCBI taxonomy): Eukaryota > Viridiplantae > Streptophyta > Magnoliopsida > Asparagales > Iridaceae > Iris > Iris macrosiphon. The sequence goes on along the minus strand of JAYESA010000006.1, from coordinate 186,474,167 downwards.
GTGGTCTACGGCCGCCGAGGTTTCTTATGCGCAGCCAGATGAAGAGATTGCTTCTCCAGGGTTTGAGGCCGCAAAGCCTGTTCCCGAGGGCTCTGGTGGTTATGCCCTGGGGGATTCGCTTATGGAACTGGCCTCCCCCATCTTGGTGGATGACTTGAATAATCTGGATGAAGTTCAGACTGCACTGGACGAGCTTCAGGTCCCGTTGTCTTCTCCGAGTATGTTATTTTGTAACTTTTCTTTAGAAGGAATTTTCTGGCTTCAGCTTCATATTCTTCGGACGAAGTTAATTATTGGTTGTTCTGGTTCTAGAGACCCTACATCTCCCCTAAAGGTCGTAGACGTGACCGCGGAGGAAGACATCACGGAGAAAGAGGGTAGTGAGCTTCTTAGGGGAAGGTCTGAGTCCCTTCTTCGCTTTTCTGGAGGCAAGAAATATCCTGCTGTGCCTTCTTCTAAGGCTGTGACGGAGGAGGTTCCTGTTGTTGCAGGCCCTTCTGGCATGGCAGCTGCTCTTCCAACTGTTGTCACTGGGGTTCTGCGGCTGAGGCCTCTTTGGACAACGGGATAGTAAGCCGCCGCGATGAGGTCCTTGAGTTTGCTGGGTCACCTTCTGAAGTTGCCGCGACTCGGTCTAAGGATGGTACAGCAGTGAGAGCCGATGCATCAAGGTGCCCCATTACTTCTGTCCTCAGTCTTTGTACTACTCCGGCGTCCGTGGTTCAGCTGGCGGGTATCCAGGCACTTCGTGCATCCATGAAAGATTGGATCGCCGACATGACTGCTGGTTTCCCCTCTACTGCTGCTTCTCCTTCGAGGTTTTTGAACATCGTTGTGCCTCCTACTGCACCTGTGGCCTCTTCTTCAATCCCACCATCTCTGACTCCAGCCACATTAGAAGAGATTGACGAGAATGTCAAGCTCTCCATTCAGAGCTTTCACATGTTCTTGAAGCAAGGGATCGAGAGCGTATTGGAGCACAATAAATCTTTTGCCTGGGCAAGGTACTTTGTCGAGGGCCAGGTCCACTCTTTGAGGGGCATCCCGGTTTCGAACAAATGGTCGACTTTCTGGGCCATAAACTGGTAGAGGTGGAGAAATGCCTAGCGGATCTGCGACAGTACCAGCAGGCGGATATGGGAATGCTAATATCCCATAAATATAATAAATTCTTAAAGAAGGTGGCGACAGAGAAGGCCTTCTTCACTTTGTATATGGAGTATTTGTAGCATGATCTCCGTAATTTGTAGAAGAGACGTGATCGATTGGGTAATCTCAGAGAAGAGTGCCTTTCCCGGCAACATGATCTGACAGAGATGATCAGAAAGCTCCAGGTCAAGCTTGACACACAGGGTAATAGGCTGCGAGAGGCCTGTCACGACCCGCACCCAGAAAAAATCGGGCATGAGTCGTGGGTACGTCCAGCCTACGCCGCAGCATCGGCGGTAGAACGCTGTCTAGGTCAACTATCTAGATAACTCACAAAAAAAAATCTGCCATGACCTCTCCAAAAGGAGGGCAACCACGCAATCAATATATAAACCTGTTAAGATCTCAACTCCAAACAGAGGAGCAATATCATAATGATAATCTCAAGTACTCAATCACGAGTCTAAGCACGATAAGATAACACAGAAGGCTAACAACTCCAAAGTCTAACCAACAACAACTACTACCACAACCACAACATCAATAATAATAATACATCATCCAAAATAATATACAAACAAGGTCTCAATCCAAAACCGGAGACAAATCCGGTGCTAAAAACTAATAAAAACAACAAGGTCTCAGTGATCCCGGCTACCAACTCGGAAATCACTCCTAAACTAGAGGGTCCCTGTCTGCACCATCGACAGGCTCAGGTCCATAAAACGTCGGACACCAATCCTCCGGATACTCTGAAAAATATGTCCAGTCAGGACTGGAGCAAGTACATCTCTAACAGCAGTTCCATTTAAATGATAAAAACTATAAAACAGTTATAGCAAGTAGCAAGAAGAATGAAGCAAGTATGAAACAAAAAATATATAAATCACTGGTGCATAAAGGTAAAGATGCATGGATATCAGAGCAAGATAGTAATAACTACAAGATACAGGAAATCTAAGCTAAGATCAAGTCCGTGCACATGAACGTGTAGTGAGTCCAGCATAAAATACATGTAGTGAGTCAAGTCCAGAAACATGTAAGTGAGACAAGTCAAGAAATGCATGAGAGTCCAGACTATAAAGAATGAACTCGGTGTCTTTGAAATACTTGTTTTGACATATAAACGGCTAGGGGTAAGTACGGCTCACCGCGCACTGGGTGCGCGGCTGCTATCATTCCAGATTAGACCAGAGGGAGTGATTCCTGATAATTCCAGATAGAAATATTTACATGTCTACTCGAGTATTTTCCCGCCCCGACTAATACAAGTGGATCCAAGACCCAACACGCAAATCAAGATGAGTCCAGCCTGAACATGAATGATGCCTGTAGTGATGCCTGTAGGTGATGCCAGTAGTGATTCCAGAATAGAGGCCAAAAATATGAAATGTACGTATCGCAAGTAAATGAATCCAGAAATACCAGTTAGTGTCCCATGTTGTGCCAGAATAATTATATGATACTATACTAGAAGCTGAATCATAATAATCATCAGATAATAAAAACTATCAGAGAATGTACTCGCTTGACGTCCTGAGCAACTGGCGATCCGAACTGGTATCGCAAGGACCTAATATAAAAAGCAAGGTTAAACAAGGTTCTAATGAGTTAAACAGATATAAAATAACTAAAAATAGGCTTCTAGGGTCGTTCTAGGTCAAACCGGTAAAATCTGGGTCAAAAAGTCAACTCTAGGTCCAAAAAGTCACCTCTGGGTCAAAACTAGGTCAAAAGTTGACTTTGGCGGTCAACCGAGTCAACTACGGTCAAGTCTAGGTCAAACTAGGGTGTTCCTAAAATTCTAGGTCAAACCGAGGTCATTAAGCTAGAAAACTCACAAACTCGCCTCCTTGAGATACCGGGATACCCTCGGTATCCGATACCTCAACCTAGGCTACGCACCCCGCCTATACCCTCTAAAACCTATGCTAGCACACGTAAATATATACACATAAGCATATAAAAATCACTCCAATACTATTCCTAGGCTATTGCTCAAAAACCCCGCTCGAAACTCAATACCTTGGTTATCTTAAGGTATTGAGATACCTCGGTATCTCAAGGTATTGAGATACCGCTCTAAACTCAACCCGACTACCCCTCTAGCTAACTAACTATGCATAAACATATATATCTAGCTATAATCTAGGCTAAAATATAGATATCTAATACATATAGGCATATACCTAGGTATCTACATACATATATATAAATATACATATCCACGAACACATATACATATTACCTTACCTTACCTTACCTATACGTATATATTTACATCTATATCTAGTTATATCTAAACTATCTATCTAGCTATATGCCTATCTATCTATCAATCTATATCTTATCCATCTATCTATGTATCTAATATCTATTTATCTATGTACCTATCTATCTATCTAACATCTAGCTATCTATCCATCTACTTATCTATCTATCAAACTATATATCTATATACAAGCCCTCTCTCGCTACTGCGCTAAGCTAGGCCTCGCCACGCTTGCGTAAACGCCATGCCCTGCTGCCGCGCTTGCTGCTGGAGCTGCTGCTGCTGCTTCTGCTGTTGCCGCGGCGCTGCCTCGCTCGGGCGAGCTGCTGCCGCGGCGCTGCCTCGGCGCTGCTGCGCGCTGGAACTGCTGCTGCTGCTGCAGGCCGCGCTGCAGCGAGCTGCTGCCGCGGCGCGCTGCCGCTGCTGCCGCGGCTCTGCTGCGCCCGCGCGCTCTGCTGCAGCCTGCTGCTGATGCTTCTGCTGCTGCCGCGGCGCTGCCTCGCTCGAGCGAGCTGCTGTCGCGGCGCTGCCTAGCTCTGCTGGCTGCTGCAGCGGCTGTGTGCAGTCCGCTGCCTCGCTCTGCTGCACCCAGACACAAGCACACACACACACACACGACCACACACACACAATCACACATACACAGACACACACACACACTCAAACACATCTCAACACACACACACATATAATTATATATATATATATATATATATATATATATATATATATATATATATATATATATATATAAACACACACATATATATACACACACATATATCTATATATATCTATACATATACACACTCACACACACTCAAACATATATATATATATATATATATATATATATATATATATATATATATATATATCATCACACACACTCACACTCACACACCCTCACACACACACTCTCACACACACTAGCACACACTCTCACAAACACACAACCACACACACAAACACTCCTACATATATATATAAATATATATACATATACACACATACATATACTCCTATATATATATCTATAAATACTCACTCACACTCACACACACATACACTAGCACCAACACACTCACACAAGCACTCACCTACACACATACACTAGCACTCACTAACACACTCACAAACACATAAAAACACACATATATATATATATATATATATATATATATATATATATATATATATATAGAAACACACACAAATATATATACATATATATATATATAAACACAACACACACGCAACACACAACACAACGCACACAACGCCCACAACGCTCACCAACGCGCGCCCAACGACCCCTACACGCCCAAATACCTATAAATATATAAAATATAGCCCAAAAATTCTAGCACACACTCTCCAATACTAACCCAACGCGCGCACAAGCCCGAAACTAGGAAACCACGCCGAAATGGCCGTTCGGTCATTTCGACGAACACGCGATGTGCGGTTCGGAAAACCTCCTGAAACGCATACCAAACCAACTCAGAATCGTCCCAAAATTTACCCACGGGTCCTAAACGATGCCTAGATCCTAGAAAAAATACTAACGCGTCGATTCTAGGTCCGTGGCGGAAATGCGCACGCACTTAGAATCGGCGACGACGAAAAGCCCCAAATTCGCCCGAAACGCCCGTTTCTCCGCGACACGACTTCCCGTGTCCGAACGGAGATACGCACTCACCCTCAAGACATCCGACAACGTCTACCTAGGTCCGTCTAACCTAGGGCATCACCTAAAATTGGGCCAAATTTGGATTCCACCCGAAATTGACACAAAACCTAGTGTTAAAGTCTCTAAACCCAACCAAACTAGTTCCAACTTCCTCCCACGGGTAGCCTAAGGGTCTAAAAAGGTTCTTAACTATTAATTACACTATAAAATAGTAATTACAAGGGGAAAATTAGGGTTTACCTCTTGGGAGTTGGAATTCCAAGCCAAAGTCTCCAAAATGCTCTAAATCCTCCAAACCAAGCTTCCAAGCTCCCAAATCTAGTTCCAATACCAAATCTAAGCTCTACCCACCTAGGTTAGGGAAAAATGTAGGATTATGGTTCAAATAAGTAGAAGAAATGGAAAGAGAAAGGAAGAAAAATAAGAAAACTTACTTGTGAAGGAGAAAGGAAGAAGAAGAAGTAGTGGAGAAGAAGAAGAAGAAGAAGAAGAACCAAAGGGGGGGGGGCTGCTGCTCCACGGGTGGGGGGGGGGGGCTGAATGGGTCGGCCAAAGCAATAATAAAGGGGTTGCCAAGTTTCCAAATTCCCAAAACGCCCCTACTTGACTTGGTTTCGGATTTTGGGTTCCAAAAGCACTCAAACTAGCTCCAAATCTCTCCAACTAACCCACTAAAAATATAATAAATATTCTAAACCCAAAAATAAGTCTCACAGGGGTGTAGGCTGGGTCGGACATGGGTCCACTAGGGTCTGACATGGGTCCAGGCTAGCCAAAATCCTAAAACAATCAATAAAAATATAATACAATCATTAATTAAATATAAATACAATTAATTATAAATAATACACACTTAACCAAATTAAAAGTAAAAAAAATACCCGGCTCTGGAAATGGGGTAGTGACAAGGCCCAACAAGAGGATGAGGCTATCAGAAACGAAGGAAGCCATGTAGCGCAGAATACGGCTGGCATTTAGGTTCTGGTGCAACAGCTGCAGGACAGACACGAGTCCTACGTCCGCTACGAGGATCCCGAGGTTATGGCCCAAAAAGTTGAGCGCCGGGCCAAGAGGTTCCCGTATGGATATATTGCTCGTCTTCGTGAGCAGATAGCAGAATTATGCTCTGACTCATAGCCCCAATAGTTATTCTTTTGCTCTTTTGTGTCCCTATTTTGCCTTCGATCTTGGGGTCTTGACAATCCCTCAAATGTAGTTTTTGCTTTCAATTTCCCTCCATGGAAATAAGTAAAAGTTATTCCATTTATTTGCAATTGTTTACGTAAGCTTTGGAGACCGTACCAAAGGTAATATGAACATGGTACAATATCACAGCCTGTCTAGGATATCCCATAGGGGGGACTTAGGTGGACCTATTATTTGTTGTGCACATTAAGGGCCAATAATAAGTTAAAAAATAATCCCTATCATCGGTAATGTGGACGCGATATATTTTATGGACTTAACACCGCTGGCGTACCTAAATTTAAGCACGGGTGATAAGTTGAGATGACGAATGGTGATAGTCGTAGGAAGAGGTTTGCTCAGAGGTCACATGGCCATGAAAAACTCTCGGGGGAGGACGTGAGGCCAATAGCTCAGGAGTGACATAGACGTGAGCTGATCGGTAGTTATACCGAGAGGTTAGGGATCAGTTATACTGAGAGGTTAGGTATGATCCCGTATTTTGTAAGAAAAAGAAAGCGAGCCAGAGATAATATGGACGTGGCTGTTTTCTTTCGTTGAGGACATCCCACTGGGGGACCTTTGGTGGACTTACTACTTCTTGCGCACTAGAGTACAAGTAATAAGTTCGAAAACAATCCCTATAAGTGATAATATGTACGTGATAGGTTTTATGGGCCCATTAACTTTTTACGCACTTTTAGTACAAGCAATAGGTTTGAGACAAGCCCTGTCAGAGGTGAGATGGACGTGGCAGTTTTTGTGGACTTAGCACCGCTGGCATACCTTGGTGAGTACAGGTGATAAGTGGAAATGGCAACCGATATCATAGGTAATGTGGATATGATGATCGATAGCCAAGACCCGGGAGGTTTGCTCATAGTTAATATGGACACGGCAAACTCGTTCGGAGAGAAATATTAGGACAATAGTTCAGAGGTAATATGGACATGAACTAATCTTCAGGATTATCACGCCCCAGAATAATGGAGAAAGGGGGCAGACAAATCCAGCTACGTACACCAGAGTACTCCATACCCCGAGATATGGTCACGACTGTCTAGACATGTGAGAGTTTACTCTACAATCCAACAGGCATGCTTGGGTCAGGAGTCTTAGTTGTCTCAATCTCAAGCAAGCAACAAGTTACAGGAAGTATAATCACCAAACATATAATAGTAAGGCATCCCAAACTATACATACACAGACAATCATGAAGCTAGTTACCCAAAATAAAGAACTAGTAGAGTACAATATTACATGATCAGCTCTAACTATAGTCTAGAATATGCTTTACATGTAGGCCCGCATGTTAGAATATCAAGTATCTAAATACGAGCTAAACACGTGCTCGGTGTCTAAACGCCTCAAAAGTACAAGTATAAGAGCATGTTAGTGATGAAGAAGAAATCCACTCAAGTCCTCGGGTGTTCCTGGTGTTCACCATTTGGAGGCGGGAAGTACGGAAGATCCTGCGATGTTGCTTCAAAATCTGGCCATACAAAATCAATGGGGTCAGATCCCAAAACAACAAAGTACCACAAGGGAGCCAACTTAGGAACTAAAACCTGCATGCAAACGTTCAATAGCATAATGGAATATAAATAAATGCAACTGGAAATTAAGCAGATAAGCAGTTCTGGAATCAGTAACGGGTATAGTTCATGATTAGAAGCTAGATGATCCAAGATAAGACAAGACTTGAAAGCATGCAATCACGGCCAAACATGACCTACGACTGACTTACTACCATTAACTAACTAGGGTTATCACAATCCTGGTTACTAACAAATGCAGTTGAGATTCTATTCAGCCACATGCCCTGCAGACTATCTGGGTTATCCAGACGTAAGAGTACATAGCATAGATTAATTAAGTATAAAGTATTTTTTAGTAAATTGCAATACTCGGCGGTGTGCTGGAAGAGTGCTCCTCTTGACGGAGAGCTCCAAATCCATCAGGTGTCGCTGGAATACCGGAATTGCATGTAGCCAGGAAATCTCTCTAGATGCATTTAGATAATTATTCTAGTTATTAACTTAGGCAAGTTATCAAGGATTCCTGACCATGGTGCTCAGGAATCTGTCTTAGATATGATGCAAGACTGAACGATAGCTTGACAAGTACAATCAGGACTCGGACAAGTAAGCAACTTTAGGAATTATCTTATCAGTACAAACGTTTCAGTTCTGGGGATTCTAGCATGTTAGGAGTGAGCTACGCTGAGCCACTATCCGATTTATCAGTACATGTCAGGTATCTGGAGTCAGGGATAAAGTTTATTCAGTACAAGTCAGGTGTCGGGAGTTCTTTGTTTAACAATGACATTACATTCCATGTTTCAGGTATTCCATGTTCTGGTAAGTGTAGCATCCAGGTTATAAGCAATTTAGAAATAACATGCAACATATGGATTTAACTAATTGGGCCAAGCACAAGGAGTAAATAATCCATAAGAGAACATATAAAAAAGAAAAACATTGCTACTATAAGTGCTAAAAGTGCAGGAGATGAGTTGGCCGCAGGCAAGAAATAAGCCACATACAAGGAACTGGCCGCAAGTGTCAAACTGGCCGCATGGTTCAAACTGGCTGCATAGATTATCACAAGGTCCACTTCTCGGGACAAGGGTTGAGTGATGGAAAAAAAATACAAGGCCAGGAAGGTGACTAATGTGACTAGCCAATAAAGCGTGTCCGGGAAGTGACCGATGCGACTAGCTAACAAAGCATGTTAGAGATGAAAAGACAAATTAAGGTAAAATTGTGCCAAGGCGGCGCTGAGTCATATATTAGAGGAAAAGATGAATACATAGCTCGGGCCGCATAGACAATTTTGGCCGCATGCTCCTCTGGGCCGCATGGAATCAGAAACTTAGAGAAATTTCTTTCGTTCAAGTTTTATACATTTATTCAAGGGACACATGTGCAGATTCAGTCACGTGTCCAACAAGATGGCCGCATGCTGAATTTAGAACGAAGAGTCCAGGCCGCATGGAGCTCCTTCATCCAAGAACAGCAAATTTCAGTCATGGAAAAGCTCCAAGTCCTGAAAATATGATTCTCCCTGAAATCCTCATTTCCAGCCTAAATCCAGAGAAGTAAAGTTCTAAACCACTTGAAATCAGATACTCTCTCACATAGAACAACTAGTTTAGGAAAACAACAAGTTTTAAGAGATCATAACCATAAAAATGTCAAGAACATATTAAACTAAAAATGTAGATCTAGTCCAACCAAGCTATCAAAACCAAAAATACCAAGAAGTAAACATGCATAGTAGTTCATAAAGCACAATATAGACTATTAAAATGCAAGAAATCCACAAATACGAAAAGTGCAAGTTCTTTCTCATTGGCAAGATGTACTTGCCTAAAACTACCACTAACTACTACCACTACTACCAAGGGAAAGGAGAGGGGACCGACCTGGGCTGCTCTCGGCTAGGGACGAGGGGAGTGGAAAGGAAAAGAAAAGAAAATAAGAAAAAAAGTAAAATAATGGGGAAGAGAGAGAAAAAGGGGTTATATATCAAGGGTGGTTAACACTATTAACAAATATAAAAATTACATGAGAGTAGCTAGAGAAATCCAGAAAAAAAATACACGAAAAGCAATATACAACAATAACACACATATAAAAGATATGATCATAAATAATACGCGATAGCAAGACGAGTCTCACAACTCTCACCTTCTTAGAATTTTTTTTTCCTCAAAATTTCAATAAGGCATAAGATCTAGCAAGCAGACTACAAAAACTAGGTAATAAATTAAGCATCATGGTACATGTATTAATCACAAGCTATGAACTATCTAGAATAAGGCAAGCATGCAAAAGACAAGATCAGGATACGAGATATACGAACAAGTATACCTCATGAGTCAAACAGATACTGGTATCGAGCTCGGATATCATCCTCGCGCTCCCAAGTTGACTCACCCGGTGAGTGATGCCCCCAAGCAACTCGGACTAAACGAATGGTCCGATTCTTGAGAATTTTTTCTCTTCGGTCCAAAATGGATACAAGCCTCTCCTCATATGAAAGGTCGGTACTAACAACTAATTCTGAATGATCTAGGATATGGCTTGTATCCGGTATATACCGTTGTAGCTGGGATACATAAAAAAATATTATGTATCTCATGAAGTGATGGTGGAAGAGCAAGACGATAGGAAACATCTCTTACTCGCTCAAGAATATCGAACGGTCCTATGCACCGCGGATTAAGATTTTCCCGTACACCAAACCTGATGACTCTGTAGGTAGGCGAAGTCCGAAGGAATACATGGTCGCCGATAGAAAACTCAAGAGGTCGCCGATGCCAATCGGCCCAATGACGCTAGCGATCTTGTGCTACTTCAAGATGCTTCCAGACTTGCTTGAATACTTCAACTATCTGGACTATCATCTCAGGACCAAGCAATTGCCTTTTGCCAATATCATCCCAAGCTACAGGGGATCTGCACTTCCTGCCATACAGTGCCTCGAAGGGTGCTACCTGGATACTGGCCTGGAAACTGTTATTGTAGGAGTACTCTACCAGGTGTAAGTGATCCTCCCACGAATAACCAAAGTCAAGGGTACATTATCGAAACATATCTTCTAGAGTCTGAATGGTTTGCTCCGACTGACCATTTGTCTGGGGGTGATAGTCGTATTGAACTTCAGGCGGGTGCTTAGGCTCTTTTGGAGACTCTACCAAAAGTGATAAGTAAATTTGGAATCTCTATCTAAAATTATGCTAACTGGTACCCCATGTAGTCTAACAATCTGTCTCATATACATCTCGGCTAACTGTTATGTGGACTGGCCAACCCTGAAAGAAAGAAAGTGTGCAACTTTCGTAAGTCGGTCCACTATTACCCAAATAGCATCCCAGCCAGCTGGGGACCTAGGTAGACCTGTCTCGAAATCTATGGTAATATGCTTCTACTTTCACTCTGGGATTGGTAAAGGTTGAAGAAGTCCTGCTGGTTTATGATGCTTAGCTTTAACTTGTTGGCATACCAAATATCGAGAAATAAATCACATTATCTCGCGCTTCATTCCATTCCACCAGAAATGCTGACGAATGTCTTTATACATCTTGGTTCCTCCGGGATGCACTGAATATTGTGAACTATGGGCCTCCGACATAATCTCACGACGAAGGTCTCCGTTAGGCACACAAAGATGATTCCCAAAATAGAGAGTTTCGTAACTGGGAATGCTAAGTTCTGGTCTGTGTCATGTCTCACACTCTGCTCTGAGTTGCTGATACTTGGCATTTGCTGACTGTGCTACCTTGATTCTTTCTACTATACTAGAATGAACTTGGAGACCTGTCATCAATGCTGCGTTGCCGGGCAATACTACTTCTATACCCATCTCTTGAAGATCTTCTAAAATTTCTCGCTGTGCTGTGAGAAAATAAGCTCCTACTCTCCGACTCAAGGCATATGCTACCACATTGGCCTTCCCAGGATGATACTGAAGGTCAAGATCATAGTTTGTCATCAACTCCAGCCATCTTCTTTGCCTCATGTTAAGATCCTTCTGGATAAAGACATACTTCAAACCCTTGTGATCGGTATAAATCTCTACTCGATCTCTATATAAGTAATGTCTCCAAAGTTTGAGTGCAAAACCAACTGTTGCTAACTCCAAATTGTGCGTCGGATAATTTCTTTCATGATCCCGAAGCTGTAAATCCCCTGAATTTTCAAAATTTTAAAAACTGGATTTTTCACAATTTTCTGGAATTTTCTGGGATTTTTTTGTAATTTAAAAACAGGGTTTTAATTATTCAATGATTTTTAATTGATATTAAATGATGTTAAAATATTATGAAAATATTATTTTTGGATGTAAAATGAAAAACTGGACTTAGGGCAATTTTTCTGGAATTTATTGGGCCTCAGACCTATTTTTAAATGCCTAAAAAGTATTTAATTATTTATTTATTTATTTATTAATTAAATTACTGATTTTATTATTATTAATATTATTTTTAAAAAAAATAAAAGAACCCCGGCCCACTGGGCCCAAACCCAGCCCGGGCCCACGACCCGGCCCAGCCCCTTACCGGGTCGGGTCGGATCCACCAGACCCGACCCGCCCGTGCCTGAACCCGTCTTCCTCCCCCGCTCTGCACGACCCGCTCCGCCCGCGCGTGCCGCCGCTTCCCCCGCCTCCGGCAACGCCGCCCGCGTCCCGCGCGGCCACGTCCGCAACCGCCTCCGCCCATCTCGGCCCCCTCGGCCACGACCACCTCCCCACCGCCTATAAAACCCTCCCCATCCCTTGCCGTCGACTCCCCCGACCACCACGCTCCACCGAACCCCTCCGCCGTAAGTCGCCGCCGCCGCCCTGAGACGCCACCGCCCGCAGCGCCGCTGCCCAGCTCGTCGGACGCCTCCCTCGTCTCCCCCTCCGCCGGCAGCAACAGCAGCGAGCACAGCAGCAGCCGCAGCAGCGCCCAGCGCCGCCTCCGCCGCCTCCCAGCGCGCCGCCGCGCTTCCTCTGCCCCCTCCGTCGTTGCCGCAGCCGCCCAGCCGCCGTCCCAGCCGTCGGAGCCCCGCCGCAGAGCACCGGAACCCTAACCCTAACCCTAAATTCAATTTCGAATCCGACACGTGTCGGACACGTGTCGGACACGACGAGAACCCTGTTTTTTGACCCAGTTCAGGTGCGTGTAACTTTTTGCTCGTAGCTCCATTTTTGATTCCGCAAATTGCGTTGCGAAGCCTGTATGACCCTCTTGGTGTCCGGACAAACTGTTCGGGGCATCGCGTTCTGTGGTGATCGCACACCGCGATCCAAAAATAGGAAAAACCTAGACCCTGTTTTGCCCCGGAACTGGGTACGCCCCGCCAAACGGGACGACTTGGTCGCGCACGGTCTTCACAAATACGTGCGTCTCGTCGATACGGACGTGTGGGATTTCGCAGAAGCTGATTCGGGTGTGCGTGCACACCGAAATCAACGCGTATCCGCGGACATCGCCCCGTATCCGTACTTTCTGGAATGTGCCCTAACTTTGTGTACACACGTCGGATCGAGACGAAACTTGCGCCATCGGACTCGTAGCGATACGCTGGTCCTGTGGGTCAAGTTTGGTTCGATTCTGAGAACGTTGACGAAATCGCGTGTCGTGGGCCCCACAGGCCCCGCTCGACGGACGATTTTGTGTTCGGCTCATCGAAATTCAATTCTGAAAGTTCCGTTGGGTTCGTATCATCGTTCCTGACCTGTTGACACTAAGTTTGGTGAATTTGGAGACATTTGACCCTGACGCATTTTTCGGTGCAAAGCGGGCCCGCATGTGGACCCCGTTTTGACCCAAAACTGCCGTTTCTGCCCTTGTCTCCAAATTGGACCCAAGGACAGGCGTTTCTAGCTGATTGATATTTTCTGGATCTGATGGTGATGTTTGTTTCAGCAACCGGAGTACCGCCTGTAATTCCCGCCAAAGTCAGAACTGCAAACATAGCCAGAACCACAGGCAAGTGTACCTTGCCAAACCCTGCAGCTTGCTATTTATTTTCTGGACTTAATTATGCATTAGTGGGCAAGTAAAGCTTGCCAATTCTCAGTAATTCTTGACATAGTATTTTACTTGATTTCATTAAATGTAACTTATTTAAACTGCTTAACCTAGAAAATGTGTGATGTACTTAGTATCCGATCACAGTCGGGTGCCAACTCCGTACGCGGAGTTGGGTACGTCATAGAGATGGACATTCGATACCCTTACTCTTGGTACTTGTCTTATCAAGTACTCCAGAACTCAGGACACTTGACACTATTCATGAGGCAGAGTCTTCCCGAGATATTCAAGGTAATTCTGTATAGGTTACAGGACTTGACAGAGATACTTTATAGACATTATGACTTGTTGCATTAGCTATAATCCCGCTGACATAGACATGAGACGTTATGGTCATGATATGCGTGATTACATTGGGTGGGGAGAGACACACAGGCTACAGGTTGATATTATATATATTATGCCGGCGTCTTAGTCTCACTACGAGATAGACAACCACATGATATCACTGCTACCGGCTCCCCGACACAGAGCTTGTAGTAGTTTCAGCCTGAGTTTCTCGTGCTGCTCTCATATTGCATCTCACTTAGCTGGTTACATAGTTTGCCATATTGCTTATTTAATTCCTGCACTGCATTTATTTTGGCTTGTATTTTCTGTACCTTGTTATGTCCCCTGAGGACCTGGAATGGACTATGTCTCCAGGTATAGCAGGAGAGATCCATCCAGAGCTACACCGTACAGGAGCACTTCCAGGAGCTGTACCAGGACCCGAGGACGAGATCGTACCAGAGGACTTCTCCTGAGCATTGGCCGTATGTAGTCAGTTATTTCTATTCCAGTTGATTATTTCCTGTCTATTTGCATTGTTGTACCAGACATACTCTCGGATTGTTTCCCGAGGAATTTATTGAGATTTGACAGTTATTTCTCTTTGCATTACTCTGTCTTTTAATCTGTGATTATCTGTTGTGGATGAGAATAGAACAACCCGTGACTTGTAACAATTGCCCTAATTCATGTTAGACTACATCTTAAGCATGCCCTGATGGATCCATTAAATTGGGTTGTCCATCGGTGCGTGCTGCTGGCCATTGCTCACGTGCTCAGTCCCTCGTCATTTTTGGGACTGGGGCGTGACATGGTTTTTATGGTGGCCCATACAGGTCTCTACGACTAATTTGTTCGGTTTCAACTCAGGGACCGAACAGGCCTACAAATAAGATATGATATGTTTAGGATCTCATCCACTTGCTTGAAAACGTTCTTGGTATCCATATCGACTTCGAATTTGATTTCTTGACTTGCATCCTGCCTTGATTCCTGTGCGCCTCTTATTGTTTATTTTGGTTGCAGGGTTATGGATTCACGAGGAAACGACGAGACTCCCATAACGTCACCACGAGTTGCTGAGGTAACCAACGAAGATGAAGTAACACCAGTAGATAAAGGACAGTCAGCTCAACAATATGCCCCGAGAATCCAGCAAGATAATATTCCACCAACGACGCCAGTTACTCCATCAATGCCCATAATTCCACCAGGGCAGGCCATGGACGGACAGCAGATGTTTTCAATGGTCTATGCAATAATGCAAGCTCAACAAGAGGCGTTGAGTCGCAGCCTAATAACTGCACTGGAGCAGGCCAACCTACCAGCTCGACGGCCAACGACGGGCTCTATCATCGACTTTCGCCAATTGAAGCCCCGTACATTCTCAGGCAAGGAAGAGCCAACTGAAGTTCATGAGTGGCTCACCAACACTCAACATCAACTAGAAGCAGCTGAGCTTCCAAAGGAACGTTGGATGACTGCCGTCAGAATGCAGTTGACAGACAAATCACATCACTGGTGGCTATCTGAGGAAGCGCGGCTCGGACCAGACCGAGTCACTTGGGAAGAGTTCTTTAGACTCTTTCAGGAGATGTACATTCCAGCTATCGCCCGATCAGAACTTCGGGACAAGTTCAATCGCCTCACCCAGGATTCTAAGACGGTGGAAGAGTACAACGCTGAGTTCATTCGTCTAAGTCGCTTCGCTCCAACATTGATCCCGACAGAAGAAGAGAAGGCTGAGAAATTCTTCGACGGACTAAACATTGAGCTACAGAAACTAATTGGATCCGTTGTACCTACTTCGTACTCGGACGTTCTTGCTGCAGCGCGACGCATTGAGCGCGTCATCAGGAGAGAGACCAGTCTGAAACGGACTTCCACTTCAGCACCACAGGAAGAAGTTGCAAAAAGACCTCACGTACACCAGCTACCAGAAGCATCTCCACAGACAATACCTGTTTGTCCATATTGTCGCAAGCGAGGCCATACTGAAGACGAGTGCAGACGAAAAAAGAGATTATACATAGTTTGCGGATCCAGTCAGCATTTATTAAAGGAATGCCCTGAGCGTCGAGACAGAGCACCAAAGGGTAACCAGCAAGCGTTACCAATACCGAGGCCAGTCTATCCATCATTAGGAGCACCGCAAACGGAAGTTCAAGGAGTCCTACCACCAGCTCCAGCAGGGTATCAGCCGAGGCCACCCTTGATACCCCAAGAACTACTCTTCCAGCAGGCTCAACAACAGAAGAATCGACTGCAAGGACGCGAGCAAGCCCTGACGATGACAGTGGAGAACGCGCAGACTCGTGGAATAGCCAATGCGCGTAAGTGATTCGTAGTTATCCGTTTTTAGTCTTGTTGTAGCTCGTGCCTCTTGGTTCGTGACCTCAGCCCCAACCTAGTAAGTTGCAACTTGTTAATAATAACCTGATTTTTATAAAGGTTGTAATTCTCTTGCTTTAACTAGATTTTCCTGGAAAGTGTAACTTTCAATTTGTTAGGGAAACGATATTTCTCTAAATATCTTGTGATGTGTTTTCAAACGATGCTTGCGACCGCGTCATCTCTGCTGACCGGTTATTCTTTGATTGCGAGGACGCAATCCTCTTAAGGGGGGTAGATTGTAAACCCCCTGAATTTTCAAAATTTTAAAAACTGGATTTTTCACAATTTTCTGGAATTTTCTGGGATTTTTCTGTAATTTAAAAACAGGGTTTTAATTATTCAATGATTTTTAATTGATATTAAATGATGTTAAAATATTATGAAAATATTATTTTTGGATGTAAAATGAAAAACTGGACTTAGGGCAATTTTTCTGGAATTTATTGGGCCTCAGACATATTTTTAAATGCCTAAAAAGTATTTAATTAATTAATTATTTATTAATTAAATTACTGATTTTATTATTATTAATATTATTTAAAAAAAAAAAAAAAAGAACCCCGGGCCGGCCCACTGGGCCCAAACCCAGCCCGGGCCCACGACCCGGCCCAGCCCCTTACCGGGTCGGGTCGGATCCACCAGACCCGACCCGCCCGTGCCTGAACCCGTCTCCCTCCCCCGCTCTGCACGACCCGCTCCGCCCGCGCGTGCCGCCGTTTCCCCCGCCTCCGGCAGCGCCGCCCGCGTCCCGCGCGGCCACGTCCGCAACCGCCTCCGCCCATCTCGGCCCCCTAGGCCACGACCACCTCCCCACCGCCTATAAAACCCTCCCCATCCCTTGCCGTCGACTCCCCCGACCACCACGCTCCACCGAACCCCTCCGCCGTAAGTCGCCGCCGCCGCCCTGATACGCCACCGCCCGCAGCGCCGCTGCCCAGCTCGCCGGACGCCTCCCTCGTCTCCCCCTCCGCCGGCAGCAACAACAGCGAGCACAGCAGCAGCCGCAGCAGCGCCCAGCGCCGCCTCCGCCGCCTCCCAGCGCGCCGTCGCGCTTCCCCGGCCCCCTCCGCCGTTGCCGCAGCCGCCCAGCCGCCGTCCCAGCCGCCGGAGCCCCGCCGCAGAGCACCGGAACCCTAACCCTAACCCTAAATTCAATTTCGGATCCGACACGTGTCGGACACGTGTCGGACACGACGAGAATCCTATTTTTCGACCCAGTTCAGGTGCGTGTAACTTTTTGCTCGTAGCTCCGTTTTTGATTCCGCAAATTGCGTTGCGAAGCCTGTATGACCCTCTTAGTGTCCGGACAAACTGTTCGGGGCATCGCGTCCTGTGGAGATCGCACACCGCGATCCAAAAACAGGAAAAACCCAGACCCTGTTTCGCCCCGGAACTGGGTACGCCCCGCCAAACGGGACGACTTGGTCGCGCGCGGTCTTCACAGATACGTGCGCCTCGTCGATACGGACGTATGGGATTTTGCGGAAGCTGATTCGGGTGTGCGTGCACACCGGAATCAACGCGTATCCGCGGACATCGTCCCGTATTCGTACTTTCTGGAACGTGCCCTAACTTTGTGTACACACGTCGGATCGAGACAAAACTTGCGCCATCGGACTCGTGGCGATACGCTGGTCCTGTGGGTCAAGTTTGGTTCGATTCTGAGAACGTTGACGAAATCGCGTGTCGTGGGCCCCACAGTCCCCGCTCGACGGGCGATTTTGTGTTCGGCTCATCGGAATTCAATTCTGAAAGTTCTGTTGGGTTCGTATCATCGTTCCTGACCTGTTGACACTAAGTTTGGTGAATTTGGAGACCTTTGACCCTGACGCATTTTTCGGTGCAAAGCGGGCCAGCATGTGGACCCCGTTTTGACCCGAAACTGTCGTTTCTGCCCTTGTCTCCAAATTGGACCCAAGGACAGGCATTTTTAGCTGATTGATATTTTCTGGATCTGATGGTGATGTTTGTTTCAGCAACCGGAGTACCGCCTGCAATTCCCGCCAAAGTCAGAACTGCAAACATAGCCAGAACCACAGGCAAGTGTACCTTGCCAAACCCTGCAGCTTGCTATTTATTTTCTGGACTTAATTATGCATTAGTGGGCAAGTAAAGCTTGCCAATTCTCAGTAATTCTTGACATAGTATTTTACTTGATTTCATTGAATATAACTTGTTTAAACTGCTTAACCTAGGAAACGTGTGATGTACTTAGTATCCGATCACAGTCGGGTGCCAACTCCGTACGCGGAGTTGGGTACGTCATAGAGATGGACATTCGATACCCTTACTCTTGGTACTTGTCTTATCAAGTACTCCAGAACCCAGGACACTTGACACTATTCATGAGGCAGAGTCTTCCCGAGATATTCAAGGTGATTCTGTATAGGTTACAGGACTTGACAGAGATACTTTATAGACATTATGACTTGTTGCATTAGCTATAATCCCGCTGACATGGACATGAGACGTTATGGTCATGATATGCGTGATTATATTGGGTGGGGAGAGACACACAGGCTACAGGTTGATATTATATATATTATGCCGGCGTCTTAGTCTCACTACGAGATAGACAACCACATGATATCACTGCTACCGGCTCCCCGACACAGAGCTTGTAGTAGTTTCAGCCTGAGTTTCTCGTGCTGCTCTCATATTGCATCTCACTTAGCTGGTTACATAGTTTGCCCTATTGCTTATTTAATTCCTGTACTGCATTTATTTTGGCTTATATTTTCTGTACCTTGTTATGTCCCCTGAGGACCTGTAATGGACTATGTCCCCAGGTATAGCAGGAGAGATCCATCCAGAGCTACACCGTACAGGAGCACTTCCAGGAGCTGTACCAGGACCCGAGGACGAGATCGTACCAGAGGACTTCTCCTGAGCATTGGCCGTATGTAGTCAGTTATTTCTATTCCAGTTGATTATTTCCTGTCTATTTGCATTGTTGTACCAGACATACTCTCGGATTGTTTCCCGAGGAATTTATTAAGATTTGACAGTTATTTCTCTTTGCATTACTCTGTCTTTTAATCTGTGATTATCTGTTGTGGATGAGAATAGAATAACCCGTGACTTGTAACAATTGCCCTAATTCATGTTAGACTACAGCTTAAGCATGCCCTGATGGATCCATTAAATTGGGTTGTCCATCGGTGCGTGCTGCTGGCCATTGCTTACGTGCTCAGTCCCTCGTCATTTTTGGGACTGGGGCGTGACAGAAGCTATCGGGATGCATAAGCTATAACCTTGCCATGCTGCATTAGAACGCAACCAAGTCCCTTGTCGGACGTATCATAATAAACTGTGAATCCACCTGTCCCATCCGGAAGCATCAAAATAGGTGCTGTGATCAATTTTTTGCTTAAGCTTCTCGAAAGAGGTCTGACATGCATCTGTCCAATCAAAGCGCACATCCTTCTGTGTTAGCTGCATCAAAGGTGCGGAAATTCTAGCAAAGTCTGCCATAAATTGTCGGTACTATCCTGCTAATCCCAAAAAACTGTGAACTTCTGCAACTTTCCTGGGTACTGGCCATGTCTCAACGGCTTCTATCTTCATGGGATCTACCTCCACTCCACCTCTGGCAATGACGTGGCCCAAGTAGGAAATACGATCAAGCCAAAACTCATATTTGCTGAACTTTGCATATAACTTATGTTCTCTGAGAATTTGAAGAACTGCGTGAAGATGTTGCTTGTGTTCTGCTTTACTTCGAATGTACACCAAGATATCGTCGAAAAACACTATCACGAATTTGTCCAGGTAAGGCATAAAAATATGGTTCACGAAATCCATAAATACTGCTGGCGCATTGGTCACTCCAAAAGGCATCACTAGAAACTCCCAATGGCCATATCTTTACCTGAATGCCATCTTGGGTATATTTTGCTCTCTAACTCTGATATGATGATATCCAGACCGTAAATCAATCTTCGAAAATATGGTCGCTCTACTAAGCTGGTCAAACAAGTCATCTATTCGAGGCAATGATACTTATTCTTAATGGTTACCGCATTGAGGGTACGATAATTAACACATAATCATGATGTACCGTCCTTCTTCTTCACAAGTAGCATCGGAGCTCCCCAAGGCGATCCACTAGCACCAATGAATCCCTTGGTTCTAAATTCTTCAATCATTTGGTACAAGACTTCTAACTCTTAAGGCACCATCCTGTAGACTCTCTCTGATACTGGGACCGTCCCAGGAAGTAGATCGATGGTAAACTCAATTTCTCTTTCTGGTGGCATGCCTGAGAAATACATCTGGGAATTCATCAACAACTCTTGGGAATCGTACTTCTTCTGCTACTGTCATTCTTATGGTTGTTGGTGAAGACTATGTCTTGCCTCTAGAAAATAAGAATTCTTTCTCTCGGGGAATATGAAAGATAACATGCCAGCATGGCAATCTATCGTCGCATATCGAGCACTTAACCTATCCATACCTAAGACGACGTCATAATCTCCCATAGGAAATTCTATCAATCTAGCAGAAAATTCTTGCCTACACACTATGACTCGACACGATACATAAACTCTATCGACTGTCACGATAGCATTCCCAGTAAATATATTGAGTCTTACTGATAAGCAAAAAATCCACAATAACGAAAAGTGAAAGTTCTTCCTCATTGATAAGATGTACTTGCCTAAAACTACCACTAACTACTACCACTACTACCAAGGGAAAGGTGAGGGGGACCAGCATGGGCTGCTCTCGGCTAGGGAGGAGCGGAGAGGAAAGGAAAAGAAAATAAAAAGAGGGGAAAATGAAAGAATATGAAAGAAAGAGAAAGAGAGGGGTTATATATCAAGGGTGGTTAACACTATTCATAAATCTAGAAATTATATGAGAGCCGCTAGAGGAATCCAAAAAATATATACGGAAAGCAATATACAACAATAGCACACATATACAAGATATGATCAAAATAATATGCGATAGTGAAACGAGTCTCACAGGGATGCTCACTGGGGAGCGGTTTGCTGAGTGTGGTCTATCCGAGAATGAAGATAGACCTGAGGGTTGCTCCGCTGGAAAGATTGGTGTGACGATAGCTCAGAGGTGATATGAACATGGCTAGCGTCTAATGAGATTAGTTTTAGTGGTCACTGCGGGGGTGTGCAAGTGGACCTGAAGAATGCTCCGCTGGAGAGATTTTGAGGATCCATCATCTGTTGTATATCCATGACTCCTTGACATAGATAATGGATTAGTAAAGAAGGGAAAATTGTGTATATAAGCACTTACTGGAGATGAAGAACCAAGAGTGTAGAGATGTACATCTTGATTGCTCGGCTGGTGATAAGGGGAGTATAAGTCAAGTTTAGACATAGTACTTTTTTCGGGAACTTCCTAGCCATAGTGTATATAAGCACTTCCTAGCCATAGTCGGGTGCCTCTCACTTTTGGTGGTGCCAACTCGGTCGCAGATTTCATCATATGTCTTTTGAGCAGGGCCGACCCAGAGGGTGGGCGACCACCCTAGGCCCCTCAATAGGCAAGGCTCCCAAACGGAGACCAATGTTACTTAATAGTCTAGTCAGCCCTTGTAATTGGAAGGTCCAAAAAAGCTCTAGACTCACTTAAGTAGTACGATTGTCACGTCCCAGTCCCAAAATACACGGGACCAGGCCACGCGGCAATGGCCAGCTAATACGACTCCGAAGAATTTTCCAATTTAATGTACCCGACGGAGCATGCTACGCTGTCCTAAAATACTATCAAGTCGAATATGCTAACATGCAGCAGGTAAATATCTAATCTCATCCACAGAATATAAATAAGAAGTGCTGAAATAAATACTTAAAATAAGTACGAAGTCTGGATGTCATATTACAACACAAATAAGTCTGATGGGAACAAACCCACTGAATACAATGCTAAAATAAAAGTACGGAAGGACAGATAAGAATACTAGACTAGAACATCGACTAGCTAGATAAAGATGCTCTAGCCCAAGGCAGTAGTGTACCCCAAATCACGAAAACTCCTTTGGAAATGCCTCAAAGTCCTCAGATACGAATTCGGTCTCCATTCCTCCTCTGTAGATGGTCGGGTACAAGTGCTCGTCCGGATCTGGAAAGGAACCAGGTCCTCAGAGGGACGTAACAAGATACAAGAAGTACATACCATAAAGTAAATACTGTGTAAACTCGAGGGTGAACTAACCAGCTAAGTGAAATGCACTTGAAGACAACCTTGGTACGTATGGGTAGGTAAAAAGTATAAAACGTAGCGTCAAGCCAGAGGCTAAGTACCTGGCATTAGCTGTAAACTGGATGCCAGAAGTATATGCTGACTACATCATCGATCATGATAGCGCACAACTAGTAATCTCTGCTGGATGTATCGACAAGCATATACACCCATAACCGGGTAGCATATAGCCCACAACGGGGTAACACATAGCCCATAACCGGGTAACACTGAAGCTCACGACCCCGTAGGTTACTCTAAAACTATGGTAGCCAAATGTTTGTCCCATACGCCTACTAATTGTCTTCCCCGTCCAATGCCAATGTACAAGTCACGAATACGACGTGGACATCTCATACTATAATGCAAGTCACTAAAGAAATATACAACTATGTTAAATACCGTCACACGTGCTGCTCACACCGATGGCCAGTCAAGTATGAAGCTCGCATCCCTACATGAACTCACTCTGTGACGTGCAATGATATGTGTCAAGGCCTGGGGAGTCATAATGATAACTCCTCAACTTTATGTGCGTCCACTAGACACTAGGTCAACACAGGTCCTAACGTCAACGCCTTCGTCGACTGCACCTGAGTCGTTCTCAGACGCGCACAGTTATATAATATTAAAGAAATAAAATATGTTAACTATAATAACTTAATTTAAACAGTACAACAAGGCAAGGTATACTTTCCTGGAACTCCAATGTGAACAAGTAAGGATCCGGAACCCGCAGCCAAGGTAGAACCGTCTTGAGTGCCTATGAATATATAACAATAAATATCAATCACTACATTATACTGCGCTAAGCATGCACAAGAGTTCAACATACGCAACGTCATGAGTCATGTAGAGTCTAGACCAAACAAGCGTTCTAACTAAGTAGGTTGGCTAATGTTGACTAGTCAAAGGTCAAGGAAGTAGGTGTACACTTAGTCTACTAGTCCCACAGTAGTTATAAGTCATCCTAAGGTATAATTTCTCATATGTCACAATCGTGGTCACAACTAGAATTCGTGTAGGTGCTAAGTTGCACCTCTAACACATATGTTACTAGTGTTCTCTCTCTAGGTTTCCGTGCACAAGTATATAAAATATATCCTCAAATATTGTGCACAACAAGTCAACTAGCTACTATGCTATTAGTAAGTGTTTATAACTCAAAATATCGTGTAGCACTAATCACGTGTCCTAACTATTAGGTTAAGGTGTATACTATATATATATATAAAATCATCATCGCATCCTCTAAATATATAAACCATCATCGACCATAATTCTTATACACTTGCACACAACAATAAGTGCACATAACTGTTTTACATCCATTTTAACTTGTTACACTAGCATGGCCCTATTCATATATCAAACTAGTGTATAACCTAGGCAACACCCACATATACTAGCAGTTCACTAACACTTAAACTAAACATCTGATCAAGTAATAATCTAAAATTTAGAGTTAAAATTTGGTTAAACATGCGGTGGATAGTGTTAAGGCAAATAATTATATAAATATACATATATATATGTATATATATATATCTATACAATAAATAAGAGATCAAGTGCATGATTATATATACTAGAAAAAAGAGAGAACAAGAGGTCATGCATATACATACACATTGTGATAAAAATACAAATTAATACATATGTACATATATACGAGAGGAAGAACAACACAATCAAGATAATATATATATATATATATATATATATATATATATATATATATATATATATATATATATAAGAAGATATAATGAAGAGGAAAATGAGAGCATTACCAAGGGTTTAAGAAAATGAAGGAAAGCTAAGGGAGAGGGTGCTCGACTAGGAGGGGGGTGCTCGGCCTGCGGCCTGTGGACTGCCGGTCTTCGGCGGGTGGAGGGGGTGCTCCTGTAAACTCCCTCACCAAAAATAGGTATTTGTGTATATTTTATATTATTATATTTATTATAGATGTTGAATTTATTTAGAGTATTATCTTAGTTAATTAAAAAATAATTTTTTAGTATATTTACTTATATAAATATTTATTTAGAATTATTTTTAGGCTATTTTAGATTATTGGGATTTTTTCATAATTTTTAGTTAATTAAAAACTAGTAACACTAATTTTTGAGGACTTTAAAGAATTTATTTTATGTTCAAACTTAATTAAAAATATCCCAAAATTTTATTTTAGATTCTAAATAATAAAATATATTTTCTAGAATTTTTTGGAAATTTTTCGATTATTTTTAGCATTTATTTTGAGTTAATTATGAAAAACTGAATTAAAAACTAATTTCTGAAAAAGAAAACCCAAAAAGTAATTAATTCTGCCCAGTCAGCAAACAGGGGGCCCACCTGTCAGCCTCCCGCAACAAACAGTGCCGGGCCCGCCTGTCAGTGACTGCGGGGCGGGCATCGTTGGATGGCTGCCACGTGTCAAGATCTGAGCCGCGACTGCTTTCTGTCTCCTCTATATATATATTAGTTTAAGTTTATTTTTAGGGTTTTTCTTCAGCCGAATTTTGGAGAATTGCCATCTAGGGTTCCTTCATCTTCCAGAAGCCATTGCACATAGATTCGGACTCCAAATGAGGCCTAGTTTTTTGTGTTAGAAAGATATTGAGGTTAGCTTTCTGATTATATAATTTGTTTTACGAAATTATGAGTATTAAATTCTGGAAAATTTGTAGAGCACAACATGTCCGAAAATAGACGTGTTTCGATATTTTTGCGATTCCGGGAGAACCAGAAATCGGAATCATGAACCGTTTAAAGTTTCGGAAAGCTAATGTCGAGATCATTGACATATATTTTTCCCAGAATTTAATTCGAAGTATTTTTATACTGTTAATTCTGTAGAACTTCTAGGTTAGAATTTAACCATCGGTGCACGATACGAAACTTGTATGTGCCATTATTCTCAAACGAATTTGAATTCGGACGAGCCATAAATTCCAGCATATTTTTGACGCTGAAATCTACAGGAAATCATGCATGAAAGTTGAGTTTGTGTCGGTTGACTTTTCGGTCAACAGATTGCCTCGATTTGCGTGCCATGAGTCTCGAGTTGATAAAATTCAGTTTCTTTGGACAAAATTTAGGAATTAACATAAAAATTAGAATAATAAGATTAAAATAGGATTTTAGAGTAATTATTCCAGAATTAAATAAATTAAAATAAATTATCTTTTGACGTGATAAATTTGTAATACATAGGCTATTTGGACTGTGACTTGGACTCTGATTCATACCAGCAGCAGGACCCCAGGCAAGATATCTTGCCAAATTATTTATAGTACTTTGCATGCTATTTATATTTTTTTTATTTATTTCATTTCTGTATAGTTCTTGCATGTGTAGTTTTTCTTCAGTCATTACTATGTATTAGATATGTTGACACACACATGGCACCTAGTATCATGGGAGGACAATCATTAGGCGTATAGGCTTTTAACCACTCTGGTAAACCATAGTCTCTAGCACGCGCTATGGTGGTCGTGTCCGATGGTCGCTACCCGAGAGGTATGTCGATTGATGGAGTCCGAGGGTCGCTACCCTAGAGGTATATCGACTGATGATGTCCACTGACGAGCGTGAGGTTGTGAGGATTAGATCGAGTAGCCTACCCTTGCCCATACGTCGAAATATTGTCCTCATTTGCATTCATATAGATTGTCTTGTACAGCGTACTTATTTATTTTCAAATTATATGCATGTTTACTCTATTCAAGTTGGCTCGTATTTTCTGTATCTTGTTACGTCCCTCTGAGAACCTGGTCCGCTGCCAGGTGTATCTGTTCTTGAGTATTTGCAGGAGCGCAGATTTGGATGGTTGTATATGCTTAGTGGATGTCTTCTCTTCGAGCCGTGATCGATAGCTGGTATACTTATATTGGGTTTGATTGTGTTGTACTTATATTGTATTTACCTTTCCTATTCGAGTTGGTAGTGGATTTGTTTTCATCCAACTATCATCCTAGATACTTCTTATTGAGATCTAGTTTCATCGATACTGTTTATTTATTTTTATATAATTTTGGTGGATGAGATTTAGATTTTACCCTGTGACTTGTATTACAGTTATACCACTTGTGGATTTGATATTCATATTACAGCGTACGTGTGGATTTGGTTTCCATATATTGGAGTTGCCATATCCATGCGGCTGGCATGCTTACGTGTCCTAGTCCTACGTATTTTTGGGATTGGGGCGTGACATGTTTTTGTGGTGGCCCATGCAGGTCGAGAGCATATTGTCTCGGTTACGTTACTGTACCGAACAAGCCTGCACCTAGGACTAGAGTATAGGATCTCATCCACAATTGACTATGACTCATCTTTCTTCTAATCTATTATATTTGAATAATTGCATCATGCTTGATTCCTGTACTCCTATAAAAGTTCCTTTAGTATAGTCTCTCCTAGAATATAGAAGTTCCTGTTGTTAGATGATAAGTATGGTAACCTTCCTATTAAGAGTACAACTAGAGTGCTGACACACTACTAAGTTTAGGATGTCTAGTGAACCCTAGAATTCCTTATCTCTAGAATTGGTTTACCATTACCCCCCTGATGTGTTATGAGGACTTGAGAGTAGTATAGACACTACTAGAGTTAGTTAGAAGTTTACCATTATGGTTGCCCTAGCATTGAGAAACCAATAGAAAACCAAAGTAAATATTAGGACTGAACCTAACCCACGCCGTTAGATGAGTATTGGAGAACCATAAATTTAGATTCTTGTCTTGAGATAAGCATACAGTACCTTAGAAAGCCAAGAGCAATGCATAGAATATTTTCCTAATCATACCTCAAACACAGAGACTAGCATACCCCTTTCCCTTAGAAAATCATGATGCTATCTAGAGCCCCTCTATTTTCATATATTGTTCCCCTGTGACCATAGCGTTCGCTAATTGTGCGACGACCAAAATTACGTTCTTCTTTTCTTTATCTTTCAACTCATGCCACCTGACACTTCTGATAGTAGGCCAAGTAATTTATTTCTTTGTTAAGGACACATAGTTTGCTAGGATTATAGTTGTAATATTGAATTTTGAAATTGTGTGCTTAGTAGTTAGAACTTGATAGTTAAGTTATTCTTGTAGATTGAGACCTGGTGCTTATCCTTTAGTTTTAAATTGCATAACTTGTACCACACCTCAATACGAGTTATATTTCCTTTCCCTTGAAGCCAGTAACTGTCCCATTCTTACTATTGGCACTTGCACTATGACTAAGAGTTAAGACGACCATGACCTATGTAATATAAGAGGATACCCTAACAAGTACCAAGACCCCTTCTCGAAGACCTTAACAGGAGCTTCTACGGTACCCTTAAGACTGTTACAGTATTAGTTTATTGTTTTAAGTTGGGTAGTATACCTCACAACCTAGTATCACATAGTCTTTTGACCTATTATTGAAGTGTGATTGAACAACATTAATTGTATACTAGCATAAGACGACAGTGATTATTCAGACAATAGAAGTTAGAGGTCCTTGCCCATATTTGGTCGACTAGCGACATAGACAAGGAGGTTGTATGATAACTGTAGGGATTGTAGAGTCTTTTATTATTGTTGCTTAGTTGTTTTGTTTTGTGAACTTGAATTAATTTGTACCTCCTTTCATCATCATCTAGCGTACTTATATTTGCTGCACTACCTTGATTTATGCTGCTATTATAGCCTAGTTTTGCAAGCTTACTCTTTTATCGAGCTTGATCATGAGATATGTATTATTGGGGACGCCTACTAATACATTTCAGAATCAGTGTATTAAGGTCTAGCTAACCTTAGTGCGCTTGATTCGCCCTTCGTAATACTACTTTACGTGGATTGAGATATGTAGTGATTGGTAGACGAATATACTTGCTCCTAGATATGTCTGAGCGGATCATATCGGTTACATAACTGTACTAATACGAGCATGCGAACAAAGAATTACCAAAATATGATTTTAATTCACAACTGCTTTGACAATTACCATTTGAATTCCTTAAACTCCTTGATCCCGATACTTCTATTCTATTACCTCACCCTTGAACTCTTTATTATTGGTCTCCGTCTTCCCTTATTTCGGAAAGACGAAACCTCGTGCTTGGTATAAGTTTAATACACAGAGAGTACTAGATATACCCCGTAGGCCGATCACATACTTGAGGATTATTCTTTTGTAATTAAGGACATATCATATATGATATAATCGGCGTTGAAGTTTTGAGGATTGAATGACATGAGTAAATAAATTAAAAAATATTTTTCTTAAAGTATATAGCCTTCTGTGATAGATGGGTAAATTCTAAGTTGGGTAGGAGTGCATTGCCAACTTGAGAGAAATTTCTTTTAGATTGTGATCAAGTAAGATTAGATTGGGAGATTCAAGTCATTTTAATTTTGAAAATTTTTAAAAGAAGGATTAAGATAATGAGAATTTAACGAATTTTAAAATCTTGATATTGCGGACCAAATATTTATACTTTGAGCACATGATTTAAATTTTGAATATTGAAGGATGAATCATCGATTTAAATTTTGAGGATAAATATAGAATTTTAGGCTTGAACAATTGGTGAATTAGATTTAAATTTTACAATTTGATGATTTGAATTAAAAGTACAATTTTGATTGTTGGGTCACCTATTTAAAATATTGAGGATGTAAATTGATTTTAAATATTTGAAGAGTACAAAATTCTTAATTTGACAATAGGAATAAGATTTGATTAGAATTGTTTATTGTTCAAAGTCTAGAGGAGATTATGATAGTTGGAAATGGTGATATAAATTTTGATGTGGGATGTCATATAGACGAGTTAGGTTTGAATGTTGATTATTTAAAAAAAAAATCGAGAAGAGATTACGACAGGTTGAATTTTGATTTAAACAGTGGTTATCTTAATTTTGAAGTGACCGCGATAGATTTGAATAGATTTTGTTATTTAAATTTTTGGAAGAGATTGCGATTGACGTACCTTATGTACGAATGTGAAGGATTTAACAAATTATGCCTTATTTTAATTTCGAGGACAAAATTGTTTTAAGTTGGATAGATTGTAAACTCCCTCACCCAAAATAGGTATTTGTGTATATTTTATATTATTATATTTATTATAGATGTTGAATTTATTTAGAGTATTATCTTAGTTAATTAGAAAATAATTTTTTTAGTATATTTACTTATATAAATATTTATTTAGAATTATTTTTAGGCTATTTTAGATTATTGGGATTTTTCCATAATTTTTAGTTAATTAAAAACTAGTAACACTAATTTTTGAGGACTTTAAAGAATTTATTTTATGTTCAAACTTAATTAAAAATATCCCAAAGTTTTATTTTAGGTTCTAAATAATAAAATATATTTCCTAGAATTTTTTGGAAATTTTTTGATTATTTTTAGCATTTATTTCGAGTTAATTATGAAAAACTGAATTAAAAACTAATTTCTGAAAAAGAAAACCCAAAAAGTAATTAATTCTGCCCAGTCAGCAAACAGTGGGCCCACCTGTCAGCCTCCCGCAGCAAACAGTGCCGGGCCCGCCTGTCTGTGACTGCGGGACGGGCAGCGTTGGATGGCTGCCACGTGTCAAGATCTGAGCCGCGACTGCTTTCTGTCTCCTCTATATATATATTAGTTTAAGTTTATTTCTAGGATTTTTCTTCAGCCGAATTTTGGAGAATTGCCATCTAGGGTTCCTTCATCTTCCAGAAGCCATTGCACATAGATCCGGACTCCAAATGAGGCCTAGTTTTTTGTGTTAGAAAGATATTGAGGTTAGCTTTCTGATTATATAACTTGTTTTACGAAATTATGAGTATTAAATTTTGGAAAATTCGTAGAGCACAGCATGTCCGAAAATAGACGTATTTTGATGTTTTTGCGATTCCGGGAGAACCAGAAATCGGAATCATGAACCGTTTAAAGTTTCGGAAAGCTAATGTCGAGATCATTAACATATGTTTTTCTCAGAATTTAATTCGAAGTATTTTTATACTGTTAATTCTGTAGAACTTCTAGATTAGAATTTAACCATCGGTGTACGATACGAAACTTGTATGTGCCATAATTCCCAAACGAATTTGAATTCGGATGAGCCATAATTTCTAGCATATTTTTGACGCTGAAATCTACAGGAAATCATGCATGAAAGTTGAGTTTGTGTCGGTTGACTTTTTGGTCAACAGATCGCCTCGATTTGCGTGCCATGAGTCTCGAGTTGATAAAATTCAGTTTCTTTGGACAAAATTTAGGAATTAACATAAAAATCAGAATAATAAGATTAAAATAGGATTTTAGAATAATTATTCCAGAATTAAATAAATTAAAATAAATTATCTTTTGACGTGATAAATTTGTAATACATAGGCTATTTGGACTGTGACTTGGACTCTGATTCATACCAGCAGCAGGACCCCAGGCAAGATACCTTGCCAAATTATTTATAGTACTTTGCATGCTATTTATATTTTTATTTATTTATTTCATTTCTGTATAGTTCTTGCATGTGTAGTTTTTCTCCAGTCATTACTATGTATTAGATATGTTGACACACACATGGCACCTAGTATCATAGGAGGACAATCATTAGGCGTATGGGCTTTTAACCACTCTGGTAAACCATAGTCTCTAGCACGCGCTATGGTGGTCGTGTCCGATGGTCGCTACCCGAGAGGTATGTCGATTGATGGAGTCCGAGGGTCGCTACCCCAGAGGTATGTCGGCTGATGATGTCCACTGACGAGCATAAGGTTGTGAGGATTAGATCGAGTAGCCTACCCTTGCCCATACGTCGAAATATTGTCCTCATTTGCATTCATATAGATTGTCTTGTACAGCGTACTTATTTATTTTTAAATTATATGCATGTTTACTCTATTCAAGTTGGCTCGTATTTTCTGTATCTTGTTACGTCCCTCTGAGGACCTGGTCCGCTGCCAGGTGTATCTGTTCTTGAGTATTTACAGGAGCGCAGATTTGGATGGTTGTATATGCTTAGTGGATGTCTTCTCTTCGAGCCGTGATCGATAGCTGGTATACTTATATTGGGTTTGATTGTATTGTACTTATATTGTATTTACCTTTCCTATTCGAGTTGGTAGTGGATTTGTTTTCATCCAACTATCATCCTAGATACTTCTTATTGAGATCTAGTTTCATCGATACTGTTTATTTATTTTTATATAATTTTGGTGGATGAGATTTAGATTTTACCCTGTGACTTGTATTACAGTTATACCACTTGTGGATTTGATATTCATATTACAGCGTACGTGTGGATTTGGTTTCCATATATTGGAGTTGCCATATCCATGCGGCTGGCATGCTTACGTGTCCTAGTCCTACGTATTTTTGGGACTGGGGCGTGACATGTTTTTGTGGTGGCCCATGCAGGTCGAGAGTATATTGTCTCTGTTACGTTACTGTACCGAACAAGCCTGCACCTAGGACTAGAGTATAGGATCTCATCCACAATTGACTATGACTCATCTTTCTTCTAATCTATTATATTTGAATAATTGCATCATGCTTGATTCCTGTACTCCTATAAAAGTTCCTTTAGTATAGTCTCTCCTAGAATATAGAAGTTCCTGTTGTTAGATGATAAGTATTGTAACCTTCCTATTAAGAGTACAACTAGAGTGCTGACATACTACTAAGTTTAGGATGTCTAGTGAACCCTAGAATTCCTTATCTCTAGAATTGGTTTACCATTACCCCCCTGATGTGTTATGAGGACTTGAGAGTAGTATAGACACTACTAGAGTTAGTTAGAAGTTTACCATTATGGTTGCCCTAGCATTGAGAAACCAATAGAAAACCAAAGTAAATATTAGGACTGAACCTAACCCACGCCGTTAGATGAGTATTGGAGAACCATAAATTTAGATTCTTGTCTTGAGATAAGCAGACAGTACCTTAAAAAGCCAAGAGCAATGCATAGAATATTTTCCTATTCATACCTCAAACACAGAGACTAGCATACCCCTTTCCCTTAGAAAACCATGATGCTATCTAGAGCCCCTCTATTTTTATATATTGTTCCCCTGTGACCATAGCGTTCGCTAATTGTGCGACGACCAAAATTACGTTCTTTTTTTCTTTATCTTTCAACTCATGCCACCTGACACTTCTGATAGTAGGCCAAGTAATTTATTTCTTTGTTAAGGACACATAGTTTGCTAGGATTATAGTTGTAATCTTGAATTTTGAAATTGTGTACTTTGTAGTTAGAACTTGATAGTTAAGTTATTCTTGTAGATTGAGACCTGGTGCTTATCCTTTAGTTTTAAATTGCGTAACTTGTACCACACCTCAATACGAGTTATATTTCCTTTCCCTTGAAGCCAGTAACTGTCCCATTCTTACTATTGGCACTTGCATTATGACTAAGAGTTAAGACGACCATGGCCTATGTAATATAAGAGGATACCCTAACAAGTACCAAGACTCCTTCTCGAAGACCTTAACAGGAGCTTCTACGGTACCCTTAAGACTGTTACAGTATTAGTTTATTATTTTAAGTTGGGTAGTATACCTCACAACCTAGTATCACATAGTCTTTTGACCTATTATTGAAGTGTGATTGAACAACATTAATTGTATATTAGCATAAGACGACAGTGGTTATTCAGACAATAGAAGTTAGAGGTCCTTGCCCATATTTGGTCGACTAGCGACATAGACAAGGAGGTTGTATGATAACTGTAGGGATTGTAGAGTCTTTTATTATTGTTGCTTAGTTGTTTTGTTTTGTGAACTTGAATTAATTTGTACCTCCTTTCATCATCATCTAGCGTACTTATATTTGCTGCACTACCTTGACTTATGTTGCTATTATAGCCTAGTTTTGCAAGCTTACTCTTTTATCGAGCTTGATCATGAGATATGTATTATTGGGGACGCCTACTTATAAAAGCACGATATGATATAAACAAAGAAACAGAACCAAGAGAGCAAGACAATCCAAAATAATACACTCCAAGGCCATAATAGCTACAACATCACACAACAACAAAAGAATAAGTACAATAATCCAAAATAAAACACTGGGACCAACCCATGAACCCACCTAGCTAACTAGGGTGCTATAGGCGTCTCCTCGGCGCACTCCTCCTCGGTCACGGGGTCACAACAGTCGTCAACACCCGGCCCGTAGAACGTCGGGCAATAGTCCTCAGGATCCTCTGGAAAAAATATGCCCAGTCAGGACTGGAGCGAAGTACATAACTCTGAAAGCAACTCCAAATACATGGTAAGGTGTATATGACGAGCAATAGAAAAGTATACAAGATGCACAGGAAATAAATATATGCTGGAGCACAATAAGTAGCTGCAATGTAAACTGAAGAACAATACAAGTAGTAGAAAAGTAACTGCAGGTGAGAAACATGAATACTAGCTAAGTGTCTTGAGCACAAGTTCGTTATGTGATCGGCTTAGGTTGCACATGAAAAATACTACGATAACTCCGTTATGCGTGAGTTGTATAACCGACATACACATGAATACTGTTTGGATTTGATCACATAACCAACTCCTACTCCCCTCCCCCACTAATACCATTGGATCCAACCACAACACGCTACGTACATGATAATAGCTCGTGCATACGAAGGCGAGAGCACAAGAAGCACATGATAGCACATGAGAATCAATACCCGAAGCACATGATGAAATACACGTGATAGAGTACCTGCTGAACACGGTAAGGGGGATAGCATCTCATGACGGGATCCACTAGTACCAGCTTATGTAATAATGTGTCAGAATCAAGTATTACAGTTCTAGAACAGGTGATATAAACGCTATCATAAAATGGAAACTATCAGAGGTAGGTACTCGCCTGATGTCCTGAGCAACTGATGAGGATCGAGATCCGGACCGGTGTCGCAAGGACCTATTACGAAAAGCAAGGATTAAACAGGGTTCTAAGCATTTAAACTGATATAAAATAATTAAAAATAGGCTTCTAGGGCTGTTCTAGGTCGAACGGGTCAAACCGGTAAAATTTGGGTCAAAAAGTCAACCCGGGGTCCAAAAAGTCAACTCTAGGTCAAAACTAGGTCAAACGTTGACTTTTACGGTCAACGAGGACAATTATGGTCAAAGCTAGGTCAAACTAGGGTGCCCCTAAAATTCTAGGTCAAATCGAGCTCATTAAGCTACTAAACTCTCAAACTCGCCTAATCGAGATACCGGGATACCCTCGGTATCCGATACCTCGCCCTAGGCCACGCACCCCGCCTAAACCCGCTAAAACCTATGCTAGCACGCGTAAATATATATATATATATATATATATATATATATATATATATATATATATATAAACATATTAAAATCATTCCAAAACATATCCTAGGCTATTGCTCAAATACCCCGCTCGAAACTCAATACCTTGGATATCTTAAGGTATTGAGATACCGCTCTCGAACCCCTCTAACTAGCTATCTAGCTAATGATTATATACCTAGTTATTAATCTAGGCTAGGTAATATATATATCTACCATATATTTATATATCTAAGTATGTATATACCTATATATATATATATATCCACACACATATACACAAATACCCTTTACCTTACCTATCACATAAATATATATATATATATATATATAT
The DNA here is from genome assembly GCA_036927795.1 of Iris macrosiphon. Lineage (NCBI taxonomy): Eukaryota > Viridiplantae > Streptophyta > Magnoliopsida > Asparagales > Iridaceae > Iris > Iris macrosiphon. The sequence continues at coordinate 186,438,770 of JAYESA010000006.1, read as the reverse complement.
ATATATATATATATATATATATATATATATATATATATATATATATAGGTATGCATATAACTATATGTATATAGATATATATATATATCTTAGATAGATAACTACCTATCTACCTATGTATTACCTATCTAGTATCAATCTATCTAGTTATCTATCTAACTATCTCACTAGCTATCTTATTATCTATCTATCCTACTATCTATTCTATTATCTATCTATCTATCTATAAATCTACTTATCTATCTATCAATCTATCTTATATATCTATCAAACTATCTAGCTAACTATTATCTCCCTCTACCTCGCTACTACCCGCTGCTACGCTGCATGCTTACCTGCATATGCTGCTATTGCTGCTGCTGGCTGCTCCACATGCTGCTGCTACTGCTCTTTGCTGCTGCTGCTGCAGCTCCCTGCTGCTGTCCCCTGCTGGCAGTTGGCTGCCTCCCCCTCCATCACAAACACACACACACACACACACGCCTATATACTTATATATATATCACCCTATATATATATATATATATATATATATATATATATATATATATATATATATATATATATATATATATATACTACTAGATAGATATATATACACACACTTATATCTACTCTCTAACACTCACACTAACACACTCACAAACACACTAATACACACACACTTACAAATATATACATAGCTATATATATATAAACACACATATTAATATATATATATATATATATATATATATATATATATATATATATATATATATATATATATATATATATATATATATATATGCACACATACAAATATATATATATACATACCAATACACACACACTCTAAGATATATATATACACATACACATATAAATATATATATACATATGCACACACAAGCACACTTACACATATACATATATATATATACACATAGACATATACACACACAAGCACATAGATATAAATACACTCATATATATATATATAAATATATATATATACATAAACACACATACATATAAATATATATATATATATATATATATATATATATATATATATATATATATATATATATATATATAGACACATATACACTAACACAACACAACACAACACAACACACAAACAACACGCCCCACTCACGCCCAACGACCCCGACACTCACCGATACCCTAAAATATATAAAATATAACTCAAAAACTCTAGCACACACTCCCTGATACTAATCCAACGCGCGCACAAGCCCGAAACGAGAAACCCAAGTCGAAATGGCCGTTCGGTCATTTCGACGAACACGTGGTGCGCGGCTCGGAAAACCTCCTGAAACGCACACCAAACAAACTCGGAATCGGCCCAAAATTTACCCACACGTTCTAAACGATGCCTAGATCCTAGAAAAAGTACTCCCGCATCGATTCTAGGTCCGTGGCAGAAACGCACACGCACTTAGAATCGGCGACGACGAAAAACCCCAATTTTGTCCGAAACGTCCGTTTCTCCGTGACACGACTTCCCGTGTCCAAACGGAGACACGCACTCACCCTCTCGACACCCGACAATGTCTACCTAGGTCTGTCTAACCTAGGGCATCACCCAAAATTGGACCAAATTCGGATTCCACCCGAATTCGACACAAAACCTAATGTCAAAGTCTCTAAACTCAACCAAACTAGTTCCAACTTCCTCCTACGGGTAGGCTTAGGGTCTAGAAAGGTTCTACAACACTAATTACACTACATAAAAGTAATTATCAAGGGAAAAGTTAGATTTTACCTCTTGGGAGTTGGAATCCCAAGGCCAAGGTCTCCGATCTACTTGGAATCACCTCCCTCAAGCTCCAAGCCTCCAAATCTAGCTTCCACACTAGATCTAAGCTCCTCACACCTAGGTTGGGGAAAATGCAAGGTTAGGGCTAGCATAAGGAGAAGGAATGGAAGAAAGAAGGAAGAAAAATGGAAGAGAAACTCACCTTGAAGAAGAAGGAAGAAGAAAGAAGAAGTGGAGAAGAAGAAGAAGTGAAGAAGAAGAAGAAGAACCAAAGGGGGGGGGGGCTGCTGCTGTGTTCCACGGAAATGGGGGTAGGTAGGGGCCGGCCATGTAGTTAAAGAGGTTACATAAGTCACCAAATTCCCAAAGCGCCCCTACTAACTTGGGTTTTGGGTTTCGGGGTTCCAAATGCACTCAAACTAACTCCAAATCTCTCCCACTAACCTTCTAAAAATATAATAAATATTTCTAAGCCCCAAAATAATTCTCACAAGGGTGTTGGTCGGGTCGGACATGGGTCCACTAGGGTCTGACATGGGTCCAGGCTAGCCAAAATTCTAAAACAATCATTAAAAATAATAATACAAGCACTAAATAAATATAAATATAATTAATTAAATACAATACACAATTTACCAAATTAAAAAAAAAATCCTATTTTCTAAAATTGGGTAGTGACATTAGGGCCGGCTACATACCTATTTCTAGGGATGGGGGAGGGATTCTCATGAGGGAATGAGTGGTTGGGATGGGGTTAATTTTGAATGGAGGGTGGTGATTGGATGTAGGTGTAAAGTATTGTATTGTACACACAAAATAGGGATAAAATAATGGGTGACCGATCAAAGTATGAATGAGGGCTTTCTTTATTGTTTTGCTCCTATGGGAGGTGGACACCTAGTTGCTTATTTGCACAAAGGCCCCCAACAATTTAGAAATTGCACAAACAAAGAAGAATTGGGATTGGATGAGAAAAAATACCATGTTTGGTGTGTTGTAGTGGATTAAAATGGTGTATGGTATTTTGTATAAACCTTGAGGGTGTGAGTGGGGGTTTGGATTGGTGTTGGGTCTAGTTTTGGGTTAGGTTGAGTCATTGCACCAATTTAACTAAAATTTGTGTCAATGGTGTTCTTTAATTAATTGGAAGTGCATAGGATTTAAATTAGGTGGAGCACAAGTATCATGGACGTAGAAGACTCAGGGTAGATTATTATCATAAATTGGGTTGCACAAAATGGGTCGAGGTTGTGTCTCCAATTTTGATTGGAATGGACAAAGATGCAAAGTTGGATTTATTTGGATTTAAAAAATAGATATTTGTAACGAATATTGTGCGACTAAAATGAAGCACATGAGAGGGTATTTATGAGTTACACAAAAGTCAGAATGGAAGCCTGGCATATCTAGGTCAAGTGTGTGAAATTTGTTTGAAGGCAGAAGCTAAAGTAGCGCTCCAAACATCGAAGCAACGGTAAGGTACATCAAGAGAATTAAATTAAAAGAGGCAAATTAATAACTCCATTAAATAATTCAAAAGTAACCCTAAATGAATCCTAATCCTAGATTTGGGTCTGGGGGTTTACAATCTACCCAACTAATAAGAATTTTATCCTCGAAATTAAAATAAACACATAATAAGATATAAATTATCAAGCAATGCTACAGACATATCTAAGACCGGTGGAACTAGCCTTTGCACTATCTGTTGGGATCTATTGACATATTAGGAATACTCCTGAGTCTGATATTGGTTCTATCCGTACCTCAAACACTGTCCTAACCTTCTCCTGCAATCTTTCTGAACATGTCCCTTCTTTCTGCAAAATTGACATGTCGGTAGCTCTCTTTACTGATACGGCACAACCCTCTGTTGTGTCTGTACTCCTGTATGACAGATCGATCCTCCTGCTCCTGGTTGTGCCTTAGCTGGTGCAGCTATACTGGGATGCCTCTGACTCATCGATCCCTTGCCAATAGCCTCTTGGATTCTAGCCTCTATTAAGACCTCCTCGTAAGAGATCATCACATGGGTGGTAGTGTACCTCCGTAGCTCGTAAGTCAAACCATGATGAAACTTTCTGGCCTTCTCTAGATCATTAGGTATTAGGGCGGTACCAAATCTACTAAGATGACTGAACTCCACGTCATACGCATCTACAGTCATGTTTCCTTGCTCCAGATGTAGGAACTGAGAGTAGAGCGCATTCCTGACAGTAGACGAAAAGTACTTCTTATTGAAGTATTCTAGAAACTGCTCCTACATCTACTTCTTGTCGATGCTGCGCTCCATAGAGTCCCACCAGTGATGGGCATTACTTTTCAATTGGGCCCTCACTGCGGTCATCCAAAGGTCCATAGGTAGCTGGGAAGCCTCCAGTAACATCTCCGTGTTGGCGAGATCTCCTCTGCGTTCTCGTGGCCCGAAAAGGTATCCGGACCCATCTGACGAAACCCTCAAATTATACCAGCTGGCTAAACAGGTACAAGTGCTGGTGCTGGGGTAGGTGGCCTCTCTAGAACTGCCATCAAGCTCTGTCTCATAGTCTCGGCCTGATGCCACTACGTCTGCATCATGGCCTAAAAAAACTAGAATATCTGTGGTTGTCCCTCTGACTGTGGTATCTGAGGTAGAAATGGTGGAGGTGGCGGCAATGGGACCTCCGACTGCGCTGTAGCTGTCTTCTGAGACGTTGGCCTCTCGGGCTGCGGCATCGGCGTAGCCCTCGAAGTCTGACCCTCGAGGTATTGTGTCGGGACAGTCTGTGAAGTCTGGCCCTCGTGCTTCTGCTTCGGATCGTCCTGAGAAGTCTGGTGCCAGTGTATCAACGGGGCCTGTGGTGGTGGATGCTCTCCAGGTGGTCCAAGGGATGTATCCTCCCTCTGTGCGGTGGCAGATAGCGCAATGGCACCGTATGCCTCGCGTCCGCTACGCAAGTTCATCTCTCCGCAAGAGATATAACTACATTAAAAGAGTACGGGAATAAACAAACAAGATGCATATATTCAAGTAATTAAATATGAAGGAGGTTCAAAGTCGGTAGTCAAGGTGGATGAGATCTAATAATTTCTATCATATTGCAGGCTCGCTGGGCATGATACCATACTGCAAGCGATAACAGAGGACCTGCACGGGCCACCACTAAAACCATGTCACGCCCCAGTTCTAAAATACACGGGACCAGGCTACGTGGCAATGGTTAGCTAATACGACTTCGAAGGATTTTCTAATTTAATGGACCCGACGGAGCGTATTACGCTGTCCTAAAATACTATAAAGTCGAATATGCTAACATGCAGCAGGTAAATATCTAATCTCATCCACAAAATATAAATAAAAAGTGCTAAAATAAATACTGAAAATAAGTACGAAGTCTGGAGGTCATAATACAACACAAATAAGTCTGATAGGAACAAACCCATTGAATATAATACTGAAATAAAAGTACGAAAGGACAGATAAGAATACTAGACTAGAACATTGACTAGCTAGATAAAGATGCTCTAGCTCAAGGCAGCAGTGTACCCAAAATCACGAAAACTCCTCTAGAAATGCCTCAAAGTCCTCAGACACGAATTTGGTCTCCACTCCTGCTCCGTAGATGGTCGGGTACAAGTGCTCGTCCGGATCTGGAAAGGAACCAGGTCCTCAGAGGGACATAACAAGATACAAAAAGTACATGCCATAAAGTAAATACTGTGTAAACTCGAGGGTGAACTAACCAGCTAAGTAAAATGCACTTGAAGACAACCTTGGTACGTATGGGTAGGTAAAAGGTATAAAGTGTAGCGTCAAGCCAGAGGCTAAGTACCTGGCATTAGCTGTAAACTGGATGCCAGAAGTATATGCTGACTACATCATCGATCATGATAGTACGCAGCTAGTAACCTCTGCCGGATGTATCGACAAGTATATACGCCCATAACCGGGTAGCACATAGCCCATAACCGAGTAACACATAGCCCATAATCGGGTAACACTGAGGCTCACGACCCCGTAGTTTACTCTGAAACTACGGTAGCCAAATGTCTATCCCATACGCCTACTAATTGTCTTTTCCGCCCAATGCCAATGTACAAGTCGCAAATACGACATGGACATCTCGTACTATAATGCAAGTCACTAAAGAAATATACAACTATGTTAAATACGGTCACACGTGCTGCTCATACCGATGGCCAGTCAAGTATGAAGCTCGCGTCCCTACATGAACTCACTTTGTGACGTGCAATGATACGTGTCAACACCTGGGGAGTCATAGTGATAACTCATCAACTTTAGGTGCGTCCACTAGACACTAGGTCAACACAGGTCCTAACGTCAATGCCTTCGTCGACTGCATCTGAGTCATTCTCGGACGCACACAGTTATATAATATTAAAGAAATAAAATATGCGAACTATAATAACTGAATTTAAACAGTACAACAAGGCAAGGTATACTTTTCTGGAACTCCGATGTGAACAAGTAAGAATCCGGAACCCGCAGCCAAGGTAGAACCGTATTGGGTGCCTATAAATATATAACAATAAATATCAATCACTATATTATACTACGCTAAGCAAGCACAAGAGTTCAACATACGCAACGTCAGGAGTCATGTAGAGTCTAGACCAAACAAGCGTTCTAACTAAGTAGGTTGGCTAATGTTGACTAGTCAAAGGTCAAGAAAGTAGGTGTACACTTAGTCTACTAGTCCCACAATAGTTACAAGTCATCCTAAGATATAATTTCTCATATGTCACAATCGCGATCACAACTAGAATTCGTGTAGGTGCTAAGTTGCACCTCTAACACATAGATTACTAGTGTTCTCTCTCTAGATTTTCGTGCACAAGTATATAAAATATATCCTCAAATATTGTGCACAACAAGTCAACTAGCTACTATGCTATTAGTAAGTGTTTATAACTCAAAATATCATGTACTAACTATTAAGTTAAGGTGTATACTATATATATATAAAATTATCCTCGCATCCTCTAAATATATAAACCATCATCGACCATAATTCTTATACACTTGCACACAACAATAAGTGCACATAACAATTTTACATCCATTTTAACTTGTTACACTAGCATGGCCCTATTCATATATCAAACTAGTGTATAACCTAGACAACACCCACATATACTAGCAGTTCACTAATACTTAAACTAAACATCTGATCAAGTAATAATCTAAAATTTAGAGTTAAAATTTGGTTAAACAAGTGGTGGATAGTGTCAAGGCAAATGATTATATATATATATATATATATATATATATATATATATATATATATATATATATATATATATATATAAGAAGATAGGGTGAAGAGGAAGAGGAGAGCAATACCTAGGGTTCAAGGAAATGGAGGGAAGCTAAGGGAGAGGGTGCTCGTCTAGGAGGGGGGCGGGTGCTCGGCCTGCGGCCCGTGGACTGCCGGTCTCCGACGGGTGGAGGGGGTGCTCCGGCCAGCAAGGCTGCACAGCAGCAGCAGCAACGGCAGCGGCTTGCAGGGTGGTGGTAGTTGGTGGTCGATGAGGTGATGGGGGTGGTGATGGGGGTGGAGCTCGATGGTAGTGTTGAAGGGGACCGTGGTGGTGGTCGAGATGAGGGGAGAGGAGGTCGTGTGGAGGAGGAGAAGGTGGTGGTGATGATGGCTTAGGCTGGTGGTGGTTCTGGAGGTCGAGGGATGGAGGAGAAGACAGCTCAGGGGTGGTGACGTGAGGAGAGGAAGGAGGTGAAGCTCGGGTGGTCGTGGGTGATGGTCAGAGAAGGTCGAGGAGGAGGCTGCTGGGGGAGGAGGTCGTTTGGAGGAGAAGAATGTGGTCTTGGGTTGACAGTCGGAGGAGACCGTGGTGGTGGTGATGAGGTGATTGTGAGAGAAAGAAGGAGGAGATGAGGGAGGTGGTTGTTGATGGTGGTGGTCGTCGTGAGAAGAGGGAAGAGGTTGGCTGTCGATGGTAGTGGCGGTCGTGAGGAGAGGGAGGAGGTCGGCTGTCGATGGTTGGAGGAGGAGGAGGAGGAGGAGAGGAAGTTGCTGATGGTGTCGGGTGGAGGAGGAGAGGAAGGAGGTAGTTGTGGTTAGGGTTTCAGTTTTTGAATGGAGGTGGTGGTGGCTGAAATTTTTGGAGAGAGGGAGAGAGTTAATGAAGGTGAGAGAGAGAGAAGGAGAGCATGGGGATTAGGGTCGGCTACATACCTATTTCTAGGGATGGGGGAGGGATTCTCATGAGGGAATGAGTGGTTGGGATGGGGTTAATTTTGAATGGAGGGTGGTGATTGGATGTAGGTGTAAAGTGTTGTGTTGTACACACAAAAATGGAAAAAAAAAATGGGTGACTCGTCAAAGTATGAAGGAGGGCTTTCTTCATTGTTTTGCTCCAATGAGAGGTTGACACCTAGTTGCTTATTTGCACAAAGTCCCCCAACAATTTGGAAATTGCACAAACAAAGGAGAATTATGATAGGATGAGGAAAAACACCATGTTTGGTGTGTTATAGTGGATTAAAATGGTCTATGGTATTTTGTATGAACCTTGAGGGTGTGAGTGGAGGTTTGGGTTGGTGTTGGATCTAGTTTTGGGTTATGTTGAGTCATTGCACCAATTTAATTAAAATTTGTGTCAATGGTGTTCTTTAATTAATTAAAAGTGCATATAATTTAAATTGGGTGGGGCACAAGTATCATGGACGTAGAAGACTCAGAGTAAATTATTATCATAAATTTGGTTGCACAAAATGGGTCGAGGTTGTGTCTCCAATTTCGATTGGAACGGACAAAGATGCAAAGTTGGATTTATTTGGATTTTAAAAATAGATATTTGTAACGAATATTGTGCGACTAAAATAAAACATATGAGAGGGTATTTATAAGTTACACAAAGGTCAGAATGGAAGGCTGGCACGTCTAGGTCAAGTGTGTAAAATTTGTTTGAAGGCAGAAGCTAGAGTAGAGCTCCAAACATTGAAGCAACGGTAAGGTACATCAAGGGAATTAAATTAAAAGAGGCAAATTAATAAGTCCATTAAATAATTAAAAAGTAACCCTAAATGAATCATAATCCTAGATTTGGGTCAGGGGTTTTACAACGATGTAGTAATGAATTTAGTAAGAAGATGGCTCAAAGGGCACCTACACCAACTTATATATAGTAAGTGTCACACCCTGTTCCAGATTTCGTATTCCTGTATTTTTGGTATTTAATTTTATTTTATTTTATGGTGTTTGCCTATTTTTGGTGCATGTATATTTTATATTATATATTGTATCTTGAATTTTATCCTGTAGCGGAGACCACCCGAGACCAGTAATAGACCCGTGGCTTTGCCACTGACTCATGCTAGGACCCGTATTTAGATTTGAACTCTAGTTTGGCCATTTGGGTTGAACCCTTGAGCCCATGAACCAAACCCCCCCAACTTTTGCCTTTACTGTATATATATATATATATATATATATATATATATATATATATATATATATATATATATATATATATATATATATTTATATGCTCTTCTCTCTTCTCTCTTTCTTCTTTTTCTTCTTCTTCTTCTTCTTCTTCTTCTTCTTCTTCTTCTTCTTCTTCTTTATTTTCACTTTCTTTCATCCTTGCTCCCTTCTCCCTCACCCCGTGCATCTCTCCTAGCCCAACCCTAGCACTAGACCTAGCTAGGAAGAGGTCGTTGGACTCTTAGACAAGTACATCTTGTTCCATGATGAAACCTTGATTTTCAGATTTTTTATATATATGTTGTTTTAAAAAAATGTGTTTGATGAAAAATATTTCCCATGTGTTCCTCATCATTTTTAGTTCTTGGTATTTTTGGCTTTGATTGACATATTTTAGTAGATCTGAGTTTCAAGTTAGGGTTTTCTATGTGTTTTATGAGTTTTCTTTGGTATTGATATATTAAAACATGTTATTTTCAAAAACCAGTAGTTCCATATGACAGAGCATTTGATTTCGTGCGGTTTTGAACTTTGGTTTGCTTGATTTGGACTTAGAATGAAGATTTTATGAAGGAAACAAATTTTTTTTGTTTTGAGCATTCGACTATGGCTGAAACTGCTGTTGGAGAAGACGAAGTTTTCATGTAGCCAACGACTTATGCGGCCGAGAGTGCTATGCGGCCCGTGAAGGTTATCCGGCTTGAGCTCCTTGCCGCATACTGACATCATGCGTCCATCTTGTTGGATGCATGACTGCTTATTTACACAATATTCTGGGACTAAGTCCTTGAACTCCTTGTGTATTCACTCGCTGAACGAATGAAAAATTTGCTAAGTCCAAAGAACATCCATGCTGCCAAGAGACCTATGCGGCAAACAATTCATGTGGCCATGAGCTGTTTCCTTTGGACGCATGACTCTGAACTGTTTGGCACATATTTTTATGATTCTTGTCTTTATCTCCCTGACACTTTATGCCATGTCACATCTATCACTTTTAGTCACTTCTCTGACACGCATTAATGACCCATCACTCAGCACTTGCCTCTAGGAGTGAGTCCATGTAACCAGTGGGCGCATGCGGTCAGTGGATGCATGCAGCCAGAAATCCTTGTACGCATTTTGTGTTTCTTTTAATTATGTTCATTTAATAATTCTTTTTAGTGATTATTACTGTGTGCTTCCTTATGTTGATACAAGTTTATGTTACCAGACAAGTTTTGCATATAGTTCACGAGACAAGTTTATGTACAAGTTTACAATCCTCACGACACCATGAAGATGTTTGTATATGAAATCTATTGCATTTGGCATCGGGCAATCGAGTGTGAGTATTGCCCAATGTATCGCGTGTCGCGAATACGATATCTCGTGAAAAGATCGTACTCGTGACTCGTCATTCTAGGGAGTTCTCAAGTATCCACGACTCGAGAACTCAAAATAATTAAACAACATCAGATTTACCTAGATCATTGGGAGGAAAGAATATTGCGCTATCGGCTACCCCGATCTCTAAGGGCCCCATGCATCATGGACCAACCCTGCTAGGCAAGGGCTCCATGACTGACCAAGTTTATGCGTGTTGCGGCACTTACAAGACACGTTTATATACAAGTTTATGTTTATAAAACAAGTTTATGATCGCAAGTTTAAGTTTATGCTTACAAGTTTAATTTCTGTGTATGACAAAGTAACAAGTTATATTGTAGTGATGTTGAATGTGCATTTAAGTTTACTCGACAAGCGTACCCTTGGCCATCCGGGTTGACTGCAGTGCCGGTGGTAGAAATATTCTTAAAATATGCATTTAGTAATTAAGGCATGTGACAATCCTAGCTATTTAATTGTAGTAAGCCGTAGAGCTGTTTGGCCGTGCAATGAATGTTGTTACTTTCATTTATAGCTCGTTCTTCTAGTTTTATTTCTATAGGCGCGTGGTTAGAGTGCATAGTTCTGCTCGGGTGAAGGACTACAACCCCGGTCCTTATTTGGTTTTAGGGTTGTGGTCTCGATCCAGAGTGGGTCCTATGTCCTCTTGCCACTCGTCGCCTTATTTTCCTTTATAACACTTGCTATCAGTTCTCCTTTATAATACTTTATAACACTCTTTTCAAGGTGATATTGTTGGTCTATCACCTTGAGCTCCTTTATGGTACTTGTTGCTTGGGTTTTTGACCCCTCTGGTTTTGTATGGCCAGATTACCCCGAGGATAATCAGGATCCACCACACTTCTAGAAAGATGGCTCGCACTCGTAGGACTCCGGCCGAAGCTCGCGAGTGGGTTTCCTTCCTCCACCCCTCACCGTGTTATATCTTTTGTGGTATTTTTAGCAAGAGACAGTGTTAGCCCCTTATTTTGAGATCACTTCTTTGACTTCGATATATATTAGACCATGGCTGATATATTTGATCATGTATAATTATACTCTGTTAGTGCATCATTTTGTATTCACTAGCTTCATGATCATATCTGGTATGTAATTTGGGACGCCTTTTTTACTTTCATACATAATATACTCTTGTACTTGATGTTGATGGATTGAGATACTGGGATTTGTCGGCCTTAGGACTGACGTCATAACATGCTAGAGTCCACCCATTTATTTTCTAGACAACCTTAGCACATTGCAGCTTACTTTAGTATTCTGTAATGTGTGGTTAGCCATGTCAGTCCTTGTATTTATCCACTATTCTGGGAGTGGGGCATGATAGTAAGCCTTAGTAATCAAAATGGCAATACTGAAGTTTGAATCATAGATCAAAAAATATATTGAGAGAGCTATTACCATGAGACCAACTAGTTTACTTATTATTTTTTCAAATAAATGTATTATTTTCCAATAATTACTTTTCTGTTTTCTCCAAATGATAATGTTTCTTCTTGCCTTGTTTGACTGTAAAAAAAAAACGACAAGGAGGTTATTCAACTAGTTTTTTTGTTAATTTTTTAAGAAGATTTCTGATTGATAAAATCGTTATCCGAGAAAAAAATTAATAAAATTCGAAGATTTTCCATTTATCCGTTCAAGAGGCCTTACTTTCAAATCCCGTCTAAGGTCCCGAGAATTCTCGGACCAGCCCTACTTTTGAGTATTGGTGTGTATGTGTGTGTGTGTGTGTGCGCACGCGCATGCGTGTATATATATATATATATATATATATATATATATATATATATATATATATATATATATATATATATATATATATATATATAACTACCACATTCCACCATAGGAGTATTTTGGTAATTTTGCATGTTGGTAAATTTTTTATATATTATTTTATATTAATAATTGTCTAGAATTATATTAGTGTTAGTTAGTGGCTAGCTAATTAGAATTTGCAAGTGTTAGTTAGTACTAATTATTGTTATTATGACTTTAGTAATTAGAATTAATTAAGTTTAGTTGTCATGAAGAGAATATTTCTCTTAGTTATAGAGATTTTTTTCTTTAGTTAATTAGATTCCATTCATGACAAATGGAGAGGAAATTTTTTTATATTTTGGCATGACCAAACCTTACTATAAGAGATAAGTTCAATTTAGGGCTCATCCATTCATTTAATTTTACTCATTAGCCTCATTTTTTTTCAAAGCTTCTTCTTCTCCAAACAAACCCAATTTCCTACCAATTTTACTCAATCCACTTTCAATTTCACTCATTCTCACCATCATAAAGGTCTAAAGCATTGGAGATCACAAGGAGATCCATAGGAGATCGTGTCCGATTTATCCCTTCCGTGTTCAAATTCGGAATTCTCCATAGATGCTACCAAAATACTAGGTAATTCTCTCAATTTTATCAAATTTATGGTTAGAAACACCCAATGGTCATGTATGAGCCTTCTCATGGTTAGATTTGACTTCCTAATGGTAGATCTAGGCACTAGAAGCCCTCAATTTGGTAGATCTAAGTTGGTATCATAATTTTGTGGCTCAATTTGGAAAAAATCCTAATTTTGTCCATTACGTGTGTGTATTGTGTCCTAATGAGGACTATTGATGTTTATTTGATCGTGTGAATGTGTTCTTGTGCCCAAAATTGGACACGTAGAGTCCGTATCATGATACGCCATTGTTCGTCATTAAATGAGTTTGTGTAAAATTTTGTATTTAAGGAACGAAGAAGAATACAAAGAATCTTAAACAGAATTTTCTAAGTACAATATTTTGTTTTGGGGCATGGCAATGGACAGGGAGTGCTATGACGGCTCATTTACTCCGTTGATTATCCGACGCAGGACGAAAAAGTTTATGCTCTTTCTTTGCTTGGCTCTGTATGTTCTCTATTCCTTCTCTCCCTCTCCGTGTCTCCCTTTTTGGGCAGGCCATCCGGGTATATATAGTCATCCTTGGGCGCGCATATATTTTGGGCCGCATGGATGCTGGAGGGTGTCACGTGTACCTTCTTAACAAGGTACATCTGTAACCGTAAGCAGGCCTAGCTGACACGTAGTCTTCATGAAATCTGGGATGCATGTGGCCCGAGGCACATGGGATGCTTGGAGTCTGGGATGCATGGGGCCCGAGACACATGGAACGCATGGAGTCCGGGGTGCATGGGGCCAGAGGCACTTGGAACGTATGGAGTCTGGGACGCATGGGGCCAGAGAAGCATGTAACGCATGGAGTCTGGGACACATGAGGCCCTTATTGTGCTGTCCACGTGGCGCTGCATCCCATCGAGAGTAATATTCTGCGCTGACGTGAGACTTAAGTCGTTTAGTCTGTTCACGTCTTTTAGGGCATTTAGAAGATCCTTTTGTCAGGATTTTATGCCCGACGTGATATTGTTGACATAATGTCATGTCAAGTCTATCTGCAGCCAAAATTATTTTGGCTGATTGGGACGCATGAATATTGCCTTATTGGGCCGCAGGGTGACTCTGTGGCCTGATCTCTTCCGCGCTTTACTTTGGGGCGCATAGCTTGTTGGTCGCATGGATGCATACTTTTTACGCTTCTACAGGATCCCCTTCAAAGTTTTTAAACTGTCAAGTTTGAAATACTTTGAATAAGAAGCATGGAGGAAAAGCAGTTTGGTCGCATGGACGTTGGGCCGCATTGACGAGTGCTTTCTGGTTGTCACTTCTGCATTTAACTGACAGATTTATTTCGATCTTGGAGCGCATCTCCTTTTGGATTCTGACACATCTCCTGACACGGATCCCAAGTTTGACGGTTACGAAGGTAAGGCCATCTCGAGAACCAAACCGTCTACCGTAGAGACGGACAACTGGACGCGAAAACTAAGGGGGCCGCCATTATATCTTGGGCAGCCTATAAATATGAGTCTCGAGGGAGGGAGGAAAACTTTTTAGCCTTGCTGAGTTCTCCTCTCTCTTTATCTGCGACTCTTTCCCTGCTCCGATCTCCTTCTCCGACCATCTGCCATGGCGCCCAAGGCTTCATCCTTTGATCCCACGAAGAATAACGACAAGGAAAAGCGCCCGGCTTCCACACCTAGCACCATGGAGACTTTTTTTATCTTTTCATGAGGATGTTCAGACGCCCATCCCAGGTAAGATTGGGGGGGGGGTGAGAAGGAGTACAGACGTCTGGACGCTTCGTGTATGGTCTGTCATATGTTTAGAACGCGTGCGAACCCGTCCATATGACCATGCCGCATATTTTATACGCGGGTCTTACTTTAACACATGCGTTAGTCTCATATCGACCGCATGGAGGTCTTGTTGTGACTCAGCCGCATGGAGGTCCTGTTCGTGACTGGGCCGCATGAATCATATGCGTCCTTTTTTGTGCCCAAGTTTATTTCTGATGTACATGTCATCCCGAGGGCTCTAACCGTCTTCTTATCTATGGTTTTGCAGTGACTTTACCCATGGCTCCCTCAGGGGAGGCATTTGTGTGTCATACTCAGGCCGCATTGGACGTAAGGTTCGACCCTATAGTGATAAATATCCAGGTCCAGATAAATAAGGGTCAGTCAGAGGCGAGGATAAAGTTAATAACGGACTAGTCTTTGTTCTTTCTGCTTATCCAGTTGAACTCTGGGCCAATTGAGGGTTCGAGGGGTGTCTCTCACTTGAAGCCTATCTTCCTGTTTGGGGATGCTCTCACTATCTCAGATGCTAAGGTAGTGAAAAAAAAGGAGAGCTGGGCCTTCTTCTCTGGCGGGATAAAGATACATATACCTATGATGGAGCGCCACCTGCCTTTGTCGGCCTTCAATATGGTGTCCCTCTCAAGGAAGATGTTGGAACCCTGAACCCAGACCAAAAGGGAGCCCAAGTCGGCCGTATTCGCTATAACTCTAAACTAAAGAGGGAAGCGGCAACTAAGGAATCGTTTTCTTATTCTCTTTGTGGGTTGGAACCTAGCGCCTTCACGAGTGAGATGTGGTCGAATGTTCGTATCTATGGGGCTGACACTTTTCTGACCCAACTCGTAAATAAATGGTCCTATCCAAATAAAGGGAAGATATGCTTGCTCAACTGGCTGCATCATTCGTCTTCTTGGGTAAATTTGACCCTATAGGTGCTTGAGAAGTACGAGAAGTCCCTGAGGAGGCCAAACTCTACTACGCCATAAGGGGTTCCTGCTGCGGTTTGGAGAAGAATCCGAAGTTGTTCGTGGCTTTGACCACCGGGACCTTCTTTACTCCTGGTGGAGAGATGTCACTTGCCCTCCATGAGATGTACGATATTTCGCAGTTGCCCTAGGGCAGTGAGCCGCATGAGGAGTACACGCCCGATAATGAGGAATTCGAGGAGTTGAAGAAACAACATCCGGGGTTTTCTCGCAGTGTACTAGAAATTGTTGTGCCATCACAGCACTTGCCATCAAATTCAAAGAAGAAGGACAGGAGCATAGAGGGGATGTTACCCCATACCACGGCTTGGATCCATTACCTCTTCGATATCGAAGCTTCGGGCTAGGTCATCGTTCGGAGCCCTCAAACCCCGAGTAGTATCGATGATCTAGTGCACGGTACTAAGAGAACGATCGCGCCTGGTGAAGTATTTGGTAGCTCCAGTGATACCTTCAGCTACTTTTACCAGGACACCCAGCCGCTGTATGATAAGGCTGTGTTGGCTGGGGTTTTGATGATATGGCTGCAAACTTGTGTAGTCCCAGGGGGTTCCAGGTCGATCGAGAGGGCTAGCCGCAACTCATCCTTCTCGTTGTGAAGTTAGTTTTTGGCCATCAGTTAGCTTTACTTCCAGCGATGGTCTGCAACATCCATCGCGGGCTCCATACTTTTACGAGCAAAGTGATGGCCCTTGGCGGCGCTGGAGATTTCAACCCGGTTGAGATGCCTTATCATTATTTAATGGGTTGACTGTTAATTCACTACCCATATTTGATGCATCCTAGAGTTGAGGGGACGACGACAGAGGCTGATACTTTTATTCGCCAGAATGGTGGGATGCCCTAGGTTCATACTGAGGTTTCCGCCTGTCGGTATACACTCGCCTGCGTACGGACTATTCCTTCTTCATCTCGGTCGCAAAGTTTACAGATGACGAGGTGAATAGGGTTCAGTGTAATGGTGATGTTGACCGTCAGGTTCTGTTCCCGAAGCTCTTTTGCTGGTTACTTTCCATCCAACCTTCCCATTTGGTATATCGGAACTGGAACCTCGTCTTCTTGGAACCTTACCTGCCGAGTAGGTTTGCTCGTCAGTTCGGGTATAGCCAGCTCATGTTGAGCAATCCAAGCCCATGTCTTGGTTTTGAAGGTAGCATTCTTGATGGAGCCCGAGCCTGGGATTACTACTTTGCCACCAATACTCAGGTCCGGTTTGCCATACCCGATGCTAAATTTCCAGCGCATATCCTCCATGCAGCGGCTATCTTTCATGTGGCCGTGAATGCACCTCCACCTGGCTTTGACCAGGATACTAGCTTCATCGTGGGTAATAAGCTGGACCCCTGACGCAGGGAACCCAAGAAAGGTCGAGGAAAAGGCAAGGGGAAGGCGGTGCTTGTCGATTCCGACTCCACGATGGGGGAAGAGAATGCTTTCTATGACCCCTCGCCTCTAGTGGACTCTCTAATGAAGTGCCGAGTTTCTCCGGTACTGAGCCTTCCGTCCAAAAGGAGAAGGCAGGAACCATCCGTGGGAGCGGGTTGCTGTCAAGGCCCCTGTGCCGCCTGGGGCCGAGGAAGAAGGAACATAAGAAGAGGAGGAGGTAGGACCCCTGGTTCTGGTGGCCTTTGACCGAGAGCTTATTCCAGACGTGGAGGCGGCATTCGTGCGACCTCTTAATTTAATTCTTCTCAGTCGCCTCTATAAATATTTTTCTTCTGGTCAGTTTAAAAACTAGTAGACACAGGAGGAGAGGGACCGACCCCAGTGGTCTACGGCCGCCGAGGTTTCTTATGCGCAGCCAGATGAAGAGATTGCTTCTCCAGGGTTTGAGGCCGCAAAGCCTGTTCCCGAGGGCTCTGGTGGTTATGCCCTGGGGGATTCGCTTATGGAACTGGCCTCCCCCATCTTGGTGGATGACTTGAATAATCTGGATGAAGTTCAGACTGCACTGGACGAGCTTCAGGTCCCGTTGTCTTCTCCGAGTATGTTATTTTGTAACTTTTCTTTAGAAGGAATTTTCTGGCTTCAGCTTCATATTCTTCGGACGAAGTTAATTATTGGTTGTTCTGGTTCTAGAGACCCTACATCTCCCCTAAAGGTCGTAGACGTGACCGCGGAGGAAGACATCACGGAGAAAGAGGGTAGTGAGCTTCTTAGGGGAAGGTCTGAGTCCCTTCTTCGCTTTTCTGGAGGCGAGAAATATCCTGCTGTGCCTTCTTCTAAGGCTGTGACGGAGGAGGTTCCTGTTGTTGCAGGCCCTTCTGGCATGGCAGCTGCTCTTCCAACTGTTGTCACTGGGGTTCTGCGGCTGAGGCCTCTTTGGACAACGGGATAGTAAGCCGCCGCGATGAGGTCCTTGAGTTTGCTGGGTCACCTTCTGAAGTTGCCGCGACTCGGTCTAAGGATGGTACAGCAGTGAGAGCCGATGCATCAAGGTGCCCCATTACTTCTGTCCTCAGTCTTTGTACTACTCCGGCGTCCGTGGTTCAGCTGGCGGGTATCCAGGCACTTCGTGCATCCATGAAAGATTGGATCGCCGACATGACTGCTGGTTTCCCCTCTACTGCTGCTTCTCCTTCGAGGTTTTTGAACATCGTTGTGCCTCCTACTGCACCTGTGGCCTCTTCTTCAATCCCACCATCTCTGACTCCAGCCACATTAGAAGAGATTGACGAGAATGTCAAGCTCTCCATTCAGAGCTTTCACATGTTCTTGAAGCAAGGGATCGAGAGCGTATTGGAGCACAATAAATCTTTTGCCTGGGCAAGGTACTTTGTCGAGGGCCAGGTCCACTCTTTGAGGGGCATCCCGGTTTCGAACAAATGGTCGACTTTCTGGGCCATAAACTGGTAGAGGTGGAGAAATGCCTAGCGGATCTGCGACAGTACCAGCAGGCGGATATGGGAATGCTAATATCCCATAAATATAATAAATTCTTAAAGAAGGTGGCGACAGAGAAGGCCTTCTTCACTTTGTATATGGAGTATTTGTAGCATGATCTCCGTAATTTGTAGAAGAGACGTGATCGATTGGGTAATCTCAGAGAAGAGTGCCTTTCCCGGCAACATGATCTGACAGAGATGATCAGAAAGCTCCAGGTCAAGCTTGACACACAGGGTAATAGGCTGCGAGAGGCCTGTCACGACCCGCACCCAGAAAAAATCGGGCATGAGTCGTGGGTACGTCCAGCCTACGCCGCAGCATCGGCGGTAGAACGCTGTCTAGGTCAACTATCTAGATAACTCACAAAAAAAAATCTGCCATGACCTCTCCAAAAGGAGGGCAACCACGCAATCAATATATAAACCTGTTAAGATCTCAACTCCAAACAGAGGAGCAATATCATAATGATAATCTCAAGTACTCAATCACGAGTCTAAGCACGATAAGATAACACAGAAGGCTAACAACTCCAAAGTCTAACCAACAACAACTACTACCACAACCACAACATCAATAATAATAATACATCATCCAAAATAATATACAAACAAGGTCTCAATCCAAAACCGGAGACAAATCCGGTGCTAAAAACTAATAAAAACAACAAGGTCTCAGTGATCCCGGCTACCAACTCGGAAATCACTCCTAAACTAGAGGGTCCCTGTCTGCACCATCGACAGGCTCAGGTCCATAAAACGTCGGACACCAATCCTCCGGATACTCTGAAAAATATGTCCAGTCAGGACTGGAGCAAGTACATCTCTAACAGCAGTTCCATTTAAATGATAAAAACTATAAAACAGTTATAGCAAGTAGCAAGAAGAATGAAGCAAGTATGAAACAAAAAATATATAAATCACTGGTGCATAAAGGTAAAGATGCATGGATATCAGAGCAAGATAGTAATAACTACAAGATACAGGAAATCTAAGCTAAGATCAAGTCCGTGCACATGAACGTGTAGTGAGTCCAGCATAAAATACATGTAGTGAGTCAAGTCCAGAAACATGTAAGTGAGACAAGTCAAGAAATGCATGAGAGTCCAGACTATAAAGAATGAACTCGGTGTCTTTGAAATACTTGTTTTGACATATAAACGGCTAGGGGTAAGTACGGCTCACCGCGCACTGGGTGCGCGGCTGCTATCATTCCAGATTAGACCAGAGGGAGTGATTCCTGATAATTCCAGATAGAAATATTTACATGTCTACTCGAGTATTTTCCCGCCCCGACTAATACAAGTGGATCCAAGACCCAACACGCAAATCAAGATGAGTCCAGCCTGAACATGAATGATGCCTGTAGTGATGCCTGTAGGTGATGCCAGTAGTGATTCCAGAATAGAGGCCAAAAACATGAAATGTACGTATCGCAAGTAAATGAATCCAGAAATACCAGTTAGTGTCCCATGTTGTGCCAGAATAATTATATGATACTATACTAGAAGCTGAATCATAATAATCATCAGATAATAAAAACTATCAGAGAATGTACTCGCTTGACGTCCTGAGCAACTGGCGATCCGAACTGGTGTCGCAAGGACCTAATATAAAAAGCAAGGTTAAACAAGGTTCTAATGAGTTAAACAGATATAAAATAACTAAAAATAGGCTTCTAGGGTCGTTCTAGGTCAAACGGATCAAACCGGTAAAATCTGGGTCAAAAAGTCAACTCTAGGTCCAAAAAGTCACCTCTGGGTCAAAACTAGGTCAAAAGTTGACTTTGGCGGTCAACCGAGTCAACTACGGTCAAGTCTAGGTCAAACTAGGGTGTTCCTAAAATTCTAGGTCAAACCGAGGTCATTAAGCTAGAAAACTCACAAACTCGCCTCCTTGAGATACCGGGATACCCTCGGTATCCGATACCTCAACCTAGGCTACGCACCCCGCCTATACCCTCTAAAACCTATGCTAGCACACGTAAATATATACATATAAGCATATAAAAATCACTCCAATACTATTCCTAGGCTATTGCTCAAAAACCCCGCTCGAAACTCAATACCTTGGTTATCTTAAGGTATTGAGATACCTCGGTATCTCAAGGTATTGAGATACCGCTCTAAACTCAACCCGACTACCCCTCTAGCTAACTAACTATGCATAAACATATATATCTAGCTATAATCTAGGCTAAAATATAGATATCTAATACATATAGGCATATACCTAGGTATCTACATACATATATATAAATATACATATCCACGAACACATATACATATTACCTTACTTTACCTTACCTATACGTATATATTTACATCTATATCTAGTTATATCTAAACTATCTATCTAGCTATATGCCTATCTATCTATCAATCTATATCTTATCCATCTATCTATGTATCTAATATCTATTTATCTATGTACCTATCTATCTATCTAACATCTAGCTATCTATCCATCTACTTATCTATCTATCAAACTATATATCTATATACAAGCCCTCTCTCGCTACTGCGCTAAGCTAGGCCTCGCCACGCTTGCGTAAACGCCATGCCCTGCTGCCGCGCTTGCTGCTGGAGCTGCTGCTGCTGCTTCTGCTGTTGCCGCGGCGCTGCCTCGCTCGGGCGAGCTGCTGCCGCGGCGCTGCCTCGGCGCTGCTGCGCGCTGGAACTGCTGCTGCTGCTGCAGGCCGCGCTGCAGCGAGCTGCTGCCGCGGCGCGCTGCCGCTGCTGCCGCGGCTCTGCTGCGCCCGCGCGCTCTGCTGCAGCCTGCTGCTGATGCTTCTGCTGCTGCCGCGGCGCTGCCTCGCTCGAGCGAGCTGCTGTCGCGGCGCTGCCTAGCTCTGCTGGCTGCTGCAGCGGCTGTGTGCAGTCCGCTGCCTCGCTCTGCTGCACCCAGACACAAGCACACACACACACACGACCACACACACACAATCACACATACACAGACACACACACACACTCAAACACATCTCAACACACACACACATATAATTATATATATATATATATATATATATATATATATATATATATAAACACACACATATATATACACACACATATATCTATATATATCTATACATATACACACTCACACACACTCAAACATATATATATATATATATATATATATATATATATATATATATATATATATATCATCACACACACTCACACTCACACACCCTCACACACACACTCTCACACACACTAGCACACACTCTCACAAACACACAACCACACACACAAACACTCCTACATATATATATAAATATATATACATATACACACATACATATACTCCTATATATATATCTATAAATACTCACTCACACTCACACACACATACACTAGCACCAACACACTCACACAAGCACTCACCTACACACATACACTAGCACTCACTAACACACTCACAAACACATAAAAACACACATTTAAATATATATATATATATATATATATATATATATATATATATATATATATATATATATATATATATATATATATATATATAGAAACACACACAAATATATATACATATATATATATATAAACACAACACACACGCAACACACAACACAACGCACACAACGCCCACAACGCTCACCAACGCGCGCCCAACGACCCCTACACGCCCAAATACCTATAAATATATAAAATATAGCCCAAAAATTCTAGCACACACTCTCCAATACTAACCCAACGCGCGCACAAGCCCAAAACTAGGAAACCACGCCGAAATGGCCGTTCGGTCATTTCGACGAACACGCGATGTGCGGTTCGGAAAACCTCCTGAAACGCATACCAAACCAACTCAGAATCGTCCCAAAATTTACCCACGGGTCCTAAACGATGCCTAGATCCTAGAAAAAATACTAACGCGTCGATTCTAGGTCCGTGGCGGAAATGCGCACGCACTTAGAATCGGCGACGACGAAAAGCCCCAAATTCGCCCGAAACGCCCGTTTCTCCGCGACACGACTTCCCGTGTCCGAACGGAGATACGCACTCACCCTCAAGACATCCGACAACGTCTACCTAGGTCCGTCTAACCTAGGGCATCACCTAAAATTGGGCCAAATTTGGATTCCACCCGAAATTGACACAAAACCTAGTGTTAAAGTCTCTAAACCCAACCAAACTAGTTCCAACTTCCTCCCACGGGTAGCCTAAGGGTCTAAAAAGGTTCTTAACTATTAATTACACTATAAAATAGTAATTACAAGGGGAAAATTAGGGTTTACCTCTTGGGAGTTGGAATTCCAAGCCAAAGTCTCCAAAATGCTCTAAATCCTCCAAACCAAGCTTCCAAGCTCCCAAATCTAGTTCCAACACCAAATCTAAGCTCTACCCACCTAGGTTAGGGAAAAATGTAGGATTATGGTTCAAATAAGTAGAAGAAATGGAAAGAGAAAGGAAGAAAAATAAGAAAACTTACTTGTGAAGGAGAAAGGAAGAAGAAGAAGTAGTGGAGAAGAAGAAGAAGAAGAAGAAGAAGAAGAACCAAAGGGGGGGGGGGCTGCTGCTCCACGGGTGGGGGGGGGGGCTGAATGGGTCGGCCAAAGCAATAATAAAGGGGTTGCCAAGTTTCCAAATTCCCAAAACGCCCCTACTTGACTTGGTTTCGGATTTTGGGTTCCAAAAGCACTCAAACTAGCTCCAAATCTCTCCAACTAACCCACTAAAAATATAATAAATATTCTAAACCCAAAAATAAGTCTCACAGGGGTGTAGGCTGGGTCGGACATGGGTCCACTAGGGTCTGACATGGGTCCAGGCTAGCCAAAATCCTAAAACAATCAATAAAAATATAATACAATCATTAATTAAATATAAATACAATTAATTATAAATAATACACACTTAACCAAATTAAAAGTAAAAAAAATACCCGGCTCTGGAAATGGGGTAGTGACAAGGCCCAACAAGAGGATGAGGCTATCAGAAACGAAGGAAGCCATGTAGCGCAGAATACGGCTGGCATTTAGGTTCTGGTGCAACAGCTGCAGGACAGACACGAGTCCTACGTCCGCTACGAGGATCCCGAGGTTATGGCCCAAAAAGTTGAGCGCCGGGCCAAGAGGTTCCCGTATGGATATATTGCTCGTCTTCGTGAGCAGATAGCAGAATTATGCTCTGACTCATAGCCCCAATAGTTATTCTTTTGCTCTTTTGTGTCCCTATTTTGCCTTCGATCTTGGGGTCTTGACAATCCCTCAAATGTAGTTTTTGCTTTCAATTTCCCTCCATGGAAATAAGTAAAAGTTATTCCATTTATTTGCAATTGTTTACGTAAGCTTTGGAGACCGTACCAAAGGTAATATGAACATGGTACAATATCACAGCCTGTCTAGGATGTCCCATAGGGGGGACTTAGGTGGACCTATTATTTGTTGTGCACATTAAGGGCCAATAATAAGTTAAATAATCCCTATCATCGGTAATGTGGACGCGATATATTTTATGGACTTAACACCGCTGGCGTACCTAAATTTAAGCACGGGTGATAAGTTGAGATGACGAATGGTGATAGTCGTAGGAAGAGGTTTGCTCAGAGGTCACATGGCCATGAAAAACTCTCGGGGGAGGACGTGAGGCCAATAGCTCAGGAGTGACATAGACGTGAGCTGATCGGTAGTTATACCGAGAGGTTAGGGATCAGTTATACTGAGAGGTTAGGTATGATCCCGTATTTTGTAAGAAAAAGAAAGCGAGCCAGAGATAATATGGACGTGGCTGTTTTCTTTCGTTGAGGACATCCCACTGGGGGACCTTTGGTGGACTTACTACTTCTTGCGCACTAGAGTACAAGTAATAAGTTCGAAAACAATCCCTATAAGTGATAATATGTACGTGATAGGTTTTATGGGCCCATTAACTTTTTACGCACTTTTAGTACAAGCAATAGGTTTGAGACAAGCCCTGTCAGAGGTGAGATGGACGTGGCAGTTTTTGTGGACTTAGCACCGCTGGCATACCTTGGTGAGTACAGGTGATAAGTGGAAATGGCAACCGATATCATAGGTAATGTGGATATGATGATCGATAGCCAAGACCCGGGAGGTTTGCTCATAGTTAATATGGACACGGCAAACTCGTTCGGAGAGAAATATTAGGACAATAGTTCAGAGGTAATATGGACATGAACTAATCTTCAGGATTATCACGCCCCAGAATAATGGAGAAAGGGGGCAGACAAATCCAGCTACGTACACCAGAGTACTCCATACCCCGAGATATGGTCACGACTGTCTAGACATGTGAGAGTTTACTCTACAATCCAACAGGCATGCTTGGGTCAGGAGTCTTAGTTGTCTCAATCTCAAGCAAGCAACAAGTTACAGGAAGTATAATCACCAAACATATAATAGTAAGGCATCCCAAACTATACATACACAGACAATCATGAAGCTAGTTACCCAAAATAAAGAACTAGTAGAGTACAATATTACATGATCAGCTCTAACTATAGTCTAGAATATGCTTTACATGTAGGCCCGCATGTTAGAATATCAAGTATCTAAATACGAGCTAAACACGTGCTCGGTGTCTAAACGCCTCAAAAGTACAAGTATAAGAGCATGTTAGTGATGAAGAAGAAATCCACTCAAGTCCTCGGGTGTTCCTGGTGTTCACCATTTGGAGGCGGGAAGTACGGAAGATCCTGCGATGTTGCTTCAAAATCTGGCCATACAAAATCAATGGGGTCAGATCCCAAAACAACAAAGTACCACAAGGGAGCCAACTTAGGAACTAAAACCTGCATGCAAACGTTCAATAGCATAATGGAATATAAATAAATGCAACTGGAAATTAAGCAGATAAGCAGTTCTGGAATCAGTAACGGGTATAGTTCATGATTAGAAGCTAGATGATCCAAGATAAGACAAGACTTGAAAGCATGCAATCACGGCCAAACATGACCTACGACTGACTTACTACCATTAACTAACTAGGGTTATCACAATCCTGGTTACTAACAAATGCAGTTGAGATTCTATTCAGCCACATGCCCTGCAGACTATCTGGGTTATCCAGACGTAAGAGTACATAGCATAGATTAATTAAGTATAAAGTATTTTTTAGTAAATTGTAATACTCGGCGGTGTGCTGGAAGAGTGCTCCTCTTGACGGAGAGCTCCAAATCCATCAGGTGTCGCTGGAATACCGGAATTGCATGTAGCCAGGAAATCTCTCTAGATGCATTTAGATAATTATTCTAGTTATTAACTTAGGCAAGTTATCAAGGATTCCTGACCATGGTGCTCAGGAATCTGTCTTAGATATGATGCAAGACTGAACGATAGCTTGACAAGTACAATCAGGACTCGGACAAGTAAGCAACTTTAGGAATTATCTTATCAGTACAAACGTTTCAGTTCTGGGGATTCTAGCATGTTAGGAGTGAGCTACGCTGAGCCACTATCCGATTTATCAGTACATGTCAGGTATCTGGAGTCAGGGATAAAGTTTATTCAGTACAAGTCAGGTGTCGGGAGTTCTTTGTTTAACAATGACATTACATTCCATGTTTCAGGTATTCCATGTTCTGGTAAGTGTAGCATCCAGGTTATAAGCAATTTAGAAATAACATGCAACATATGGATTTAACTAATTGGGCCAAGCACAAGGAGTAAATAATCCATAAGAGAACATATAAAAAAGAAAAACATTGCTACTATAAGTGCTAAAAGTGCAGGAGATGAGTTGGCCGCAGGCAAGAAATAAGCCACATACAAGGAACTGGCCGCAAGTGTCAAACTGGCCGCATGGTTCAAACTGGCTGCATAGATTATCACAAGGTCCACTTCTCGGGACAAGGGTTGAGTGATGGAAAAAAAATACAAGGCCAGGAAGGTGACTAATGTGACTAGCCAATAAAGCGTGTCCGGGAAGTGACCGATGCGACTAGCTAACAAAGCATGTTAGAGATGAAAAGACAAATTAAGGTAAAATTGTGCCAAGGCGGCGCTGAGTCATATATTAGAGGAAAAGATGAATACATAGCTCGGGCCGCATAGACAATTTTGGCCGCATGCTCCTCTGGGCCGCATGGAATCAGAAACTTAGAGAAATTTCTTTCGTTCAAGTTTTATACATTTATTCAAGGGACACATGTGCAGATTCAGTCACGTGTCCAACAAGATGGCCGCATGCTGAATTTAGAACGAAGAGTCCAGGCCGCATGGAGCTCCTTCATCCAAGAACAGCAAATTTCAGTCATGGAAAAGCTCCAAGTCCTGAAAATATGATTCTCCCTGAAATCCTCATTTCCAGCCTAAATCCAGAGAAGTAAAGTTCTAAACCACTTGAAATCAGATACTCTCTCACATAGAACAACTAGTTTAGGAAAACAACAAGTTTTAAGAGATCATAACCATAAAAATGTCAAGAACATATTAAACTAAAAATGTAGATCTAGTCCAACCAAGCTATCAAAACCAAAAATACCAAGAAGTAAACATGCATAGTAGTTCATAAAGCACAATATAGACTATTAAAATGCAAGAAATCCACAAATACGAAAAGTGCAAGTTCTTTCTCATTGGCAAGATGTACTTGCCTAAAACTACCACTAACTACTACCACTACTACCAAGGGAAAGGAGAGGGGACCGACCTGGGCTGCTCTCGGCTAGGGACGAGGGGAGTGGAAAGGAAAAGAAAAGAAAATAAGAAAAAAAGTAAAATAATGGGGAAGAGAGAGAAAAAGGGGTTATATATCAAGGGTGGTTAACACTATTAACAAATATAAAAATTACATGAGAGTAGCTAGAGAAATCCAGAAAAAAAATACACGAAAAGCAATATACAACAATAACACACATATAAAAGATATGATCATAAATAATACGCGATAGCAAGACGAGTCTCACAACTCTCACCTTCTTAGAATTTTTTTTTCCTCAAAATTTCAATAAGGCATAAGATCTAGCAAGCAGACTACAAAAACTAGGTAATAAATTAAGCATCATGGTACATGTATTAATCACAAGCTATGAACTATCTAGAATAAGGCAAGCATGCAAAAGACAAGATCAGGATACGAGATATACGAACAAGTATACCTCATGAGTCAAACAGATACTGGTATCGAGCTCGGATATCATCCTCGCGCTCCCAAGTTGACTCACCCGGTGAGTGATGCCCCCAAGCAACTCGGACTAAACGAATGGTCCGATTCTTGAGAATTTTTTCTCTTCGGTCCAAAATGGATACAAGCCTCTCCTCATATGAAAGGTCGGTACTAACAACTAATTCTGAATGATCTAGGATATGGCTTGTATCCGGTATATACCGTTGTAGCTGGGATACATAAAAAAATATTATGTATCTCATGAAGTGATGGTGGAAGAGCAAGACGATAGGAAACATCTCTTACTCGCTCAAGAATATCGAACGGTCCTATGCACCGCGGATTAAGATTTTCCCGTACACCAAACCTGATGACTCTGTAGGTAGGCGAAGTCCGAAGGAATACATGGTCGCCGATAGAAAACTCAAGAGGTCGCCGATGCCAATCGGCCCAATGACGCTAGCGATCTTGTGCTACTTCAAGATGCTTCCAGACTTGCTTGAATACTTCAACTATCTGGACTATCATCTCAGGACCAAGCAATTGCCTTTTGCCAATATCATCCCAAGCTACAGGGGATCTGCACTTCCTGCCATACAGTGCCTCGAAGGGTGCTACCTGGATACTGGCCTGGAAACTGTTATTGTAGGAGTACTCTACCAGGTGTAAGTGATCCTCCCACGAATAACCAAAGTCAAGGGTACATTATCGAAACATATCTTCTAGAGTCTGAATGGTTTGCTCCGACTGACCATTTGTCTGGGGGTGATAGTCGTATTGAACTTCAGGCGGGTGCTTAGGCTCTTTTGGAGACTCTACCAAAAGTGATAAGTAAATTTGGAATCTCTATCTAAAATTATGCTAACTGGTACCCCATGTAGTCTAACAATCTGTCTCATATACATCTCGGCTAACTGTTATGTGGACTGGCCAACCCTGAAAGAAAGAAAGTGTGCAACTTTCGTAAGTCGGTCCACTATTACCCAAATAGCATCCCAGCCAGCTGGGGACCTAGGTAGACCTGTCTCGAAATCTATGGTAATATGCTTCTACTTTCACTCTGGGATTGGTAAAGGTTGAAGAAGTCCTGCTGGTTTATGATGCTTAGCTTTAACTTGTTGGCATACCAAATATCGAGAAATAAATCACATTATCTCGCGCTTCATTCCATTCCACCAGAAATGCTGACGAATGTCTTTATACATCTTGGTTCCTCCGGGATGCACTGAATATTGTGAACTATGGGCCTCCGACATAATCTCACGACGAAGGTCTCCGTTAGGCACACAAAGATGATTCCCAAAATGGAGAGTTTCGTAACTGGGAATGCTAAGTTCTGGTCTGTGTCATGTCTCACACTCTGCTCTGAGTCGCTGATACTTGGCATTTGCTGACTGTGCTACCTTGATTCTTTCTACTATACTAGAATGAACTTGGAGACCTGTCATCAATGCTGCGTTGCCGGGCAATACTACTTCTATACCCATCTCTTGAAGATCTTCTAAAATTTCTCGCTGTGCTGTGAGAAAATAAGCTCCTACTCTCCGACTCAAGGCATATGCTACCACATTGGCCTTCCCAGGATGATACTGAAGGTCAAGATCATAGTTTGTCATCAACTCCAGCCATCTTCTTTGCCTCATGTTAAGATCCTTCTGGATAAAGACATACTTCAAACCCTTGTGATCGGTATAAATCTCTACTCGATCTCTATATAAGTAATGTCTCCAAAGTTTGAGTGCAAAACCAACTGTTGCTAACTCCAAATTGTGCGTCGGATAATTTCTTTCATGATCCCGAAGCTGTAAATCCCCTGAATTTTCAAAATTTTAAAAACTGGATTTTTCACAATTTTCTGGAATTTTCTGGGATTTTTTTGTAATTTAAAAACAGGGTTTTAATTATTCAATGATTTTTAATTGATATTAAATGATGTTAAAATATTATGAAAATATTATTTTTGGATGTAAAATGAAAAACTGGACTTAGGGCAATTTTTCTGGAATTTATTGGGCCTCAGACCTATTTTTAAATGCCTAAAAAGTATTTAATTATTTATTTATTTATTAATTAAATTACTGATTTTATTATTATTAATATTATTTTTAAAAAAAATAAAAGAACCCCGGCCCACTGGGCCCAAACCCAGCCCGGGCCCACGACCCGGCCCAGCCCCTTACCGGGTCGGGTCGGATCCACCAGACCCGACCCGCCCGTGCCTGAACCCGTCTTCCTCCCCCGCTCTGCACGACCCGCTCCGCCCGCGCGTGCCGCCGCTTCCCCCGCCTCCGGCAACGCCGCCCGCGTCCCGCGCGGCCACGTCCGCAACCGCCTCCGCCCATCTCGGCCCCCTCGGCCACGACCACCTCCCCAACGCCTATAAAACCCTCCCCATCCCTTGCCGTCGACTCCCCCGACCACCACGCTCCACCGAACCCCTCCGCCGTAAGTCGCCGCCGCCGCCCTGAGACGCCACCGCCCGCAGCGCCGCTGCCCAGCTCGTCGGACGCCTCCCTCGTCTCCCCCTCCGCCGGCAGCAACAGCAGCGAGCACAGCAGCAGCCGCAGCAGCGCCCAGCGCCGCCTCCGCCGCCTCCCAGCGCGCCGCCGCGCTTCCTCTGCCCCCTCCGCCGTTGCCGCAGTCGCCCAGCCGCCGTCCCAGCCGTCGGAGCCCCGCCGCAGAGCACCGGAACCCTAACCCTAACCCTAAATTCAATTTCGAATCCGACACGTGTCGGACACGTGTCGGACACGACGAGAACCCTGTTTTTTGACCCAGTTCAGGTGCGTGTAACTTTTTGCTCGTAGCTCCATTTTTGATTCCGCAAATTGCGTTGCGAAGCCTGTATGACCCTCTTGGTGTCCGGACAAACTGTTCGGGGTATCGCGTTCTGTGGTGATCGCACACCGCGATCCAAAAATAGGAAAAACCTAGACCCTGTTTCACCCCGGAACTGGGTACGCCCCGCCAAACGGGACGACTTGGTCGCGCACGGTCTTCACAAATACGTGCGTCTCGTCGATACGGACGTGTGGGATTTCGCAGAAGCTGATTCGGGTGTGCGTGCACACCGAAATCAACGCGTATCCGCGGACATCGCCCCGTATCCGTACTTTCTGGAATGTGCCCTAACTTTGTGTACACACGTCGGATCGAGACAAAACTTGCGCCATCGGACTCGTAGCGATACGCTGGTCCTGTGGGTCAAGTTTGGTTCGATTCTGAGAACGTTGACGAAATCGCGTGTCGTGGGCCCCACAGGCCCCGCTCGACGGACGATTTTGTGTTCGGCTCATCGAAATTCAATTCTGAAAGTTCCGTTGGGTTCGTATCATCGTTCCTGACCTGTTGACACTAAGTTTGGTGAATTTGGAGACATTTGACCCTGACGCATTTTTCGGTGCAAAGCGGGCCCGCATGTGGACCCCGTTTTGACCCAAAACTGCCGTTTCTGCCCTTGTCTCCAAATTGGACCCAAGGACAGGCGTTTCTAGCTGATTGATATTTTCTGGATCTGATGGTGATGTTTGTTTCAGCAACCGGAGTACCGCCTGTAATTCCCGCCAAAGTCAGAACTGCAAACATAGCCAGAACCACAGGCAAGTGTACCTTGCCAAACCCTGCAGCTTGCTATTTATTTTCTGGACTTAATTATGCATTAGTGGGCAAGTAAAGCTTGCCAATTCTCAGTAATTCTTGACATAGTATTTTACTTGATTTCATTAAATGTAACTTATTTAAACTGCTTAACCTAGAAAATGTGTGATGTACTTAGTATCCGATCACAGTCGGGTGCCAACTCCGTACGCGGAGTTGGGTACGTCATAGAGATGGACATTCGATACCCTTACTCTTGGTACTTGTCTTATCAAGTACTCCAGAACTCAGGACACTTGACACTATTCATGAGGCAGAGTCTTCCCGAGATATTCAAGGTAATTCTGTATAAGTTACAGGACTTGACAGAGATACTTTATAGACATTATGACTTGTTGCATTAGCTATAATCCCGCTGACATAGACATGAGACGTTATGGTCATGATATGCGTGATTACATTGGGTGGGGAGAGACACACAGGCTACAGGTTGATATTATATATATTATGCCGGCGTCTTAGTCTCACTACGAGATAGACAACCACATGATATCACTGCTACCCGGCTCCCCGACACAGAGCTTGTAGTAGTTTCAGCCTGAGTTTCTCGTGCTGCTCTCATATTGCATCTCACTTAGCTGGTTACATAGTTTGCCATATTGCTTATTTAATTCCTGCACTGCATTTATTTTGGCTTGTATTTTCTGTACCTTGTTATGTCCCCTGAGGACCTGGAATGGACTATGTCCCCAGGTATAGCAGGAGAGATCCATCCAGAGCTACACCGTACAGGAGCACTTCCAGGAGCTGTACCAGGACCCGAGGACGAGATCGTACCAGAGGACTTCTCCTGAGCATTGGCCGTATGTAGTCAGTTATTTCTATTCCAGTTGATTATTTCCTGTCTATTTGCATTGTTGTACCAGACATACTCTCGGATTGTTTCCCGAGGAATTTATTGAGATTTGACAGTTATTTCTCTTTGCATTACTCTGTCTTTTAATCTGTGATTATCTGTTGTGGATGAGAATAGAACAACCCGTGACTTGTAACAATTGCCCTAATTCATGTTAGACTACAGCTTAAGCATGCCCTGATGGATCCATTAAATTGGGTTGTCCATCGGTGCGTGCTGCTGGCCATTGCTCACGTGCTCAGTCCCTCGTCATTTTTGGGACTGGGGCGTGACATGGTTTTTATGGTGGCCCATACAGGTCTCTACGACTAATTTGTTCGGTTTCAACTCAGGGACCGAACAGGCCTACAAATAAGATATGATATGTTTAGGATCTCATCCACTTGCTTGAAAACGTTCTTGGTATCCATATCGACTTCGAATTTGATTTCTTGACTTGCATCCTGCCTTGATTCCTGTGCGCCTCTTATTGTTTATTTTGGTTGCAGGGTTATGGATTCACGAGGAAACGACGAGACTCCCATAACGTCACCACGAGTTGCTGAGGTAACCAACGAAGATGAAGTAACACCAGTAGATAAAGGACAGTCAGCTCAACAATATGCCCCGAGAATCCAGCAAGATAATATTCCACCAACGACGCCAGTTACTCCATCAATGCCCATAATTCCACCAGGGCAGGCCATGGACGGACAGCAGATGTTTTCAATGGTCTATGCAATAATGCAAGCTCAACAAGAGGCGTTGAGTCGCAGCCTAATAACTGCACTGGAGCAGGCCAACCTACCAGCTCGACGGCCAACGACGGGCTCTATCATCGACTTTCGCCAATTGAAGCCCCGTACATTCTCAGGCAAGGAAGAGCCAACTGAAGTTCATGAGTGGCTCACCAACACTCAACATCAACTAGAAGCAGCTGAGCTTCCAAAGGAACGTTGGATGACTGCCGTCAGAATGCAGTTGACAGACAATGCACATCACTGGTGGCTATCTGAGGAAGCGCGGCTCGGACCAGACCGAGTCACTTGGGAAGAGTTCTTTAGACTCTTTCAGGAGATGTACATTCCAGCTATCGCCCGATCAGAACTTCGGGACAAGTTCAATCGCCTCACCCAGGATTCTAAGACGGTGGAAGAGTACAACGCTGAGTTCATTCGTCTAAGTCGCTTTGCTCCAACATTGATCCCGACAGAAGAAGAGAAGGCTGAGAAATTCTTCGACGGACTAAACATTGAGCTACAGAAACTAATTGGATCCGTTGTACCTACTTCGTACTCGGACGTTCTTTCTGCAGCGCGACGCATTGAGCGCGTCATCAGGAGAGAGACCAGTCTGAAACGGACTTCCACTTCAGCACCACAGGAAGAAGTTGCAAAAAGACCTCACGTACACCAGCTACCAGAAGCATCTCCACAGACAATACCTGTTTGTCCATATTGTCGCAAGCGAGGCCATACTGAAGACGAGTGCAGACGAAAAAAGAGATTATACATAGTTTGCGGATCCAGTCAGCATTTATTAAAGGAATGCCCTGAGCGTCGAGACAGAGCACCAAAGGGTAACCAGCAAGCGTTACCAATACCGAGGCCAGTCTATCCATCATTAGGAGCACCGCAAACGGAAGTTCAAGGAGTCCTACCACCAGCTCCAGCAGGGTATCAGCCGAGGCCACCCTTGATACCCCAAGAACTACTCTTCCAGCAGGCTCAACAACAGAAGAATCGACTGCAAGGACGCGAGCAAGCCCTGACGATGACAGTGGAGAACGCGCAGACTCGTGGAATAGCCAATGCGCGTAAGTGATTCGTAGTTATCCGTTTTTAGTCTTGTTGTAGCTCGTGCCTCTTGGTTCGTGACCTCAGCCCCAACCTAGTAAGTTGCAACTTGTTAATAATAACCTGATTTTTATAAAGGTTGTAATTCTCTTGCTTTAACTAGATTTTCCTGGAAAGTGTAACTTTCAATTTGTTAGGGAAACGATATTTCTCTAAATATCTTGTGATGTGTTTTCAAACGATGCTTGCGACCGCGTCATCTCTGCTGACCGGTTATTCTTTGATTGCGAGGACGCAATCCTCTTAAGGGGGGTAGATTGTAAACCCCCTGAATTTTCAAAATTTTAAAAACTGGATTTTTCACAATTTTCTGGAATTTTCTGGGAATTTTCTGTAATTTAAAAACAGGGTTTTAATTATTCAATAATTTTTAATTGATATTAAATGATGTTAAAATATTATGAAAATATTATTTTTGGATGTAAAATGAAAAACTGGACTTAGGGCAATTTTTCTGGAATTTATTGGGCCTCAGACATATTTTTAAATGCCTAAAAAGTATTTAATTAATTAATTATTTATTAATTAAATTACTGATTTTATTATTATTAATATTATTTAAAAAAAAAAAAAAAAGAACCCCGGGCCGGCCCACTGGGCCCAAACCCAGCCCGGGCCCACGACCCGGCCCAGCCCCTTACCGGGTCGGGTCGGATCCACCAGACCCGACCCGCCCGTGCCTGAACCCGTCTCCCTCCCCCGCTCTGCACGACCCGCTCCGCCCGCGCGTGCCGCCGTTTCCCCCGCCTCCGGCAGCGCCGCCCGCGTCCCGCGCGGCCACGTCCGCAACCGCCTCCGCCCATCTCGGCCCCCTAGGCCACGACCACCTCCCCACCGCCTATAAAACCCTCCCCATCCCTTGCCGTCGACTCCCCCGACCACCACGCTCCACCGAACCCCTCCGCCGTAAGTCGCCGCCGCCGCCCTGATACGCCACCGCCCACAGCGCCGCTGCCCAGCTCGCCGGACGCCTCCCTCGTCTCCCCCTCCGCCGGCAGCAACAACAGCGAGCACAGCAGCAGCCGCAGCAGCGCCCAGCGCCGCCTCCGCCGCCTCCCAGCGCGCCGTCGCGCTTCCCCGGCCCCCTCCGCCGTTGCCGCAGCCGCCCAGCCGCCGTCCCAGCCGCCGGAGCCCCGCCGCAGAGCACCGGAACCCTAACCCTAACCCTAAATTCAATTTCGGATCCGACACGTGTCGGACACGTGTCGGACACGACGAGAATCCTATTTTTCGACCCAGTTCAGGTGCGTGTAACTTTTTGCTCGTAGCTCCGTTTTTGATTCCGCAAATTGCGTTGCGAAGCCTGTATGACCCTCTTAGTGTCCGGACAAACTGTTCGGGGCATCGCGTCCTGTGGAGATCGCACACCGCGATCCAAAAACAGGAAAAACCCAGACCCTGTTTCGCCCCGGAACTGGGTACGCCCCGCCAAACGGGACGACTTGGTCGCGCGCGGTCTTCACAGATACGTGCGCCTCGTCGATACAGACGTATGGGATTTTGCGGAAGCTGATTCGGGTGTGCGTGCACACCGGAATCAACGCGTATCCGCGGACATCGTCCCGTATTCGTACTTTCTGGAACGTGCCCTAACTTTGTGTACACACGTCGGATCGAGACGAAACTTGCGCCATCGGACTCGTAGCGATACGCTGGTCCTGTGGGTCAAGTTTGGTTCGATTCTGAGAACGTTGACGAAATCGCGTGTCGTGGGCCCCACAGGCCCCGCTCGACGGGCGATTTTGTGTTCGGCTCATCGGAATTCAATTCTGAAAGTTCCGTTGGGTTCGTATCATCGTTCCTGACCTGTTGACACTAAGTTTGGTGAATTTGGAGACCTTTGACCCTGACGCATTTTTCGGTGCAAAGCGGGCCAGCATGTGGACCCCGTTTTGACCCGAAACTGTCGTTTCTGCCCTTGTCTCCAAATTGGACCCAAGGACAGGCATTTTTAGCTGATTGATATTTTCTGGATCTGATGGTGATGTTTGTTTCAGCAACCGGAGTACCGCCTGCAATTCCCGCCAAAGTCAGAACTGCAAACATAGCCAGAACCACAGGCAAGTGTACCTTGCCAAACCCTGCAGCTTGCTATTTATTTTCTGGACTTAATTATGCATTAGTGGGCAAGTAAAGCTTGCCAATTCTCAGTAATTCTTGACATAGTATTTTACTTGATTTCATTGAATATAACTTGTTTAAACTGCTTAACCTAGGAAACGTGTGATGTACTTAGTATCCGATCACAGTCGGGTGCCAACTCCGTACGCGGAGTTGGGTACGTCATAGAGATGGACATTCGATACCCTTACTCTTGGTACTTGTCTTATCAAGTACTCCAGAACCCAGGACACTTGACACTATTCATGAGGCAGAGTCTTCCCGAGATATTCAAGGTGATTCTGTATAGGTTACAGGACTTGACAGAGATACTTTATAGACATTATGACTTGTTGCATTAGCTATAATCCCGCTGACATGGACATGAGACGTTATGGTCATGATATGCGTGATTATATTGGGTGGGGAGAGACACACAGGCTACAGGTTGATATTATATATATTATGCCGGCGTCTTAGTCTCACTACGAGATAGACAACCACATGATATCACTGCTACCGGCTCCCCGACACAGAGCTTGTAGTAGTTTCAGCCTGAGTTTCTCGTGCTGCTCTCATATTGCATCTCACTTAGCTGGTTACATAGTTTGCCCTATTGCTTATTTAATTCCTGTACTGCATTTATTTTGGCTTATATTTTCTGTACCTTGTTATGTCCCCTGAGGACCTGTAATGGACTATGTCCCCAGGTATAGCAGGAGAGATCCATCCAGAGCTACACCATACAGGAGCACTTCCAGGAGCTGTACCAGGACCCGAGGACGAGATCGTACCAGAGGACTTCTCCTGAGCATTGGCCGTATGTAGTCAGTTATTTCTATTCCAGTTGATTATTTCCTGTCTATTTGCATTGTTGTACCAGACATACTCTCGGATTGTTTCCCGAGGAATTTATTAAGATTTGACAGTTATTTCTCTTTGCATTACTCTGTCTTTTAATCTGTGATTATCTGTTGTGGATGAGAATAGAATAACCCGTGACTTGTAACAATTGCCCTAATTCATGTTAGACTACAGCTTAAGCATGCCCTGATGGATCCATTAAATTGGGTTGTCCATCGGTGCGTGCTGCTGGCCATTGCTTACGTGCTCAGTCCCTCGTCATTTTTGGGACTGGGGCGTGACAGAAGCTATCGGGATGCATAAGCTATAACCTTGCCATGCTGCATTAGAACGCAACCAAGTCCCTTGTCGGACGTATCATAATAAACTGTGAATCCACCTGTCCCATCCGGAAGCATCAAAATAGGTGCTGTGATCAATTTTTTGCTTAAGCTTCTCGAAAGAGGTCTGACATGCATCTGTCCAATCAAAGCGCACATCCTTCTGTGTTAGCTGCATCAAAGGTGCGGAAATTCTAGCAAAGTCTGCCATAAATTGTCGGTACTATCCTGCTAATCCCAAAAAACTGTGAACTTCTGCAACTTTCCTGGGTACTGGCCATGTCTCAACGGCTTCTATCTTCATGGGATCTACCTCCACTCCACCTCTGGCAATGACGTGGCCCAAGTAGGAAATACGATCAAGCCAAAACTCATATTTGCTGAACTTTGCATATAACTTATGTTCTCTGAGAATTTGAAGAACTGCGTGAAGATGTTGCTTGTGTTCTGCTTTACTTCGAATGTACACCAAGATATCGTCGAAAAACACTATCACGAATTTGTCCAGGTAAGGCATAAAAATATGGTTCACGAAATCCATAAATACTGCTGGCGTATTGGTCACTCCAAAAGGCATCACTAGAAACTCCCAATGGCCATATCTTTACCTGAATGCCATCTTGGGTATATTTTGCTCTCTAACTCTGATATGATGATATCCAGACCGTAAATCAATCTTCGAAAATATGGTCGCTCTACTAAGCTGGTCAAACAAGTCATCTATTCGAGGCAATGATACTTATTCTTAATGGTTACCGCATTGAGGGTACGATAATTAACACATAATCATGATGTACCGTCCTTCTTCTTCACAAGTAGCATCGGAGCTCCCCAAGGCGATCCACTAGCACCAATGAATCCCTTGGTTCTAAATTCTTCAATCATTTGGTACAAGACTTCTAACTCTTAAGGCACCATCCTGTAGACTCTCTCTGATACTGGGACCGTCCCAGGAAGTAGATCGATGGTAAACTCAATTTCTCTTTCTGGTGGCATGCCTGAGAAATACATCTGGGAATTCATCAACAACTCT
The DNA here is from genome assembly GCA_036927795.1 of Iris macrosiphon. Classification (NCBI taxonomy): domain Eukaryota; kingdom Viridiplantae; phylum Streptophyta; class Magnoliopsida; order Asparagales; family Iridaceae; genus Iris; species Iris macrosiphon. Next base: position 186,400,358 of record JAYESA010000006.1, on the reverse strand, counting down.
TGGGAATCGTACTTCTTCTGCTACTGTCATTCTTATGGTTGTTGGTGAAGACTATGTCTTGCCTCTAGAAAATAAGAATTCTTTCTCTCGGGGAATATGAAAGATAACATGCCAGCATGGCAATCTATCGTCGCATATCAAGCACTTAACCTATCCATACCTAAGACGACGTCATAATCTCCCATAGGAAATTCTATCAATCTAGCAGAAAATTCTTGCCTACACACTATGACTCGACACGATACATAAACTCTATCGACTGTCACGATAGCATTCCCAGTAAATATATTGAGTCTTACTGATAAGCAAAAAATCCACAATAACGAAAAGTGAAAGTTCTTCCTCATTGATAAGATGTACTTGCCTAAAACTACCACTAACTACTACCACTACTACCAAGGGAAAGGTGAGGGGGACCAGCATGGGCTGCTCTCGGCTAGGGAGGAGCGGAGAGGAAAGGAAAAGAAAATAAAAAGAGGGGAAAATGAAAGAATATGAAAGAAAGAGAAAGAGAGGGGTTATATATCAAGGGTGGTTAACACTATTCATAAATCTAGAAATTATATGAGAGCCGCTAGAGGAATCCAAAAAATATATACGGAAAGCAATATACAACAATAGCACACATATACAAGATATGATCAAAATAATATGCGATAGTGAAACGAGTCTCACAGGGATGCTCACTGGGGAGCGGTTTGCTGAGTGTGGTCTATCCGAGAATGAAGATAGACCTGAGGGTTGCTCCGCTGGAAAGATTGGTGTGACGATAGCTCAGAGGTGATATGAACATGGCTAGCGTCTAATGAGATTAGTTTTAGTGGTCACTGCGGGGGTGTGCAAGTGGACCTGAAGAATGCTCCGCTGGAGAGATTTTGAGGATCCATCATCTGTTGTATATCCATGACTCCTTGACATAGATAATGGATTAGTAAAGAAGGGAAAATTGTGTATATAAGCACTTACTGGAGATGAAGAACCAAGAGTGTAGAGATGTACATCTTGATTGCTCGGCTGGTGATAAGGGGAGTATAAGTCAAGTTTAGACATAGTACTTTTTTCGGGAACTTGTCGTTGATAAGCATCATAAGCAAGTCACCATTGGGTTTCGCGAGCCGGTAGGCACCGTTGAAGAATACTGATTCTACGACGAATGGGCCTTCCCATTTGGGTTTAAATTTTTAGCCATTTTATGGGCGATAACCATCAGCCTTCTTACGGTCAGGACGAGATCATCCACTTGGTAGGTCCTCTTCTTCACCCATTTGTTGAAGGTTCCCGAAAGACGCGCTTGGTATAGCTCAATACGCTGTTGAGCTAAGAGATATTTACCGTTGAGTGCTTCTAACTCTTGTAGCCATCGGCGATGATTGTCGTCGACGGTTAATTGGTTGGAGAGAGCCATCCGGAGTGAAGGAATTTGGATCTCGAGTGAGAGGACTGCTTCACTTTCATACACCAGAGAGAAAGGCGTATTGCCAGTAGCTGTCCGGACCGTTGTACGGTAGGCCCAGAGGCATTCATCCAGCTTCTCATTCCAATCACGTTTATAGGAAGACATAAACTTTTTGAGAAGCTTTATGATGGTCTTGTTGAAGGCTTCTGCCAGACCATTTGTCGCTGGGTTGTAGGCAGTCGATGCCACATTCTGAATTCAGTTTTTGTCACAAAACTGGTAGAACACATGACTTGCAAACTGTGGACCATTGTCATTGATGATTCTTTGTGGCAAGCTGAAGCGATATTTGACGTTATGCTTGACGAAGCTGATCACATTGGACGTCTTGACTTTCGCCAGTGGTACTGCTTCTGCCCACTAAGAGAAGTAGTCGGTAATAGCGAGGATGAACCGATGTCCCTTGGATGAAGGTGGACTAATCGGTCCAATGATGTCTATACCCAGGCTTCGAATGGCCAGAAAGGAACAGTCGGGTGTAGGAACTCCAAGGGTTGGTGGATGAAGTCTACATGGATTTGGCACGCTTGGCACTTTCTTGCATAGTTGACGGTATCCGCTACCATTGTGGGCCAATAGTAGCCCTTTCTACGGAGGCGGTCATGTAGCTTTGGACCTGGCTGGTTGACACCATAGATGCCATCATGGGCTTCCTGAAGGCATCGTAGCAAAAGACTATCGTATGAGCGACGATACAATATTTTGGTAGTTGTATCATAATAGAACCGGAGGGAACGTCTTCGGATGGAAGTGGCTTCCTTTGGGTTCTCGAGGAGAATTCCATAGACTGCCTAGTCAATGAATGGAAGTCTCTAGTCTTGTGAGTTAGTGCTCATCTCTACTGAGTAGCTCCGGCACAGAGAGAGGTTATTCTTCAGGCAGACGAGTTCCTGACCGATCACGGTAATCAGTTCATGGGTATTGACTGGAACAACGAGAGAGGCTGCGAGTCCGGCTAGGGCATCCGCTTTGATATTTTGCAACCGAGGGACATGCTCTATAAAGAACCCTTCGAAGATCGAGATGATGCCAAGTGCAGCTTGGTGGTAAGGAAACAGGTCCTCGTTCTGGACTTTGTGCTTACCTCAGACTTGGTTGATTATCAGTTTGGAATCAACGTAGGATTTCAGGTGGTCAACTCCCACTTGTTTAGGGAGTTGAAGTCCAATGATGAGAGCGTTATACTATGCCATATTGTTGGAGCATGACTCAGTGAGGAAGTAGGCGCAGTTGATAACCAGATCATATAGAGAGATTAACACTATCCCGACTCCAGCGATGATGTTGCTTTTGGGCCCTGTCCTCGAAGCACCGTCGAAGAACATTAGCCAAACCACTTCTTTGTTCGTTATGGTGTTGGAGTCTGCGACTTCGTCTGTAATCTCGTCGTAGAATTTTGAGGCTTCTGGCACCGGATGGGCAGTCAGGAAGTCAATCAGTGCTTGACCCTTGACGGCCTTTTGTGGAACAAATACTATGTCATATGGAGACAGTAGTATTGCCCAGGTAGACAAGCGGTGTAAAACCCCTCGACCAAATTTAGGTCTACTTGGCTTAGATAGAGAGACTAGGGTTAATTTGGATTTAATTAGAATTAGAACACGGTGTTTTAGATTTATTGTGCAATATTTTAAACACTTTGTGCACTTTACCGTTGCTTCGATATTTGGAGCGCTATCCTAGCATTTGCTTTTCAACAAAATTTACACACTTTTCCTAGACGTGCCAGCCTTCCATTCTTATCCCTGTGTAACTCATAAATACCTCCATTGTGCTTTATTTTAGTCGCACAACATTCGTTACAAACTTCCGTTCTTAAATCCAAATAAATCCAACTTTGCATCCTTGTCCGTTCTAATCGAAATTGGAGACACAATCTCGACCTATTTTGTACAACCCAATTTATAATAATATTTTATTCTGAGTCTTCTACTTCCAAGACACTTGTGTTCCACCTAATTTTAATTCCATATGCTTCCAATTAATTTTAGAACACCAATTACACTATTTTTAATTAAATTAGTGTAAGGACCCAACTTAACCCAAAATTAGGCCCAACACTAAACCAAACCCCCATTCACACCCTCAAGACTCATACTAAACACCACACACCCTTTTCATCCACTACATCACACCAAACATGGTATTTTCCCTCATTAAATCCCAATTTCCACTTTCTGTGCAATTTTCCAATTTTTGGGGGCTTTTATCCAAAAGTGCTATGAGGTGTCACCATCCTATTGGTCAAGACACATGAAGAACCAACCCCCTCCCTCTTTGATCGATCCAACTCTCTCCCTCTCTTCCATTTTTGTTTGTACCCTCTCCTTCATATTAAATCTTGGCCCTCCATTCAAATGGAGCATCATCTACAACACACACACCCTCCTATAAATAATTTCTCATCCTAAACCCCTTCCCAATGCCAATCTCCATCCCAATGAGGCACATGGTCGGCCCTAATCCCTAGGCTAGCATCATCATCATCTCCCTCATGCAAAACTACTACCTTATTATTTTCTACATCACCATCCGTCTTCAAAAGCTTCAAAACCAAACCAAACCTAAACCCTAGACTCCACCCCGCCGTACCACCACAGCCATCACCATTGTCCCGGCCAACTCCGGCCATTCCCCACCCATGACAGCAACGACAGCCACCGACCTCTCCCTCTCTTCTCCGATCTCCTCCGTCGAGCTCAACCCGAGCCACAGCAGCCTCAGCCGGATCCATCCCGACCGCCGACTGCACCCACCTCCAGTCGACTTCTTCCAGACCACCCCCGCCTCCATCAGTCCGTCCTCCGCCTGGGTGCACCGCCTCACGACCACCTTCTTCCTCCTCTTCCCTCCTTCCTCCGGTGATCACCTCCACACCGAGCCCCGACATCACCGCTCCTCAGTCACCACCCACGACTGACTCCCCCCCCCGAGCCAGCCCGACTTCCTTCTCCCCGACTCCTCATCACCCGATCCCGACCCGACCTTCTCGCCTGAACATCACGACCTCCTCGCCTGAGCCCTCCTCGCCTGAGCCGCCGGACTCCGACAGCAGCGACAAACCATCATCATTACCTTCATCATCAATATCATCATCATCACCACCATCATCATCACCATCTCTATCACCATCACCTTCATCATCATCATCACCATCATTATCATCATCATCATCATCACCATCATCATCACCATCACCATCATCATCATCATCGTCGTCGTCATTGTTGACCCATCTCACCTCGCCGAAGACGACCTGCAGCAGTCATCCTCGTGCACGTGCAACGCTAACGCGCAGGTTCGACCTTGCCTTCCTTTCAGATTATGTGTATGTGTGTGTGTGAATAGTAATTAAGGCTAGCGTGTTGCTTCTTGATAGTTTAGTTGATGTGTGTTGTGAGACCCTGTGTTGGTGAACCCAGTAACTAGTATGCGTGTTTGTGCGTACGTGTGTTTAATTATATATATATATATTCTATGGTAATTATATGCTAATACTAGTTATGACTGTAATATATATACGTAGTTGCTTATAACTATAAGTGTTATTTATGGATATCCCGTATTTTCATTTGACTATATGACCCTGAGAAATTGTGAGTTGATCGCCTTTTGTACACTGATGTACTGGCTAGACGTGTTAGTGAGTCGACTGTCTAATTTTGTACAGTATTTAAAAACATGATGCCCGTGCATTTAGGTACACACTTTACCCTGCTAGTTGACCAGTACCATCCCTGCCTTGCGTAGTTTCTGAGTTTAGTGTAATCGTGTTTGTGTGTGTGCTAGTATAACGACTGATGCTATATTGTATTATATTATATATATATATGACCATTGGATCGTCCCACGAGTCTTCGGGAGCAGGTTATTGGCACTCGCAGCTTGAGGACCTAGGCAAGTATACCTTGCCTTGTTGTACTGTTTAAATTTAGTTATTATTTAGTTGCATATTTTATTGTTTTAATATTATATAACTGTGCGCGTCCGAGAAAGACTTGGGTGCAGTCAACGAAGGCGTTGACGTTAGGACTTGTGTCTGACCTAGTATCTAGTGGACGCACCTAAAATTGTGGAGTTATCAGTATGACTCCCCAGGCCTTGACACATTTCTTACACGGGTTGTGAGTCTCATATAGGACACGAACTTGTGTATTCGATTGGCCACCTGTACGTGTAGGTATTACGACGGATTGGATATAACTGCTAATAGTGATGCATGTTAGAAGACTTAGTAGTTATTAGTAGTCTAGGAACATAGACTATTATAGTACGGTGGTCCAATCCTTGTCCTTATTTGGTTGTAAGATTGGGCTATTGTTCTAACGATAGGCTATGAGCCAAAGTTACGACGCCGATACTTGCACTCCGTCTCAACGTAGTAGCTAAAGCGTGTTGTGTATACAACATACATAGAGCATTGGGCGGGGAGGATAACTAGAAGGCGTATGGGACACCCACCTCCTTTATATAGATACCGCATTCTTCGGAGCGATACAGACGTATATATATTTATGCAGATATCGCGTTCTTTAGAGTGTTGGACGTTACTTGTGGTTTTGTAGATACCACACTCTAGAGAACGTTGGACGTTATTACTTATACAGATACCATGCTCCTCGGAGCTGGACGTTATTATTTTGCAGAGTGCCCTTGTTGTGGGGGCATATACTAGCCAGTCACGGCGATTGGTAAATTACGTCAGCATATGTCTAGCCTACACTTTCCATACGCACTAAGTTGTCCTCAAATTATATTTCACTTAGCTGGTTAGTTCACCCTCGAGTTTTTACAGTATTTACTTTATGGTATATATTTTTGTATCTTGTTACGTCCCTCTGAGGACCTGATTCCCTTTCAGGTTATTTGTGCAGTTTGCATGATGCTTGATCTAGGGGATTGTGGATATTGTTGCAGGTATCTTTATATTCTTCAGCTATTACAGTCATGTACTACTTTCTATTTTGATTCTGCTTTTATAGTCTAGTGTTTATAGACCTATGTTGTTCTTTTGGTCTATTCAAACGGATGTATTATTGGGCTGCAGACTGATGATGTGTATCATTTTTTTTTGAGATTATTTACCATGGATTAAGATTTAGTTTACTTATTGTATGTTAGAATTAGATTATTAATTGGATCACTTAACCTTGGATAATGTAAGTGCACTTCGTCGGGTCCATTAAATTGGAAAGCCCTACGGAGACGTACTAGCTGGCCAATGCTACGTGTCTGGTCCCACGTATTTTGGGATGGGGCGTGACAAGCGGGAACTGAGCGCCCCTGGTTTGGTCATGAGGACTCTGAGAGGATTGACTCACGAGATTACATGAATGGTTTGTCCAGCCACATAATGCCGGGTCTTCTGGATAGCGAATACAAGAGCAAGACATTCCTTCTCAATAGGGGTGTACATGTGTTCCGCGCCAACCATCATTCAGCTAAGATAATAGATATCTTGCTTGTGGCCTGTATCACTATTCTGGGCTAATAAGGCACTGAGGGAGTGGTCTATTGCATGCACATAAAGCAGAAAAGGCTTTCCCACGACTTGGGCTACCAGCACTGGAGGGTTTGATAGTTATTCTTTGATATCATCGAAGGCGCGCTTGTATTCTTCTTTCCAGACAAAGGAGACACCTTTCTTTATGAGTTGGGTGAATGCCCGACATTGCCCATAGAGGTTTGATATGAACCTCTTAATGTATGCAAGTCTTCCTTGATGGCTACGGAGTTCTCGAAGGTTCTTTGGCGGGTTCATCTCAAGGATTGCTTTAGTTTTGTCGGGGTCTATGTGAATACCCTGGGAAGTGATGATAAAGCCCAGGAATTTTTCGTTAGAGACTCTCAGGAGGGATTTTGTAGGGTTCATCTTAAGCCGGTACGTACACATGAGGTCGAACACAGTCTTCAATTCCCTGAGGTGATCACCTTTGGAGTGACTTTTGACGGCGATATCATCGATGTAACATTCAATAGTCTTTCGTAGATGCTTACAGAAGACGGTGCTCATCGCTCGCTGGTATGTGGCACCCGTATTCTTCAGGTCGAAGGGCATGACTGTGTAATCGTATACTCCTATCGATGTTCAAAATGATGTATGCTTCTGATCGTCAAGAGACATCTTGATCTAATTATAGCCCAAGAATCCGTCCATGAAGGACATGCACTCAAAGACACAAGTATTGTCGATCATTATGTCTGTGATCAGAAGAGAGAATTCAATCTTTAGGGCATGTCGTGTTAAGGTCATGAAAGTTAATGCAGATCCAGACCTTTTCATTTTTTTTGACGATGACACGATGTTGGCCACCCAATTTGGATATTTTTTTCGCAGACGAAGCCACTAGCTATCAGTTTGTTGACTTCAGCTTCGTTGGCATTCATGATGTCCGGTCGGAACCACCGTTGCTGTTGTTTGACAAGCTTAGCGATCGGCAAGATATTGAGCTTATGGACCACGATTTGGGAGTCCAGCCCTGTCATGTCTTCGTAGCTCCAGGCAAATACATCAATGTATTCACTGACGATCTATAGCAGAGATTCTTGTTTATCATCAGTCAGACTCTTGCTGATGAAGATAGGTTTGGGGGAGGATTCGTCGCCCAGATTGACTTGTACGACTTCGTCCTTGGTAGGAGGTTCTCGTTGTTCGAACCGTATCTCCCATTATCGCCGATCTAAATTTTCAGGTAAATCTTGCCCAGAGGGTAGCTCCTTCCTGCGTTAAAGCCAGTGATGGTCGTATTGGTGGCTGCTAGGCGATACATCGGAATGCCCAAGGTCTAAAGAAGACTCCACGGGATGACGCTGATTGATAAACCAGGGTCGATGTGCATCCGGTCCACCTTAATGGTACCAAAGTACCTTGTATAATACATGAGACGATCATGCTGGTTGTTCTTCAACAACATGTCCCGTTGTGAGAACATGATACTGGGTATCGCCTCTATGATATTATTTTAGTGGGGGAAAGCAGCAGGATCTTCAGCTGGTGGCTTGACCAGCGCTAGGTAGGTGTCAGAATTTTGCAATGCCTCACTAAGAGCGACCTGAGTGTCTTTGGAGAGTCGGGGAAGCTCGAATAGAGACAACTTCGCTAAAGTGTTGGCGAGCTAGGCCAAAATATCGAAGTTGTAGGAATTTTCCAGCCCCTAGGCTGAATCTTTGCGTAGTGGCTTGTCAAAGCGAGTATCTTTCTGCTTAGACTTATCTTCTGCTAGAGGCTGGGATGTATCCGAATCTGATATCGTTGGTGCAACTGTTGGAAGTGCACCATCGTCTGGAATATCGTACTCTCGTTGGTACGCTAGGCCTGACCTTGTTATTTCTGCTATAGCTTTCTCAGATGGGAGGGAAATCGTGTAGCAGGGTTTGGATTTCTTATCCTTAGTCTTAGTGGCAGACGGTGTTGTCTGTTGCATCAATTCAGGAGCAAGATCGGGGTAAACCCACATGATCTTCCTATGCGGTGTGATAAGAGGTATCGGCTCGACCGTTTGGTCATGAGCCGGTGGAAGGTTGACGACTTCTATCGTTGCCCGGGGGATCGGGATTACTCCGCTTGGGCCTCCGTCGTCGGGAGTTGCCGAACTGGAGAGACACCTTGTTTGTGGCAACTGTCTTATCATCGATATCCAAGGTGAGGGCCTTGGTGTCGAGCAGACGCTAGATGTACCGCTTGAGGGTATAGCAGTCCTTCATCGCATGATGGACGTAGCAATGGTAGTGGCAGTACTTTGGATTGTTCATCTCAGCTGCCTCTACAGGGCGTTTGACATTAGGGAGCCGAAGCTTTCCACCCTTCATCAATACGTCAAAGATAGGCATGACGTTGTAATCTTCGAAGGAGTAAATCTCTGGGGGATTTGAAACCTCAGCCGACTTTTGCTCGGGCTTTTTGGTTAAGTTAGCCACCAGGGCCTGCTTCCCTTTTCCATCATAGCTGTTGTTGTCGTTGTTGTTTGGACATTTTCCCCTATTGTCAGCGACATGGATCTGTATTTCCAAGAGACGGGCGTCCTTGACCTTTTTCTCAACATCGACAATGTTGATGATGAATGACGTCTAGTCTTTGAATTGACTGTCGCCCATCCAAAGGCTGACTGCCGAAAGTAAGTTTCTGCGGCACATGTCCATGAGATCGACTTAGGATTTCCTGGAGGCAACCTCAGTGCTGCTTGTAAAAAATGGTCGATATAATTTTAGGCGAGTTTTCTTTCCCCTTGGGTAACATCCATCAGGGAGGACATCATCATGTCGCTTCCTCAGTCATAGAATCTTTTAAGGAAAATACTCTTGAAGTAGTCAAATGACGAGATACAGTTATCTTGTAGGCTGCAAAACTAGTCGAATGCGACCCCAGACAATGCCCCCAGAAAGATCATGGTGAGGAGTGTGTCACTGCGAGGTAGGTTCCCTGTTGCAGTCTCGAAATAACTCATGTATTGACGGGGGGAAGTCTTCCCGTCGAATGGGTTCAGGTTGAAGGACTTGTTGTCACGCCCCTTAACCAGAATACACGGGACTAGGCCACGTGGAAATGAACACCTACGTACCAAGGGGACTCTAGTTTGACTCTGAATACGTATAAGCTGTAAATGAGGGTCAATATCTAGATAATATAGTATACATGTGTCACTACCACATTCCCAGATAAGGGCATTTGTGTAATTTTGCTATTTTGAATAATTATGTATTTAATTAATCTGCTGAGTTTTATAAACTATTTATATATTGTTAGTGATATTTGGTTTTAGGTCAAACCCTAGAACTCATTAGGACAAACCCTAATGACTAAACCCTAATTTGAAAACCTAATTCTAGACAAACCCTAGAATTCAAATTTTAGGGTGGAACCTCAAACCCTAGAAGGACTAAACCTGAGTTAATTGAGTTCTACATGACCTAACCTGGGGGTTTAACCTAAACCTATGTATTTGAAACCCTAACCTAGTTTAATATAAAAGGGAGCCACTCTTTTCCTTCATGAAGAATGAAACCCTAGCCTCCATTAGAAAAAGCTTTTTTCCCCACCCCAAAACTCAGAAGCAAACCCTAGGGATTCCATTTTTTCCTCTTTCAAAGCAAGGAGAATAAGGAGCTTGGGTCAAGAATACTTGGAGAAGGAGAACCTCCATTGAAGAAACCATCCCCCTAGGTAAAACCCTATTTTTTTCAATTATATTCTGTTTTCTGTTGATTATTGCCCATTAGGAAACCCCCTATGGTGTAGATCTCGAATCCTAGGGATTCTACATGAAAACCTAGGTCGAATTAGGGTTTTGGGTGACCTACGTTGGTTTCCCCAATTTTTTGTGAACCCTAACCCTAGGGGTTTACATGTAGGCAGATTTCATCTCCAACGTGTAGTTGGATCTTGATTTAGGTTTTGATTTGGGAGTATTCTGTGAATTAGGGTTGAGTTGAGGATTCAGGGGATCTCAATGTGAAACCGAGTTCAGCCCTAGGTGTTTGTAGAAATGCCTTAGGGATTTGCCTATCAAATTCTTCCTGATATTGCAAGTTTAATATATAAATATATATATACACACATATATTTACATATGGTCTGAATGAGTGGTGTGTTTTGGGAAGAATTGGACTGTGGGGGATCTTCCCTATGCATAGTCGGGTTTTAGAGTTCTGGTGTTTTGGGTTTTCATGGTGCACATTCGAAACAGGGGATTCTGTGTGTGCAGTGAGGATAGATGCATACATGTGTGTAGGTATTTGCTTTTTCAGATCAGTGTGATGGCCTTAGAAATTCCTAGTATCAAGTGTATCATCTAGGTGTAGTTGACTGTATTGTGCTAGTGTCTTGTAGGTATTGTTCTAGGATACTTGTGTGCAGTTGAGTATCAGTAGAATTAAGTCTGTGTCAGTTGTGTGAATACTTGTGTATGTGGCTATATGTCTACCTGTGTGAGTTCAGTACATTAGATATCTGTGTGTAGGTGTATAAGTCTAGTGTACCAGCATACTGTCTATTAATTAGTGTTACCTGAGTGTTAAGTATCAGAGTATATAGAGATGTGCAGTTCATATGTCTGAGTTTCAGTGTATCCAGGAGTCAGTGTCAAGGAAAGTATCAGTGAGATGGGGGTTTAATGGCTGTGCTGTGTACACATGTGTGAGTGGTGAGTTTATGTATCAAGGTAGTGTAGGAACTGTGTTAATGTAATTAGTAAATTCTGTGCATCAGTAAACTTGTGTCTGTGTGTGTAATTTCTGTGCATAGGGGTTTTATTTGGCTGTGTAGCAGTGAACTGTGATTTGTGTATCAGTAATAATCAGCTATTCAAGTCCCTGATACTGTGTTCTAGCATGTGTGCCTGTGTGTATTTAACCCATGTGCTAGTGTTCTAGTGTGAGCAATATGTAGTGTATCAGCATCTAAGCAGTATTGGGAGAAAAGGGGGGGGGGTGATTATGTATCAGTAAACTTTCAGTGTGTGGGTAGGAGTTTATGTCTCTGTGTGTATATGGCTGTGTGTAATTCTGAGAGGAATGCACATGTGTATACACGTGTGTGTGTCCCTGTGATAAACATCAGTGAAGTGTTGGTGAACTGTGCAGAATTCTGTGTGTGTATGAGTGATTTTCCCAGGTCAGTGTACTAGTGTATTAATAACTAGTATTTCCACTGTGTGTAACTGTGTTTCAGTGTGAGCATGCCTGTGTAAATGACAGTGTGTGTATGTGTATGCAATCTGTGAGTGTACCAGTGTAGAGGCCTAGGTGCAGTGTGTAGCAGTGGTCTGTATCAGTGAGAATTTCCAGGTATGTGACTGTGTGTTGGTGTCCCTGTTTGTGAACCTGTGTAAGTGTGAGGCATCAAACTGTACACTGAGTTCAGTGTCAGCAAGCACAGGCAGTGTATAGTAGCTATATGCTTCTCTCAGAGAGTTGACACTGTGGTATCAGTATTTAGGGGTTTTAGTAAAGGATATACCCACTATTATTCGATACCTATAAACTATAAGGTTAAGTATCAGTAGTTTAGTATACTAGTCAGTGTTAAGGGTGAAGTGTGAGTAGTGCTCTAAGGTAACAGTGGATACCTAAGTAAGATACAAGGGTATGGGTAATGTATTTATTTGCCAAGGTTTTGAGAACTAGCATAGGTATATGAGTTAATATACAAGTATGATATAAATAGCTAGTATAAGACTAATACTAACTTATATATACTAATCACCTTAGTATCAATGACAATTATAGTTAATATGACTAGTATGGTTAAGTATGGCATAGACAGCTCACCAAAGACCTAGAAATGGCCTAACACCCTTATTTCAACTTAGCTAATCACTTTTATCATTTCAAACACCATTTAACATTGATATCTTATATATAGGTCATTGTGATTCCACTTTGGACATCGATCCTCACACCTTGCTCAGGACCACAGGCGAGTACATTCTCTGACAGTTTTCATTGTTGATTATTTCTATAACTCAGTTGTATTACATACTTGATTCCGACACTATGGATACACGGGTTAGCACCCTAGATCCCCATCATGAGGAGTCATGATTGGAATCCATCGTGCTAGCTGGGGGATGGGAAACTATTAGTAGATTATGTGATCATATCCAAACATTTACATGCATCATAGCTCACCCCACTTCTCACGTCGGGTGCGGCCTGACCATTTACATGCATCATAGTTGTTGTATATGATTAGCCTGACCACTACATGCATCATAGCTAACCATATGGTTAGCCTGACCTACAAGAATCATAGCTAATCATATATAATCAGCCTGATCTAGTCCCAAGCCAATCACATAATAAACTGATAATTCAAACACTTAGCTAGATGTCTATTTTATTCAGATCCACTTGTTCTAGCATTCACTGTTTATTGTTCATTGCTAGATGCTCTATTGCCTATATTCATTTTCTCCAGTACTTCACATTTTCAGCATATATTCTCATCTTGTATTTGTTACACTGTTTATAGTCTTTGTCAATTTAATAAAATTGCTGTTAGTGCTTGTGCTTCGCTCCAATCCTGACTGGATAACATTTTTCAGAGGACCTGGAGGATCTTTGCCCCACTCATTACGGCCCAGGTTCAGAGGGAGATTTCACTCCGGAAACCCCAGAAGAGTTGCCTATCCTAGAGGAGATCCTACCTGGCTGTTCTTAGATTATTTTTCTACATTTATTGTTTTAGACTGAGACTGAGTTGTATTTATTATTTTGTGACTTTGTGAGGTCATCTAGACTCAAGATTTGAGTTGGACTTGTTGTGGTTGGTTTTTAATAGAACTCTTTTCTATTCTCATCGTGCCATTATTTCTTATAGCTTGTGATTGAGTATTTCATAGAACTGTGGATTTTTTTTTGTCCTCCGTACGGAGTTGAGACTATTGGCAGGATATATATTATATGTTGAGACCTAGACATCGTTCTACCGCCGATGCTGCGGCGTAGGTTGGACGTACCCACGACTCATGCCCAAATTCCGGGTGCGGGTCGTGACAATATGTCAATGTCTCAAACCACAAGGATATGTAATAAAGAAGGGACAACATGTATCATGGTGTGCACCCCATACTACACTCGTCCGAATAGACTCGAAGAAAATAATATGAGTCTACAAATACTGGGTTATACTAGCAGAAAATAAGCAAAGATCATAATAGCTAAACAATGAAGAAGTGAATACAAATATCGAGTAACAATACCTGCATACCGGTATAATACTCATCCGTAGCTCCAGTCTTCCGTCATCAATTGACCCTACAGTCTGGTTGGGAATCAGGTCCTCAGAGGGACGTAACAAAGTACAAAAATAGTATGCCATAGTAAAGCAGAAAGAAAACATGTGATACGCTGGTGTAATCTAGAATGACCACCTAAGTGAGACACAACTTTGAAGACAATGTTCGACATGTTGGCTTTCCAAATATAAATTCGTAGCTCCGAGGCACAGAGACACACGGTGCGTATCGTAGCTTCGAGTACAGAGTCACACGGGTGATACTATGACTCTGGATACAGGATATCTACATAAATAAGAATATATATATATATATATATATATATATATATATATATATATATATATATATATATATATATATATATATTACGCGTGTAAAATAGCCCAAGCGTCTAGTAACTATCTTTCCCTCCCAATACGGACAACGAGATGCATTTGCTGCTCGCTGAGCCTGAACCTCTATCTAACAGTCTCATCATACTGAAGTAACTATCATCAATCACGATCCTAAAGTCATCACAGATTCCGGTTATGCTGACACTATCAGGATACAAGAAGTTTGGCAAGATGACAGTATCTGAATGTGTCCTAGGGTTTTGATGTAACCAAGTAGGTACATCAAGGTATCGAGAAACATCTAACAATTGATACTAGACATTACCGATGAACGTCTGCACCCGGATATGACCCGGACGCTAAGTAACAATTTTGATCCAAAGCGCACACAATGTATAGATCGAAAAAGAGTGAATCTGGAACTGAGATACAGAATGGCAAGGTATACTTGTCTGGATTCGGATGCTGAAGGCGGGGCTCCGGTACTACGTCCAAGTCCGAGGATCCCAAAGTACCTAGAGATGATATATAAAATTAATTAATAATCTAGCTCGAAAGTATCTAAAATAAGATATGACATCACGACTAGCATAGGCTTTTGTCTTAGTTACATAACTCACATCTAAGGTACTAACTAGAGGTTTGACCCAAGTTGACCAGGGTAACATTGCATCAAATGCGAATCATCAAATAGCATAATATCCTCAAACAATGTCTTCAAACCTAATATTTATCACAGTGATTTCAGTCATCTAAGTTTAATGTTCATCCTCGACCATACCATCCCTGTAATCATAGACATAATTGCATACACCCAATTTAGTTGACGCACCTAAATACCCATAATGTTCACGTATAATATCCTCATTCATATCATCAAACTAACGCACCAAAATTTATTGGAACAATATCCCCATCATATGCATTTTCCCATATATATATCCTCAAACAATTGCTATAAAATATGCATTTTACTTATATATAATGCCAGACAAAACCATTAAAATATGCATGGGTATTACTCAGGGAACCCTAAACCTAACTAGGGTTTCTTGTAACACATAGAATAACTACAAAATAATGACGAAGGAGAAGAAGTTACCCAGGTGGCTACGGGTGGTGGCAGTAGCAGTATTACGGCTTCGGTCAGTGATGGCGTCAACCATGGGGGTGGTGCGCGTGTCGACCATGGTGGTGGTGGTGGTGCTTGACTGCGGTGGTGGTGGAAGTCGGGGTGGTATTGTAGGTGGCTATGGTGTAGCTGGTGGTAGTGGTGGTAGCTACGGTGGAGGTAGCGGTGGTCGTGATCGGGTAGTGAAGGTGGTGTGGTATCGTGGTGGAGATGGTGGTGTTAGCATCGGTGAAGTCGTGCTCGGCGGCTGGTGGTGATGGTGGCAGTTGTAGTAGAGATGGAGTCGTGGTGGAGTTGCGGGCTGCTGTGGTGGTGTTTGGGGCGATGTTGGCCCGAGGGGGTGGTGGTGTTTTTGGTGTCGTGGTCGGGGTGGAGTAGGGGTCATGGCGAAGGTGGCAGCGGTCGATGGAGATGCTGTTGGCAGGGGTGTTGTTGTTGTTGGTGTTCGGTGGAGCTAGGTGGAGGTGGAGTTGTAGCTCCGGTGGTATTGGAGGTGGTGGCGAAGGTGTTGTTGGTCGGAGTGGTAATGTTGTAGTCGTGGCGAAGGTGACAATGGCGGTTCATGGTGGCAGCAACGAGTTGGCTGCTCGTGGTGGTGGTGCTGCGGGTCGTGGTGGCAGCGGCGGGTTGGCTCTGGTGCTCCGGTGGAGGTAATAGTGATGGTGTTGCTGCGGGTGGTCCGGCGGAATGGTGCTCTGGTGAAGGAGTGAAGAAGGAAAAGGAGAATAATGAAGAAGAAGAAAAAGAAGAGAAGAAGAAGAAGAAGAAGAAGAAGAAGAAGAAGAGAAGAAGATGGAAGAAGAATTCGACTGAATGTAGAGGGAGGGGAGGAGAGAGAGGGTGGTAGAAATTTTTAGGTTTCCTAGGGATTATGGTCGACCACATATGAGGGGTTGTGTGTGTGTTAATATAGGGGGATGAGTGGTTGTGATGGGGCGATTTGAATCAATGGCTATGATTTAACATGAAAGTAAAATAATGCAAGGAGGAGAGAGAATGTGAGGTGACCGGTCTCATGAGGATGGGATTTTTTTCTATTGGTTTGCACCAATAGGAGGGTGACACCTAGCACCCTTTTTGTATTTAAGCCCCTTAACATTTGGGTGTTTACACATGAAGAAAAATTGGTGAGGATTTGATGTTGAAAGTTGTGTTTGGGGTTTTGTAGGATGAGAGGGTGTTGGGTGTTTTGTATGAGCCTCATGAATGGGTGTTGGATTAAGTTGGGGTTAGATTAAGTTGGTGTCCCCAATTTAATTAAATAAAGTATCATATATGCTCTTAAATTAAATGAGAGTACATGGGATCTCAATTAAATGGGAGTACATGGGGTCTCAAGACATAGGATTAAAGAATTAATTTTCGTGACTGGAAAGTTGTGCAATTAAAATAGAGCACAAGGGAGTGTGTTTATTAGTGACAGAAATCTCCAGTGCCTAGGTTGGCTTGTAAGGTCAATAGTGTAAAGATTTGTTGGAAAGTAAAGGCTATTGTTGTGCTCCAATTATTGTAGCAGCGGTAAGGTGCACCAAGAATTTAAATTAAAGAACCAGTCCACACAACCATAATTTCTAATCCTTGGACAACGTGAAACTAAACCAAAATTCTTACCATATCCAGTCTTCCTAAAATATTTTTGAGGGGGTTTACATCATTCCCAACTTAGAAGAATTTTGTCCCCGAAATTAAAAGTAAAGCACGAATAAGAGTTACGAGAATTAAAAAGTTATCAGGTAATCAAAATACAGTACGTAAATTCGTACCTTGGTTCTCAAATAAATATGGAACCATCGAATGGAATCCTCGTTCTCCCATGTAGACTCGCCTGACGAATGATGCTTTAATGCAACCTTGACCAGTCGAATAGTCTGTACCCTTAAAATTTTCTCACTGCAATCGGGTATCCCTACTGGTTGTTCCATATATGATAAACTGGGCTCGATTGTAATCTTTGAATGATCGAGCACGTGGCTAGGGTCTGCCATGTATCTTCTCAACTGTGATACGTAAAATACGCTGTACACGCCTTCTAATGACGGAGGCAATGCAAGATGATAAGCTACTTTGCTAACTCGCTCTAAGATGTCAAAAGGTCTGATGTACCTCAGACTCAGCTTGCCTTTGTCCCCAAATCTGATGGTACCACGAGTAGGCAATATCTTCAAAAATACATGATCACCTTCCTTGAATTTTAAAGGTTTGCTGTGCACATCTGCCCAATGCTTCTTCCTGTCCTGTGCTGCGCGCAGGTGGTCCTAAATCTGCTTCACTTTCTCCACTGTCTGTGTCACCAACTCTGGACCAAGTATCTGACGCTCTCCCACGTCACGCCAATATACCGACGACCTACACTTTATGTCGTACAGTGCCTCATAAGGTGCCATCTGTATGCTTGCTTGGTAGCAATTATTGTAGGAGAATTCCACCAAGTGTAGATGGTCCTCCCAAGATCCTCCAAAGTCGATCATGCACGCTATCAACATATCCTCTAGTATCTGAATTATGCGCTCTGACTGACCATCAGTCTGTGGATGATATGCAGTACTGAACTTGAGGCAAGTTTTGAGACTCCTGTATTCTCCGTCAGAAATGTGACGTAAATTTGGAATCATGATATGATACAATGCTGACAGGCACTCCATATAGTCGTACTATCTGTCTCATGTATATGTCAGCCAATATCTCTATGGACTGTCCAACTCTGAAGGGCAAGAAATACGCCGACTTGGTGAGTCATTCCACGACAACCCAGACTGCATCCTTCCCGCTAGGGCTCCTCGAAAATCCCGTGACGGAGTCTATGGTTGTGCTCCCACTTCCACTCAGGAATGGGAAGCAGCTACAATAGTCCTGCAATCCTCTGATGTTCGGCCTTGAATTGCTGACAGACCAAACATCTCGCTATGAATCTCGCAATCTCCCTCTTCATCCCATGCCACCAGTAGTGTTGTCTCAAATCTCGTTACATCTTCGTACCCACGGTATGAATAGAATAAATCGAGCTATGGGCCTCGGTCATCAACTCCTGGCATAGCTCGCCACTCGAAACATATAGGCGATCTCCACACCTCAACGTTCCGTCTTCGTGAATCCGGAGTCCCGTCTGTATGCCGGCCTCTGTCCTCTCTCGTAGTCGTCAAAATCTCGCATCGGTAGGCGAGGCTGCCTTGATCCTCTTAACCAATGTAGACTGAACTTCTAGAATGGCCATCTGTCCATCCCTGCTTGGCAATAAAACCTCTATCCCGAGCTCCTGAAGATCCTCTAACAAATATTACTGAGTCGTCAAAAAGTATGCCATGGGCTTCCTGCTTAAGGCATCTACTACAATATTCGCCTTGCCAGGGTGGTACTGTAACTCAATATCATAGTCTGTCATCAACTCTAGCCAACACCTATGTCTCATGTTGACCTCCTTCTGAGTATAGACATACTTCAGACTTTTGTGATCTGTGTAAATCTTAACCCGCTCTCCGTAAAGGTAGTGTCGTCATAACTTTAGTACAAAAATTACCGTAGCTAGCTCTAAATCATGTGTTGGGTAATTCTTCTCATGAACCCTCAGCTGTCTCGATGCGTAAGTTATCACCTTGTCGTGCTGCATCAGTACACATCCTAATCCGTTCCCAGACGCATTGCTATACACCATAAATTCTCTAGATCCAGAAGGAAGTGTCAAGATCGGTGCTATCGTCAGACGCTTCTTCAGCTCATCGAAAGCCGTCTGACACTCCTCAGTCCAGATAAACTCATCGCCTTTACGCGTCAACCGCGTCATAGGCGCGGCGATCCTCGAAAAGTTTTCCATGAAGCTCCAATAATATTCGGCAAGTCCGAAAAAACTCCTAACCTCCGTAACTGATGTAGGAGTAGGCCACGTCTCCACTATGGCGATCTTTTCTGGGTCAACTGATAGTCCATCTCCAGTGATTATGTGACCAAGAAATGGTACGCAGTCTAAGCAGAACTCGCATTTGCTGAGCTTAGCATACAGCCTCTCATGTCTCAACGTCTCCAACACGATCCTGAGATGCTCCTCGTACTTTTCCTGGCTCTTGGAATATACCAAGATATCGTCGATAAATACCACCACAAACTTATCTAAGTACTGGTGAAAAACTTTGTTCATCAGGATCATAAATACTGCTGGCACGTTGGTTAAACCAAACGGCATGACTAAAAACTCATAGTGTCCGTACTTCGTCCGAAAAGCTGTCTTCGGAATGTCCTCATTTCTCACCTTGATCTGATGATAGCCAGATCTGAGATCGATCTGCGAGAATGCACATGCACCGCTCAGCTGATCAAATAAATCATCGATGCGCGACAAATGGTACTTGTTCTTTATCGTTACAGCATTTAGTACCCTATAATAGATACATAAACGTACCGTTTCGTCCTTCTTTGGCACAAATAAGATGGGTACTCCCCATGGAGAAACACTAGCCCGAATGAAACCCTTGTCTAAGAGATCATCTACCTAGACCTTCAACTCAACCAACTCTTTTGGTGCTAGTCTGTAGATGGAAGAAGTAACTAGCTCGGCTCCAGGAGTCAACTTTATAGTAAAATCTATCTCTCTGTCAGGTGGCAGGCCTGGAAGATCCTCGAAAAATACATCCTCAAACTCTGATATAATACGGGGGTACACCGGTTCACCTTCTGCAATGGTTCCGCTAAGGTAGGTTGGACACCATACTCTCGGGCTCCCCGAAAAAACTCAAACTCAGGGTGATCTGGTGGTCTAAATATAATTCATCCTCGTCGGCAATCTAGCGTCGCATATTATTAGCTCAACCAATCCATGCCTGGGATAATGTCATAGTCTAGACTTAACCTTAATATAAATTCTCTCATTCTATTTACAACCACTAATCCTCCTTAATTTTTTTTTGTGTTTTCTCTCCCTAAATGCATAAATACTCTTCTCCTCAAAAAATTTCCCCGAGTTTTGTTCTCATTTATGTTCTATTTCATACCTCAGTTTCAATGGTATTATTTTTTTATCCATAATCAAATTTTTGTTTAGTTCTCTATTCTGATATTCCTAAATTCTTCTATCCATATATTCATTGTTCCTTTGTCATAAACATAATTCTTTCAGTATTAATTTCTTCATGTCCTCCAGGTGTAATCCTCTAATTAAACTATCACAACCAGTGTTATCCTTGTAATAGTTCATACCTACTATTCGGCTCAAATTTTCTAAGGTATATAATATAATCCTCCGCATACCGTATCCTCCGCATACCATATCAAAATACAACTTATTCTACCTAAAATTATATTCCTCATTTTTTTTCTTTTTGTTATTTATTTCTCCGAGTCACCATAGTATAATTTTAATAATGGTATCACCCAAGCATATGCTAGAATTTCTGGTATCCGATAATCATCTTCCAGGTGAGAGTCTAAAATTTTATCTTCTCAAGTTCATAATACCGTTTCTGGTATCGCTATCATGGGCTACAACTAATTCCTAGCATCTAGCTATGCATTTTCATAAATTATTCTAGAGGGTTATGATCAACAATCTTTCTAGCTTCCAGTACTTCCCAAATCACTGCTATCTTAAGTAAGGGTAGGGTTTTATCAGTTTAGGAACTTACTACTAGGTCCAATTCTCTTGCTAACAATCTACACTAGTTATAGAATCTAAAAAGAACCTATCAATCTACCCTACTAAGGGTAACAATCTTCTTATAAAATATTACATTAATTATGCCTTTTTTCGTCTGGACTACGATCTTCTTCTGGAGGGAACCACCAAGTACAAGCATTCATCTCTCCGAAATAAAGGGAGATGAGAAACAATGATAACAATATCGATGGTAAAGGAAAGAATACAATTTTGAAGTCTAAGGGCAAAAATCAAAATACAAAGGGAGTTTTAAAATCGGTTATGAATTGAGATCATATTCAAAAATAATCATAAATTGCAGGCTCATTCGGTACAGTAACGTAACCGAAACGATATACTTTGCGACCTGCATGGGCCACCACAAAAACTATGTTACGCTCCTTAACCAGAATACACGAGACTAGGCCACGTGGCAATTGCCAGCTACATACCAAGGGGACTCCAGTCCGACTCTGAATACGTATATGCTGTAAATGAGGGTCACTATCTAGATAACACGGTATACATGTCTATGTCTCAAATCATAAGGATATGTAATAAAGAAGGGACAACATGTATCATGGTGTGCACCCCACACTTCACTCGTCCGAATAGACTCAAAAAAAATAATATGAGTCTACAAATACTGGGCTATACTAGCAAAAAATAAGCAAAGATCATAATAGCTGAATAATGAAGAAGTGAATACAAATATAGAGTAATAATACCTGCATACCGGTATAATACTCATCCGCAGCTCCAGCCTCCCGTCAGCAATCGACTCTACAATCTGGCAGGGAATCAGGTCCTCAAAGGGACGTAACAAGGTACAAAAACAGTATGCCATAGTAAGTAGAAAGGAAACATGTGATACGCTAGTGTAATATAGAATAACCACCTAAGTGAGACGCAACTTTAAAGATAATGTTCGACACGTAGGCTTTCCAAATATAAATCCATAGCTCCGGGGCACAGAGACACACGGTGCATACCGTAGCTCCGAGCACAGAGTCACACGGGTGATACTATGAATCTGGATACATGATCTCTACATAAATAGGAATATATATATATATATATATCACGTGTAAAGCAGCCCAAGCATCTAATAACTGTCTTTCCCTTCCAATACGGACAACAAGACGCATTCGCTGCTCGCTGAGCCTGAACCTCTATCTAACTGTCTCGTCATACTGAAGTAACTATCAACAATCACGATCCTAAAGTCATCAAAAAATTTGGTCATGCTGACACTATCAGGATACAGGAAGTCTGGCATGATGACAGTGTCTGAATGTGTCATAGGGTTCTGATGTAACCAAGTAGGTACATCAAGGTATCGAGAAACATCTAACAATCAATACTAGATGTTATCGACGAACGTCTGCAATCGGATATGATCTGAACGCTAAGTAACGATACCGATCCAAAGCGCACACAATATATAGATAAAAAAATAGTGAATCTGGAACTGAGATACAGAATAGCAAGGTACACTTGCCTGGATACGGATGCTGAAGGCGGGGTGTAAATATCCTGATTTTTCAGAATATTTTAATATAATTTTTCCCTAATTTTTTGTTAATTTTTTCGGAATTAAAACTAAGGAATTTGTGATTAAAAGATTTTTATATGCTCTTAATTGGTGTTAAATTATTATGAAAATAATAATTTATGGTGTAAAATAGAAAACCGGACATAAGGTAATTTTATTTGAATTTATTGGACTCCGGAATCATTTTTAAAGCCCTAAATACTATTGGATATATAAACTGAACCAAACCTGACTGAACCGAACCAATCCTGACTGAACCGAACCAAACCAAACATGACTGAACCAAACTAAACCGCTGATTGAACCGGACCAACACAACGTTGCGGGTCAGGTCGGGTCCGATCCATGAAACCCGACCCAAAACCCGAACCCGTCCAAACCCTAAACTCTCCGTCGGATTTACTATAGCCGCCTATTTAAACCCCCCTCGACTTTCGTATACCGCCCCGCCGCCAGAACTCTCCCTCTCTCATCCACCCCAGCCGACTACCTCCTACTTGTGCCACCCGACGCCGCCGACCCTCCAGCGATCCACCGCAGCGAGCACACCCTTCCCCGCTCGATCCCCGCCGTCGACCACCCGATCGACGCCGCCGTCCCCCAAACTCCTCCACCTCGCCGCTGCCGCCAGGCCGCCGCACGACCCCCTCGCCCGTCGACCCCCCCGTCAAGAACTCCCCCTTCGACGACTCCGGCCTGCGGCCCCGATCCGCTCCGACGAGCAGCAGCGGCAGCAACCGACCTCGCCGCTGTCACCCATTTCTGCCGCTGCAGCCCGCGAGCACCGCCCTGCTCGCCTCATCAACCGTCCGCTGCCCTAGCACAGAGACTCAGTCGGACACGAACAGCACAGTGACTCAGCCGGACACAGCAACTCGATACGGATACGAAACAACATCTCGGACACGTGAAACTCAGATTCACGGAGCCCTGTTCAGGTAGCATTTTCTCTCGCCTCGTATTTCCTTTTTCGATTTCGTCTATTGCAACGCGTAGACTGTATAACCCTCTCGATGCCCGTGCAACCCGCTCTGTGCGTCGCGTCCTGTGGTGATCGCACACCGCGATCCAAAAACAGGAAAACCAACGCCCTGTTTCACCCCGGAACTGAGTGTGCCCCGCCAAACGGGACGACTTGGTAGCACGCGATCTTTATCGAAACGTGCGTGATTGGTACGGACGTGCGGAATTTCGCAGAAGTTGATTTGGATGTGCGTGCACACCGGAATCAACGCGTATCCGCCGACAACGCCCCGTATCCGCCTATTCTGGAACACGCTGTAACTTTGTGTACACACGTCGGATCGAGAGAAAACTTGCGCCATCGGACTCGTAGCAATACGCTGGTCCTGTGACCCAAGTTTGGTTCGATTCTGAGAACGTTGACAAAATTGCGTATCGTGGGCCCCACAGGCTCTACTTGACGGACGATTTTGTGATCGGCTCATCGGAATCCAATTCTGGAAGTTCCGTTGGGTTCGTATCATCGTTCCTGACTTGTTGACACTGAGTTTGAGAAATTTGGAGACCTTTGACCCTGACACACTTTTTGGTGCAAAGTGGCCCACAGTGGACCCCGCTTTGGCCCGAAAATGTCATTTTTGTCCTTGTGTCCAAATTGGACTTAAGGACAGGCGTTTCTAGCTATTTGATATCTTCTGAGACTGTTGGTGATGTTTATTACATCTTTTGGAGGAGTACCTACAGGATCCACTGATACAGGGACGACTGTTGGTATTCAAACCCCAGGCAAGTGTACCTTGCCAAACTCTGCAGTATTGTTACATATTTTACTTGCTTCATATATATTGTTGTGCATGCTTAACCTAGGACCGTGTGACTTGCTCAGCGTTCGATTATTAGTCGGGTGCCAACACCGTACGCGACGTTGTGTATTGTCATCTAGAGATGGACATTCGTGACACTTTATATTCTCGTACTTGTCTTACCAAGTACACTATGACCCAGGACACTTGACACCATTCATGAGACAGGATCTTCCTAAGATATTCATGGTGATTCTGTATAGGATACAGGACTTGACAGAGATACTATATTCTTATATACTTTATGACTGGTTGCATTAGCTATGATCCCGCTTGACATGGACATGAGACGTTATGGTCATGATATGCGTGGTTACATTGGGTGGGAAGAGACACACAGGCTACAGGCTGTTTTATATATATCTACTACTATTGTGAGGTCGTAGACTCTCGTAGCAGAGCTAGGCACATTATCGGTTATTACCGCTACCGGCTCTCCGACACAGAGCTTGTAGTGGCTCAGCCTGAGTACTCGTGATGCTCTCATATTGCATTTTCACATAGATAGTTACATACTTATCTTATTTATTTCATTATATGCTGTACTGCATTTATTTTGGCTTGTATTTTCTGTACCTTGCTATGTCCCCTGAGGACCTGGATCCGGATTATGTCCCCAGGATTTGCAGACGAGATTTATCCCGAGGTATACGGGACCGCAGCAGAAGCAGATACAAGTGCTGTACCGACACCCGAGGATGAGGTATTAGCTGAAGACTTTTCCTGAGCATCTATGTTCCATGCTCAGTATTAACTTTATTCTGTCATTTATATTTTGGTCTGTTGAACCATTGTATCAGATATTTATCGGGTTGTTCCCCGAAGCACTTTGTTGAGACTGGTTGATGATTTACATTCCTTATATTTTGTGGATCATATTTTATATCTTGTGTGGATGAGATTAGTTGTGCCCTGTTGTCGTAGACTTGATTTTATATTTTAAGTATGCCCTGATGGATCCATTAGATTGGGTTTTTCCATCAGTGTGTGCTGCTGGCCATTGCCACGTGTCTGGTCCCTCGGTATTTTGGGACTGGGGCATGACATGGTTTTTCTGGTGGCCCATGCAGGTCTACGACTAAATCGTTTGGTTTCAACTTAGGGACCGAACAAGCCTGCCCTAAGGATAGGATAAGTTATAGGATCTCATCCATTATTTGAACCATTTTTGAACTCTATATCGAACTCGAATTGTTACTTGATTTGCATCCTATGTTGATTCCCCTGAGCGTTCTTATAGTTTCTCTTTTGGTTGCAGAGTAATGGATCCCAGGAACGGAGATGAGAATCCCTTGGATACACCACACGACGTTGTGGTTACTTATATAGATGGAGTGACACCAGGGAATGGAGGACAAATATCGCAAAGCAATCAAACCGGCTAGCCTAATCCAAGGTTCCGGCGTGATGATATCCCACCTCCGCCATAGTTCACTCCACAGATGCCAATTTTCCCTGCAGGGCAAGCCATGGACGGGCAACAAATGTTTCAGATGATGTATGCCATGATGCAAGCCCAGCAGCAGGTTCAACACGAAGCTCAGCGTCACGAGGCAGAGTATTTGAGAACCAGCCTAGTATCAGCAATGGAGCAGGCAAACCCACCAGGGAGGCGATCAGCGACGGGATCTATCACCGATTTTTGTCAGCTCAAGCCTCGTATCTTTTCTAGTAAAGAGGGGCCAACAGAAGTACACAAATGGCTCACGAACATACAGCACCAATTGGAAGCAGCTGAACTTCCGAGGGAGAAATGGATGACTGCAGTCAGGATGCAGTTAATTGAAAATGCACATCATTGGTGGTTAGCAGAAGAGAGGAGGCTCGGACAGGACCGAGTCACTTGGGAAGAGTTCTCCAGACTCTTCCGAGAGATGTATATTCTCGCAGTTGCACGGTCAGAGCTCAGAGACAAGTTCAACCGCCTTATCCAAGGCAATATGACAGTGGAAGAATACAACGCAGAATTTATTCGTCTAAGTCGCTTCGCCCCAACCTTGATTTTGACAGAGGAAGAGAAAGCTGAGAAGTTCTTTGACGGACTAAAGTTCAAGCTCCAGAGATTGATTGGATCGGTCGCACCTACATCATATACCGACATTCTTGTAGCAGCAAGACGCATGGAGCGCGTCGCTAGAAGGGAGTCAAATTTGAAGAGGCCAATCACATCAGCACCATCCAGGACAGCACATGGAGATTCTGCAAAATGATCCCAGAGGAGTATGCCAGATAGAGCTGCACACAGGGCCATATCTCTTCCTACTTGTCACTACTGCGGCAAGGTAGGGCACATTGAGAGAGATGCAGGCGTAAGTTGGGACTATGTCTGAGCTGCGGATCCAACCAGCATCTATCCAGGGACTGTTCTGAACGCAGAAACGGAGCACCGAGACTAGCTTTACCTGTACCACGACCAGCTTATCCAGCAGTAGGAGCACCGTAGACAGGAGTTGGAGGAGTCAAACTACCAGCTACAGGAGGCTACCACCAGAGACCACCACTGGCAGCCCTATTTCAGCAGGCTCAGCAGCAGAGAGGTCCAGCTCAGGGACGAGGACAGGCATTCACATTGGCTGTTGAGGAGGAAGCTACTGCAGGCGAGGTTATCGCAGGTACTATTTTAGTAGCTTCATTACCAGCTGTAGCTTTATTTGATTCTGGAGCATCGTATTCATTTATAGCAGCTAGCTTTGTAGCCACCCATAGAGTAGCTACCGCACCCCTTCCGAAGATAAAGAGAATTCTTATGGGAGGTGGAATTATTCCGGTTAGTGACGTCTGTAGATCATGTTCTGTAGTAGTCTGTGGAAGAAAAATGCGAGCTCAATTTCTGATATTTTCTATGCCGGATTATGATGTTGTACTTGGTATGGACTGGTTAAGTCAGTACCATGCGACTCTTGATTGCCGACTTGGGCGGGTTATATTTAGACCACCTGGACATCCAGAATTTGAGTTTCTTCGGGGAGCAGTAGAGCAAGGAGTTCAGCCTACTCTTAGGGTACTATCTGTAGAAGGGGAGACAGGTTACCCAAGAGTTATATCAGAATTTGTGGATGTATTTCCTGATGATCTTCCAGGTTTACCACCTGATCGGGAAATAGAATTCACAATAGACTTAACTCCAGGAGCAGAGCCTATCACTTCATCAGTATATCGGCTAGCACCTAAGGAGTTAGTGGAGTTGAAGGAACAAGTTGATGATCTTTTGGAGAAGGGTTTTATCCGGCCTAGTGTTTCACCCTGGGGAGCACCCATATTATTTGTACCGAAGAAGGATAGAATAGTACGGTTATGCATTGACTAAAGGGCACTAAATGCTGTAACCATCAAGAACAGGTATCCATTACCACGCATTGATGATCTATTCGATCAATTGAGTGGAGCAAGGGTATTCTCGAAGATTGACCTTAGATCCGGCTATCATCAGATTAAAGTAAGGAAGGAGGATATACCGAAGACAGCTTTCAGGACCAAGTATGGACATTATGAGTTCTTGGTAATGCCGTTTGGTTTAACCAACGCGCCAGCAGTGTTTATGAGTTTGATGAACAGAGTCTTTCATCAGTTCTTGGATAAATTTGTGGTTGTGTTCATTGACGACATTCTAATATATTCCAAGAGCCACGAAGAGCACGAGGAGCATCTCAGAATCGTGTTAGAGACCTTGAGGCAGGAGAAGTTATATGCCAAACTCAGTAAGTGTGAGTTTTGTATGGATAAAGTGCCTTTCTTGGGACATATTATATCAGGAGAAGGACTTTCAGTTGATCCGAAGAAAGTTGCGGCAATAGAGACCTGGCCTACACTTACGTCAGTTGCAGAGGTGAGAAGTTTTCTCGGACTTGCGAGATATTACCGAAGGTTTGTAAAAAATTTCTCAAGGATTGCAGAGCCTGTGACGAATTTGACACGTAAAGACCAGGAGTTTATATGGACAGAAGACTTCCAGAAGGCCTTCGAAGAATTGAAGAGAAGATTAACAACAGCACCTGTCTTGACTCTTCCTTCAGGGTCAAGAGGTTTTGTTGTTTACAGTGATGCATCAGGTAGTAGACTAGGATGTGTTTTAATGCAACATGGCAAAGTCATTGCTTATGCATCGAGACAGTTGAAGGTTCACGAGAAGAACTACCCAACACACGATCTGGAGCTAGCAGCAGTTTTATTTGCACTGAAGATTTGGAGGCACTATCTTTATGGGGAGAAGGTAGACATCTTTACTGATCACAAGAGTCTGAAGTATGTATATACTCAGAAGGAGCTCAACATGAGACAGAGACGTTGGCTGAAATTGATGGTAGATTTTGACATAGATCTGCAGTATCATCCGGGAAAGGCGAAGGTCGTAGCAGACGCTCTCAGCAGGAAGCCTACGGCTTATTTCTTGACGATGCAGCCCGAGTTATTGAGAGATCTATAGAAGCTTCAGATAGAGGTTGTTTTACCAGGACAGAGTGGCGTGCTAGCTAATCTTGAAGTCAAGTCGTCACTTGTGGAAAGAATTAAAGAGGCATTGTCCACCGATGCTAGATTCTGAAGACTCAAAGAGAGGACAGAAGCCGGCATGCAGACAGGACTTCGCATACATGAAGACAGGACATTACGGTTTGGGAATCGCCTGTATGTTCCAAATGGAGAATTGAGACATGAGCTAATGACTGAAGCACATAGCTCTATGTACTCTGTTCACCCAGGAGGAACCAAGATGTACCGAGACTTGAGGCAGTACTACTGGTGGCATGGAATGAAAAGGGATATTGCAAGATTTGTGGCTAAATGTTTAGTCTGTCAGCAAGTAAAGGCCGAGCATCAGAGGACTGCAGGTATCTTACAGCCACTTCCTATACCAGAATAGAAGTGGGAACATATCACGATGGATTTTGTCACAGGATTTCCAGGAAGCCCCAGCGGAAGAGATGGGTTATCGTGGATAGACTCACTAAATCGGCACACTTTTTGTCATTTAGAGTTGGACAGTCCACAGAGGTACTAGCCGACATGTATATGCGATAAATCGTAAGATTACATGGAGTGCCGGTTAGTATCGTGTCGGATCAAGATTCGAGATTTACATCTCATTTCTGGAGAAGCATGCAAGAGAGTCTTGGCACCAGACTCAAATTTAGCACAGCTTACCATCCACAGACAGATGGTCAATCGGAGCGCACGATTCAGATCTTGGAGGATATGTTACGATCGTGTATGCTAGAATTTGGAGGATCTTGGGAAGATCATTTACACTTAGTAGAGTTCTCCTACAACAACAGTTATCAGGCCAACATTCAGATGGCACCATTCGAGGCATTATACGAAAGGAAGTACAGATCGCCGATATGCTGGAGTGACATTGGTGAACGTCAAATACTGGGTCCAGAATTGGTAATACAGACAGTGGAGAAGGTAAAACAGATTCAGAATCATCTTCGAGCAGCTCAGGACCGACAGAAGCATTGGGCTGATACTCACAGACGTCCCCTAGAGTTCAAAGAAGGAGAGCACGTATTCTTGAGGATTTTGCCCACTCGAGGTACCATTCGATTTGGGAGCAGAGGCAAGTTGAGCCCAAGGTATATTGGGCCATTTGATATTCTAGAGCGCATCGGTGAGGTGGCTTATTGTCTTGCATTACCTCCATCCTTAGAGGGAGTGCATGACGTATTCCATGTCTCACAGCTGAGAAGGTACGTGACCGACCCAAGTCACGTAGTCGATCATTCAGAGATCGCAGTGGGCCCTAGCTTGAGATATGAAGAACAACCAGTTGGCATCCTCGACATCAGTGAGAAGACATTGCGAGGACAGACAATTAGACTGGTCCGTGTAGCTTGGAAACATTATTCTCCTGACGAATCGACCTGGGAACGGGAGGATAGTATGCGCCAGCGTTATCCTCACTTATTCGCGGATGCAGTTATAAACTAAGCATTCTTGTAATTTCCATAGTTCTTTTCTTTAGTAGTTTATTATTTGATTATGAGGACGCAATCCTCTTAAGGGGGGTAGATTATAAACACCCTGATTTTTCAGAATATTTTAATATAATTTTTCCCCATTTTTTTGATAATTTTTCCAGAATTAAAACTAAGGAATTTGTGATTAAAAGATTTTTATATTCTCTTAATTAGTGTTAAATTATTATAGAAATAATAATTTATGGTGTAAAATAAAAAACCGGGCATAGGGTAATTTTTTGTAAATTTATTGGACTCCAGAATTATTTTTAAAGCCCTAAATACTATTGGATATATAAACCGAACCAAACCTGACTGAACCGAACCAAACCTGACTGAACCGAACCAAACCGCTGATTGAACCGGCCCAACCCAGCGTTGCGGGTCGGGTCGGGTCGGATCCATGAAACCCGACCCAAAACCCGAACCCGTCCAAACCCTAAACTCTCCGCCGGATTTACTGTAGCCACCTATTTAAACCCCCCTCGACTTCCGTACACCGCCCCGCCGCCAGAACTCTCCCTCTCTCATCCACCCCAGCCAACTACCTCCTACTTGCGCCACCCGACGCCGCCGACCCTCCAGCGATCCACCGCCGCGAGCATACCCTTCCCCCTCGATCCCCGCCGTCGACCACCCGATCGACGCCTCCGTCCCCCAAACTCCTCCACCTCGCCGCTGCCGCCAGGCCGCCGCACGACCCCCTCGCCCGTCGACCCCCCCGTCCATAACTCCCCCTTCGACGACTCTGGCCCGCGGTGTAGTGCCTCAAATCCCGATCCGACCGGGACGAGCACTATATAATTGGGCTTATGGCTAGTCCGTCTGAGTCGTAACTTAGATCTCGGCATCTTCCTGCCACGGACAAAATACGATGATCCTTTCCAACTCATGGAAAGGCCTCTATTGAAACGAGTCCAATAGTTTTCGTATTTTGGTTGCTTGGTTTTCTTGATTGCCACTTTAGGATTTTAATTTGTGTTGCTTTCGATTTATTTGGTTTTCACTGTTGGTTTTATCGTTTGGAGCTTGGATTTTGGGGAGTTCGACAAGGAAGGATAGGCAAGATTTCTAACTCGGTGCTCGTGCTGTTTCAGGTCCGCGTAACTGACGTTTGATCGTCGCTAGGCGGGATTCGTGTTTTAGCTACCTTTTTCCTTAACCAGTGAGTGGTTTGGTCCCTTCTTTCCTACTTTTTCATGCCAACATCTCTAAGTTTCAATCGTTCACTCGATGATGCCCGGTTGGACGCCTAGGAAATCCTTAGCCACAGGCATGCCAGCCACTAAGAAAGGAACATGGAATTTATAGACTAATTTTATCATTTGCTTGCACACCTTATAATTTGAGCTTGTTTATAAGGAAGAGTTGGTTGTTGGTGGCGACCTGGTGCCTCGGATAGAGTTGGACTTATGGGATAACTGAATCGGAACACCGTTTGAGAAAATATGAACTGTTGCATGAGATATATATATGTTGCTGCTTACTTCTTCTGTTTATTTCGATGCTTTGTATGTAATATAAATTATTTCATGCATTTGCATGGTCTGGGACAACTTGTGCACAGGGTTTGGCATTTCCTTGAAACGGTTTTCTGGGGCACTGGAACCGTATCGATCCGGAGGGAAATATTTGATTCATGCTCGTCACGATGCATAGCGGACCTCCAGCAGGGCTTGTTACCCGGGCTGATAGGGCACACCGCTAAGCTTAAAATATGTCCCTAAGGTGTCGATCACACTAATAACCGCATAGAATAGAACGCATGTTAACTTATTGTCTTGTGCAGATGGTAAGTATACTTGTGTTTCGTTTCAGGGAAGGCGTGCATTGATTGAGTAATCAATCGGTGTACTGGTTTGATTCAATGCTATTTTTATTTCTATCAAAACATGCAACTGATATGAATTGATTTCACTTGCTTCCTTATAGAAGCTATCTTAATGCATGCTCGCCCCTAACAAGCTAGTATCGATTTAGTCGAGTAGGATTCATCCCGCTCACCAGTACAAGTTGAGTACTGACCCACGTTGTGGGCAACTATTTCAGGAAATCAGACGGTGCAACGCTAGTGCGTTAGCGATGAGACGTTAGGAGCACCTCTATTTTGAAGTATTGCTGGAGTCAGTTCATTTTGGAGGCAGAGACTTCAATCTATACAAGGGCGTAATGTACAAACGACGTGGACTATCTAACGGAGCGCGCCCTGCATTTTGAGTTATCTTTTGTAATGTAATTCAATAGCCGAGAAGGCGCATCAATGTAAACTCTATATAAATTACTCTGAATTATCAATGAAAAAGCATGTTTCTTCCGCATTTGTGTTCAAATCTCTGTGAATGTGTTTTATCAATTGTGTTTCAAAATGGGTTCCTAAAACTGCAAGTTCTTGCCTTGTGCGAGCGCAACCCCAGGCTCGCACGGCATCACGCCCCTAGCGAGGACGAATCGGTTCCGTAAAGGATCCGGCGAGGACGAATGACCCTTTCGGGATCGGGACGTGACATATTGGTATCAGAGCTTCGACTGTACTTCCTTGGGATTTCAAAAGAATATAAAGGAGTTTGATGCGCCTCTCAATTGAGTTGCATTCGGCGTCCACTGCATCAGATGAGTCGCCTATACAATAAGCCCGTAGATATAAAATCTATCGATTTTGGAGTGTTAACAAGCTACTCTTTTTTGTAGCAATGGCTAAGAAAAATACTGCCGCTGCAAGCAGTGCTCAGCCTATCCAGAGCGATCCGACAAGTTCTGGAGAATCTGGAGGAGCGGGTTCAACCAGTATGGCGGAACGACTTATGCATCTCATGGAGGTGCAGCAACAACAAGCCATTACGCAACAGGCGCAATTTGCTTCTCAACAAAAGCAGATGGATACTATGATACAACTGATTGCATCGTTGGTACCCAACAACGGGAGAGCGACAACAACGCCGCTGGCTGTGGCGGTAGAGGATGAGTCGGAAGAGACGCAGCCTTCAGCTAGGAACACCTGTCGTGTCGCAGAGTTCACAAAGATGTATCCACCCACGTTCAACGGACGAGCGGAACCGGACGTGGTGTTGGGATAGATTGCTAAGTTGGAGGGACTCTTCAACCTGGTTGGCATCCGGGGATCCAAACGAGTTGCCTGTGCGTCGGTTCAGCTGGAACTGCGTGCGCATGATTGGTGGGAGGCAACGAAGCAAGGGATTTACGATGCCAATCCTAACTGCAAAATAACTTGGGAAATATTCAAATCAGTCTTCATTGAACAATACATTCCCAGGGCCGTGCGTCAACAAAAAGAAGACGACTTCAGCAATCTGGTCCAAGGAAGTTTGTCTGTGGATGATTATGATTCGGTGTTCGCTAAGCTGGCCAAGTTTGCGGGGCACTTCCTGCCTAACCAGCAGGCGTGGTGCTATCGCTTTCAAAAATGTTTGAATGATGAGTTGCATAGGGACGTCATTAATCAAAAATGTCAAACCTACAGGGAATGCTATAAAGCAGCCCTGGGCAGCGAGCGGATCTTTGGGCGTTGTCCCCCAAAGGCCGAAATACAAACCCCCCGTACTAATAACAACAAACGACCTCAGGAAATGGGAGGGTCTGGAGCACATAAGCGTCAGTACACGTCGGATAACAGGGGTCAGACTTAGGCACCAAACTGTACCAGGTGCGGCAAGGCAGGGCATCGAGTAAACGAATGTCGGGTTACTAGATGTTTCAAATGTGGTCGTCTGGGCCATAAACAATTTAACTGCCGGGAGGGTAAGTCGAATCAAAACAACGAGAATAATCAGAATAAGGGGCCTCCAGCAAGTGATACAAATACGGTGCCAGTAAACCCGCAACGTCAGGGTGCTCAAGGCCGAGTCTATGCCTTGACTCGGGATGAGGCATCTGTCTCTGAAACGGTCGTGACAGGTACATTACTTTTCAGAGAATTGCCCGCTAGAGTCTTATTCGATTCAGGTGCTACGCATAGTTTCATATCTGCTGATTTTACTGTTGAGCATAAATTAGCTTCTACTCCCTTAACTATGAATCTCTGCGTAAGCACACCTTCGAGAGTCGTTATACCCGCCCATACGATCTGTAGGGATGGTTATATTTGCATCGAAGGACGGAAGCTTTCCTTAGATGTCATTGTACTAGACATTAAGGATTATGATATTATTCTCGGGATGGATTGGTTGGGTGCTTGCCATGCAACAATCGAGTGCGCGGAGAAGCGAGTCGTATTTCGTCTACCCGGCGAGACAGACTTCTACTATTCATGCAGCGCTGCACCGAAGACGGCAATGGTGATATCAGCAATTTCGGCTAGGCGTATGCTGTATTCGGGTTGTGAAGGGTACTTAGCTTCAGTTCGAGACACCCGACAGGAAAGTGCAAATGCAGCTCAGGCTGATGTTATAGAAGATTTTCTCGACGTGTTCCCGGACGAGCTGCCTGGAATGCCTCCTGATCGTGAGATCGAATTCAGCATCGACACATTTCCGGATGCGCGACCGATATTAAAGGCACCTTATCGAATGGCTCCAGCAGAGTTAAAAGAACTTAAGGTTCAGTTGCAAGACCTGTTGGACCGAGGATACATACGTCCAAGCGTTTCTCCGTAGGGTGCTCCGGTACTGTTCGTGAAAAAGAAAGATGGATCCATGCGGCTGTGTATTGACTACCGAGAATTAAATAAGGCGACCATTCGAAATCAGTACCCTTTGCCAAGGATAGATGACTTATTTGATCAACTGCAAGGTGCAACAGTTTTCTCTAAAGTTGATCTCAGGTCAGGGTATCACCAGTTAAAAATCAGACCAGAAGACATTCAAAAATCTGCGTTCAGGACTCGTTACGGACACTATGAGTTTCTCGTGATGTCGTTCGGCTTAACGAACGCCCCTGCAGCTTTCATGGATCTGATGAACCGCGTGTTTCGGTCGTACATAGATAAGTTTGTCATCGTGTTCATCGATGACATTCTTATATATTCTAAGAACGAGGCGGAACACAAGGAACACCTGAAGATCGTATTGCATACATTACGAGAACATAAGTTGTTCGCTAAGCTCAGCTAGTGTAAGTTCTGGTTGAACAGCGTGGCGTTCCTTGGACATGTCTTCTCGGCAGAAGGCGTCGCCGTAGACCCGAAGAAAATTGAGGCGGTGGTGGACTGGAAACAACCTACGTCAGCCAGCAAAATTCGAAGCTTTCTTGGCCTAGCAGGATACTACTGTAGATTCGTGAAAGATTTCTCTAAACTGGCCTCGCCTTTGACTCGCCTTACTCAGAAAGGGATTCTATACAAATGGAGTGATGAATGCGAAGCCAGCTTTCAGGAACTTAAGCGGCGTCTTGTTTCAGCTCTAATTCTTGCACTTCCAGATGGGGTAGAAGAGTTTCAGATATACAGTGATGCTTCAGGACTCGGATTGGGATGTATACTCATGCAACGGGACAAGGTAATATCGTACGCCTCCAGGCAACTGAAGCCGCACGAGAAAAACTACCCGACGCACGATTTGGAATTGGCGGCGATTGTATTTGCATTGAAGTTGTGGAGGCATTATCTTTATGGTGTTGCTTGTAAAATCTTCACAGATCACAAGAGCCTCAAGTATCTATTCACCCAATGGGAATTGAACCTCCGGCAGCGGCGTTGGCTAGAACTTATTAAGGACTATGATCTAACGATCGCGTATACTCCGGGCAAGGGAAACGTCGTTGCTGATGCTCTGAGTCGAAAGCACGTGGGCTCGTTATCTATAAACAACCGTTTACTTCGAGATCTTGAGGCGATGGGCATCGAGCTTCGAGTTCGGCATCAAGGCGTGCAGCTGGCACCACTCCATCTTGAACCGAGTTTACGAGATAAAATCAAGTCAGCTCAGGAGGGCGATCAGTTCCTAGCGAAAGTACGCGGATTGATCTCGGCGGGGAAGACGTCTGACTTTGTGGCAGGCAAAGATGGGGCCTTACAAATGAAAGGAAGGCTATGCGTCCCAAGCGACCCTGAACTCCGAAGGGAAATTATGGCGAAAGTGCACTACGCAAAGTATTCTTTACATCCGGGGAGACTAAGATGTATAAGGACTTACGCGGTACCTTCTGGTGGCAAGGTATGAAGCAGGATGTAGCGACCTTTGTGTCACAGTGCATGGCCTGCCAACAGGTGAAAGCTGAACATCAGAGGCCCGGCGGGGAGATGCAGAACCTCGCTATTCCCGAGTGGAAATGGGACAACATCACTATGGATTTCATTGTGGGATTTTCGAAGACGCCACGGGGGCACGATGCAATTTGGGTCATAGTTGATCGTTTGACCAAATTAGCCCACTTTCTGCCTATTAAAGTTGCGTGGAGCGTCGATCGATTAGCACAGATCTACATAGATGAGATTGTTCGATTACACGGAGTGCCTGCTTCTCTCGTCTCTGACCGTGACGGACGTTTCTTATCACGTTTCTGGACTAGCCTACAGTCTGCTTTGGGAACCAAGCTACAGTTCAGTACCACATACCACCCCCAGACTGATGGCCAAACAGAGAGAACAAATCAGATACTTGAAGATATGTTACAGCTGTGTGCGATCAATTTAAAGACTAGTTGGGACACGCACCTTCCGTTGGCAGAGTTTGCATACAACAACAGCTACCAATCGAGCATCCAGATAGCACCGTACGAAGTACTCTATGGGCGCAAGTATCAATCTCCAATCTGTTGGGACGAAGTCGGCGAGCGGCAGGTACTCGGGCCAGAGCTGGTGGAGCAGGCAGTCGAGAAAGTTCGCTTGATTCGGGAAAGACTCCGCACTGCGCAGAGCCGACAAAAAAGCTATGTCGATACTCATCGTAGGCCCTTGGAGTTCATGGTCGGGGATCATGTCTTCTTGAAAGTGACGCCAATGCGTGGAGTGATGCGTTTCGACGTGAAGGGCAAGCTGAGTCCCAGGTTTGTCGGCCCCTTTGAAATACTAGAACGGGTGGCAGCTGTGGCATACCGAATTGCACTACCTCCCGCCTTGGCTGGAGCGCACGACGTATTCCACGTTTCCCAACTTCGAAAGTATGTGCATGACTCGAGTCATGTAGTTAGCTTCGAACAGCTAGAATTGTGCACGGATTTGTCATATTCGGAGGAGCCGGTGTAGATTCTGGATCGTAAGAAAAAAGTACTTCACAACCGTACGATGTCTTTGGTTCGCGTGCTGTGGTGGAACCATACAGTTGGGGAATCAACTTGGGAGATGGAATCGGAGATGAAGGAGAAGTATCCTTCATTGTTCTTCGAGTCGGAGGTAGGCCATGTTCTTAAGTTTCGGGTCGAAACTTTTTCTTAGTGGTATATTATGTAGTGCCTCAAATCTCGATCCGACCGGGACGAGCACTATGTAATTGGGCTTGTAGCTAGTCCGTCTGAGTCATAACTTAGATCTCGACATCTTCTTGCCACGGACAAAATACGATGATCCTTTCCAACTCATGGAAAGGCCTCTATTGAAACGAGTCCAATAGTTTTCGTGTTTTGGTTGCTTGGTTTTCTTGATTGCTGCTTTAGGATTTTGATTTGGTGTTGCTTTCGATTTATTTGGTTTTTGCTGTTGGTTTTATCGTTTGGAGCTTGGATTTTAGGGAGTTCGGCAAGGAAGGATAGGCAAGATTTCTAACTCGGTGTTCGTGCTGTTTCAGGTCCGCGTAACTGACGTTTGATCGTCGCTAGGCGGGATTCATGTTTCAGCTACCTTTTTCCTTAACCAGTGAGTGGTTTGGTCCCTTCTTTCCTACTTCTTCATGCCAACATCTCGAAGTTTCAATCGTTCACTCGATGATGCCCGGTTGGACGCCTAGGAAATCCTTAGCCACAGGCATGCCAGCCACTAAGAAAGGAACATGGGATTTGTAGACTAATTTTATCATATGCTTGCACACCTTATAATTTGAGCTTGTTTATAAGGAAGAGTTGGTTGTTGGTGGCGGCCTGGTGCCTCGGAAGAGTTGGACTTATGGGATAACTGAATCGGAACACCGCTTGAGAAAATATGAACTGTTGCATGAGATATATATATGTTGTTGCTTACTTCTTCTGTTTATTTCGATGCTTTGTATGTAATATGAATTATTTTATGCATTTGCATGGTCTGGGACAACTTGTGCACAGGATTTGGCATTTCCTCGAAACGGCTTTCTGGGGCACTGGAACCGTATCGATCCGAAGGGAAATATTTGATTCGTGCTCGTCACGATGCATAGCGGGACCTCCAGCAGGGCTTGCTACCCGGGCTGATAGGGCACGCCGCTAAGCTTGAAATATGTCCCTAAGGTGTCGATCACACCAATGACCGCATAGAATAGAACGCATGCTAACTTATTGTCTTGTGCAGATGGTAAGTATACTTGTGTTTCGTTTCAGGGAAGGCGTGCATTGATTGAGTAAGCAATCGGTGTACTAGTTTGATTCAATGCTATTTTCATTCCTATTAAAACATGCAACTGATATGAATTGATTTTACTTGCTTCCTTATAGAAGCTATCTTAATGCATGCTCGCCCCTAACAAGCTAGTGTCGATTTAGTCGAGTGGGATTCATCCCGCTCACCAGTACAAGTTGAGTACTGACCCATGTTGTGGGCAACTATTTCAGGAAATCAGACGGTGCAACGCTAGTGCATTAGCGAGGAGGCGTTAGGAGCACCTCTATTTTGAAGTATAACTGGAGTCAGTTCATTTTGGAGGCAGAGACTTCAATCTATACAAGGGCGTAATGTGCAAACGACGTGGACTATCTGACGGAGCGCGCCCTGCATTTTGAGTTATCTTTTGTAATGTAATTCAATAGCCGAGAAGGTGCATCAATGTAAACTCTATGTAAATTACTCTAAATTATCAATGAAAAAGCATGTTTCTTCCGCATTTGTGTTCAAATCTCTGTGAATGTGTTTTATCAATTGTGTTTCAAAATGGGTTCCTAAAACTGTAAGTTCTTGCCTTGAGCGAGCGAAACCCCAGGCTCGCACGACATCACGCCCCTAGCGAGGACGAATCGGTTCCGTAAAGGATCCGGCGAGGACGAATGACCCTTTCGGGATCGGGGCGTGACACGCGGCCCCGATCCGCTCCGACGAGCAACAGCGGCAGCAGCCGACCTCGTCGCTGCCACCCATTTCCGCCACTGCCGCCCGCGAGCACCGCCCCGCTCACCTCGTCAACCGTCCGCTGCCCTAGCATAGAGACTCAGCCGGACACGAACAGCACAGCGACTCAGGCAAACACAGCAACTCGATACAGATACGAAACAACATCTCGGACACGTGAAACTCAGATTCACGGAGCCCTGTTCAGGTAGCGTTTCCTCTCGCCTCGTATTTCCGTTT
Organism: Iris macrosiphon; assembly: GCA_036927795.1. Lineage (NCBI taxonomy): Eukaryota > Viridiplantae > Streptophyta > Magnoliopsida > Asparagales > Iridaceae > Iris > Iris macrosiphon. The sequence goes on along the minus strand of JAYESA010000006.1, from coordinate 186,360,385 downwards.
TTGATTCTGTCTATTGCAATGCGTAGACTGTATAACCCTATCGATGCCCGTGTAATCCGCTCGGTGCGTCGCGTCCTGTGGTGATCGCACACCTCGATCCAAAAATAGGAAAACCAATGCCCTGTTTTACCCCGGAACTGAGTGCGCCCCGCCAAACGGGACGACTTGGTCGCACGCAGACTTTACCGAAATGTGCGCGACGTTAGTACGGACGTGCAAGATTTCACAGAAGTTGATTTGGATGTGCGTGCACACCGAAATCAACGCGTATCCGCCGACAACGTCCCATATCCGCCTATTCTGGAATACGCTGTAACTTTGTGTACACACGTCGGATCGAGACGAAACTTGTGCCATCGGACTCTTAGCAATACGCTGGTCCTGTGACCCAAGTTTGGTTCGATTCTGAGAACGTTGACAAAATCGCGTATCATGGGCCCCACAGGCTCCACTTGACGGGCAATTTTGTGATCGGCTCATCGGAATCCAATTCTGGAAGTTTCGTTGGGTTTGTATCATCGTTCCTGATTTGTTAACACTAAGTTTGAGGAATTTGAAGACCTTTGACCCTGACACGCTTTTCGGTGCAAAGTGGCCCACATGTGGACCCCGCTTTGGCCCGGAAATGTCATTTTTGTCCTTGTGTCCAAATTGGACTTAAGGACAGGCATTTCTAGCTATTTGATATCTTTTGAGACTGTTGGTGATGTTTATTACAGCTTTTGGAGGAGTACCTACAGGATCCACTGATACAGGGACGACTGTTGGTATTCAAACCCCAGGCAAGTGTACCTTGCCAAACTCTGCAGTATTGTTACATATTTTCCTTGCTTCATATATATTGTTGTGCATGCTTAACCTAGGACCGTATGACTTGCTCAGCGTCCGATTATTAGTCGGGTGCCAACACCGTACGCAGCGTTGTGTATTGTCATCTAGAGATGGACATTCGTGACACTTTATATTCTCGTACTTGTCTTACCAAGTACACTATGACCCAGGACACTTGACACCATTCATGAGACAGGATCTTCCTGTAATGCCCCGCTCTACGTCGGCGTTATATATCAAGGTGAGTGGGCAGAACTTCGTTCTCTGATTCTTGCACGCCTTAATAATAACTTAAGTTTTTGCTTGCAATGTTTTCTTAAGAGAATGATAGAACCTGCCTTACATGTTAATGAACGAACTCACCTAGCTTGTCTTTGAAACAATAAGTCTGCTAAACGAGAATCCTGATCGCTTGCTTAGAGTGCATGAACATGTTCACTATCGTCTATGCTTCGAGAGAACCATAATGTGCCTGAATGTGTTCAAGAGATAAGTCGGATTTGCCCCACAACAAGGATTTGCGTTATGATGGTTCGTCTCGTCTGCATACTAGAGTTTATTTGATAGTGATCCATGCATTCGCACGCGGTCGGACAATGGCTTTTGGTGCAGAGCTGAACTGCATGTGTCACGGCTGCTACAGAGATAGTGAAAAGCAACCATGAGTCACAGCTGCCATTAGCATCAGATAAAAGAGTCATTGGTATGCTGGACTAACCGCTGCCGATCCTGAGATACTCGGGGACCGCCCTGCATATAGCTAAGTCATTGTGTTGGCTTGGATAGTGACTGCCCCTAAGAATGTGCATCGTGTGTCTAGCCTTGCATCAGACCCTCGAGTCGCACGAGACACACTGCGCACACCCTGAAACATGAACGGTTTGCTTGCTTGCATATTCAATATGAAACTCTGTTTCCAAACATGTTTCTAAACAAGTAAATCGACTCTGCTAGAACTGCATGAAACGAACCTAGGTAAAACTAGAAAGATCACTAGTAATGTAATGTTTTATAACATGATTACTTAGTGCCTGTTTGAGTGAATGCTTGTTTCTGTTCAGTTGATTTTATCTCACCAGTACTTGTATAAAGTGCTGACCCACCAACAGTTTACTTGTTCGCAGGTACTGGATCGTCCGAGGGAGCGATAGGCGTGCCACAGTCCCGAAGACCCGGAATCCTGGTTTCGATTGTTGCCCCGAGAACGCTATCGTATAAGGGGGCATAATGTATGGAACGAACGTGTGCCTTTGCTAAAGGAAATCCAAGTTGCCTCGATTGTCCCAAACACTCAGTTGGCTAATGCATTGCATTGCAACAAAGTCCCTTTCCGCTGCTTACTCGATTGATGCGATGATAGCCAACTATCAACTTAAACGATTGGCCTTGCACGGGCGCAACCCCAGGCCCGTACGGCATCACGTCCCCCGAAAGCTCGAACGGGCCATTCGCTTGGCTTCCTTCCTCCCTCGCACCCGCGGGACGGGCGCGGTGATTCACGTCCGGCGCGCCGAGGCACGGTGATACGTGTCCGGTTCGTTAATTCCCGGCCGCACGGGGCGGGGCAGGGCGGAGCGGCAGACCGGGCGGGGCCGGGGCGTGACAGAATGGTATCAGAGCGGAATCGATCTTCTGGCCCAAAATCCGTTGCTATGACTCTGAGATCGTTATGGTTTTGCAAAGAGCGTTCCATACAATAAGTCCATAGATATTCTCAAAGAGCAAATGTTTTCTGAACTTGAATTGCTTGATTGTTTCGATTGAGTACGGCGAGGGATGGCACTATCGCTGCTCGAAATATCGAGAAGTTTATCCTTGAAGTTTCGAGGATGAAACTTTTTGTTGGTTGGTAAGTATGTAACGCCCCGCTCCGCGTCGGCGTTATATATCAAGGTGAGTGGGCAGAACTTCGTTCTCTGATTCTTGCACGCCTTAATAATAACCTGAGTTTTTGCTTGCAATATTTTCTTAAGAGAATGATAGAACCTGCCTTGCATGTTAATGAACGAACTCACCTAGCTTGTCTTTGAAACAATAAGTCTGCTAAACGAGAATCCTGATCGCTTGCTTAGAGTGCATGAACATGTTCACTATCGTCTATGCTTCGAGAGAACCATAATGTGCCTGAATGTGATCAAGAGATAAGTCGGATTTGCCCCGCAACAAGGATTTGCGTTATGATGGTTCGTCTCGTCTGTATACTAGAGTTTATTTGATAGTGATCCATGCATTCGCACGCGGTCGAACAATGGCTTTTGGTGCAGAGCTGAACTGCATGTGTCACAGCTGCTACAGAGATAGTGAAAAGCAACCATGAGTCACAGCTGCCATTAGCATCAGATAAAAGAGTCATTGGTATGCTGGACTAACCGCTGCCGATCCTGAGATACTCGGGGACCGCCCTGCATATAGCTAAGTCATTGTGTTGGCTTGGATAGTGACTGCCCCTAAGAATATGCATCGTGTGTCTAGCCTTGCATCAGACCCTCGAGTCGCACGAGACACACTGCGCACACCCTGAAACATGAACGGTTTGCTTGCTTGCATATTCAATATGAAACTCTGTTTCCAAACATGTTTCTAAACAAGTAAATCGACTCTGCTAGAACTGCATGAAACGAACCTAGGTAAAACTAGAAAGATCACTAGTAATGTAATGTTTTATAACATGATTACTTAGTGCCTGTTTGAGTGAATGCTTGTTTCTGTTTAGTTGATTTTATCTCACCAGTACTTGTATAAAGTTCTGACCCACCAACAGTTTACTTGTTCGCAGGTACTGGATCGTCCGAGGGAGCGATAGGCGTGCCACAGTCCCGAAGACCCGGAATCCTGGTTTTGATTGTTGCCCCGAGAACGCTATCATATAAGGGGGCATAATGTATGGAACGAACGTGTGCCTTTGCTAAAGGAAACCCAAGTTGCCTCGATTGTCCCGAACACTCAGTTGGCTAATGCATTGCATTGCAACAAAGTCCCTTTCCGCTGCTTACTCGATTGATGCGATGATAGCCAACTATCAACTTAAACGATTGGCCTTGCACGGGCGCAACCCCAGGCCTGTGCGGCATCACGTCCCCCGAAAGCTCGAACGGGCCATTCGCTTGGCTCCCTTCCTCCCTCGCACCCGCGGGACGGGCGCGGTGATTCGCGTCCGGCGCGCCGAGGTACGGTGATACGTGTCCGGTTCATTAATTCCCGGCCGCACGGGGCGGGGCAGGGCGGAGCGGCAGACCGGGCGGGGCCGGGGCGTGACACTTCCTGAGATATTCATGGTAATTCTGTATAGGATACATGACTTGACAAAGATACTATATTCTTAGATACTTTATGACTGGTTGCATTAGCTATGATCCCGCTTGACATGGACATGAGACGTTATGGTCATGATATGCGTGGTTACATTGGGTGGGGAGAGACACACAGGCTACAGGCTGTTTCATATATATCTACTACTATTGTGAGGTCGTTGACTCTCGTAGCAGAGCTAGGCACATTACCGGTTATTACCGCTACCGGCTCCCCGACACAGAGCTTGTAGTGGCTCAGCCTGAGTACTCGTGATGCTCTCATATTGTATTTTCACATAGATGGTTACATACTTACCCTATTTATTTCATTATCTGTTGCACTGCATTTATTTTGGCTTGTATTTTCTATACCTTGCTATGTCCCCTGAGGACCTGGATCCGGATTATGTCCCCAGGATTTGCAGACGAGATTTATCCTGAGGTATACGGGACCACAACAGAAGAAGATACAGGAGCTGTACCGACACCCGAGGACGAGGTGTTAGCTGAAGACTTTTCCTGAGCATCTATGTTCCATACTCAGTATTTACTTTATTCTGTCATTTATATTTTGGTCTGTTGAACCATTGTATCAGATATTTATCGGGTTGTTCCTCGAAGAACTTTGTTGAGACTGGTTGATGATTTATATTCCTTATATTTTGTGGATCATATTTTATATCTTGTGTGGATGAGATTAGTTGTGCCCTGTTATCGTAGACTTGATTTTACAGCTTAAGTACGCCCTGATGGATCCATTAAATTGGGTTTGTCCATCAGTGTGTGCTGCTGGCCATTGCCACGTGTCTGGTCCCTCGGTATTTTGGGACTGGGGCGTGACACGGGGCTCTGGTACAACGTCCAAGTCCGAGGATCCCAAAGTATCTAGAGATAATATATAAAATTAATTAATAATCTAGCTCAAAACTATCTAAAATAAGAGATGACATCACGACTAGCATAGGCTTTTGTCTTAGTTACATAACTCACGTCTAAGGTATTAACTAGAGGGTTATCCCAAGTTGACTAGGGTAACGTTGCATCAAATATGAATCATCAAATAGCATAACGTACTCAAATAATATTTTCAAACCCTAATATTCATGACAATAATTTTAGGCATCTATGTTTAATGTTCATCCTCGACCATACAATCCCTGTAAGCATAGACATAATTGCATACACCCAATTTAGTTGACGCACCTAAATACGCATAATGTTCACGTATAATATCCTCATTCATATCATAAAATTAACGCACCTAAATTTATTGGAACAATATCCCCATCATATGTATTTTCCCATATATATATCCTCAAACAATTGTTATAAAATATGCATTTCACTTATATATAATGCCAGACAAAACCATTAAAATATGCATGGGTATTACTCAGGGAACTCTAAACCTAACTAGGGCATCTTATAACACATAAAATACTACAAAATAATGACGAAGGAGAAGAAATTACCCAGGTGGCTGCGGATGGTGGTAGCGGCAGCGCTACGGCTTCGGTCAGTGATGACATCGGCCGTGGGGGTGGTGCGCGTGTCGACCGTGGTGGTGGTGGTGGTGGTGGTGCTCAGCTGCGGTGGTGGTGGAAGTCAGGGTGGTATTGTAGGTGGTTGTGGTGTAGCTGGTGGTGGTGGTGGTAGCTACGGTGGAGGTGGCGGTGGTCGGGTGGTGAAGGTGATGTGGTATCGTGGTGGAGATGGTGATGTTGGCGTCGGTGAAGTTATGCTCGGTGGCTCATGGTGATGGTGGCAGTGGTAGAGCGGTGGAGATGGAGTCGTGGTAGAGTTACGGGCTGCTGTGGTGGTGGTCGGGGCGATGTTGGCCGGAGGGGGTGGTGTTGTTGTTGGTATCTTGGTCGGGGTGGAGTAGGGGTCGTGGCGAAAGTGGCAGCGGTCGGTGGAGATGTTGTTGGTCGAGGTGGTGGTGTTATTGGTGTTCGGTGGAGGTGGAGTTGTAGCTTCGGTGGTGTTGGAGGTGGTTACGAAGGTGTTGTTGGTCGGGGTGGTGATGTTGAAGTCGTGGCGCAGGTGACAGTAGCGGTTCGTGGTGACAGCGACGGGTTGGTTGCTTGTGGTTGTGGTGTTGCGGGTCGTGGTGGCAGCGATGGGTTGGCTATGGTGCTCCGGTGGAGGTAAGGGTGATGGTGGTGCTGCGGGTGGTCCGGAGAAGTGGTGCTCCGGTGAAGGAGTGAAGAAGAAGAAGAAGAAGAAGAAGAAGAAGAAGAAGAAGAAGGAGAATAATGAATAATAAGAAGAAGGAAAGAAGAATTCGGCTGAATGTAGAGGGAGGGGAGGAGAGAGAGGGTGGTGGGAATTTTTAGGTTTTCTAGGGATTAGGGTCGGCCACATATGGGGGGTTGTGTGTGTGTTTTAATATAGGGGGATGAGTGGTAGTGATGGGGGGGATTTGAATTAATAACTATGATTTAACATGAAAGTAAAACAATACAAGGGGGAGAAAGAATGTGAGGTGACCGGTCACATGAGGATGGGGGGAGGGTTTCTTCATTGGTTTGCCCCAATAGGAGGGTGACACCTATCACCCTTTTTGCATTTAAGATCATTAACATTTGGGTGTTTACACATGAAGAAAAAATGGCGAGAATTTGATGTGGAAAATTGTGTTTGGTGTTTTGTAGGATGAGAGGGTGTTGGGTGTTTTGTATGAGCCTCATGAATGGATGTTGGGTTAACTTGGGGTTAGGTTAAGTTGGTATCCCCAATTTAATTAAATAAAGTGTCATATGTGCTCTTAAATTAAATGGGAGTACATGGGGTCTCAATTGGGAGTGACATAAAGGTCATGGACGGTGTAGGCTTGGTGTCAGTCTTGGACCCTTTAATTGGTTAGGCAAAATGGGTTGGATTTGTGTCCCCAAATCGATGGCAACGACATAGGTACAAGACATAGGATTAAAGAATTGATTTTTGTGAGTGGAAAGTTGTGCAATTAAAATAAAGCACAAGGGAGTATATTTGTGAGTGACAGAAATCTCCAGTGCCTAGGTTGGCTTGTCAGGTCAATAGTGCAAAGATTTGTTGAAAAGTAAAGGCTATTGTTGTGCTCTAATTATTGTAGCAACGGTAAGGTGCACCAAGGGTTTAAATTAAAGAACCAGTCCACACAATCCTAATTTCTAATCCTTGGACAACCTGAAACTAAACCAAAATTCTTACCATCTCCAGTCTTCCTAAAATATTTTTGAGGGGGTTTACACTTGTACTTTTACGGGTACGAAACATCCCTCCACTCGCGGGGGTACGGTTGTCGTTTCCCGAGTTCGCGCAGTGAGTCTCGGCTTCCCATAGAATCTAGGCGAGCCCGGACTTCCCGGACTTCCCGGACTTCCCTCATTGCTTCACTGGCTTTGTCTCATGCGAAAGGGGCAGATGAGTCAGGTATAGGGTGATTTTTGCCTATGGGCGGAGCGGTTGCGTCGGAGTCCACGTTGGTCCCAGGATCCAAGCTTGCTTGTACAGAAGCCCTTGCTGTTTGAGAATCCATGTTTGTTTTAATATCCAACATTGCCTGGGTCAGGGCTTGCATCGATGAGCTCACCGTCTGCATCATGGCCTCGAGAGTCTCGAGGTATTGTCGGTTCCTGGGACCTTCATGATCGTCCCCTGCTATATATGCATTCCTCTTATGGGGAGAGATGGACATGGCAGTGGACGTCGCGCTTTCCTTCTCTAATTCTTGTCGGGAGTGGTCATCAGGTAGCGTGGCCTCTTCCTCGGATTCAGAGGGACTACTACCCCCAGCATTAGAAGCTAAATCATCTGGACGAGGGTGGCCACCTCCAGGGATATCGGAGTCCATTTCCTGGAAATCACCGCCTTCTCGGAATGCCGGGTTGTTGTATAGGTCCGGGGGAGTACTACCCCCAGCTCGTGTAACCCTCAGGGGTCCTGAGGAAGAACTATTACCAGCGGCCGATAGCTTTTTCTTCGAGCGGGTACCTTGGAAAATATCGTCCATGGGTCCCGCTTTTGGTCCTCCTAGTAGTCGTCTTCTCAATGTGCTTGTTGAAAGTGACGTACTGGAGGTGCTTGACTTTTTTTCTCCTACGATGGAAGGATCTTTTCGAGCAGAATACCATGAGGCAAATGGCATCTCATCCTCCTCTGGTGTTTGTACCTGATCTCCGAATTATTGTCGGATAGGTGCATTGGGATGCAGTCGTTAGAATGTTGACTGCCTGTTTGTGGGTACTGCCATATTGTTGCAGCAGTAATTGATGATAATTTTGGCACAATGGTGTCTTGGGGAAGATACTTCACGTGTCGCGGTTGTCCCCTTCTTCTTGCGCTTGTGACTGATCACGTTGCGCAAGTCAAACGAGGGTTGGTCCACCTTTGCACCTTTTTGTGAGCACGGGTAGACCGAGCGCACAGGTGTGTGGGTGTTGTCTTTGCTCCCTGATCTAGGGTTTATACAAGAACTTTCTCTAGATCGTCAGTGAAAGACTTTTGAGATGGACCATGTCCATTTGTCGCTGCGGGCTGGAGCATGGGCTGGTCTTATATAGCTTTCCATCAGGGGACCACATAATGGTTAGCGGCACCCGCTGACAGTCAGCCAAATGGACAGTTGCTTGATCTTGATGGGCTCGCACTGCCTCAGACTTCTTTGACTTAGCACGCGCATGCGTATAGTATAAAGAGTCCAAATTTTATTTTTCCTCAAAGCGGTGCATGGGAGCATGGCCGGATGAGATTCTGTCGAAGACAGAGCTTCTGGGAGTGTCAGAGATGCATTCGGCTGAGTTGGAAGCCGCATACTGCTTTCTTCTCCGTATCCTTTGTAGTGGCCTCATGGGTTGCGCGTCAACCCCCAAACTCTTGGCATCGTATTATTTTCCTCTGCTAAAGTTCGGGTGTCGAGCACTCTCCTTTTCAGGCAAGGAGGTCGCATGAGCAGGGACAACCAGAGTGTACACATGCGGTGCATCTTCAGTATCGGAGAGAGAGATCGGGATTACATGCTTCGCGGTTGGGTAAGACACAACGGCCTTTGCTACCCATGTCCTGCAGGTCTGCTACCCATGTCCTGCGGGTCTTCAAGTGCTGAGCACCCTTCTAGTTAGAAGGGGCTGTCGCATTAATAGTGGGCGCATGATGTGCGATCCCTGCGGCAGAGAGAGAGAGAGAGAGACGGGGAGCGCGTGCTCCGCGGTTGGGTGAGGCACAACGGCCTTTGCAACCCATGTCCTGTGGGTCTTCATAGGCTTTGCCAGCCTTGGAGAAGTGCCGTCCTCATGGAGCATATACTCGAAAGCCTGCTGGTCGAAACGGACCACCAGCATTCTTTGAGTCGACCCGAGCTTGGCTGCGTCAAATTATGCCACAACTTTCTCAACAGAAGAGAAAGAAGTCCCCAGTAGAGTCGTCACCTTGTTCGCCATTAAATAAGTTCGTGTAAAACTTTGTATTTAAGGAACGAAGAAGAGTACAAAGAATCCTAAACAGAATTGTCTCAGTATAATATTTTGTTTTGGGGTGTGGCAATGGACAAGGAGTGCTATGGCAGCTCCTTTACTCCGTTGACTATCTGACACAGGGCGAAGAAGCTTATGCTCTTTCTTTGCTTGGCTTTGTATGCTCTATGTTGCTCCTCTCCCTCCCTGTGTGTCTCCATCTTTGGGAAGGCCACCCGGGTATATATAGTCATCCTTGGGCACGCATATGTTTTAGGCCACATGGATGCTGGAGGGTGCCACATGTACCTTCTTAACAAGGTATATCTGTAACCGTGAGTAGGCCAAGCTTACACGTGGGCGCTTGTTGAGATTTTTTGTTACTGAAGATCTGGGGGATTCTCGTCCTTGGTGTGCATGACTCGGTCAGTTTTGACACGTGGCCCGCACTTGGTTGGAGATGGCTACTTTAGTTATAACGGCAAGACTTGGTCTTCATGAAGTCTGGGACACATATGGACCGAGGCTCATGGGACGCTTGGAGTCTGGAACGCATAGGGCCAAAGACGCTTGGAACACATAGAGTCTGGGATGCTTGGGGCCAGAGACACATGGAACGCATGGGGCCAGAGACGCATGAAACGCATGGAGTCTGGGACGCATGGGGCCAAAGGCGCTTGGAACGCATGGAGTCTGGGACGCATGGGGCCAGAGACGCATGGAATTTGGAAAGCATGGGGCCAGAGACCTATGGATTCTGGGACGCATGAGGCCCTTGTTGTGTTGTCAACGTGACGCTATACCCCATCGAGAGTGATGTTCTGCGCTGACATGAGACTTTTGTCGTTTGGTCTGTTTACATCTTTTGAGGCGTTCAGAAGATTGTTTTGTCAGGATTTTGTGCCCGAGGTAATCTTGTTGACAGGATGTCATGTCAAGTCTATCTACGGCCAAAATTGTTTCGACTGATTTGGACGCATTGATGTCGCTTTATTAGGTCGCAGGGTGACTCTGCGACCTGATCTCTTCTGTGCTTTACTTTACTTATTGGTTGCATGGATGTATATTTTCATGCTTCTACATCCATGATACGTATAGGTAAAATTGGTAAATTGTGTGTATACATGTTTTCTTTTGTCCAAAATAACCCAAATTTGTTATAGTATTCAGCCTCATTTTTAGCAGCCATAGTAACTTAGAAATGTTATAACTCCTAACTCATGACTCCGATTAATCTTTTATTTTTTTTAAAGAATCGTATCGAAGTTAGCTTTCCAAATATATAAATTAATAGGCACAAATTTGTTCTAAAACTTTCTGTAAAACTGTTTGAGTGTCAGGTGTCCGAAAGATGAACGTATTTTGATGTTTTTGCGATTTCGGGAGCTTTCGGACACGAAAATACGATCCGTTTAAAGTTTTAAAAAGCTAATATGAAGAGCTACAACATAATTTAACCTTAGAATTTATTGAATAGGTCTAATAGGTGTAGTATTGGTTACAAGTAAAGAACTGACTATACGATATAGGTATTTTATGTATCCTATGAGACTTGGTAGAATGGATATCAAGTGCGTATAGGTATCATAGGTTTCCAAGCATATGTATGATATAATATATATATATATATATATATATATATATATATATATATATATATATATATATATATATATATATATATATATATATATATATATATATATATATATATTAGTGTTGATACAAGTGGTTATCAAGTGAGCCAAGTATAGGTAAGTTATGTGTCAAGATATTAAAGTTTGGGGAAAGGTACTAGTGTGATACTTGGATACCATGAGAATATTGGTATCATGACATTTAAGTATCATGAGTGAGGATAAGTGAGTTTGGGGCTTGAGTAAGGTATCCTATTTGGTATCAATTATTAGTATTAGAGTTAGTTGGATAAGTATCTAGGAGGATAAGGTATTGGTCAAGATACTAAGATATTGGAATTAGAACTAGATATGGGTAATATTAAGATATCAAGTGCCAAGAGTAGGGTGAGTATCTTAGATGTAAGGTAAGTGTAGGTTATGGTCATAGATTAGTATCTTGGGGGTTGGTATCATATTGTACCATGTACAAACTAGTATGATATGTATGGAGTAAATTAGAGTATGGTATCCTAGGATGTATCAAGGTATTTAGAATACCAAGATACCAAAATATTAGAACTAGTATGAGGTAATACTAGGATACTAAGATAAGGTTGTGATATTACGTATTGGATTAAGATATCATGGTAAGGGTAGTGTCTACCTTGGGTAATGGGTTAGGTACCAAGGTATGAGTTAAGGTATTGGGTATTGGTCAAGGTAATGGTATTAGCTAAGGTATTAGTCTAGAAACTAGGATACAGGGTAATATGTTAAGGTGTTGGTTAAGAAAATGAGGTAACACTATGGTAATAACTAGGTAATAAGGTAATACTAAGGTATTGGCTAGGTATTAAGTGTTAGACTAAGTTATTGTATATATTAGTATATCTATGTAGTATATATGATATTATTATATCATAGCTAACTCATATGACTTTAAAACCTAGTTTAGCCAATGTATTATCCCTAGAACTAAGGTATTGACTAATAGTTAAGGTATTTGAGATACGGGCTAAGATATTAGGTAAATGCGTGATACGGGTTAAGATACCGTGATACGGGATAAGGTAAATAGTTATAAGCCAAGGTATTGCTAAAAATTATAAGTAGAAGTATATATTAGGATAATATATGCTATTAACTTATTAGTATAGCCTAGAAACCTAGTATTGGTCTAGTATTAACTAATATTGACTAGTTTGACCTAGGTAGCACCTAAAAACAAAATAGTGACTTGTTAAGACCTAGTATAACTTTATAAACCTTGTAAATAGGTAAAATCAACCTAGAAACTAGGAAATGACCTAGTTTGACTGTATTGACCTAGATTTGACCCATTTTGACTATTGTGACCTAGTTTTGATCTAGAAACCTAGTTTTGAGTTAATTAAATTTATTGTTGACTTCAAAACACTATTTGACCTTGATACATCATATATAGGTCACTTGAACTCCAATTCAGACACTATTTGATATTTATTCTCCGGACCTCAGGCGAGTACATTCTCAGATAGTTTTTCGTTTATGATATCTTATATGTTTCTTGTATTTAGTGTAGATATTCTTGACTTCTTGACACATGGTTACACGGATTGGTATTTTTGGATTCCGTCATGAGATGTTATTCCTGGTGGTTCCCGGCGTATCCTGTGCAAGCCATGTTGTTCGTGTACTTGTATAGACACTGTTTTCTGGGGAAACTAGCTACCTTCTCAGAGAATCTCTTGTCGTAACGTGCCATGGTTGGATCCATTATACCTGTCGGGGGCGGGGAGTGTTAGTGTATATATGTGATCATACCCCCCTGTAGTTTATGTTTTCTTGTGAGTATTGATCATACACCTCACGTATGATTAACCATATCATATTCATGTACAAGTTCCCAAGCCGATCATATGTTGAAACTAGTACTCACTCACTTAGTTAGTTGTATTTTCTGACTTTGTATATGATACTCATTACTCTTGTATTTATTTACAGCATTCCATATCTTGTATATTTCTTGCTCTTGTTCTATTTATCTTATATTTCTCCCAATTTACTGTTACATAGTCTTTACCATTTATTGGAACTGCTGTTTGAGGTATGATTTGCTCCAATCCTGACTGGATAATATTTTTCAGTGATTGTTGTGATCTACATTCCGGGACTTCTGAGTGATGCTATAGACATGACTGCTCTTACACTGTGGACGTTGATGTGACAATTGTAGAAATCTAGGCTAGTTCATTTTATTCCATATTATGTCTAGTTTTTTTTCTTTAGAATGTTATTTGGTTTATCTTTCTTATTTATTCTGCCTTTAAATGGTGATTGAGTATCTGATAGAACTACTTGTATTAGTAAGATTGATAGCTAGATATTGATGACCTAGACAGCGTTCTACCGTCAATGCTGCGGCGTAGTCTAGACGTACCCACGTACTCGTACTCGATCATGCGGGTGTGGGTCGTATATATATATAACCAAATTGTATATAAGTTTAATATTTTTTATTTATTTTATATATGAGTTTACATATACATTTATGTAAACCCCCTAATTTTTTTCAAAATTTTTAAAGCAATTTTACACAATTTTTTGTAATTTTCTGGGATTAAAACTAAGGTATTTTGTAATTAAATGATTTTTAAATGATGTTAAATAAATATAAAATCCCTATTCCTAGAAATCGTATATACTTTATTTTTTTATTAATTATAATTTAATTATAGTAATTAGTAGCTAATTAGGAGAAATTAATTTTTATTAATTTTTATTTTAGGTGTTGGTGCACTTAGGGGATTTATGGGACCTTCAGAAAATTTTCGAAATTTATTTCATGTAGGAGACCCTTTGGACAGTTGCTAGATTAACGGTGTGCATTATTATAATCTAGAATTTTTCTTATGAATATATATATATATACAAATATATATATATACATGTATATATTTAAATAGAAAAGGAAAAGATTAAGAAAAGAAAAGAAAAGAAAATAATATAAACTAATAATAATACTATTAATAACTATTCCTTACTACTACCAACTATTGGCCCATTAGCTAGCAATCTATTAGCTACCAATTCCCAGCATACATCCAAGCAAACCACAGCCAAACGAATCCCTTAGTCACCCGCGGATGTAAACCCCCCCCCCCCCCCGGGTATTAAACCACCTCCTCTCTCTTCCTTTAATATATATATATATATATATATATATATATATATATATATATATATATATATATATATATATATATATTTATTTATTTATTTATTTATTTCTCTAAAACCCTAACCTAAATCATCCAAACCCTCTCTCTTCCCATCTAGACCTAGAGAGCGCCGCCACCACAGCCGGAGAACCCCGCCAGGCCGTCCAAACAAATCTTGACGACCACGACCCCGCGCACCGCAGATTCCCACAGCGAGGTACCTGTGTTCCGGAGTTGTTTTCCGTCGACTCGCTCAACCAAACGTTACCTCGTCTTCATCGGTATGTTCACCCCTTAACCCTCTTCCATATATGTGTATTAATAGATCTCGAACAACGTGTAACCATAGGCAAAAATAGCGCCAAAGTAGGCAGAAACAGACCAAATTCTGGGATCGCAGAAAACTGCGGTGACCACCCATGTTTCAGAGTTCGTATCTCCCACCACAGAGATCCGAATTCGATGATTCTTTTTGGTATGTGTAGACCACTTGACCTAGTTTAATTTCTGTTAAATAACCCTAGATTATTAACTACTGTAGACAGAATTAAATTCATTGGAAAACCCCGCGAACCCATATTTCCCAGATTTCCAAAAGTTGTAAAATAGAGCACGCTCCGCCAAACGGGACCGCCCCACCGTGTACCAAGTGTACCGAACGGTACACGCAGCGTAACCAGACATGTAAAAATTTGCAAAAACTGATTCGGACGCGTGTGCGCGCCGAAATCAGCCCGTATCCGCTGACACACCCCGTATCGCAACTTTTGTGGAAGTCGCGTGTATTTTGTGCACGCTCGTCAGATTGCGACGAAACCTGCGCCAATGAACTCGTGGTAACGCGCTGGTCCTGTGACCCAATTTTCACGCAATTCTGAGACGGTTGACCAAGTCGCCAATTGGCGGGCCCCATAGTTGACTTTTTGGACAAAATTATGTTTGGCCCATCGGAATCCATATTTGGATATACCGTTGGGTTCGTATTGACATATAGAGTTTGTTTGACCTATAAATTGTCCCAATTAGAGACTGTTACCCTTGACAAATTTTTTGGTGTGAAGCGGGCCACATATGGACCCCGCTTTGACCAGAAACTGTGATTCTTGTCCTTGTGTCCAAATTGGACTCAAGGACAGGCGTTTCTAGATATTTAATATTTTCTAAACCTGTTAGTGATGTTTATTACAGCTTTTGGAGGAGTACCTGCAGGATCCACTGATACAGGGACAACTGTTGGTATTCAAACCCCAGGCAAGTGTACCTTGCCAACTTTACAGTTTTGTTATTTATTTCTTTGACTTAAATTAATTGTTGTACATGCTTAACCAAGGACCGTGTGAGTTTACTTAGCGTCCGATTAATAGTCGGGTGCCAACACCGTACGCGAAATTGTGTAACGTCACCTAGAGATGGATATCGTGACCCTTTACGTTCTCGTGCTTGCATTATCAAGTACGTTATACCCAGGACACCTGACACTATTCATGAGACAGAATCTTCTTGAAATATTCAAGGTGATTCTGTGTAGGTTTCAGGATTTTGACATAGACATTATATTCATAGATATTATATGACTTGTTGCATTAGCTATGATCTCGCGTGACATGGACATGAGACGTTATGGACATGAGACGTGTGGTTACATTGGGTGGGGAGAGACACACAGGCTACAGGCTAATTTTATATATATACTACATAGTAAATTACATAGTAAATTATATAGTAACTCTGCTACAGGCTCCCAGACACAGAGCTTGTAGTGGTCTCAGCCTGAGTTTTAGTGATGCTCTCAACTTGCATATCACTTAGCTGGTTATATAGTTTACCCTATTATTTCATTTATTTCTACACTGCATTTATTTTGGCTTGAGTTATTTTGTACCTTGCTATGTCCCCTGAGGACCTGGATCCGGATTATATCCCCAGGACTAGCAGACGAGATCGATCCCGAGGTATACAGGACAGGAGCATTAGCAGGAGCAGGAACAGGAGCAGGTACTGGAGCAGTACCAGATCCAGTAGACGAGTGATCACCGAGGATATCTTCTAAGTATATGCTTTATCCATACTCAGTATTTGTTGTTGTTATCATTATTTCTGTATCTTGACTATTGTATCAGACTCATTATCGGGTTATTTCCTGAGTTTATGTTTTATTGAGATTGATCTTGTTTTATGATTCTGATATTGTACTGCAGCTTAAGTACATCCTGATGGTCCATTAAATTGGATTTGTCCATCGGTGTGTGTTGCTGGCCATTGTCACGTGGCTAGTCCCTCGATATTTTGGGACTAGGACGTGACATAGTTTTTGTGGTGGCCCATGCAGGTCAACGACTAAATTGTTCGGTTTCAACTTAGGGACCGAACAAGCCTGCAATAAGAATAGGATAAGTTTTTTGGATCTCATCCATTTGCTTGAATCGTTCTTGACATCTATATCGGATTCGAACTAATTTCTTGACTTGCATCCTGCCTTGATTCCTGTGCGCCTCTTATTATTTATTTTGGTTGCAGAGTAATGGATCCTCGAGCAAACGACGAAACTCCTACAAGATCACCACGAGAAGCTGTGGTAACCAACGAAGAGGAAGTAACACCAGTAGGAGAAGGTCAATCTGCTCAACAAAGTCAAGCAAATCAGCATACCTCGAGAAACCAATAAGATGACACTTCGCCGCAGTGCACTCCACCAATGCCCGTATTTCCACAAGGGCAAGCTATGGACGTGCAACAGATATTTCAAATATATTACCCAATGATGCAAGCTTATCATAAAGTTCAGCAAAGCCAAACGGAGGAGTTCATTTACAGACTCAGCTCAGAGCTCTGGAAGTTAATCAGCTCCATTGCAACAGACGTTCTTACTGCAGCACGGGCCATGGAGTGCATCACCAGGATAGAGTCCAGCCAGAAGCGGCCGCATGCACCAGACCAAGCACAGCAGAAAAGAGCTGCAAAGAGACCACAGATGAATCCACCACCGAGAGCAGCACCCAGAGCCTCATTCCTTCCTACTTGTTACTATTGTGGCAAGGTAGGCCATATTAAGAGGGAGTGCAGACGCAAGTTGAGACTGTGCTTGATTTGCGGATCCAGCAAACATTTAGCCAGAAGTTGCACGATGCATCGAGGAGAAGCACCAATGGTTAACCAACAAGCTTTACCAATACCGAGGCCAGCCTGTCCAGCTTTGGGAGCACCGCAAAAGGAAGTTGAAGGAGTCATACCACCACCTCCAGGAGGGAATCAGCCGAGGCCACCTTTGATACCCCAAGCAGCACTTTTCCAGCAGGCCCAGCAACAGCAGAGGGCACCACTGCAAGGACGCGGACAAGCTTTCGCGATGACCTTGGAAGACGCGCAGACTCGTAGAGTAGCTAATGCGCGTAAGTTTTCGTAGTTATCTGTTTCTAGTATTGCTTTAGTTCGTGCCTGTTGGTTCGTGACCTTAGCCTTAACCTGACAGTTTTAAACTTGTTAATAATTGATAACCTAGTATATTTTATAAGTGATAACCTAGTTTTTCTAAACTGTAGTTTTTTAGATTTTCTGCACTCTGAAAATTGAATAACTTCCATTGCATAGGGAAATGATTCCCTATGTGTTTTGCTTAAACCCTCAACCTTGATTCTCCTTGAACGTGATGTGCTTCGAACAAATGTTTGCAACCGTGTCATCTCTGTTGACCGGTTATTCTTTGATTGCGATGACGCAATCCTCTTAAGGTGGGTAGATTGTAAACCTCCTGATTTTTTTCAAATTTTTAAAGTAATTTTACACAATTTTTTGTAATTTTCTGGGATTAAAACTAAGATATTTTGTAATTAAATAAATTTTAAATGATGTTAAATAAATATAAAACCCCTATTCCTAGAAATCGTATATACTTTATTTTTTTTTAATTATAATTTAATTATAGTAATTAGTGGCTAATTAGGAGAAATTAATTTTTATTAATTTTTATTTTAGGTGTTGGTGCACTTAGGGGATTTATGGGACCATCAGAAATTTTTCAAAATTTATTTCATATAGGAGACCCTTTGGACAGTTGCTAGATTAACGGTGTGCATTATTATAATCTAAAAATTTTCTTATGAGTATATATATATATATATATATATATATATATATATATATATATATATATATATATATATATATATATTTAAATAGAAAAGGAAAAGATTAAGAAAAGAAAAAAAATAATATAAACTAAACTAAACTAATAATAATACTATTAATAACTATTCCTTACTACTACCAAATATTGGCCCATTAGCTAGCAATCTATTAGCTACCAATTTCCAGCATACATCCAAGCAAACCACAGCCAAACGAATCCCTTAGTCACCCGCGGATGTAACCCCCCCCCCCCCCGGGTATTAAACCACCTCCTCTCTCTTCCTTTAATATATATATATATATATATATATATATATATATATATATATATATATATATATATATATATATATATATATATTTCTCTAAAACCCTAACCTAAATCATCCAAACCCTCCATCTTCCCATCTAGATCTAGAGAGCGCCGCCACCACAGCCGGAGAACCCCGCCAGGCCGTCCAAACAAATCCCGATGACCGCGACCCCGCGCACCGCAGATTCCCACAGCGAGGTACCTGTGTTCCGGAGTTATTTTCCGTCGACTCGCTCAACAAAATACCACCCCGTCTTCACCGGTATGCTCACCCCTTAACCCTCTTCCATATCTGTATATTAATAGACCTCGAACAACGTGTAACCATAGGCAAAAATAGCGCCAAAGTTGGCAGAAACAGACCAAATTCTTGGATCGCAGAAAACTGCGGTGAACACCCATGTTTCAGAGTTCGTATCTTCCACCACAGAGATTCGAATTCAATGATTCTTTTTGGTATGCGTAGACCACTTGACCTATTTTAATTTCTATTAAATAATCCTAGATTATTAACTGCTGTAGACAGAATTAAATTTATTGGAAAATCCCGCGAACCCATATTTTCCAGATTTCTAAAAGTTGTGAAACGGAGCGCGCCCCGCCAAACGGGACCGCCCCGCCGTGTACCAAGTGTACCGAATAGTGCACGCAGCGTAACCGGATACGTAAAATTTGCGGAAACTGATTCGAACGCGTGTGCGCGCCTGAATCAGCCCGTATCTGCAGAGACACCCCGTATCGTACTTTTGTGGAAGTCTCGCGCATTTTGTGCACGCTCGTCAGATTACGACAAAACTTATGCCACTGGACTCGTGGTAACATACTGGTCCTGTGACCCAATTTTCACGTAATTCTGAGACGGTTGACCAAGTCGCCAATTGACGGGCCACACAGTTGACTTTTTGGGCAAAATTGTGTTCGGCCCATCGAAATCCACATTTGGACATACCGTTGGGTTCGTATTGACATCTAGAGTTTGTTTGACCTATAACTTGTCCCAATTAGAGACTGTTACCCTTGGCACATTTTTCGGTGTGAAGTGGGCCACATGTGGACCCCGCTTTGACCAGAAACTGTGATTCTTGCCCTTGTGTCCAAATTGGACTCAAGGACAGGCGTTTCTAGCTATTTAATATTTTTTAAACCTGTTGGTGATGTTTATTATAGCTTTTGGAGGAGTACCTGCAGGATCCACTGATACAGGGACAATTGTTGGTATTCAAACCCCAGGTAAGTGTACCTTGCCAACTTTGCAGTTTTGTTATTAATTTCTTTGCCTTAAATTAATTGTTGTACATGCTTAACCTAGGACCGTGTGACTTTACTTTGCGTCCGATTAATAGTCGGGTGCCAACACCGTACACGGAGTTGTGTAACATCACCTAGAGATGGATATCGTGACCCTTTACGTTCTCGTGCTTGCATTATCAAGTACGTTATACCCAGGACACCTGACAATATTTATGAGACAGAATCTTCTTAAAATATTCAAGGTGATTCTGTGTAGGTTGCAGGATTTTGACATAGACAATATATTCATAGATATTATATGACTTGTTGTATTAGTTATGATCTCGCGTGACATGGACATGAGACGTTATGGACATGAGACGTGTGGTTACATTGGGTGGGGAGAGACACACAGGCTACAGGATGATTTCATATATATACTACATAGTAAATTACATAGTAAAATATATAGTAACTCTGCTACAGGCTCCCAGACACAGAGCTTGTAGTGGTCTCAGCCTGAGTTTTAGTGATGCTCTCAACTTGCATATCATTTAGCTGGTTATATAGTTTACCCTATTGTTTCATTTATTTCTGCACTGCATTTATTTTGGCTTGAGTTATTTTGTACCTTGCTATATCCCCTGAGGACCTGGATCCGGATTATGTCCCTAGGACTAGCAGACGAGATCGATCCCGAGGTATACAGGACAGGAGCATTAGCAGGAGCAGGAACATGAGCAGGCACTGGAGTAGTACTAGATCCAGTAGACGAGTGATCACCTAGGATATCTTCTGAGTATATGCTTTATCCATACTCAGTATTTGTTGTTGTTATCATTATTTCTGTATCTTGACTATTGTATCAGACTCATTATCGGGTTATTTTCCGAGTTTATGTTTTATTGAGATTAATCTTGTTTTATGATTCTGATATTGTTGTATTCATTTATGTGGATGAGATTAGTATATTTAGACCCTTATTATTGTACTACAGCTTAAGTACATCATGATGGGTCCATTAAATTGGGTTTGCCCATCGGTGTGTGTTGCTGGCCATTGTCACGTGGCTAGTCCCTCGATATTTTAGGACTGGGGCGTGACATTTATATATATGAAGTTATGTTTCTATATTTATATTGAGAATTTTATGTACCTACACCTATGTATATAAGGTTATATTCATATATGAATATTTATATATGCGAACTTATGTCTATATTCATGTGAGTTTAATGTCTATATTCATGTGAGTTTAAAGTATCTATATAAGTAAAAATATAATTTTATTAATATACCAATATTAACTTCTTTAAAATATATAACTATTGTATAAAACAAAGTATTTCCATAAATAAACCCTAATAAGAATTTTGTATATATGGTTGTGTAATTCTTGTTTGTCTGCCTTGGGTTACGGTAGATTTCTTGTGGACCATAGCAGCACTAGCTCGTGCTTTGGCCTGGACCGGACTTTGGTACTCGCGGACTCAACAAGCTTGGACAAACGACATGCAATTATACCTTGTATGTTTGATTTACAGTATTTACATGCTACGTACTTTTATCAATTATTCTTTGGATATATTTGTTTCCACTACAAAAAAATGTACTACTTTATTGCAAATTAACAAAGAATACAAAGAATCCTAAACACTAGAATCCTAAACACTGGAATTCTAAGTACAATATTTGAGATCAAGTCGTGCAACTGACTTCTCTACTCCGTTGACGATCTACACAAAGATTTGGAAAAAACTTGGTAAGTCTGGCTCACTGGCAGATTTGGGCAGCAAGTATGCCCAATACAATTAACTTTCGATCGTTTGGGAAGCACACGTCCCAGCTTTTTATAGTCATTCACATTGTAACGACTATGCTCGCATAGGAGCTGAAAAGACACTATTTTTTATCTTTATGCGTATAAGAATTGCCTACGCATAGTGCTCTATAATAATTCAACGCATAAAGTGGATCTGAACGTATGCGCGCATCAAGGTCTACCTGACACGTGGTATGCGTTACAAAAATTCAAAAATCCACATTAATACGGTTGTTGTCATTTGAAAAGTATGCACTTTAGATACGTATCTGAACACATGCACATAAATATGCACATTTAATGTGCATTATCCCTTCATATTTATAACTGCTCAGCTGCGCATGATGAGGAGAGAGAACTTCAAGGATTTACATGTGCATGTATCCTTATGCTCATAGCTCAACCGAGCGATAGGACATAGCGCAATGTCGCATTGCTCTGCTATAAACATACAAAACGTTATGATTATGCTGATACAAGTGACGATATTTTGCGTAACCGTCGTCTGCATGGATTACAAAGAGGTCCGTCTTTTAATGCATTGCTCTGATAAATCACTTTATGCGCTTGGGCCGTATGCACATAGGCCTTGGACGCATAATGCCAAAACTAAATGGCTTTGGTTTTTGAAGAATGGTCACGAAATTCACTGACAAGGGCACATGTCGCGTAGACTTTTGTCCATAACTTTTAGCCCATAGAGCATAGGTTTCTTCATAAAGTACCAAAGTTCACTGTCTATGGTTACGCGCGCATAGGGTTGCGCGTATAGTACTAGCTTCATTGAACCAGACTGTTGAAAAGTAGCTCCGTGCATGACCATCATGTGCATGGACTTAGAATTTTCTATACTTATACAATATTTATTACCTGCATCTCCTGTTTTATTATCAGTTTACTTATATGATTATTTTTTTGACACATATTTGGCATGATACACGGATTCTTGTTGCATTGCATACTAGGTGATTCATATATAACATGTGATATTTATTTGTTTTATTTATCAACATATATACTTGATTGACTGGACTTATTACGTATTAAAAATAGACTAGACGTGTCATGGATTCGACCTGGACAAATCATTGGGTTGGAAGGACAGTCACTAGACGTATGAGCTACTTTACACTTTCCTGAAACCCGTAGACTCCGTCGGAGTCACGAGTATGATGATGTCCCTATATATTATAGTTGACCTCTGACGTTCGAGAACACTATGCACATTTTACAGATGATTGGATGTAATGAACGTACTGGCCACTGGTTCCCGATAGGAATTATGTCGATATCATTTCAGCAAGACAACCATGCGTGCGAACGTTGTCCTCAATTGCATTTCACATAGACTGTTTAGACTGATTAATTAGAGTACCAGGATCACCTATTTATTACTTTGCATGTTATTTAATTTAATTTCAGCATGTATATTATGTATCTTGCTACATCCATATGAGGACCTGGTTTTTCTTTCATGATATTGTTGAGCTTCTTTCATAGGTTTATGAGGATTGCTTCTTCGAGATTCAGATATCGTTACATGGTCCCTTCTTTATGTTTCTTTCGCAATTATTTTTTACTCTTTAGATCATATTATTATAGATAGAGTTGTGGATGTATTTACTGTAGATTTATGGATAGTTTTAGCTGACTGTGAACAATGTATATGTATTCGAGTTGGACACGAGTCAATTGATACGTAATTGGCTATTGTACATGACCTGGTCCCATGTATTTTGAAACTGGAGTTTGACATCATCTGCACATCCTAGTGAGAGACATCATACTCTATTGAATGTAGCCAGTTTGAGACTAGAAAAGTACATGTACTTACACGGTAAATATCACATTAAACCATGACATTAAATATAACATTATTCACATACTAGAGTGAGAGCGAAGTTACAGCACATTTCAAAGAGTCATGCAACTTATATTGTCCTGGAGCATTCAAGGGATACACCCCCAAGCTCGTGGTAAAGGTATGCTAGTAACCGCTACCCCCAAGAAATACCCCCAAGAAATATCATCCAAGTGGTCGACGTCTTCGACAATCCTTATATTTATAGCAAGAAATGTCTGAGTGTTGTCAAACATGATAAAGACATCCTTATATTTATAGCAAGAAATTGTTAATTTGTCGACCCTCTTAGACCAAGCAGAAAATTCTGTGCGCACAGTTCTTATATCGACAAACTAGCCCTTGTACTCTGATACTAATACCCAGTAATCATCCAGGACTAGCACTGTTGTTCTTGATGCCAATTCCATCTTGACTTTATCGAGAAAGAGTATTCAGCTGCAAAATAACTCCATTATCGTACCATAGTTGACAACAACAATAATCAGAGTAAGCGTCAGCAGTGATGGATTAGATCATCTTTGACAGAGTACACAACTGCAATCATTTTCTTTCTTAAAATTACAGGATATCAGATTTTAGACAATTTGGTTTGTGCAAATGTCATCACGCACACGGAAAAAATAATGTAATAAACATTAGTAAATAACAAGAAGCATATTTTGAAATATTTTTAGCACTAATATGAATAAGAGCTGAATTATGCAGCTTAAGTGGTAAACTCATTAATAGTACATCAATCCTTTATCAGAAAATTACGTACAAGTATAATAATATTACGAATATGATAAAAACTTTGCAGAAATACGTGGAAGAATACAAATCGTCAATGCTAATGGACTCGATCAAAAATACTCATCACTGGTACAGAATGATATCATGATCCAGTTATTTCTCAAGAAACTGCAAGCATGAAACTGACAAACTTTCATTACGAACATTAGGAAATAGAAGTCTGGAAACACCCTTGGTTACATCCCTAAATGGTCAAATACAAGCAAATATTCACATATTATGACTCAACATAACTTGAAAGGAGGCCATAAAACCTTATGGCAACCTCTTAATGGGGCATAGTTTCCTAATTATATAAAGTGCACGAGTAAATATATACATAAGATGGGTTCTTATCCCCACTAAATTGCAAACCCCCTCATTCTACGCTCCAGTCTAGCTGCAGCCTTCTTCATATTCAACTTCTTCTGCTTGATGAGTACCAGCTTATCGTAAACGCACCACGCAAAGCTTAAGAAATGGGCCCTTTTCAGATCACTGTGGTAGGTTCCCCAGTAGTCCGGGTTATATGTAACATGATACCAAGCTGATGCCTTGGCATTTGAATCATCCCCATGCTGATCAGAACTGCTACTGTTCTCACTAAACCAACTCCTAGCTTCCTTCCTCAACGACCTCACTGCAGAACTTAACGCCTCCCCATCCTTGTACTTATTGTAGGACTTCGACGCCATGACACTCCCGCTAAGAATCTCAGCCTCCGTCTTGATCCCGTAGTGGTCCATGAGGTTCCCCAACTTGAAGTCATACTGCTCCTTGAAAAAGAATGCCTCATCAATATACTCCTCAAAGCCATCAACCTCCATGTCAGGGTCGTAGGACTTGATTGCTACCTCTTTGGTGAATGCTCTTATATGACCTGCACGTATAGAGTCATCTTTAATCGCTCGGAAGAGCTTGCCAATCACTCCTTTGGACTCGTATGTCATTTTATCAAGCTTTTCCATGAAGTCAGGATACTCCTTTGCATAGAGATGCTGTGGGATTTCGGCAGCCACACCAGTCTTGGGGAAGTCGACTGCAACGGAGAATAGTCTGGCAAGCTCAATACAGGGTTCACTCAAGGCCTTCATTGGCTCCCTGTCGGCAAAGACGGTGTGCGCATTTGAGATAATCCCTAAGCTGTCATTGACGATGTAATTGGTGAAGTATTCATGGACATCCTGTATCCAAATAAATCAACAATTTTGTTAGTGGTGGAACCGTCATGTATAGTACTAAAGGAGATCTCCGAATTTGTATATACAGCCTTGTACTCGATCAAATAGATCATCAATGAGAGAACCATTCGTCTACTCTTTTGATTCTAACAAAACAACCAAATTCAAACTACATCACATAACTACCACCTAAGAAGAGAGAAACGAAAAAAAGATAGGGAGAAAAACAAACTATATACTAAACTGATGATAATGTTACACCATTACCTCCATTGTAACATCGTGAAGTAGGGTTTCAGTTTGCGCAGCGGTATAGTCCATAGGTGGAACTTCACGAGGTGGAATAAGTGTTGGGTCCCAACTCAAGAAATATATATCTCCATCCAAGTCGCTACCCGAACACTCATTAGGATGTGGCCTAAAAGAATATCAACTTTGTACTAGTTATGCTCCAGCATGTACCAAAAGTCAAAAAAATACGACAATGTTTAAGCACAAAAAGGAAGTCACTGTGACAGATAAAATTTATAAATTGTAAGTCAGCATTTTAACATGTGAGCTGTGTTTACCATCTATGGAAATCAAAAGACAGGCAACATCCAAATTAATAAATGCATGAACTTGCCTTAATTCAATTGCACATGAAAACCACATAATAAGCAATTATTGAATATAAGCCATGAAATAAGGAAAGAAAATATTGAAACTAGATACTTGCTCTCAGAAGTCAGAACACACTGAACTTGCTCTAGGATTCTAAAGAGCCTTGGCTGTTAATATCACTCTGAATAAGATTGCATCCAATTTGGGTTCTTTCGAGAAGAAGATCAAGAACATGCATTCACCTTTGTTAGTGCCTAGAAAAATTGGTATGTGGACAAACTGAACCTAGATGGACTTGAGAGTAAAATGGTAATTTCAATCATCTAAGCCCAACAAGTTATAAATTGCCTTGAAGCCTAGATCAGACGAGCAAAACGACCCAAATGAAGCTTCCGGCCCAAATGAAGCTAAGATTTTTCTGCTGATGAAAACTTCGACTCCTTTTCTCGAGAATGGCAAAGTCTATCTTAATTTTTCTATTATATCGCTCCTCAAGCAAGGAGTGCCACACACGAACGGAGCTAAAACTAAGCAACGGAAATGCATGTTGTGTTGGGTTGTATCTCGCATCTGGTTGAGCGTTCAATATAGTTTGTAATTGGTGTCAATATGAAAGTTTTATAGAAAGTTTAGTTCCACACTAAAAAGAAGTAAGAGCATGAGATATAGATAACTGAGATTGGTCCTGGACTTGAAATGAAAATTTTCCCTTTTAAGTCATATCGCTAAGTCTAAGCATCATGGATCAACTATGTTTCGGGTCACACCGTGTTTCCATAACGTTGTAGCATAAAGATCTTTGACACCGTTTTCCCTATATTTCACTTTTTTTGTTGAATTGATCGGAAAAGAGTCTTAATATCTCTATCGGCTAAAGGTTTCCTTGTGTCGTGCCACCACCTACCAGCACTACGCAAATTTCTAGCGGGCCATGTATTGCGCTCGGGTATTCTAAAACAGACAAGGGCATGAGATACCAAGTCCCGTGCTTAGCGTGGCATTGGCATGTGTCGGTACGACAGGTGTGGCGATGTCGGCACGAGAATCTTAACGTTTTTTTTTACCAAAGTGTATAGCTCATTATGAGGTCATCGTGCCTTTAGAAACATTATGGGAGTGAGCATGTATGTAACTTTTCTTCCTTTGTTAGTTCTTCAATAAGTGTTAATTAATTTGTTTCCAATGGGCATGATGATCTCATACTTTCCTTTGTTAGTTGGCCCAAAATCCAAGGCAGGCAACGATAGGACAATCATGTGCCGACACCAGCATAGGAGGTCGTTGGCGCACGTGCTGTGCTTGATTAACAGTGGGTTAAAGAAGGCATGGCACAGAAATGATGGCGAACGTGACCAGGGTATCCGCTTGCCTACCACAGGTGCATGGCAAGCCTGCACATCTAGTATCAGCCGATATCGGTAACGGTCAGTATCGGATCGGATTAGACCAAAAACGATACAATATGAAGATTGACAATATGCATATGATACATATCGTTATCGGCCTATCAAGACATTGACCTGTTTGTGGTATGTTGTGATCCACCCTTAGTTCTATGTTTATTTGGACAAGACATGCATCCTTGAAAGTCAGATAAATCGAGGAACATAAACCCTTGTACAGGAAATCATAATCAACAAAGACGACCGAATCATAACACAAAGACAATAATAATGTAACAGCAATAGATGACGGTAAATTATTTTGAGCAAAATAGAACTACAAAATGAATTGGAAGTGGGTAGTAGTTTCCCCCTGTTCAGAACAGTTGATTATAAGTTTTTTTTGCTGTTGAGCACCGTTGAGTTAATGGTACAACCATGACCAACAAGAACTGTGCATGTTTTTTTTTTTTTTTTTTTACTTAAATTAAAGCATATTATGGTAAGGATGTTCACTCCCTTCAACCTTTGGAATCCATTTTTTTATACAACTACTTTAGGGTTTGATTGTACTCAATCGTCATTGTCATCTAAGCCTTCTCCGATGAGAAATGGAATCAACTAGGAGCACAAGCAAGTTCCATAAAGAATTCTAAAAGGTCATCTATGACCAAGTATTCTCAACCCAGTGTTCCTCTGTCAGCAACTTAACACAGAAGGGTCTTGCCATAGGCCCATAACACAGAAGGATCGTCATTGTCATCTAAGCCTTCTCCGATGGGAATGGAACCGACTAGGAGCAAAAGCAAGTTCCATCAAAGAATTGAAAAAAGTCATCTATGACCAATTCTCAACTTGGTGTTCTCTGTTGACAACTTATTCCAAGAAAGGTAAGCATGAAACAGAAGAGGGTCTAACCAGAAAAGCCCATAACAGGCTAGTTGGTGGGTAGGTAAAGCTACCATTTTGTTCATGCAGCTAAGCTAATGCAAACGCCTCCAAGTTCCCCTATACTAGAAAAGACTAGGCAAAAAGAGTAGGGAATTGCATTCATCTCAATGGCAAAAGTCAAAAGAGTTAAAAGAGTGACATTCCTACTTAGTACTTTTAAGAAAAGAGATTGCAATTACAATATTCAAGCTGATGGACCAATTATGGTAAAATAAAGAGAATAATCAAAATTAGCAAGCATACCAGCTCAAAATTTGAAGTACCATTTTCATGCAAAATTCCTGGTCAATATTTCAATTGAAGAAGTAAAGCATTGAAGCTAATTATAAGTGTCAAGGTAGTGATATGAGCCTACTTCACGCAATGTCCAAATCAAATGGGCAGTATTAATGAGAAATCAGCTAATCTTATTGTAGAGACTTTTCAAACATAAAATGTAAATTTCAAGCATATCTGACCTTTTACCCTTCTGGGGAAATACAACACAGTCGATCATATGGTGCAGATCTGGGACATCGACAGCCAACAGAACACGTATATCACCAGGGTGGAGGCAGGGGTTCTTAGCAACAATTACTCTTCCATTAACCACATATGAATGATGGTCTGATTCACTTCCACCATA
Source organism: Iris macrosiphon (assembly GCA_036927795.1). Classification (NCBI taxonomy): domain Eukaryota; kingdom Viridiplantae; phylum Streptophyta; class Magnoliopsida; order Asparagales; family Iridaceae; genus Iris; species Iris macrosiphon. Next base: position 186,331,146 of record JAYESA010000006.1, on the reverse strand, counting down.
TTCACTGAAACCATTATCACGGATACCTGAGCTTCCAGTGTGAGAAATCTGAACAAAGACCTGCCCATATTCCAATGTTCGAGTTTCATCCAAGCAACCCATCATTGCTCTTCCTTTTCGGACAAAAATCCTTGACTTAGTTCTTAGTTCGAATAGTTTTGAAGCCCTAAAGGTTTGCAGAAGCATTGAGAGGAACGGTTCTGTATCTGGTTTGTAACCACAGAATATCATCTCCTTCAGAACATTTGTTATTTCTCCTGCATGCATCATCTCAATTGCTTCTAGAGCCCTCATGGGATCAGTCAAGATCTCATCCAATTCTTCGACAGCTGATGCTTGCTTCATTTCAAAGATGTGATCCTTTATTCCAAGGGTAGAAAGAAGAGTTATCAATTGCCGATTTAGGAAGCATGGCTGATATTTGCTGTAAGCAAGTATATCCAGTTTCCTGTTCTCAGATTCAAACTTGGACATACTTTTTCGCAAGGATAGCTTCTTTGATGATGTTGGATCAACAGCTACAACACCTTTATAACCACCAAACCTAATCTGGAAAGCTGATGGGATTGAACTTTTTAAGCCGCATTTAATTGCTACTCTTCTGGCAAACTCTGGGGAAATTTTTCCTATACCATCAGAGAAAATATGTCCTAATGAACTTTCTATGTCAGGAACAATTTCGATCTCATCTCTGCCGACAGTTAAAGTCTCTGTGGAAGAACTCAGAGACTGACCCAGCCTGGCAGAATATTTTGCCACATTTCTTATCTTGCGAAAATCGCCCATCCACTTTCTAATATCGTCTGCACTTAGTCCAGTCCTGGAAGAGAACATCCAAGTAGAATTTTCCCGTAACTGACTAGATGAGAAAGCTAGAAACTCAAATTTCTTATTACCAACAACAATGCCATTTCTCAGTGTAGACAATATTCTGCTATAAACAGCTGTACGCTTCTCATCAGCAGCAACAGAAGAACGGGGTGATAAATCTGTTGAGTGCATTTTACCACCATCCTCGTCTACAAAAGACACCCTAATAAAGTTATCAATATCTTCTGAAAAATGTCTCAGTACACGATTGGAGACATTAATCTCAGGCCCATAGAAGTACACTTTACACGGTGTCACTTGAACCCTATGAACATAAACCAAGCCATTCTCTAAAGTAATCATAGGTGACGGTGAATGTCGTTTTTCTCTTTGATATTTTAAGTACTGCTGAGAAATCCACTTTGCAGGATCAAAGCAGGGACTTTTCAAATATGACATATGTTCCAAGGCACACTCTATATATGCAATAGGGAATAAACGAGGGCTAACATAATCGAAAAACTCATCATTAAGTGTTGGCCCCATGAGTATCATCCCGTTCTGAACAATATGATTTATCTTAAATAGAATCTTATATGGAATCTCAAACGCACGGCGAGGTTCAATAATAGGGACTAATTCCGAACTACGAGAATAAGGAGTGCCCTGCTGTAACTTGAAAAAACCTTCAACTTCTTTATAATAAACAAAGTTATCACGGATATGAGGAAGGACACTCCCATCGCATAGCTCCAAACACAGAGCAGAAGATTGCCCTATTCTATGTGATGGAGTAAAATCTATTGTTCTAACCCACTGATCATCTGAACCATCCTTAAAATAGTCCACAGAAAGGTATTCATCAACAAGACCTGAATTTATGAGAGGCATTTCATAAATCCGAGGAGCAGCTTGCACCTGATGCAGGGTAACAACATGAAGTAAAAATCAGGTAATCCAGAACACAAAGAAACAGAATAAAAGCACATTGAAAACATATAAAATCCTTCTGGGAACAAAAGTCTGTCCCTGAGGCCAAAAATTAATCAGACGGGTGAAATGACAACCATCACATGCTTATATGCAGTCTCGGTGGATTTTACATCTTGAATTTTAGTCATTTCTATGAAAGTATATAAATTTATGAGCAGTTAAGGTGATAATTCCAAGCCACATTTCACTATAGCAGACCAGTATATGTCTTGTTTCTTTCTCAATTAGCTTGACAGGCGAAGGGCTATAATGCATATATGTACCATGTTATTGGTATTTGATGTTTGGCCTGTCACAGAGTTTGCACACAGTTGGGATCTAAGCCCACTTTGTCCAGGCACCCTTTTTTAGAATAATGCCTATACCACAGCTTAAGTCATTGAATAAGGTTAAGCAAACAAGTTAGACTTAAACTGCTATAAAGTTATATATTACATGGGACCTATATAATTTTTTTTTTATAATGTATCATCTTATAAATATAGCGAATTATTAATTTAGAACATTATTCCGAAGTAGGGACCGACAAAAAATATTAATTAACCAAGGTTATTAATTTATTGGTTATTAAATTATCAAGGTTCTACTGTACTTTGTATTGTAAATAGTTCTAAAGATTCTATTTATTTGAGATATTTATTCACAAAGGTTTAAATTAGTGATTTTTCATAGGACAACTTTTTTAATATCCACTGGAAAAATCATTTGAGTTACAATTTTTATTCTTTCTATGGAGGGATGATGCAACTAACTTGTAGAATTTATGCAACCAGTGCCATTTTTCCTAATGATTTGTTCTTAAGCTAAAGTGTGCATATAACAACCCTCAACATTCAGATACAAATTGAAAAATAAAATAAAACAAAAAATAATATTTATGTTCTGCTCCAGCATATAACCACAGATTTCTCACTTTGCAAACCATAAATTTCTCACTTTGCATCTCAGATACAATAAAAAATGAACTACATGAATCGAATCGAATCAAAGTTCACATTCGTTCTAACTTTCAAGGTTATCTTAACTCCTATGACAATAGCTTCTTTTTAACCAAAAAAAGGACTATCAAGCTGAGATCTTAAATCGTACTTATTTACTTTCCCTTTTTAGTAAAAACTTCAACGGGGGTTTCTCTAATCTACACCAGAAATAAACTGTGAATTTTTTGAGAAAATTTGAGAAGCCCACAGTTGTCATTATCTCCCAGTTGGATAACCTAGGACAGATATACGCATTCTATATTAAAGAGGACAATAATCCAAAACCGAATTGTAATAAAACAGCTATATATATAGATCAAATTGGTAGTATCATGACCTTTTGTAAGATATTGTGGCTTATTCCCAAATACAGTCATATTCAAACGAAACTGCAAATGATTTAAGAAAATACAGGTCTGATTGAGTTGTAAGAACAATAAACTCAAGCTTCGTATTGTAGTAAGAAATGTTTTGCACTTACTTTTTGTTGTTCTGTCTGTAAGGAAAACATATTTTTGCTAACAATTAACAGTCATTGACAAAGATTTTAAAAAGAACTCAAGAAACAAACACTATTTTCAAGGTGAAGATAAGTCAATATTCAGAGGAAATTGTATACATACTTCATTGGTGGGTACATTGTGTCAGTAATCATATTAAAAGACGAAAATGTCAATTTTATAAGTTAAGAGTAAAAAAGACAAACCCAAATCAGGAGAAATTTCTGCGAACTGGAGCGATGTAGCTGGATTTCCCAAATGCTCTCATAAGAAAGTTCAAGTTTATATGACTTGGCTCCCTGTGAAAGGAGAAAGTGTATTCTCTTCAAATTAAATCCAAACTCAACTTTGACATTTGTTTTACTCCACAGGACAGATAATGCACTTGGCGAAGTTAGACAACCACAATGAAGTGTTGTATCTTCCAAAACAGCCATAGGTCTTCTTGGATTAGGAACAATGTCACGTTCAACATCCCGCACCTTCAGATAACTACCATCATAATATGTCAGACGATGAGAAGCCTTATTGATGATTTTCTCAGCATCTGTTCTTGTTAAAAACTGAACCATCACATATGCTCTTGAGTTCACCTTCTTTACTTTGGGATGCCGAAACTTGAGAGCATAAATACTTCCTTGTCCTGCAATGTTTTCCAAGAAAGCCTTCGCATCACTTGCGTTGGCATTCATTGGGAAGCCAGAAACTTGAATTGTCCTAATCCCCATTTTGAAGCAAATAGCACGTTGGTTCCTTCTTTATAACTACATCACTGAAGACAAAGGATAATCATATATCAATTGTAATTTCTATATCGAGTATGGTGCCCAATGTGTATTGAAAATATTAAACATCAAATCCATATATTACAGAACTAAAACATAAATGAACGAAAGAAAAGGATCAAATGATCCCATTTTCCAAGAGCTCTTATGAGTAAACCATACCAGCTGAGAACCTTAAATTAGGTTTCCACAAACATACTATTAATATCAGAATCGGGTGCCAAAAAAAAAGATGAATAGCAGAGTTGAAGAAGATTCAAGAATGTGTCATAGTTTAAAACTCTGCCATATGAAAAAATCTCACATTTTGTTTGGAGTTATTAGTCTTTGAGATGGGAAATATAAAGCATATTTTTTTCCTCCATTAAACTTTATCCATGGATCTAACTTCCAGAAAAATTGCTAGAGCTTGGTTACTAAGAGAGATGAATATCCAACAAAAAGGGGGAAACAAGCTGTTTGCATTGCCAAAAAAACTTAGGCATATATATATATATATATGGTAAACGGGATATGAGTCATAGTGCTCATATTCCTACATGAACGTGGACCAATAAGAATAGACTATATATATATATATATATATATATATATATATATATAAAGATAAAGATATGAGCCATAGACTCATACTCCTACATGAGCCAATGCACATGTGGAGCAATAGGAATGTAGTGTACTAGTGCACATGGGATGTAGGAATCCATTTCTATTGGCCCATATGTGCATAGCTCATGTAGGAATATGAGTCTATGGCTCATATCCCGTTTACCGATATATATATATATATATATATATATATATATATATATATATATATATATATATATATACTACATGCGCCATGCCCATGTGGACCAATAGAAATGGATTCCTACATCTCTTGTGCACATTCTATTGGTCCACATGTGCATGGCTCATTTAGGAATATGAGCCTATGGCTCATATCCCGTTTACCCATATATATATATATATATATATATATATATATATATATGCGCACAAACACATTGTGTCAATGCATCTTAAGTATGTATGTGTATTGGTCATGGACAAGCACACAAAAATTGGGGGGAGAGGGAATCATGTTGTGTATTGTTGCATCGTGTCAGACGTATTGGACACAATTGTTAGGAACGAACTCGGAAACCATTCCCCTAAATCGAGAGAACTTGATAAGGACGAAGAAAAAATGCACAAACCAATTACGTCAAAATCACAATAAAAGCACAACGCACACGACTTTTACGTGAAAACTCCTAACGAAAAAAAAAATCACGGAACGATCGGAGTCTAACACGAAAAAACATCTACTAATGGAATAAAAAGATACACTGACTCCTTACAAACTTCTCTACATATCCACACGGATCACCGCAATATTTCAACTAGATGGAAATAGATTACGACGAGTATAAAAGGATTACCGAAGACATGATAACGAGGAAGAACATTTGTAGAACTTCTCGAAGCAATCCCTCTTCAAATCAAACCTTGAAACTATGAATCCCTCTTACTCTCTTTAAATAATTGCAACTATGAAAAACTCTCTTCTGTTTTATGATATGGATTAGGAAACTCCTATTTAAAGCATCGCAATCACGAAAAGGTCTAGACCGTTAATCACGATCAAACGGTGTTAGTAAAACACCAAAATTTGGCCTTCATCGCCACTTCCAATCAGAATTGTTGTAGAACAAAAACATGTCTCACCGGTGTATGACGGTACACCGACAGCAGTATATTGTTGACTCTGATACTGCTTTTTCTAATATCCTGACACGTGCTCAAACACGTCACCTTTGTCGCCTTCGACTTCCTGAGTTTCTTCGACACACAGATGACGCTCGTCGCAATCCGAGGTGTTCTCCACATAGGTTGGGAACTGCACCCAAAACCAACAAATTTCTCCCTTCCCAACTAGGTGGAGGAGCTCGTCATTTCGATGATCCTCCTGCAGTACACAAATTTCTCCCGGTAGAACCTCCGTTAGCATATTCACTCAATTGTTCTCTGTATGAACATTCTCAAGCATCGCATCATTTACCTCTAGAATATCAATATCCAAAGATATCTAGTTGCAATATACTTGGACCGATTATGAAATGTCAGATTCTTTCCAAGGTGAATAGCACTTTGGCTATCGCAAAGCAAAATATATTATTCTTGCTTAAGTCCCATTTTCTACAGAGATTTCTTCATCCATAGCAAATCCTTGTAAGTCTACGTCGCCGCAATGAACTCTGCCTTTGTCTACGACAAGACAACACACATCTACAATCGTGACTGCCACGAAACTACTCCACCAACAAACATCATAACATAGCCTGAAGTCGATCTCCTTGTATCCACATACTTAGCCCTATTAGCGTCGATATACCCAACCAACTTTGGCTCATCACTTCCGAATGAAAGCCTCTAATCAACAGTGCCCTAAAAATAACAAAGAATTCATTTAACCGTCCTCCAATGTTTCGTCCCTGAATTAGAAAGATACCTATTAAACATATCTACTGCGTGAGCAATATCTGACCTTGTACACACCATGACATACATGAGATTTCCTATTGCTGAAACATATGGAACTCACTCCCAGAGACTGTACAAAACATTTGAAGGCCCAGGTCAAGAATCTAAAATGTGCATTCAATTCACACATATAGTATTATATGTTTTTCTTTGCCATAACTATAAGAAAGAAGGGAAAAAACTGATGACATAGAAAGAATATAATGGATCCACCTACAAGAATTGATGGGCAGCAAACAACAAAGATCTTGGCGTTGATTATTAAGTTAGCTTTGGAAAATGCATCATGCATATAGTAGCTTAACTTCGATTTTTCAAAACTACTATAACGACATGCATATAGTATTAATAATATTTAAAAAAATCAATACTACTATCATAGTATTAATAATAGCATGCATATAATATTTAATTTTGTCAAAGCTACTACAATAGTATTAATAGTAGCATGCGTATAATTTTTTTTTTCCAAAGCTACTATAGTAGGTAAAAAAATTGGGCCCTCCTGGTCCGTGGGCTATTGGCGATCGTGCTGGCTGCACTGGGGCAGGCCGGTCATGTTCGCTCCATATCTTTCTTTTCGTCCTCGGTTGATGGACACTGCTCCACAGTGAGCTGCAAGGGGGTTGCTCACTTTCTTATACCCGTCCATTCTGAAATGTTGAAGTACTCGGTGAATGTATTTCTCTTGAGACAACCAAAGCAACATAAACTCTAGCTGATCTCCATTTCAAGAATAGTCTTCGTTATACCTATATCCTTCGTAGAGAAGGCCGCACACAGATGGCACTTCAACTCCATTATATTGGTGGCTTTTCGATCCATTAATAGCATATCATCCACATAGAGTAGTAAAATGGTGAAATTATCCTCGACAAAATACTCTTGAAGGATAATCAGCCACATATTTCAGACGCACTTCATCCATACCATTCTGAATGTGGTACACAGTTAGTGCTTGATATACTCAGATATACTCTAAACAGAGGCACTTGTTTTAGAGGCACCTTATCCACATCCCATTCTGAATGAGATGTGGATAAAATACCTTAAGATTTTCTCCGTATCTTTTCATTCAATACCCTACTTTTGGCAAACTCTAGACTAACTATGCCTTCTGGAGCAGAAGCACTCCCATAGAGGATACTTGGTCAAACACGTCCTGGGACTCAAGTGATCCGTAATGGACGAACCATCCATATACCTAATGCCCATCATCTGTCGTATCAAGAACAATTTGTTTACCTCCGATCTTCTTCGCATACAATGATTCCAGCTTCTCCATAACGTCTTTGCATGCTCAATATCAGCGATGTTATTATACACATTCTCGTCCATGAACTGCCTAATATATCCATACACCTGTATACTCTCAAATTTTCAATCCTCGGTGGATTTTCCACTAAGCTTCTCGAAAGCAAATACCGAAAAATACAGCTTCTTCACGAACAACAAATCTTTTATCTTGCTTCGCTAATAGTGATAATTGAAATCGTTTAGGTTTATCATGCGCACCGACTTTGCATCCATCTCTTCTACTCAGTTGGCTGTCAACTCATGACTCCTGGTAACCTTTGCTCTAATACCACTTGGTTGGGAACGAACGCATAAACCGTTCCCCAAAATCGAGAGAACTTGGTGAGAACTGAAGAAAGACGTATAAACCAATTACGCCAAAATCAAAATAAAAGAAAAACGCAAACACATCTTTTATGTGGAAAATCCTGATAAAAAATACGAGACGATCAGAGTCCAACACAAAAAAATCTTTACTAATAGAATGAAGAGATCCACCAACTCCTTACAAACTCCTTAACCGATCCATATAGATCATCGCAATACTTCAACTAGATAGAAATAGATTACAACGAATTATAAAAGGATTACAGAAGACAAGATGACAAGAAAAAATCGTTGTAGAACTCCTCGAAGCGATCTTTCTTCAAATCAACCCCCGAAACTCCGAATCCCTCTTCCTCTCTTCAGAAAATTGCAACTCTGAAAAACTCTTTTTTTTTTATCATATGATATGCATTAGGGTTAGGAAACTCCTATTCAAAGCACCACAATTCTAAAAAGATCTGGAACGTTGATCATGATCCAACTGTGTTAATAAAACACCCGAATTTGGCCTTTAGTCCCGACACCAGTATACCGATATACTGGCCGACAATATACCAAAAATTTGCCACTTCAAATTATAACTGTTCCGGAAACAAAGCATATCTTACTGATGTATTGGCGGTACACCGACAACGGTATATCGTTGACTCTGATACTGCTTTTTCCAATATTCTGACACGCACTCGAACGTGTCATCTTTGTCGCCTTCGACTTTCCGAACTTCTCTGACATACGAATGACACTTGTCGCACTCCGAGGTATTCTCTACATAGGTTGGGAACCCCACTTAATACCAACAACAGTATCACTTCAAAATACACAATAACATGCCAAAATAGGTCTTGAATCTGTGTTTCCAAGTCCGACTCATAAACTATCTGTGTCCATGCAAAACATTGGTGGGCGGATATGGTTGTTCATGTATGTGTCGGTGGGGGTGAGGGTGGAGGAAGTAGGATCTTTGAGAATTGGGCTAGTACAACAGAACAAGTTTTTTCATGATGTGATGGATAAATAAGAAAAAAAAAAAAAACTCATCAGTGTCAACCACTTGTGTCTCTTTATAAAATATGCATCCTTATGGCAATTAGATAATGTTAAGAAAAAAAATACTACACTCAATGTTCTTTCACTAGAATATTTTGCATGGGTTCCAAAAATTACTGATAGATATCTTAGAAGAAGTTTTGGACTTCTGATGATAAAAGTTTATTCTTCTTATGTTCTTTTTGGGAAGGAATAAGATAGACTGCACAGAATTAAGAAACAGTTTTAGAAGGATTATTGGGGATGTACCTACAGTTAGACTGGTTAAATTTATTGATTGGCGATTGTTCTTAAGGTTCTGTAAAATTAATGTTACCTCTCAATCCCAATGTACAATGGTCAACATGAGGAAGATGTGATAGTTAAGTTCAGAGGATATTTGATGCTTCTACATTTCCTGATTTTATTTAATTATTGCAACTCCTTCATTCTTCTACTGGGGACAGCAACATGTTTTCTTTGGAGACTGAATGATTTAGTTTTATTCAGGTCGCCTTTTTATTAATTTCCTCATAGAAAGTGTACGTTCTTTCCTAATCATTTGCAGCATATTTGCTCCATGTAAGCTAAGAATTAAATCTGGTAAGTTATTATAATAAGATATTGACAATTAAAAATATGCAGAAAATGTACTAAAATATTCAAAAGTGTCCACCTGCATATCATCTATGATTGTTGTTCTGTTGTCTGCTATTACTGATTAACGCATTTCCTTTTGGATGGTTCTCAACAGTTGAGATTGCTGCAGAGTTGTCCACTAAGAATTCCATAGAGGAGAGGATCAAAATTCGTTGAAATAACTTTTTCCACTAACCTTTCATGATAATAATGGTATTTTTAGCTTCGATAATCTGTTTGGAAAGTACCTATTTCTCAAACATATTGCAATAATAACAGTAAATCAATACTGAACTGACTCGTATCCAGCTTGCAACAACAATGAGTCAAGCCATATTGTAGGTTACCTTGGACTTAAATACATAGGATTGTTTTCTACTATTAAGTTGTGTTTTCTCGACTGGGTGAGGTAGATCTATTTAAATTTGACCAAATTGTATCCACTAGATTCGAAATCAATCACATTGGGCTTAAGCAATGCCTTGATTTTTTGGATAAAAACCGCAAACCATATGTTTGGTTGCTCCAAGGGGGTACAACTCATACCAATTTTGGTGCACTTGTCTGTCTTCATAGTTATTATAAGCAACTTAACATGTACACCCTCCCCAGATCCTGCATAAGCAAGAGTCTAATGGCACCTCGACACCCTTTAACTTTCCATTTGTTGCTCAAATTTATACTATAATATGTAGTCATGGAAAAGAATTAGACAGCTCTTTCAGAGTACTTGTTCTCACATGAAGTCAATAATAGCAATAAACACTACTCTGGTCAAGATGAGAGCTCGTCCTTAGAGTTCGCTAATTGGTTCCATTACAAAGTTTTGAGAAGTTAGCTCAATTTAATAGTTGTTTATGTTGGAACGATGGATTACATATATATAGGCAAGGCCAACCATCTCTGCTTGAGTTTTTTCAATGTGGGACTAAAAATAAACACAATACTAAGGATACTCGAAAAAGTCATACAATATAGACTAGCTACTAGCTATCTTCTACACAAACATTCTAGTGCAAGCATTCCAAATAGAAAAGTTCCTATATAACCAAAGAAGCAAGAAAACTCCAAAATTCATGTTGTCTTGTGTCAGGACACAAGTATGAGACACCACAGACTCTGGAATACGCTAGAACATACCAAAATAGGTGCCAAATTTTTGTTACCTTGTTTGAAATGTGTCATGTCGAATCCGTGTTCATGCAACATAGTATATAAGCAGTATGCTCCATTATGCCAATCACTAAAGATATGGAGAGAGAAATTGCTGGCAACTTGGTTATTCTGCTAATAAATCACCCAAAGTTCCAAGTCTATTTTAGTATGTACTCTTCAGGGTGTCAATTGGGCCTGGCCGGGTCGGCCCAGGCTCAATTTTGACTGGATTTGATCGGGCCAGTTCACGCCTGATTTTGACCGGATTTGACCAGGCCATGCCGACCAAGAGATCTTGAACCTAAATCCATCTTGGCCCACAACCCGAAAATTTTCGGGTCGGGCTTAACCCAAATTTTCGGGTCGGGCTTAACCGGGTTGGGTTCGGGCCGGACTCGAGTTGGCATGATTATATATATATATATATATATATATATGTGTGTGTGTGTGTGTGTGTGTGTGTGTGTGTGTGTGTGTCGATAGGGTGACATACAATTTGACATCTAAAAAAATACGCAATTTCAGCCGCACATCATTTGAAATTAATGGTTCAGATTTAAATGCATGCCAAATTTACATGCATGAATGTATTAATTAGCATGCATGTTAATTAATAGTAGGTTGTATTAATTACTAGGATTCAATTTGACATGCATGCTATTTAATACAAACTACTCTATCAAATCTGAGCAATTCATTTAACATAATGTGTGGCTGAGATTGCGTTTTTTTTAGATTTCAAATTTTGTGTGTCACCTGATCCCGTCCCATAATATATATATATATATATATATATATATATATATATATATATATATATGGGATACTGGGAGCAGTATGGACTTTGGACTTTGTCTTCCATTATATAAAAAAAGTAGTAAAATTTTATTTAATTGATAAATTTTCAATGTATATTATTCTCATTACATAAGTGTTTGTTGATACAACTTATGTTTGAGTTTCTGCTTTCAATCTCTTCAAACTTCTTTTGTGCTAACACAAATGAAGCTGCAGCACAAATGAAGCTTGCAGAGGCTGAAAACAAAAACGCAAGATATAAGCCGTTTCAAAAAAAATATCTATCTAACAATAATAGCATATATTGAAAATGATAAAAAAATTCAATAAGATACAAGATACTAGATATACTTAGCTAGATAACTACGTAGTTTTTCTATGCCACAGTTAGGTTTCCATTGGATTTGTTTCCCACAATGCAATCATTCAACAATAGTTACACGAAGTGTATTCTTTCGATATCACGTTCATTATAAACACCGCTAATTGGTGTCAAACTTTTGATCTCATCCAATTATGCTTTATTCCTTCTCCGTAGCCTAGTGTCCACTGAGATTGTATTGGTTGAGGTCCTTGTACCCCCTGAGGTTGTGGCACGGGTTGAGACCCTTGTTGTAACGCCCCGCTCCGCGCCGGCGTTATGTATCAAGGTGAGTGGGCAGAACTTCGTTCTCTGATTCTTGCACGCCTTAATAATAACCTGTGTTTTTGCTTGCAATGTTTTCATAAGAGAATGATAGAACCTGCCTTGCATGTTAATGAACGAACTCACCTAGCTTGTCTTTGAATCAATGCCTGCTTAACGAGAATCCTGAATCGCCTGCTTAGAGTGCATGAACATGTTCACTATCGTCTATGCTTCGAGAGAACCATATTGTGCCTGAACGTGTTCAAGTGATAAGTCGGATTGCCCCGCAACAAAGAGTGTATTCTGATGGTTCGCCTCGTCTGCATACTAGAGTTTATTTGATAGTGTTCCATGCATTCGCACGCGGTCGGACAATGGCTATTGGTGGAGAGCTGAACTGCATGTGTCACGGCTGCTACCATGATAGTGCAAAGCAACCATGAGTCACAGCTGCCTCTAGCATCAGATAAAGAGTCATTGGTATGCTGTTCCACCAGCTGCCGATCCTGAGATACTCGGGGACCGCCCTACATATAGCTAAGTCATTGTGTTGGCTTGGATAGTGACTGCCCCTAAGAATGTGCATTGTGTGTCTAGCTATGCATCAGACCCTCGAGTCGCATGAGACACGCTGCGCACACCCTGAAACATGAACGGTTTGCTTGCTTGCATATTCAATATGAAACTCTGTTTCCAAACATGTTTCCAAACAATGTAATATGACTCTGCTAGCGAACTGCATGAAACGAACCTAGGTAAAACTAGAAAGATCACTAGTAATGTAATGTTTTATAACATGATTACTTAGTGCCTGTTTGAGTGAATGCTTGTTTCTGTTCAGTTGATTTATCTCACCAGTACTTGTATAAAGTGCTGACCCACCAACAGTTTACTTGCTTGCAGGTACTGGATCATCCGAGGAAGCGATAGGCGTGCCACAGTCCCCAAGACCCGGAATCCTGGTTTCGATTGTTGCCCCGAGAATGCTATCGTATAAGGGGACATAATGTATGGAACAAACGTATGCCTTTGCTAAAGGAAACCCAAGTTGCCTCGATTGTCCCGAACACTCAGTTGGCTAATGCATTGCATTCCAACAAGTCCCTTTCCGTAGCTAACTCGATTGATGCGATGATAGCCAACAATCAACTTAAACGATTGGCCTTGCACGGGCGCAACCCCAGGCCCGTGCGGCATCACGTCCCCCGAAAGCTCGAACGGGCCATTCGCTTGGCTCCCTTCCTCCCTCGCACCCGCGGGACGGGCGCGGTGATTTGCGTCCGGCGAACCGAGGCACGGTGATACGTGTCCGGTTCGTTAATTCCCGGCCGCACGGGGCGTGGCAGGGCGGAGCGGCGGCCCGGGCGGGTCCGGGGCGTGACACTTGTACCCCTGAAGTTGCGGAGTGAGTTTATGTTATTGATCTTGCGGTTGTTGTGGTGGTTGTTCATTTTCCATAACAGCGAAAAAGAAGCTACTTCATCGAATATAACACAAGATTGCTTTAAGTATTAGAATAGATAGGAAAAAAAATTGTGATAAATTTGGATAAAGTAAGCCTTATTTATAGTTATTTTCGAGTGCCAAATGACCACAATACTCTTAGAATAAAGCTGTTATTGAGATATTTTGGTCATTTTTAGTAAAATGACCAAAAGACTCATTATTAACGTTCAAAAACAGCTAAAAATGGGAGTACTTTAGTAAAAAAACTCTAAAACACTAATATAGATGTTGGAAGATTTTTACCAAAATACCCCCACCCCCTAATGTTTATCTAACGGTTGATAGGTATATTTTGGTAAAACAATCCCCTGAATAATCAAAAATCCAAAACGGTAGGCTGAGGTGAGATTAACCGGGTCGGCTAAGCCTAGGACTGGGTCTGACCGGATCACCGACCAGACCTTACTGGATCGACCGATTTTTGGAGGTATGGCCCAACTTGGACTGTTTTTGGAGCCCCTACGGGCCAAGACAGTGAACCCAGACCGAAACCAGGTTTTCAGTGGGTCGGGCTGGGTCGACCCAGCCCGGCTTTGACCGAACCGGGTTAGGGCCGCCCAGCCCAATACACACCTTGATGTACTCTCCTCTCCCAAAAGAAAAAGTCATAACTAAGCATTTGCATGTACTATCTTTGTCTAACAAATATCTACTACATATGTATCTACGTTGTGTAGGCACGACATGATTTCGGTATATCCTGGTGTATTCTCGAGTCCACATGCAGTGTCCGATACATGCGACATGATCTGACACAGTCTCAATTTTCTTATACCTTGGTTTTCGATCCCAATGTTCCTTGGATCATACGATAATCTTCGATTACATCCACAGATCATTACAAGATCTGGTCCTTCTTTCTAACCCTATCTAGGGAAGAAAAAAAAAAGGACATCCCTTCTCTTTTTGGATTAGAATTACCAATACATCGATCAAGTTCTACTCTTTTTCCAAGAACTAAGTGTAATCTTTTTCCAAGAACTAAGTAAAGCTTACATATTTCAAGATTATCGACATCAATGACATAAAGAACATAAGTAGCAATAACTGAAGTAAAGACCGCAGCTTTAAGCAAAGAACAACAATTTCTCGACATACATAAGAAATAATCAAAGAGATGACCGCAAGAACAGCATTCAAAGCCACCCGGTGCTTCCAAATCGCTGCTGCAAACGGAGGAAGAGGAAGCAACTCAATCAATATCAATCAAGAATGGTATGGAGAGAATTATAAAAGGAAGAAAGAGGACAAACCTGCTGAAGACTGGCACAGTTAAGTCTATTATTTGCTTCGGTGCTAAGAAAGGAATTAAAAAAAATTAGGAGAAATTTGGAATTGTTTCTATAGAAGTGAGCACAGTTACCCTATTATTTGCTTCGGTAGTGAAAGAGTATTAATAGTACGCTTTTGATCAGAGGAAAAGACTGGCAACAATATTAACGGGACCGTAACGTGACCATATTGTGACCACATTCGTGCATATCTAAGGAATCGACCTTTTTTCTAATATAACCCCAAACAAACATTTTGATTTCCTAGAGAGTTATTTAGTTCACTTTGCCTAGAGTTTTCTTTTTTTTCTTTTTTTCTTTTTGCTTCCTCTTCTTTTTTGCTTAGAGTTAGTTCCCTCGGTTAAAAGCATAAAAATTAATCCTTCCTAGATTTATATTATAAAATAAATATATTGTTTCACATATTCTTTTCCTTCCTTTTTTTAATTCAACACTCTGTATTCTTTAATTTTTTCTCTTGCAAACTCATCACCATCAATTCCTTTCCTTTCCCCTCCAAACCACTTCAACATTATCTTTCGTGTTTGTCGCTTGATGTAAAATAACATAAAAAAAAGACGAAAAAAGAAGGATAACTGGGAGGAGATTATCAAAAAATTGTTAAGATATGGAATATTTTTCATTTGACAAAGCAAAAACAGTTTATTAGTGACTTAGGGCATGTTCGGCTCCTTGAAATAAAAATTCAAGGAATACAATAAATCTACTACATGGAACCTACATCGAATTTTGGATTTTTTTTTTCCTGATTTTTAATGTTCATCGTGTAAGGAACACAGTGTGACTTGAACCAGAGTTGATCCATAATGTACGATATTAGACTATGCTCATATGCCTTCAAAGAAAATTCTCATGTAAAGTCTGAATCAATCTAAATAATAAATACCTCATTATCTCACTTTCTACTTTATGTGGATCTAAACTACCAACTTTAATGTCACCACCTCTGACTGCTCGATTGGATATGAGATACAACCAATCAATCTCTACCTTAGCTCATTTTCGCAAGCCAAGTAACCAGACACCTAGGATATACCCTTATTGTTATATCGATCTATTCAACCAAAGAACCAAACCATCACGTTCATTCGCACCACTAGTGGGTGTCACAACCACACGTCTTGTTCCACCTTAGGTGTGTCGGACCCACCTCTAAATCAATATGTATACTTATCTCAAACATTAGATCGGATATGCTTTTGTTACATGTGTCTGACATCTAGACCACCAAACCGGCACATTCATCCACACCACTTATGGGTTCCCCAAGCACACGCCTTACTTCACCTTAGGCGTGTTGGACCCACCTTTAAAGTCAATCCTTCTATTTGCCTCCAACATTAGGTCTGATGGACTTCTGCTACGCATATCCGACTAAATATATGTAAATGTTCAGCATAATCTGTCTCAAATTAATTAGAGCTACCTAAACTAGTCCTGTAACATTGGCCTTTGATATCAATTGTAGGGAACGCGATGTGATCCGAACCGGAGTTGATCCATGAGGTATGATATTGGAATGTACTTATATCTGTTTAAAAGAGAATTGTCATGTAGAATATGAACCCATCCTAATCATTTACACATCATGACCCACTTTCTATCCGATATGAGATTAAACTACTAACTTCATTGTCATCACCTTTGAACATTCAACCCGATACGAGATATAATCTAACACATCATTTAACTACTGAGTGAAATATGAAAAATGGATTGGAAGGTCCAATTTTTTTTGTGAAAGAAAAAAAGAGGAGTAAATAATGGATCTCAATGACGTATATAGTTTCTTGAGTTATGAAACGAAGCAAAAAATAATTTATTTTACATGTTTTAGTTGTTATATAAAGGGGACATGAACTGAGATACAACTTATTGTTCTCTTAATTTAGAGAACAAAATAATAAAAAATACGCAGCATCCCCAAGTTCACCTCCTATTTTGTGTGAACCGGACAACCTTAGAAAACCCTATGAATATTAAAAGACTTGTATGCAAATAACAAAAATCAGGGGACTTATGTAAAAAGCAGGAATGATTTAAAAGACTTTATGCAAAGACTATTGTGACTGACTACTAAAAGTGGGGAAAGTAGTCGTGTAGTGGTCACAATTTTTAAATGCAGCAAAAACCTACAATTGACCGGGAGTGGAGGAGGCCTTATAATGCGCGGAATTATTGGATTAATGAGGCCCACTACTTTGGAAAAGATTGGTACGGAATACGGAGAGTCTAGCGGGTCCCATTGAATTTCCCCTGAAAATTCTCTAAGAAGAAACCATATATATTCTCATTATTATTATCAGACATTTTCGTAAAGAACTTCGAAGTTTGAAAATTTTACTAAAAAAAAAAAAAAAATGCAAATCTTACATGAAGAAAACAAAAATATTTTTAGTAAAGACGTTTCGATCTCTACATATGTTAAATAATATAAAACTTGAAAACGTTCTTACTAAAGTCTTTTTAAAAAAAATGGACTAATGATTTTAAAAAATTAAAATTAAAAAATAATAATAATTCAAAACATTCTTAATAAGAACCATTGTTAATTCTTATTTATTAATTTTGTTCTATCAAAACATCCCTACCAAGACTGTTTTCATTTATTTTATTTTTATTTGCTAAAAATCTGAGAAAATTAAATAAAAATTTAATCTTCATTATCTCCACCCCAAAGCAACCATCTTCTCTAGTTTTTTTTTGGAATAAATAAATATATAAATAACAATTTAAAACATCCTTACCAAGCACGTTTTGGCTAAACAAAAATTTTAAAAATTAAAAACGTCCTTGATAAGATTTTTTCGGATTTTTTTTTTTTTCAAAATGCCCTTAACATGGGCATGGCATTTTTAGTTTATTATTATTGTTTTTTTAATATTCATTTTTTAAAATCTGTAGACGAATTTTTTTTATTTGGAAACACTTGGAGAGAACGAAAATGTCCTTGCTAATGTCGTTTCTGTAATCTCCATGTAAATTTTCCAATTTTTTCTTTTCCCGTATATTACTCAAACTTAGATGCTCTGTACGAAAATTTCTGTATTATTATTGATGCATCTCTTTTCTTAATATGGTTTTGTTAACATAGAACCCTAAAATTTTGAACCAACACATTTAGCAATACACATTTTATTTAAAATGTTAATAAATGTGATGGTAGAAATACCAATATAAAATATATACTTATCAATGTGTTAACATGTGTCCGTAGGAGAGAATTCGTTGGAAAAAGTGGGTCGAATTTGGGGAGTTGTTTGCAACTCCTCCGAATTCCCATGAGTTTTGGCGTATGGTTGGAGGTTTTGAAACTCCAATTTTTTGGTTGAAGTGTCCCTTCTCACTCATGTCGGTGAACTCGACCGACTTTGCAGTTTCATGGTGAACTCGGCCAAGTTCAAATGTTTGGTTGCAAGAGTGGAAAAGAGGGTTTATTTATTTATGTGACCATTTGTAGTTTCATGTTCAGAAGCGGATTCAGTAGTTGGGATGAGCTACCATAAATTTGGGCGGACTTGAAGTGAACTAATCCATATAAAAAAAATTTATATGGAAAAAAAAAAGTAAATTTTTTTTCTTAGGGTGGGCTTCTGCACAACCCAAGCCATGTGTGGATTCGTCCTTGTTCATGTTGATTGAGAAAATGTCACTTTTCACCTCCAAGAATAATTGGAGGAAGTGAGGAAGAAGAAGTGGATTTCGGACGTTTGGTTGTACAAAAGTGGAAAAGTAAATTTTTTTTAAATATACTAAATTTGGGAGTAAACTAAAAAAATGTGTAACAAAATATTTGAGTAAATTAAAATTTTGAAAACCATCATAATATTTGTCCAAAAAAAATGTCTTGACTACAATTTTGTTCACTTAAAATTTTTTAGTTTTTATTTAGAAAATTAACATTCAGTAATATCATTTCATTTAAAAATTATTTGATAAAATTTATATTGCAATATTTAGGTTTAAATGACAATTATTTGTGTGTAGAAAATGGAGGTAAGCAACATCCACTTTCAATAACCATCCAAATAATCGAACCATATTTTCTCCACTTTCACCATCCAAACAACCCCGAACTCATTTTTTTTCCTACACTTTCAACTAGGGTTGAGCGTTCGGTTTATTCGGTATTAACCGAACCGAAATAGTCAAAACCGAATAAACCAAAATTCTAAAAAACTAAAACCCAACCGAATAATCAATTCGGGTTATTCGATTTGTTCGGTTAAAATAATTTTATTGTTTAATGGGTATGATCCAATGTTGAAATCGTGGTTAAATTATATTAAAAATTATAATTTTTATACACACATTTATTGTATTTCAAAGTTGCGTCCAAAGTTAGAATAGTTGTTAAATTATCAAAGATGAACTTCAAAACATATACACAGAATTCACGTTTTCAAAATATACACATTTTTAATGCATAAAATTGAGGGTATTTACATAATTGCATAAGTCTTATTCGATTTTGTACCGAAATCAAAATCCAAAACCAAAACTGAATAAGGAATTTTAGAAATTTCAAAACTAAAACCGAACCAAATTGCTTATTCGGTTCGATTCAATTTTTGGTCCAAAAGCGAATAATGCTCACCCCTAGCGACCTTTCGGGTGTGGGATGCTCGTTTAACTTTTGTATTCATCTTGTTTCTTATTTACCTGCAGGGGCGGATCCAGCATAGACTAGGGGTGGGCTAAAAAAAATCACTTTTTTTTTTCTTATGTTTTTTTTATTTTTGAATCTTTTATATATGTTTATTGGGATTAAATTATATTAAATTGTATTTATGGTGATTGGCCATGTGACTTGGGCCCCAAGTTGATATGTGGATGTATATATATATGTAATATCATGATGAATGAAATACCTAGAATATTATCTCCTATTACTTCTTCACATGGTATCAAAGCCTGACGGCTATGGCACGTTTTCTTCAAGCAGCGGCGGTGGCGGTATGTCGAGCGGCGACGGCGACGTATTGAGCGGCGGTGGCGGTATGTCGAGCGGCGACGGCGACATATTGAGCGGCGGCGGCGGCGACGGACTTCTACACGGCGGCATCGCGGATCGATCCCACATTCCCGTATTACCTTGGTTCTAATGACAATCCGGGTAATACAATTACGAAAGTGGTGTTTCGTAGAGAGAATTATGAGGAATGGTCGAGATCTATTCGGCTTTCTCTACGAGTTCGATGAAAATTTGGGTTTGTTGATGGGTCTATCAATAAACCTTCGGAGAAGGATCAATCGGAGGATTGATATTGCGTCCAATCGATGCTTGTGCAGTAAATTTTGCATACTATCGACGCTTCGGTGAAGAAGACAATACCATACTTTGAGGAGACGAAACCACTGTGAGATTCGCTCAATGTTCGATTTAGTGGACATGCGGCTGGTGGTGGATGTGGACGAGGTGCGTAAGTGCGTATGGCGGTGGCAGGACGTGGCTTCGTTGCTGCACAGCCGCGGATGACAGATAATGGTGCAGGCAGCGGTGTGCCGGGATTGACTCCGGACCAATGTCAACAACTTATGTCTATGCTTGGTAATTCTTCGGCCAAATCTCCGGAGGATCGTATAGTGGGTAAGTCCATTGCACCTTGGATTATTGATATAGACGCTTCGAATCATGTTACGTGGAATTTGGATTTATTGTCGGGGGTGACGGCAATGGAGGAGTGTCCGATTGGACTCCCGGACGGAAGGACTGCGGTTGCCTCGTGCTACGGACGTGTTGCTCTTACACCAGGCGTGGTTCTCACGAATGTTCTATTCGTACCTCAATTATATTACAATTTAATTTCTATGGCCTATCTTATTGATGATATAAATTGTGTTATACAATTCACTAAAAATTTGTGCATGATACATCACCCCAGTTTGAGGACCCTGATTGGTGTCGGTGAACGATGGGACGGACTCTACTACTTTCGTATTGTACCGAAGACTCAGTCCTTGGTAGTGACTGGGATGACTTCTCTGGACATTTGGCATCAACGACTTTGGCATCCTTCTGATAAAGTAGTAAAGTCACTTCATGTTGTCAGTATCTCTAGTAGTTCAGTAAATAAGGCATGTGAAGTTTGCTATTAGGCAAAGCAAACTCGAGGTATCTTTCCTGACAGTGACTCTCGGGCTGTTGTAATTTTTGATTTGATACATTGTGATCTTTGGGGTCCGTATCCTACGCCTTCTTCGTGTGGAGCTCGATATTTTTTGACGATTATGGATGATTTTTCTCGTATTGTTTGGGTGTTTTTGTTGATTGATAAGACTGAAGTATATAAGATATTCTCGTCATTTTTTTCTATGATTGAGCGACAATTTAATTCCAAAGTTCGCATTGTGCGAAGTGATAATGGTACTGAGTTGCGCGACTACTTTGCACATAATGATATTTTGTTTCAGACATCTTGTATAGGTACACCTCAGCAAAATGGGAGGGTCGAACGAAAACATAGACATATTTTGAATGTGACACGTGCTTTACGTTTTTAGGTAAATTTGCCAAAAAATTTTGGGGTGAGTGTATTTTGGCAGCTAGTTATTTGATCAATCGAACTCCTTCGAGCCTTCTTGGTTTTAAAACCTCCTATAAAATATTATTTGGTGCTCATCCTTCTTATGATGAATTACGTGTTTTTGGTTGTCTTTGTTTTGCCCACAACCAAAAAGCTAAGATGGATAAGTTTGCTCCTCGCAGTCGAAAGTGTATTTTTGTGGGATACCCCCATGGCAAGAAGGGTTGGAAATTGTATGATATAGCTATCGGTGATTTTTTTATCTCTCGATATGTTAAATTTTATGAGAATGAGTTTTCCTATTCTGTTGAAGATGATCGTGGTGATATGACTCCTCCTGACCTGGCGTCCCTTGTCTTGGGCGATGATACTTTGAGGTTTGATCTACCTCATATGGATGGGATGGCCGTCGTGGAGGCTGAGGCCACGTGGAGGACAGCGCGACTGAGGCCGAGACCGCCATTGCGGAGGCAGCCGTGGCGGCTGCGACAACAGAGGAGGGTGCACTGGGACGTGGTATGCGTACCAAGATTCCGTCTGTGAAGCTCCGTGACTTTGTTACAAATACAATACGAAAGTTGTCTCATAATCCTCCCTCCCAACGTTCCACCACATCCAATCACTCCTCATGTACTTCTTATCCTATAACATATTTTTTGAATTGAGACCAATTTTTTCTGGGACACAAGAATTTTTTTGCAGCTGTAACTGCAGGTACAAAACTGACCTCCTTTAAAGAGGCGGTTAAAGATGCAAGGTGGCGAGAAGCTATGCAGAAGGAGATACGAGCGTTGGAGGATAGTGGTACCTGGACCACGGAGATGCTTTTGGCTGAAAAACATGCTCTGGGGAGCCGGTGGGTGTACAAGATAAAGTATAACTCAGATGGGAGTGTTGAGCGGCTTAAAACCCGTTTGGTGGTTTTTAAAAATTATCAGGTTAAAGGGATTGATTACACTGATATTTTTGCTCCGGTTGCAAAAATAGTTACTGTTCGTGCCTTTCTAGCTGTAGCCACAGCAAAGAATTGGGAACTACATCAGATGGATGTTCACAATGCCTTCCTACATGGAGACATTACCGAAGAAGTGTATATGAAACTACCACATGGTTTCCAAACTAAATACCCTGGTCAGGTATGTAGGCTTCAAAAATCTCTTTATGGACTTAAACATGCGTCTCGTTGTTGGTTTGCGAAGTTGGCATCTTATTTGCGGGAGTACGAATTTTTCCAATCGTACTCTGACTATTCGCTTTTTACTCTTCATAAGGACGATGTTCAGATAAATGTTCTTGTGT
Source organism: Iris macrosiphon (assembly GCA_036927795.1). Taxonomy (NCBI): domain Eukaryota; kingdom Viridiplantae; phylum Streptophyta; class Magnoliopsida; order Asparagales; family Iridaceae; genus Iris; species Iris macrosiphon. The sequence goes on along the minus strand of JAYESA010000006.1, from coordinate 186,308,056 downwards.
ATGTCGACGATTTGATTCTCTCTGGCAATAATTTTGCTGCTCTTACCGCCTTTAAGAATTATTTGAGTACATGCTTTCACATGAAGGATATTGGGACTTCTTCACAATGTTAGTCCATCTCTAATCCATCTGAATCTGCTGTAGCTGTTGATATGGTATGTTGGGTGTCATATTTAAGTATAGTATAAGCACATGGGAATATCCTGAGGACAAATTTGGGATGCCAGAATATGTCACAGGATATTCCATTATGAGATTATTGTCATAATGATTGAGATCATTGTATTAATGACTGTAAGGCTATATAATGCCAATGAGACAATCAATAAAATCATCAACTAATTACAACATGGTATCAGAGCCAAGTTTCCATAAACCCTAGCCGTTACCAAGCTTCCACAAACCCACAGGAGGATTTCCTAGATCTCCTCCACCGAACTCTTCCACGCCCCCCTTCTCCGCCCTTCGCAGGCCGCCCTTCGCTGTTGCTGCCCCGTCCCGCTACTGCTGCGGCTACTACTGCTGCTGCGGCTGCTGCGACTGTTGCTGCTGCTGCTGCGACGGCGGTTGTGACATACGTGTTGTCGCCTCCTCCGCACCAGCACGAGACAACGCCTAATAGGGATGCCTAGATCTGAAAAAAGGGGGGACATGTTCGAATCTAGGAGCGGACGACGAGGACGAGCGTGAGTCTTGGAGCGGACGTGACGTGATTGGATAGATGACGTATCGATGAAGGAGATCATCAAGAAGCTAGATTCTGCAGAGGTGGCGACGTTGATGAAGTTGTTGACGATGTCGGCTGGTGAGAACACGACACGAACGTCGCCGGAGTTGAAGCTTCTCTCCATTGATCTGAAATTAGATGGACCAGCCACCTATCTGAGTTGGTCACGGCGGGTGAGAAGAACCCTCGCAGAAAAAAACATGGAGAGGTTCCTGACGGGCGAGACGACAGAGCCGGACGAGGGCTCGACAGGACGCGATGAGTAAAAGTCCACTCATATGGTGATCTACATCTGGCTTCTCAACTCCTTAGTCCAGTCTATTGCCGCCACAGTAGACGGTATTGAGATGGTAAAAGATGTGTGGGAGAAGTTGAGAATGACCTATGATGGTGTGGGGAACTTACGGGTCTTCCAGATAAAGGAGAAGATTGATGACACCGTACATGGAGAGAAGACGGTGCAGGAGTATGCCACGGAGTTGGAGCGTCTGTGGTTGGATTATGATCACTCATCAGATTGGGCAAGCTGCGGGGACCCTATGTGTAAGGAGAGACAGGTGTGTCTGCAGGAGAGGACGATGGAGTTTCTCAAAGGGCTGACTGCAGCTTTCGCACAGAGGACGACCCTACTTCTAGCCCAACCAAAGATCCCTAGCCTTGAGGAGGCTATCTCAGCCATGATCCAGGAGGAGACACACATCAGGCTGCAAGCCGGGACAGGTGGTCCCCCCGAAGCAAAGTCAGCACTAGCGATCACCAGCTCAGGTAACACAGGATCTAAGGGAGAGCCCTGACAGCATAACCGGCAGTGCTACAACTGTGGAAAGATGGGTCATCATCGGTATGCTTGTACCAAACCACCTAGGAAGGGAGATTCAGATGGTGGACGAGGACCATTCGACGGACGAGGATATAATGGAGGACGTGGTCGTGGTCGAGGGGGTAGACGAGGGGCCGATTAGGTTATCGGGCGAACCTCCTGATATCAGAAGGGAACGGAGAAGCTGATGACACCTTTATTGTGGAGGACCAGGCACTGGAAGACATGAGGAGTAGAATAGAGGAGGCGTCCACCTCATTCTTTGTTAAGGGCAACGCTGCCATGTATGCCCATCCATCAGAAGGTACTGACGAATCACTTGCCCTTGCGTCTATCTCTTCCCTTAAATCATCAGACTGGATTATCGACTCTGGAGCATCTCGGCATGTGACGGAGAATGCTAGTGAGTTTTCTTCCTACACTCACCTAGCATCAGCAGACAGCATTCAGACAGCTGATGGCACTTTCCAGCCAGTGGTCGGTAAGAGTACTGTTAATTGTACATGTTCAGTAAGATTATCCAATATTTTACATGCTCCATCATTTTCAGTCAGCCTCTTGTCCATTAGTTCTATAATCCTCCAACTTAAATGCATTATTTCTTTTGATATTCCTAAGGTGACCTTCCAGGAGAAAGGGACAAGACGAAGACTTGGGACTGGCACTTGGCATGAGGGACTGTGATACCTAGATCGAGAAGGACTAGACTCAGCATTGTTATCTATGGCAGAGAAGGCTGGCATGGAAGGACTGCAGCAGAGGACTGAGGATACATTGATACTCCATCACCGGAGGATGGGACATTCTTTCTTTGATACTCTAAGTAAGTTGTATCCAGAGATTTATGCAAAAATAAATAAAGAGAAATTAGTATGTGATGCGTGCGAGTTAGAAAAACTTACTAGGAGCTCATATGTTGGCACGGGTCATAGGAGCACTTTTGCTTTTGAGGTAGTACTGTCACGCCCCAGTCCCAAAATACGTAGGACCAGGACACGTAAGCATGCCAGCCGCCTGTATATATGGCAACTCCAATATATGGAAACCATATATACGAGCGTACGCTGTATAATGAACAGTAATTCATAAGTGGTAAAACTAATCACAAGTCACAGGGTAATATCTAAATCTCATCCACAAAAATCACATAAACATATGAATAACCAATAACTATGTAACTAGATCTCAATACAGATATCTAAGAATGACAGTCAGATGGAAATAAATCTACTGCCGAAATAGAATATAAAAAGGAACCAGATACACACCATATAAGAACAACGTCTGACAATCACAAGGCTCAAAGAGAAGACCTCCTCGGGATATACGTAACATGCCTGGATCTGCTCTCCTGTGAATGCTCAAGAACATATACACCTGGCAGGGGACCAGGTCCTCAGAGGGACATAGCAAGATACATAAAAATAACATGCCATAATGTAAATACTGAATAAATAAATGGGGTGTGCTAACCATCTAGGTGAATGCAATTTAAAGACCTTGTAGTACGCATGGGAATGTGTAGGCTTGACATATGCTGACGTAATTCACCAATCGTCCTGACCGGCTAGTATATGTGTCATATGCCCCCGGACACACGGGTAGCTCTGCAATCGACCATCTCCGAGGAGCATGGTACGAAGGATAAAAACTCAAGGAAGGGGGTGTCCCATACGCCTACTAGTATCTTTCCCGCCCAATATAGATGTACAAGTCGTGAAAACGATGTGCACACCTCCTACTATGATGCAAGTCTCAATAAAATAAACAACTGAGCTAAATACCGCTACACGTGTTGCTCACACTGATGGCCAATCGCGCATGAGGCACGCGTCCCTACATGTACTCACTCTGTGACGTGTAATGATACGTGTCAAGGCCTGGGAAGTTATATCAATAACTTCACAACTTTAGGTGGGTCTACTAGACACTAGGTCAGACACAAGTCCTAACGTCAACGCCATCGTTGACTGCACCCGAGTCTGCTCGGACGCGCACATTTATATAATAAATAAACATGTAACTAGCAATAACTGAATTTAAACAGTACAACAAGGCAAGGTATACTTGCCTGGCAAAAGAGCTGTAAATGAAATGTCCAGATGTCAAGTGCCAAAAGTCAGAAACTATGGCCTCAGAATAAATGTTTTCGGATGCTGAAATAAACATCACTAACAGTCTCAGAAAATATCAAATAGCTAGAAACGCCTATCCTTAAGTCCAATTTGGACACAGGGACAAAAATGACAATTTTCGGTCAAAGCGGGGTCCACATGTGGGCCGCTTTGCACCGAAAAACGTGTCAGGATCAAAGGTCTCCAAATTTGCCAAACTTAGTGTCAACAAGTCCAGAACATCGATATGAACCCAACGGAATGTCCAGAACTGGATTCCGATGTGCCGATCACAAAATCGCCCGTCAAGTGGAGCCTGTGGGGCCCACGATACACGATTTTGTCAATGTTCTCAGAATCAAACCAAACTTGGCTCACAGGACCAACGTATTTCTACGAGTCCGATGGCGCAAGTTTCGTTTCGATCCGATGTGTGTACACAAAGTTGCAGCGTGTTCCAGAACTGACGGATACGGGACGGTGTCGGCGGATACGCGTTGATTTCGGTGTGCACGCACATCCAAATCAACTTCTGCGAAATCCCGCACATCCGTATCAACGATGCGCACATTTCGGTAAAGACCGCGTGCGACCAAGTCGTCCCGTTTGGCGGGGCGTACCCAGTTCCGGGATGAATCGGGTCATTGTTTTTCCTGTTTTTGGATCGTGGTTCGCAATCGCCACAGGACGCGATGCTCCGAGCGGGTTGCACGGGCACCGAGAGGGTTACACAGTCTACGCGATGCAACTGACGGAATCGGAAACAGAGCTACGAGGTGAGAGAAAAATATACCTGAACAGGGCTCCGTGGAATGAATTTCTTCGTATCCTCGTGTCAAGTTGACACTGTTCCGTGTCTTGGACGTGTCCGGGATCTGCGTCCAGAGACTCGCCGGACTCGGGCGGCTAACCGAGGGGTGCTGGCATGGCTGGGGAGGCGGAGCCAGCGGGAGGGGGAGAGGGGACGGCGCCGGCGAGGCGGTGCGGGGTCGACGAGGGGGGGGCAGGGTCGCTCCGGCGGAACCGCGGGGAGAAGGGGGCTGAGGAGAGAGGCCAGCGGGGAGAAGAGTCGGCTGTGGGAGAAAAAGTCGGCTCCGGCGAGGGACGGAGCTACTCCGGCGGGCGGGGCCTCGCCGCTCCGGCCATGGGGGGGGTTGCTGCTGCAGTTTCTTTTCTTTCTTTCCTTTCCTTTCCTTTCCTTTCCTTTCCTTTCTTTCTTTCCTTTCCTTTCCTTTCCTTTCCTTATTCTTTCTTTCCTTTCCTTTCCTTTCCTTTCCTCCGCTGTTGCTTTCTTTCTTTTCTTCTTTCCTTTCTTTCTTTCCTTCATTTCTTTCTTTCTTTTCCTTTCCTTACTTTTCCTCTGCTGTTGCTTTCTTTCTTTTCTTCTTTACTCTCTTTCCTTTCTTTCTTTCCTTACTAAGTTTCCTTTTCTTTAGTAACTTTCTAGTCTAGGTGCTGCTGCTGCGGTTTCTTAAGTTTGGGAATTGTTTTGGTTTTGGACAAATGGGTTTGGGCTTATGGATTTTGGGTTTGGATCCATTAAGGATCCAAACCCATTTCTATTTCTTTTTTTTTTCTTTTATAAAAAATTATATTAATTTAATATGTAAAATATCTATAGATATTTTTAGGATATTTTGGGATATTTTCTGGGATCTTTTTGGGATCTTTTCGGGTGGGTCCCGTCTCCAAATGGACGGTGCAGGTTCACCGGCCAGTGAGGGGGTGACACCTCGCACTAAAATTTGCAGAAAAGTCCCTATAATTTCATAAATTGCGTAAAGTCCTAGTTTTGGAAAATTACGCAATTACGAATTTGTCTGGGAAAACATCCAATTCCGAAAAATACTAAAATTCACAAGATTGAAGGGAAAAGCTGTGTGAGGGTCCCGAGGGGGTGGGGGTGAGTCTGGGCAGGGACTGGTCCTGGTTTTGGGGTGATACGGGCCATCGTATTTAATTAATTAATAAATACTGCGCACGGTGTTCTCTAATTATTTAGAGGCAGGTAGGGTCATAATTTTTCTACGGTGTCAATACACTAAATGTAGTATACTCAGTGTAGAAAATTAACATATTTTGTTTGGGCACAACGGATGCATGTTGGGCCTCTAATGTCTGTTGGAACAGGGATGGGTACAGGTTTAGGAATTTAAATACGGACGTTTTGTAACGATATTTGTGCGTCTAAAATGAGGCACAAAACAGAGTATTTGGGAGTTGCACAAGGTTCAGAATAATAGGCTGGCATATCTAGGACAGGTATGTGAACTTTGTTCGGGGATAACAGTCAAGCTAAAGCTCCAAATAATTAGGAGATGGACAGGTGCACAAGTCAACAGGATATGTAAGCAAAATAAATTAATAAATTGCAATAAATCCTAAATGGCTAAAAATAATTCCAAAATACTGGAATCTGGTCGAGGGGGTTTACAATCTACCCAATTTATAAAAATTTCGTCCTCGAAATTAAAACTAAGCCACGGTAGAAGTCAAAGATGGCAATAGATATAATTTCACAAAGTAATTTATATCTATTTACGAATAGGTTCGAAAAACGTTTACGCATGTCGTCCACACACTTCCAAGTAGATTCTTCTGGCATGCCATGCTTCCATGTCACGCGGACCAAGGGGATAGACTGATTCCTCAATACCTTTTCTTGATGATCAAGGATTTCCACGGTTTGCTCTTGGTACGACAAGCTCGGCCTAATGGTGATCTCCGAATGGTTGAGAACATGACTACTGTCTGTCACATATCGCCTGAGTTGCGATACGTGGAATACAGCAAGTACTCTCTCAAGTGAAAGTGGTAGCGTAGGTTGATATGCCACTACTCCTACTATTTTTAGCACGTCAATGGTCCAATATACCTTGAACTCAACTTGTTGCGTCCTCCGAATCCAATGGTGCTTCTAGTAGGTGATATTCTCAAGATGACATGATCGTCCTCTTTAAATTCCAAGGGACGATGATGACGGTCTGCCTACTACTTCTGTCTGTCTTGTACTGCTCGCGAGTGTCCTTGTATTACTTAACTGCCTTTACTGCGTTGACTACCAACTCTGGTCACGTGAATCCTTGTCTGGTAAAATGCTGACTGGTATGCCGGGCAATATTACGATTTGCCTCATATAAGTAATGTCTCCATGGCTTCAGAGTAACTACAACGGTTGCAAGTTCCAAATTCTTCTCATGCACTCATAATTGTCTAGATGCATATGCTATTACCTTGCCATCCTATATTAATACGCATCCCAAACTTTTTCCTGATGCGTCTGTAGATCACAACCGCCTGATCCGGATGGAATAGTCAATACGGTGCTGTGGTCAGTCGCTTCTTCAACTCCTCTAAAGTGGCTTGACACTCGTTGGTCCATAGGAATTCTTAATCCTAAAAAGTCAACCTAGTCATAGGTGCTGCTATCCTTTCAGGAGTCAATCAATTGTTTATCCAGGTGAAATCCATTTAGACTCCTGACAGCAAAATGATACATTCCTTCATTGTAACACTTTGAACAAAGTTACGAGGCAAAAATTTTATGCTGCCATAGTGATGCACGTACTAGGAATGTAATAAAACGTAGGTAGGTAGCGAAGGTCATTCTAAAGATAGCATAGTTTTAAACTGCAATCTAATCTAATAATAGGGTTTGGTAATTACCCAAGAAACAAACAGAAATGGCTACAAAAATAATACAATTTCGTATTTATACTAAGTATAGGTTTCGTCTTTCCGAAATAAGGGAAGACGGAAAACAACAATTAAGAGTTCAAGGGGGAGGTAATAGATTAGAAGTGTGGGGATCAAGGCGTTTAAAGAGTTCAATGGGATTTGTCAAAGCAGTTGTGGATTGAAATATTATTCTGGTAATCCCTATTCACATATTCGTATCAGCACAGTTAGGTAACTGATACGATATGCTCAGACATATCTAGAGGGCAAGTACATCTGTCTACTAATTACTATATATCTCAATCCACGTAAAGTAGTTATGTGAAGGGCGAATCAAAATACACTAAGGTTGATCAGACCGTAATACACTGATTCTGAATAGACAATTATATTAGTGGGGTGGATCAGGCCCCAATAACACATGTGTCATGAACAAGCTCGATAAAGAATAAGCTTGCAAAACTAGGCTATAATAGCAGTATAAGTCAAGGTAGTACAGTAAATATAAGTACGCTAGATTATGATATGAGAAATTACAAACAATTCACAATCACAAAAAAAAAACAAGACTCTACAATCTTTACAGTAATATTCTAACTTATTCCTAAGTTGCTAGTTGACCCAAAAGTGGTATGGCCTTCTAAGTTCTACAATCTTAATATACATAATAGGTTGTCTGTCTAAAACAGAGATTTCAAGAAAGTCCGCGTAAAGTAGGGGTTCGAGGTTGTCTGCGTACAGCAGAGATAAAATAATTTGGCGTAACGCATGGCTTCAGAGCTATCCGCGTAGAACAGAGAAGCGTAAGGTAGAGCTTCAGAGCTGTCCGCGTAAAAAGGTCTGTGCGTAACAGTCTGCGCGTAAGAGTCTGGGTGAAAGTCTGAGCGTAAAAGTTTTTCGCTAAAATCTGCGCATAAAATTAGCGTACGTAAGGTTTGTATAAAAGTCTGCCTGCGTAAAGTTTTGCCTAAAAGGTTTGCGTAAAATCTCCTGCGTTGCAGCGTAAAGTTGTACAAGATACTCATGAGTTTGTCAGTCAAAATTAGTGAATCCTGACAACTGACAAAAGTACTTGTACAACGATCGAATGGTCGGTTGCGATGATGAATTTGCACGGGGACCCAGGTTGTCGTTTAGTGACTGATTGGATACAAGTCATACGCTTGAGGTGAGACAAAATCAGATGTCCTGTCAGAAAGCTGTTTCTTTTTGCACAGGGCTCGAGGCGTATCTCTGCATTTAATGCACAAGATTGGGTCATGGCTGGGGAAAACCAAGGCTGTAACAAATACGCTCACATCCTATCCATAAATTCTACGCCTAATCAGGTTATTCTACGTTGGTTATCTATTTTTCAAATCATCAGGTTTATGCAGGGCAGTTACCTACGTGGCTTTTAGGATGTGTCCTACGCAGGATAAGGAATACTAAAGAAAAGTGGATAGCAGTTATTATAACTGCAGCGTAAAGGAGATAATCTCCTGCATAATTTTGGTTTTTACTCCAACAGGAAAGTCATTTGGCTTTTACGCCAACTAGGCAGTTGTTTGGTTCTTATGCCAATAACGGTCAAATGGGTTTTACGCTAACAAGGGTAAAGGGTCTCTGGCGTAAAACTCTGGTTATCCAACATAGGATGAGGTTTCAGCCCTAGTATTTAACCTTAGATTCCTATTGGTTCCTTAAGACTAGGGTCAATACTTATGATCAATTGTCTAACTAATCCTAGTAATATTTATACTACTCTCAAGTCATACGTAAATACGTCAAGGAACAATGGTAAGTTAATCTATAGGTAGTGATGCTAGGGTTTATTAGGTAGTAGGGAAGACTAGGGTTCATTAGGTAATATGGAAGGTTATGGTTCATTAAGTAGTTTGAACTTAATGATATGTCGATGCCCTAGTTGTGTTCTTTAATAGGAATACTACTCTAATTATCATCCTATCAACAGGGATTCCTATATTCTAGCAGGGGCTATACTTAAGGAATAATCAGGGAAGCACAGGAATCAAGCAGGATGCAATTAAGTAAGTAGGATAGACTGGAAGGAAGATAAGTCATAGTCAATTATGGATGAGATCCTATACTTAAATCCTAGGTGCAGTCTTGCTCGGTACAGTAACGTAACCGAGACAATATGCTCTGACCTGCATGGGCCACCACTAAAAACATGTCACGTCCCAGTCCCAAAATACGTAGGACCAGGACACGTAAGCATGCCAGCCGCCTGTATATATGGCAACTCCAATATATGGAAACCATATATACGAGCGTACGCTGTATAATGAACAGTAATTCATAAGTGGTAAAACTAATCACAAGTCACATGGTAATATCTAAATCTCATCCACAAAAATCATATAAACATATGAATAACCAATAACCATGTAACTAGATCTCAATACAGATATCTAAGAATGACAGTCAGATGGAAACAAATCTACTGCCGAAATAGAATATAAAAAGGAACCAGATACACACCATATAAGAACAACGTCTGACAATCACGAGACTCAAAGAGAAGACCTCCTCGGGATATACGTAACATGCCTGGATCTGCTCTCCTGCGAATGCTCAAGAACATATACACCTGGCAGGGGACCAGGTCCTCAGAGGGACATAGCAAGATACATAAAAATAATATGCCATAATGTAAATACTGAATAAATAAATGGGGTGTGCTAACCATCTAGGTGAATGCAATTTAAAGACCTTGTAGTACGCATGGGAATGTGTAGGCTTGACATATGCTGACGTAATTCACCAATCGTCCTGACCGGCTAGTATATGTGTCATATGCCCCCGGACACACGGGTAGCTCTGCAATCGACCATCTCCGAGGAGCATGGTACAAAGGATAAAAACTCAAGGAGGGGGGTGTCCCATACGCCTACTAGTATCTTTCCCGCCCAATATAGATGTACAAGTCGTGAAAACGATGTGCACACCTCCTACTATGATGCAAGTCTCAATAAAATAAACAACTGAGCTAAATACCGCTACACGTGTTGCTCACACTGATGGCCAGTCGCGCATGAGGCACGCGTCCCTACATGTACTCACTCTGTGACGTGTAATGATACGTGTCAAGGCCTGAAAAGTTATATCAATAACTTCACAACTTTAGGTGGGTCTACTAGACACTAGGTCAGACACAAGTCCTAACGTCAACGCCATCGTTGACTGCACCCGAGTCTGCTCGGACGCGCACATTTATATAATAAATAAACATGTAACTAGCAATAACTGAATTTAAACAGTACAACAAGGCAAGGTATACTTGCCTGGCAAGAGAGCTGTAAATGTAATGTCCAGATGTCAAGTGCCAAAAGTCAGAAACTATGGCCTCAGAATAAATGTTTCCGGATGCTGAAATAAACATCACTAACAGTCTCAGAAAATATCAAATAGCTAGAAACGCATATCCTTAAGTCCAATTTGGACACAGGGGCAAAAATGACAGTTTTCGGTCAAAGCGGGGTCCACATGTGGGCCGCTTTGCACCGAAAAATGTGTCAGGGTCAAAGGTCTCCAAATTCGCCAAACTTAGTGTCAACAAGTCCAGAACGTCGATATGAACCCAACGGAATATCCAGAACTGGATTCCGATGTGTCGATCACAAAATCGCCCGTCAAGTGGAGCATGTGGGGCCCACGATACGCAATTTTGTCAACGTTCTCAGAATCGAACCAAACTTGGCTCACAGGACCAGCGTATTTCTACGAGTCCGATGATGCAAGTTTCGTTTCGATCCGATGTGTGTACACAAAGTTGCAGCGTGTTCCAGAACTGACGGATACGGGACGGTGTCGGCGGATACGCGTTGATTCCGGTGTGCACGCACATCCAAATCAACTTCTGCAAAATCCCGCACGTCCGTATCAACGATGCGCACATTTCGGTAAAGACCGCGTGCGACCAAGTTGTCCCGTTTGGCAGGGCGTACCCAGTTCCGGGGTGAATCGGGTCATTGATTTTCCTGTTTTTGGATCGCGGTTCGCGGTCGCCACAGGACGCGATGCTCCGAGCGGGTTGCACGGGCACCGAGAGGGTTACACAGTCTACGCGACGCAACTGACGGAATCGGAAACAGAGCTACGAGGTGAGAGAAAAATATACCTGAACAGGGCTCCGTGGAATGAATTTCTTCGTATCCTCGTGTCGAGTTGACACTGTTCCGTGTCCCGGACGTGTCCGGGATCTGCGTCCAGAGACTCGCCGGACTCGGGCGGCTAACCGAGGGGTGCTGGCATGGCTGGGGAGGCGGAGCCAGTGGGAGGGGGAGAGGGGACGGCGCCGGCGAGGCGGTGCGGGGTCGACGAGGGGGGGGGCAGCGTCGCTCCGGCGGAACCGCGGGGAGAAGGGGGCTGAGGAGAGAGGCCAGCGGGGAGAAGAGTCGGCTGTGGGGGAAAAAGTCGGCTCCGGCGAGGGACGGAGCTACTCCGGCGGGCGGGGCCTCGCCGCTCCGGCCATGAGGGGGTTGCTGCCGCAGTTTCTTTTCTTTCTTTCCTTTCCTTTCCTTTCCTTTCTTTCTTTCTTTCCTTTCCTTTCCTTATTCTTTCTTTCCTTTCCTTTCCTTTCCTCCGCTGTTGCTTTCTTTCTTTTCTTCTTTCCTTTCTTTCTTTCCTTCATTTCTTTCTTTCCTTTCCTTTCCTTACTTTTCCTCTGCTGTTGCTTTCTTTCTTTTCTTCTTTACTCTCTTTCCTTTCTTTCTTTCCTTACTAAGTTTCCTTTTCTTTAGTAACTTTCTAGTCTAGGTGCTGCTGCTACGGTTTCTTAAGTTTGGGAATGGTTTTGGTTTTGGACAAATGGATTTGGGCTTATGGATTTTGGGTTTTGGGTTTGGATCCATTAAGGATCCAAACCCATTTCTATTTCTTTTCTTTTTCTTTTTCTTTTATAAAAAATTATATTAATTTAATATGTAAAATATCTATAGATATTTTTAGGATATTTTGGGATATTTCTCGGGATCTTTTCGGGATCTTTTCGGGTGGGTCCCGTCTCCAAATGGACGGTGCAGGTTCACCGGCCAGTGAGGGGGTGACACCTCGCACTGAAATTTGCAGGAAAGTCCCTATAATTTTATAAATTGCGTAAAGTCCTAGTTTTGGGAAATTGCGCAATTACGAATTTGTTTGGGAAAACATCCGATTCCGAAAAATACTAAAATTCACAGGATTGAAGGGAAAAGCTGTGTGAGGGTCCCGAGGGGGTGGGGGTGAGTCTGGGCAGGGACTGGTCTTGGTTTTGGGGTGATACGGGCCATCGTATTTAATTAATTAATAAATACTGCGCACGGTGTTCTCTAATTATTTAGAGGCAGGTAGGGTCATAATTTTTCTACGGTGTCAATACACTAAATGTAGTATACTCAGTGTAGAAAATTAACATATTTTTGTTTGGGCACAACGGATGCATGTTGGGCCTCTAATGTCTGTTGGAACAGGGATGGGTACAGGTCTAGGAATTTAAATACGGACGTTTTGTAACGATATTTGTGCGTCTAAAATGAGGCACAAAACAGAGTATCTGGGAGTTGCACAAGGTTCAGAATAATAGGCTGGCATGTCTAGGACAGGTATGTGAACTTTGTTCGGGGATAACAGTCAAGCTAAAGCTCCAAATAATTAGGAGATGGACAGGTGCACAAGTCAACAGGATATGTAAGCAAAATAAATTAATAAATTGCAATAAATCCTAAATGGCTAAAAATAATTCCAAAATACTGGAATCTGGTCGAGGGGGTTTACAAGTACATTCTGATGTCTGGGGTCCATGTGCTACTAACACTATGAATGGTTATAAGTACTTTGTTTCTTTCATTGAGTGTGCCTCTCGTGTTACCTGGTTATATTTGATGAAAAATAATAATGATGTACCTGCTTATTTTCGAAATTTCCATAAGCATGTCCAGACTCAGTACAAAGCAGTTGTGAAGGTACTGAGGTCTAACAATGGAATGGAGTATACCAACAGGACGCTTGCAGAATACTTGTCAGCACACGGAATACAACTTCAGACCACCTGTGCATACACACCAGCACAAAATGGAGTTGCAAAAAGGAAAAACAGACACCTTCTGGAGGTCGCAAGAAGTATGATGATCGACATGAATGTCCCACAGAGTCTGTGGGGACATGCAGTATTGACAGCAGCTAACTCATCAACAGGATGCCCTCGAAGGCCCTCGGATGGAAGTCCCCATGTGAGGTATTGCAAGGCAATAATAGTGGGATACTCCCACTGAAGGTGTTTGGGTGTGTGTGTTTTGTGAAGGACAATGTGAAGGACAACAGGCCATCAGTTGAAAAACTTGACCCTAGAGCGGTCAAATGCATCTTCGTAGGCTACTCGGCGACCCAGAAGGGGTATGTGTGCTGGAGTCCAGTAGAGAAGAAGAAGTTTGTCAGTATGGATGTCCACTTTCGGGAGCATGAGCCATACTACCACCAGGACGGAACTTCACACAACACGTCTAATACTGCCAGTATTAGGCGAGAGGGGGATATGGAGAACTTGGTGGTAACCGATTTAGAAGTTTGGCATGGAGGCACGAAGAAGGGACAAGAAGGTGAAGGTGTTAGGCCTACGGCTCAGGGAGAGTTACTTACCTACAGCAGAAGAGAGAAGCAAACTGCAGGACCAGTACCGCCAGTGCCAGTGCCAAGTCCCTTGCCTGCGTTCGTCCCAACTCCTGAGGCACCGACACCAACCCCCCTTCAGGTGATACCCCCTCCTTCACAAGATATTATTCCTCCTACTTCTACTTCTCCCACACCACTATATGTACGGAGGACCACTCGCAGCAATGCAGGAAATTCTCCAAACAGATATGGTTGGAATATTGCTCAGTTTGTTTCTTGTGACCATATCCCTTCTTCTCATGGAGCATTTATAGCATCTTTGGATAGTATTACTGTACCTAACAATTGGCAGGTTGCCAAGAACGATCCAAAGTGGAAAGCGGCAATGCACGAGGAGTTGGGAGCTCTGGAGAAGAACCACACTTGGGAGCTTGTGAGACTGCTAGAGGGAAAGAGAGCAGTTGGATGCAAGTGGGTCTTTACCGTGAAGCAAAACCCAGATGGACAGGTTGAGCGCTACAAAGCTCGACTAGTAGCCAAAGGATACAGTCAGACGTACGGCATCGACTATGACGAGACCTTTGCACCAGTTGCAAAGATGAGCACTGTCAGGACTCTGATTTCTCTGGCAGCGAATGGTGGATGGAAGCTACACCAACTGGATGTGAATAATGCGTTTCTTCACGGAGATCTAGTGGAGGAGGTGTACATGGAGATACCACCAGGATTTGGCACCAATCAGACGGTAGGCAAGGTCTGCAGGTTGAAGAAGTCCCTCTATGGACTGAAACAGTCTCCTCGAGCGTGGTTTGACAGATTCAGAAGTGCGATGATAGGGATGGGATATCTGCAGATCAATGCTGATCATACTGTGTTCTTCCGTCGGAGTGGAGGCCACATCACCATGCTTGCGGTATATGTGGACGATATGTTTATCACATGAGATGATGAGTAGGAGATCGTCCAACTCAAAGGAAAGCTTGGCAAGGAATTCGAGGTGAAGGATCTCGGCCTTCTTCGGTACTTCCTTGGGATTGAGATTGCTCGAGAAGCAGAGGGGATTGTTCTCTCTCAAAGGAAGTATGCACTGGACCTTCTCACAGAAACTGGGATGTTGGGGTGCAAACCTACAGCGACACCAATAGATCAGAGGTTCAAGATT
The DNA here is from genome assembly GCA_036927795.1 of Iris macrosiphon. Taxonomy (NCBI): domain Eukaryota; kingdom Viridiplantae; phylum Streptophyta; class Magnoliopsida; order Asparagales; family Iridaceae; genus Iris; species Iris macrosiphon. The sequence goes on along the minus strand of JAYESA010000006.1, from coordinate 186,292,964 downwards.
GATGCTGAGGCTGGAGAACTAGTTGATCGGGACAGATACCAGAGACTGGTTGGCAAGTTGATCTATTTGAGCCACACACGTCCTGATATCTGCTTTGCAGTAAGTGTGGTGAGCCGCTACATGCATGACCCACGAAACGGTCATATGAATGCAGTGTACCAGATTCTGAGGTACTTGAAAGGTGCTCCCGGGAAGGGACTAATATTCAGGAAAAACAATCACGTGAGCATCGAGGGCTACTGTGATTCTGACTGGGCTAGTTGTGCTAATGACAGGAGGTCTACCTCGGGATATTGCATATTTGTAGGAGGTAACTTGGTCTCCTGGAGGAGTAAGAAGCAGTCTGTGATGGCCAGATCGACAGCTGAAGCAGAGTACAGAGCTATGGCCTTGGGAGTTGCAGAGCTGCTATGGTTGAAGAATATGTTGGTGGAGCTGAAGCTGGATCAAGGAGCCAAGATGAAGCTGTGGTGTGACAATCAGTCAGCTATTAGTATCGCCAACAATCCAGTACAGCATGACATGACCAAACACATCGAGATTGATAGATTCTTCATCAAAGAGAAGTTGAATAGTGGATTACTGGAGCTTGGCCATGTTCCAACCAGGGATCAAGTAGCAGATGGACTAACCAAGGGACTCGCCTCAGTGAGCATGATTAGAGGATGTGACAAGATGGGCTTAGTGAATATCTTTCACCCATCTTGAGGGGGAGTGTTGATATGGTATGTTGGGTGTCATATTTAAGTATAGTATAAGCACATGGGAATATCCTGAGGACATATTTGGGATGCCAGAATATGTCACAGGATATTCCATTATGAGATTATTGTCATAATGATTGAGATCATTGTATTAATGACTGTAAGGCTATATAATGCCAATGAGACGATCAATAAAATCATCAACTAATTACAACAGTAGCCCACCCCAGTTTCAGTTTCTGAATCCGCTCCTGCTCCCGGGCATCAATTCAGACAAACTAAACCATGATTTCTCACTTGTCCTTGATCAGAGGGCGTCCTCGTCTTTGGCTCAGAACCCTGAATGTCTAGAAGAGGTAAATATGGAGGCAATCTGGCTGTGATGCAAGTTGCCTGTAATCTGCCACCACGTTGTTGTTGTTGATGAAGAAGTTGAGAGCAAACGGTTTACAAATTTATATTTCAGTTCCTTCTCATTAACAAGACAATAATGAAGCATGCATATTGTACATGGCGAGTAAGCAAGAAATATCATCGAGAGTGTTTGTCAAACATGATAAGGACATCCTTATATTTATAGCAAGATACTGTGTGTGTCCATGTAGTGTTGTCAAGATATTGTTCATTTGCGGACCCTCCTAGACCAAGCAGAAAATTCTGGGTCTGAAGCGCAGTTCTCATATCAACAAACTAGTCCCTATACTCTGATACCAGGAATTATCCAGGACTAGCAATGTTGTTCTTGAATTACAATCCCATCTTGATTTTATCGAGAAAGAGTAGTCAGCTGCAAAAGAACTTCATCATAGTACCATAGTTGACAACAGCAATAATCAGACTATGCTTCAGCAGTGATGGATTACAGCATACCAGATTTTAGACAATTTGGTTTGTGCAAATGTCATCGCACAGGTAAATAACAAGTTGCGCATTTTGTAATATTTTTTAGCTCTAATATGAACAAAAGTCAAATTATGCAGCTTCAATGGTAAACTCATTAATAATACATCGTTCCTTCATATGGTGATCCAAAAGTACTTGAAATACTCATCACTGGGAGAGAGTGATATCATGATCCAGTTATTTCTCAAGTGCAACAGCAACTGCAACCATGAGACCAACACAAACTTTCATTATGAACATAAAGTCTGGAAACAACCGCTGGTTATCCCTAAATGGTCAAATACAAGCAAATATACACAACTCACGACTCTTGACTCAACATAACTTGAAAGGAGGATAAAACATTATGGAAACCTCTTAATGGGCCATAGTTTCCTAATTATACGAAGGGCATGAGTAAATATATACACAAGAAGGGTTCTTATCCCACTAATTGTAAAACCCCTCAATCTATGCTCCAGTCTAGCTGCAGCCTTCTTCTGCTTGATGAGTACCAGCTTATCGCAAACGCACCACGCAAAGCTTAAGAAATGGGCCCTATTCAAATCACTGTTGTAGGCTCCCCAGTAGTCCGGGTGATATGTAACACGATACCAAGCAGATGCCTTGGCATTTGAATCATCCTCGTGCTGATCAGAACTGCCACTGTTCTCACTAAACCGACTCCTAGCTTCCTTCCTCAACGACCTCACCGCAAAACGTAACGCATCCCCATCCTTGTACTTATTGTAGGCCTTCGACGCCATGACAATCCAGCCAAGAATCTCAGCCTCCGTCTTGATCCCGTAGTGGTCCATGAGGTTCCCCAACTTGAAGTCATACTGCTCCTTGAAAAAGAATGCATCGTCAATATACTCCTCGAAGCCATCAACCTCCATGTCAGGGTCGTAGGACTCGATTGCTACCTCTTTGGTGAATGCTCTTATATGACCTGCACGAATTGAGTCATCTTTAATCGCTCGGAAGAGCTTGCCAATCACTCCTTTGGACTCGTATGTCACTTCATCGAGCTTTTCCATGAAGTCAGGATACTCCTTTGCATAGAGATGCTGTGGGATTTCGGCGGCCACACCAGTCTTGGGGAAGTCAACTGCAACGGAGAATAGTCTGGCAAGCTCAATACAGGGTTCACTCTCGGCCTTTAGTGGCTCCCTGTCAGCAAAGACGGTGTGCGCATTTGAGATAATCCCTAAGCTGTCATTGACGATGTAATTGGTGAAGTATTCATGGACATCCTGTATCCAAATGAATCAACAATTTTGTTAGTGGGGGAACCGTCATGTCTAGTACTAAAGGAGATCACCGAATTTGTATATACACCCTTGTACTCGATCATATATATCATCAATGAGAGAACCATTCGTCTACTCTTTTGATTCCAACAAAACAATCAAATTCAAACTATATCTCCATCACAAAACTACCACTAAGAAGAGAATAGCGGAAAAAAAAGATGGGGAGAAAAACAAACTATTACTAAACTGATGATAATGTTACACCATTACCTCCATTGTAACATCCCGAAGTAGGGTTTCAGTTTGTGCAGCGGTATACTCCATAGGTGGAACTTCACGAGGTGGAATAAGTGTTGGGTCCCAACTCAAGAAATATATGTCTCCATCCAAGTCGCTACCCGAACACTCATTAGGATGTGGCCTAAAAGAATATCAACTTTGTACTTGTTATGCTCCAGCATGTACCAAAGTCAAAAAAAGAAAAGAAAAGAAAAAGACGGAACAATGTTTAAGCACAAAAAGGAAGTCACTGTGATAGATAAAATTATAAATTATAAGTCGGCATTTTAACATGTGAGCAATCATAGTGTTTACCATCTATGGAAATCAAAAGACAGGCAACATCCAAATTTGTAAATGCATGATCTTGCCTTAATCCAATTGCACATGAAAACCACATAATAGATTTTGAGAGGTACTACTTTTCTCTCAAGAAAAGAGAGCAATTATTGAAGATATGCCATGAAATAAGGAAATAAAATATTGAAACTAGAAGAGGGTCTAGCCATAAAGGCCCCTAACATAGAAGGCTAGTTGGTGGGTAGGTAAAGCTACTATTTTGTTCATGAAGTTAAGCTAATGCAAATGCCTCCAAGTTCCCCTAGACCAGGTAAGAATAGGCAAAAAGGGTAGAGAATACAATTCACATCTCTATGGCAAAAGTCAAAAGAGAACGACATTCCCACTCAATACTTTTAAGAACAGAGATTGCAATACAATATTCAAGCTGGTGGATCAATTATGGTAAAATAAAGAGAATAATCAAAATTAGCAAGAATGCCAGCTCAAATTTTGAAGTACCATCTTCATGCAAAATTCCTGGTCAGTATTTCAATTGAAGAAGTAAAGCATTGAAACTGATTATAAGTGCATATCAAGGTAGTGATATGAGCCTACTTCACGCAATGTCCAAATCAAATGGGGCAGTATGAATGGGAAATCAGCTAATCTTATTGTAGAGACTTTTCAAACATAAAATGTAAATTGCAAGCATATCTGACCTTTTACCCTTCTGGGGAAATACAACACAGTCAATCATATGATGCAGATCTGGGACATCGACAGCCAACAGAACACGTATATCACCAGGGTGCAGGCAGGGGTTCTTAGCAACAATTACTCTTCCATTAACCACATATGAATGATGGTTTGATTCACTTCCACCATATTCAATGAAACCATTATCACGGAAACCTGAGCTTCCAGTGCGAGAAATCTGAACAAAGACCTGCCCATATTCCAATGTTCGAGTTTCATCTAAGCAACCCATCATTGCTCTTCCTTTTCGGACAAAAATCCTCGACCTAGTTCTTAGGTCGAATAGTTTTGAAGCCCTAAAGGTTTGCAGAAGCATCGAGAGGAATGGTTCTGTATCTGGTTTGTAACCACAGAACAGCATCTCCTTCAGAACATTTGTTATTTCTCCTGATTTCATCATCTCAATTGCTTCTAGAGCCCTCGTGGGATCAGTCAAGATCTCATCCAATTCTTTGACAACTTCTTCTTGCTTCATTTCAAAGATGTGATCCTTTATTCCAAGGGTAGAAAGAAGAGTTATCAATTGCCGATTTAGGAAACATGGCTGATATCTGCTGTAAGCAAGTATATCCAGTTTCCTGTTCTCAGATTCAAACTTGGACATACTTTTTCGCAAGGATAGCTTCTTTGATGATGTTGGATCAACAGCTACAACACCCTTATAACCACCAAACCTAATCTGAAAAGCTGATGGGATTGAACTTTTTAAGCCACATTTAATTGCTACTCTTCTGGCAAACTCTGGGGAAATTTTTCCTATACCATCAGAGAAAATATGACCTAATGAACTTTCTATGTCAGGAACAATTTCGATCTCATCTCTGCCGACAGTTAAAGTCTCTGTGGAAGAACTCAGAGACTGACCCAGCCTGGCAGAATATTTTGCCACATTTCTTATCTTGCGAAAATCGCCCATCCACTTTCTAATATCGTCTGCAGTTAGTCCAGTCCTGGAAGAGAACATCCAAGTAGAATTTTCCCGTAACTGACTAGATGAGAAAGCTAGAAACTCAAATTTCTTATTACCAACAACAATGCCATTTCTCAGTGTAGACAATATTCTTCTATAAACAGCTGTACGCTTCTCATCAGCAGCAACAGAAGAACGGGGTGATAAATCTGTTGAGTGCATTTTACCACCATCCTCGTCTACAAAAGACACCCTAATAAAGTTATCAATATCTTCTGAAAAATGTCTCAGTACACGATTGGAGAGATTAATCTCAGGCCCATAGAAGTACACTTTACACGGTGTCACTTGAACCCTATGAACATAAACCAAGCCATTCTCTAAAGTAATCATAGGTGACGGTGAATGTCGTTTTTCTCTTTGATATTTTAAGTACTGCTGAGAAATCCACTCTGCAGGATCAAAGCAGGGACTTTTCAAATATGACATATGTTCCAAGGCACACTCTATATATGCAATAGGGAATAAATGAGGGCTAACATAATCGAAAAACTCATCATTAAGTGTTGGCCCCATGAGTATCATCCCGTTCTGAACAATATGATTTATCTTAAATAGAATCTTATATGGAATCTCAAACGCACGGCGAGGTTCAATAATAGGGACTAATTCCGAACTACGAGAATAAGGTGTGCCCTGCTGTAACTTGAAAAAACCTTCAACTTCTTTATAATAAACAAAGTTATCACGGATATGAGGAAGGACACTGCCATCGCATAGCTCCAAACACAGAGCAGAAGATTGCCCTATTCTATGTGATGGAGTAAAATCTATTGTTCTAACCCACTGATCATCTGAACCATCCTTAAAATAGTCCAGCAAAAGGTATTCATCAACAAGACCTGAATTTATGAGAGGCATTTCATAAATCCGAGGAGCAGCTTGCACCTGATGCAGGGTAACAACATGAAGTAAAAATCAGGTAATCCAGAACACAAAGAAACAGAATAAAAGCACATTTAAAACATATAAAATCCTTCTGGGAACAAAAGTCTGTCCCTGAGGCCAAAATTTAATCAGACGGTGAAATGACAACCATCACATGCTTATATGCAGTCTCGATGGATTTTACATCTTGAATTTTAGTCATTTCTATGAAAGTATATAAAATGAGGAGCAGTTGAGGTGATAATTCCAAGCCACATTTCACTATAGCAGACCAGTATACGTCTTGTTTCTTTCTCAATTAGCTTGACAGGCGAAGGGCTATCATGCATATATGTACCATGTTATTGGTATTTGATGTTTGGCCTGTCACAGAGTTTGCACATAGTTGGGATCTAAGCCCACTTTGTCCAGGCTCCCTTTTTATAATAATAATGCCTACACCGCAGCTTAAGTCATTGAATAAGGTTAACCAAACGAGTTATACTTAAACCGCAATAAATTAATAGCCTTAGGACCAAGGTAAATGTACTAATTTAGCACATATTAAACAATCGATAAATTAATAACTTGTTAATTTACCAAGGTATTCCTTATTTTCTTAGAGATTGTAAAATATTTTGGAGTAATTGTTATATTTTTAATTTATAATCTCTTGGCTATTTATAGCCTTACAACCCTTCATCTTACATTAATACCCCAATAAAACCCCCTTGTAGAATATTCTAATATCCCAACAAATATACCAAGAATATTCTAATATACCAACAAATATAAAAATATTCTAATATACCAACACTCCTCCTCAAGATGGGCGAAATATATTCACTAAGTCCATCTTGTCACATCCTCTAATCATATCTGCAGAGCTTATTCCCTTGGTCATACTGTCTGCTACCTGTTCCGTGGTTGGAACATGACCTAGCTCCAGTAGTCCACGGTCCAACTGTCTGCTACCTGCTCTTTGGTTGGAACATGACCTAGCTCCAGTAGTCCACGGTCCAACTTCTCCTTGATGAAGAACCTATCAATCTCGATGTGTTTGTTCCTGTCATGCTGCACTGGATTGTTGGCGATACTGATGCCTGACTGGTTGTCACACCACAGCTTCATCTTGGCTCATTGATCCAGCTTCAGCTCCATCAGCATACTCTTCAGCCATAGCAGCTCTGCAAATTCCAAGGCCATAGCTCTGTACTTCGCTTCAGCTGTCTACCGACTGCTTCTTACTCCTCCAAGAGACCAAGTTGCCTCCTACAAATATGTAATAGTCCGAGGTAGACCTCCTGTCATCAGTACAGCTAGTCCAGTCAGAGTCACAGTAGCCCTCGATGCTCATGTGATCATTCTTCCTGAATATCAACCATTTTCGGGGGCAGCCTCAAGTATCTCAGAATCCGGTACACTGCGTCCATATGACCCTTCCTTGGGTCATGCATGTAGTGGCTCACCATATTCACTGCAAAGCAAATATCAGGAAGTGTGTAGCTCAAATAGATCAACTTGTCCACCAGTCTCTGGTATCTGTCTCGGTCAACTGGTTCTTCAGCCTCAGCACACAGCTTGAACCCTTGGTTGATCGGCGTCGCTACAGTCTGCATCCCAACATCTATGTCTCTGTGAGAAGGTTCAGCGCATACTTTCTCTAAGAAATAACAATCCCCTCTGCTTTTCGAGCAATCTCAACCCCAAGGAAGTACCGAAGAAGGCCAAGATCCTTTACCTCGAACTTCTTGCCAAGCTTCCCCTTGAGTCGGGCAATCTCCTGCTCATCATCTCCTATGATAATCATATCGTCTACATACACTGCAAGCATGGTGATGTGGCCTCCACTCCGACAAAAGAACACAGTATGATCAGCTGATATCCCATCCCTATCATCGCACTCCTGAATCTGTCAAACCATGCTCGAGGAGACTGCTTCAGTCCATAGAGGGACTTCTTCAACCTGCAGACCTTGCCCACTGTCTTATCGGTGCAGAATCATGATAGTATCTCTATGTATACTTCATGCACTAGATCCTCATGAAGAAACGCATTCTTCACATCCAGTTGGTGTAGCTTTCATCCACCATTCATTGCCAAAGAAATCAGGATCCTGATGGTGCTTATCTTCGCCACTGGTGCAAATGTCTCACCATAGTCAATGACGTACGTCTGACTATATCCTTTTGCCACCAGTCGAGCCTTGTAGCGCTCTACTTTTCCATCTGGGTTCTGCTTCACATTAAAGACTCACTTGCATCCGACTACCCTCTTCCCATCTGACAGTTTTACCAGTTCCCAAGTGTGGTTCTTCTCAAGAGCGCCTAACTCCTCGTGCATTGCCGCTTTCCACTTTGGATCGTTCTTGGCAACCTGCCAATTTTTAGGTACAGTAATACTATCCAAAAATGCAACTCATGAGAAGAAAAGATGTTATATGAAACAAACTGAGTAAGGTCCCAACCATATCTATCGGAGGATTTTTCGCATTGTTGAAAGTGATCCTCCGTACTGATAATGGTATGGAAGGAGTAGGAAGAATGATATTACCTGAAGGGAAATCTAGTGGTGGTGGTGTAGGTGTCTCAGGAGTTGAGACGGACGCAGGCAAGGGACTTGGCACTGGCACTATAGGTACTGGTCCTGCAGTTTGCTTCCCTTTCCTACTGTAGGTAAGTAACTCTCCCTGAGCAGTGGGCCTAACACCTCTCATCGCCTCCCTATATTCCTCTTCACTCTCATGCTCCTCCTTAAACGTTCCTCCATGCCATACTCCTAAATCAGTTACTACACTCTCACAAATCTTCCTCTCTTGCCTCATACTCTCAGTATCAGGTGAGTTGCTCATGGATGAGGTTTCCTTCTAACGGTAACATGGCTCAAACTCCCTGAAGTGAACATCCATGCTCACAAACTTCTTCTCTACTGGGCTCCAGCACACGTACCCCTTCTGAGTCGTCGAATAGCCACGAATACATACTTGACTGCTCTGGTGTCAAGTTTTTCAACAGACGGTCTGTTGTCCTTCACAAAACATACGCAGCCAAACACCTTTTGTGGGAGTATCCCACTATTATTTTCTGCAATATCTCACATGGAGACTTCCATCCCAGTACCTTCGAAGATATCCTGTTGATCAATCAAGCTGTTGTCAACACTGCATGCCCCCACAGACTCTGTGGGACATTCATGACGATCATCATGCTCCTTGCCACCTCCAGAAGGTGTCTGTTTTTCTTTTCTGCCACTCCATTATGTGCTTGTGTGTATGCACATATAGTCTGATGTTGTATCCCTTGAGCTGACAGGTATTCCTCAAGTGCTTTGTTCGTATATTCTGTTTCATTGTCAGATCTTAGTACCTTCATCACTGCTCTGTACTGAGTCTGGACATGTTTATGAAAGTCCCGGAAACAGACAAAGACCTCACTCTTATTCTTCATCAAATACAGTCAGGTGACACGAGAAGAACAATCAATAAAAGAGACGAAATACTTGTATTCATTCATAGTAGTTGTGGCGCACGCCCCCCAGACATCGGAATGTATAATATCAAAAACAGAAGAGCTCCTATGGCTCGCACCAACATATAAGCTCCTAGTAAGTTTACCTAAATCACATGCATCACATACTAGTTTCTCCTTATTTCTCATAAATAGATGGATACATCCTACTCAAAATACCAAAAGAGGAGTACCTCAACCGCCTGTGATGGAGTATCAGTTTATCCTCGGCACTCATCTTTGGTCCTCTCATTTCTGCCCTTTCTGCCACAGACACCAATGCCGAATCCAGTCATTTCTGATCCAGGTACCACCGTCCATCATGCCAAGTGTCAGTCTCAAGTCTTCACCCCGTCTCCTTCTCGTGGAAGATCACCTTATGAATATCAAAAGAGATAATGCATTTTAGCTGGAGGATTATATAACTAATGGACAAAAGACTGACTGGAAAAGAATGAGCATATAAAACATTGAATAATCTTACTGAACCTGTACAATCGACATTACCATTACCGATTACTGGGTGAAAAGTACCATCGGCTGTTTGAATGTTGTCTGCAGATGCTAGGTGAGTGTAGGAAGAGAACTCACTAGCATTCCCTGTCGCGTGTCGAGATGCACCCGAATCAACAATCCAGTCCGACGATCTAAGGGAAGACATAGATGCAAGGGCGAGTGAGTCATCAGTACCTTCCGATGGATGGACATACATGGCAGCGTTGCCTCTGGTGAAAACTGAGATGAACGCCTCCTCAGTCTCACTCCTCCTATCTCCATCGCTTGACGCTCTCTGCTTTCTCCTGAGTACTTCCAGCATGCCTAGTAGTGCATGATCCTCCTCAGTATAGGCACCATTAGCTCTCTCCTTGCCTTCTGCTATCAGCAGGTTCGCCCGATAACCTCCTCGACCACCCCGTCGACCCCCACGACCACGACCACGGCTGCATCTTCCAAACTGTCCACGTCCGCCATCTGAATCTTCCTCCTTGGGTAGTTTGGTGCAAGCATACCTCAGATGGCCCACCTCCCCGCAGTTGTAACACTACCGGGGATCTTCCTTAGGTCCTGTGCCGCCTGAATTGGCAACCGCCAGTGCTATCTTCACTTCAGGAGGACCACATGTCCCTGCCTGTAGCTTGATACGAGTCTCCTCCTAAATCATGGCCGAGATAGCCTCCTCAAGTGTAGAAATCTTCGGTTGGGCTAGAAGTAGTGATGTCCTCTGAGCAAACACTGCGGCCAGCCCCTTAAGAAACTTCATCGTCCTCTCCTGCAGACATACCTGTCTCTCCTTATACTCCGGGTCATCGCAGCTCGTCCAATCTGAGAAGTGATCATAATCCAACCACAGACGCTCCAACTCCATGGCACACTCCAGTACCGTCTTCTCTCCCTGTATGGTGTCGTCGATCTCCTCTTTGATCTGGAAAACCCTCAAGTTATTCCCCATACCATCGTAGGTTCTCCTCAACTTCTCCCACACGTCTTTCACCATCTCAAGGCTATCCACTGTGCCGGCGATCAACTGGACTAAATAATTGAAGAGCCAAATGTATACCACCATATGAATGGACCTCCACTCGTCGCGTCCTGCTGAGCCCTCATCCGGCTCCGTCTTCTCTCCTGACAAGAAACCCTCCAGGTTCTTCCCTGTAAGGGTTCTCCTCGTCCGTCATGACCAACTCAGGTAGGTGGCCGGTCCATCAAGCTTCATATCGATGGATGGAAGCTCCAACTTCGCCAATGTTCGTGTCGCGCTCTCACCGGCCGACATTTTCATCAGCTTCATTAACGTTGCGACCTCCGCAGAGTCCAACTTCTTGATGATCTCCTCCATCGATTCTCCTCTTCTCCGATTACCTCACACCCGTCCCACGATTCACGTTCGCCTTCTTCGTCCTCTCCTAGACCCGATCATGTCTCTCTCCCATTAGATCTAGGCCTTCGATGTCAACGTCTGGAACGACCCGCGGGAGATGCGAGATGCCAGGAACCGTGGCAGAAGGCGTGCGAGCGGCGACGGTGGTGGCGGACGAGCGGTGCGGCAGCGGACGGTGTGGCAGCGGTGGCGGTGGCGGCGGCTAGGATTTGGGAGGTGGTGGCTACGGCTTGGGCTCTGATACCATGTAGAATATTTTGGAGTAATTGTTATATTTTTTATTGATCATCTCTTGGCTATTTATAGCCTTACAACCCTTCATCTTATATTAATACCCCATTAAAACCCCATGTAGAATATTCTAATATCCTAACAAATATACCAAGAATATTCTAATATACCAACAGAGATGTTAATAGAACTTAAGAGATGGTTAATAGAACTTAAGAGATGTTGACTGACAACCAGATAATTGACAGTGTCATGGAAAATGATCAAGATGATGAAGTTGAAGAAGATAGTTCTACTATGGAGAATGTTTCGCAGAAAAGAAAAGAAAAAGGTCTCAAAGCGGTGATGACATTGAATAATTTATTGTTGCACTATCGGAAAATCAAACCAGAACTTCTTATCATGTTAAGAAAAGTTAGATATGACATCCAAGTTGCCATCAATTTCAAGAAGAAAAAAACATGATAAGAGTCATATTTTTTAGGAAGACCTTGTAGCCGAATCATAGGCACTATTTTATATCAGGGAATTATTAATTTATATATTACATGGGACCTATATGAATTTTTTTTATAATGTATTATCTTATAAATATAGTGAATTATTAATTTAGCACATTATTCTCAAGTAGGGACCAACAAAAAATATTATTTAACCAAGGTTATTAATGTATCGGGTATTAAATTATCGACGTTCTACCGTACTTTGTAGTGTAGATAGTTCTAAAGATTCTATTTATATGAGATATTTATTCACAGAGGTTTAAATTAGTGATGTTTCATAGAACACAATATTTTTAATATTCACTGGAAAGATCATTTGAGTTTCAGTTTTTATTCTTTCTATGAAGGAATGATGCAACTAACTTGTAGAATTTATGCAACCAGTGCCATTTTTCCTAATGATTTGTTCTTAAGCTAAAGTGTGCATAAAACCAACTCTCAACATTCAGATACAAATTGAAAAATAAAATAAAACAAAAAATAATAGTTATGTTCTGCTCCTGCATATAACCACAGATTTGTCACTCTGCAAACAATAAATTTCTCGCTTTGCAAAGGAACATGGTGCTACAGTCAAATAGCAGTTGCGTTGGCTGAATCTTACATTAGTAGTCCATAGGACAAGGCCAACCACCTGCTGTTATGGACCAGTTTACTTCCCATTTGAAATGGCAAACTTAACATTTCTACCATTTTTGTATGGGCCAAAACGACAAATGCTAGGAACCAAACAGATTTTGTTTACCATTTTAGACAAGATAACAGGAAAAACAACAAAGTACCATTTCAAATGGCGACCAAACTGATCCTATAAGTTATATCGTTTGTGTATAATAAAATTCCAGGAATTCTTGTTTTGTGAAGTTCATACAGACTGGGCCGCTTTAGGGAACAGTTAATTACATCAATAATTCATGGACTCACAGAGAAGGCAATTATGTATCTATGTACAAATCCAAATGAAAGGAGTTTCAAAGGATGAGTTACTTACAACCTTTACAGAAATGAGTTACAACTAGGAGATTTAGTACTGTACAAAATTATTAATATATAACCCCTAATCCCTCACAAACATTCTAGAGTTTGGTGAAATGGCTATGGTATTAACGTGCGTATTTTAAAAGGATCATATAAAAAAATTATATTGGTGCATGAATCCAGCTTTCAAATACATAAAATCAGCCTTCGACCTACAACTAAATATGGCCGATTTGTAAATAAATACCCTAAACTATCACATTTTTACAATTAAATACCCTAAAGTTTGTTTATTAGCGACTAAATAAACTTAACTTTATGGGTGCTTGCAAGTTGCTACTTCCCACCAATATACCTTCCAGTCACACTAATAATAGGTGGTCTTTTCATGACTATTTTGGGTGCTTAAGATATTATTTACCCTTTCTATATTTTCCATATGGAAACCCTATAATTCTCCCCTCCGTCCTAGAATTGGTGCTTTAGTAAACCCTAAAATTTTGCCATTTCATTCATTTTTCTTCACAGATCTAGCCCTAACCAAAATAATTCTATGAAAACCCTGTTTTATTATCTTTTTCAGTTTATGTTTTTTGTCACCAACCCTTAACCTAATGTTTATTAAATAATTTTTGCTTCTCAAACTCTCTAATTTTATGAAATTCGAGTTCCTATTCCTCGAATAAGGTTGGAAGATGAATGGAGATGTTGTGGGAAGAATTTCGGTTCGGGGGAGGAAGCATTTTGGTTAAATTGCTGCGCGACTTGGGGGAGGAAGAATTTCGGTAAGGGTTTTCTAAGGTTAAGAAACATCTCGTTTAAAGAGGGGCAACATTGTCTTTTTAAAGCCCCCATTAACACTGCAGGTTGGTTAGCAGTTCATTTAAAGAGTTCAAGATATTAAGTTGTTAATAAACAAAGTTAGGAGTATTTAGTTGCATAAACGTGATAGTTAAGCGTATTTAGTTGCAATTAGCCTATAACTATATTGTGCACTAGCAGGGACTTTAACAGGTACATTTTAATTTTTATAGGTAAGTAAAGAGACCCATTCTAATACAGACTCATTCTAATACTTGGCTGCTGCCTACTAATAAGTTAGCTATCTAAGAAGAAGAAAAAGATCCGGTCCTGCACAAAATAAAAATAATATCTGGGATACATCTAGTGGCAACTTGCTCAGATTTTTCAGTATCTTCTTTCTTCTGCTTACTTTATATGTTATCTATTGAGCTTAATTTTTTTTTTACTTTAGTCATCATCATTGAAGTCTTCTTCCGTCAAAATAGGTTGGTTATGGAGCACAAGGAATCTTCACAGATGAATTGCTTAGTGTATTATATTTTCAGTATCTCCCCCTAATATTGGACAGATGCCCTAAACTCTGTTGAAACCCAATGAAATAAATCCTTTAGAAAAGAGTAAAACTTTGATACAGATGGCTGTATCAAAAAAATGATACAGCCACTGTATGACAGGTGGGCCCTCCTCTCTCTTCGTAAACCGTACAAGCATATAAATATAGAGAGGGGCCCACCTGTCATACAGTGGCTGTATCATTTTTTTGATACAGCCATCTGTATCAAAGTTTTACACCTTTATAAATTACACACTGGGCATCACTGTGCACAGACACGATTCATTTGTTACCATGCCAGCAATGTTAAATGGAAAATAAACTAACTAGGAATAAACATCACAGATACATTAAAAAATGAAATACATGAATCATATCAAAGTTCACATTCGTTCTGAGTTTCAAGGTTATCTTAACTCCCATGACAATAGCTTCTTTTTAACCAAAAAAAGAGGCTATCAAGCTGATCTTTAATCCTACTTATTTACTCTCTTTTTAGTAAACTTCAAGGGGGATATCTCTAATCTACACCAGAAATAAACTGTGGTGAATTTTTTGAGAAAATTTGAGAAATCCACAGTTGACATTATCTCCTAGTTGGATAACCTAGGACAGATATACGCATTCTCTATTAAAGAGGACAATAATCCAAAACTGAATTGTAGCAAAACAGCTATATATTTAAATTAGATCAACTTGGTAGTATCATGACCTATTGTAAGATATTGTGGCTTATTCCCAAATAAAGTCATATTCAAACGAAGCTGCAAATGATTTAGGAAAATACAGGTCTGATTGAGTTGTAAGAACAATAAACTCAAGCTTCGTATTGTAGTAAGAAATGTTTTGCACTTACTTGTTGTTCTGTCTATAAGGAAAACAGATCTTTGCTAACAATTAACAGTCAATGACAAAATATTTTAAAAATAACTCAAGAAACAAACACTATTTTCAAGGTGAAGATAAGTCAATACTCAGGGGAAATGGTATACATAGTTACATACTTCATTGGTGGGTACTTTGGGTCAGTAATCATATTAAAAGATGAAAATGTCAAATTTACAAGTTTGAGTTAAAAAAGACAAACCCAAATCAGGAGAAATATAGAGTTTTGAGAACTGGAGTGATGTAGCTGGATTTCCCAAATGCTCTCATAAGAAAGTTCAAGTTTATATGACTTGGCTCCCCATGAAAGGAAAAAGTGTATTCTCTTCAAATTAAATCCAAACTCAACTTTGACATTTGTTTTACTCCACAGGACAGATAATGCACTTGGCGAAGTTAGACAACCACAATGAAGTGTTGTATCTTCCAAAACAGCCATAGGTCTTCTTGGATTAGGAACAATGTCATGTTCAACATCCCGCACCGTCAGATAACTACCATCATAATATGTCAAACGATGAGAAGCCTTATTGATGATTTTCTCAGCATCTGTTCTTGTTAAAAACTGAACCATCACATATGCTCTTGAGTTCGCCTTCTTTACTTTGGGATGCCGAAACTTGAGAGCATAAATACTTCCTTTTCCTGCATGTTTTTCCAAAAAATCCTTCGCATCACTTGCGTTGGCATTCATTGGGAAGCCAGAAACTTGAATTGTCCTAAGCCCCATTTTGAAGCAAATAGCACGCTGGTTCCTTCTTTATAACAACATCACTGAAGACATAGGATAATCATATATCAATTGTAATTTCTATATCGAGTATGGTGCCCTATGTGTATTGAAAATATTAAACATCAAATCCAAATTTTATAGAACTAAACACAAATGAACGAAAGAAAAGAATCAAATGATCCCATTTTCCAAGAGCTCTTAATGAGTAAACCATACCAGCTGAGAACCTTAAATTAGGTTCACAAACATACTATTAACATCAGAATCCGGTGCAATAAAAAAGATGAATAGCAGAGTTGAAGATTCAAAAATTTGTCTCATAGTTTAAAACTCTGCCATATGAAAAAGCTCACATTTTGTTTGTAGTTATCAAGGTTCAGAGTATCGGTATCGGAATCGGTATGGGACCATTCCTATGAGTATCGGGATCGGCGGTATCGGTAGTATCGGCGGTTTCGGATCGGAGTATCGAATTTTTTGGTATCGAAAAGCAAACAACTATTAGTAAATTATCAACATTTTAGAGAATATATTTTATACATTTATGCATAATTTAAAGTATTTCCAGTATTGTTTCTTAGTATTTTTGATATTGAATGAAATAGTAGTCATCCTTATCGATTGATTTATATGCGATAGATAAATTTTTCTCTTTTATATGTTTTTACAACCTTACTATGCTTTTACACCCTTGCTAATTGGTTTTTTAATTCAATTTTTTTGCCGAATTGACCGGAAAAGAGACCTCTAATGTCGATATCGGTCAGGATCGGATATCGGTCGGTATCGGATCGGGACATACCAAACTGTATCGTTATCGGCCGTATCGGATCGGTATCGGCCGATACTTTAAACTATGGTAGTTATTAGACTTTGAATTGAGAAATATAAAGCATACTTTTTTCCTACCATTAAACTTTATCCATATATCCAACATCCAGAAAATTGGCTAGAGATCGGTTACTAAGAGATCTGAATATCCAACAAAAAGGGAGAAATAAGCTGTATGCATAGCAAAAAAAACTTAGGCAAAGTCATCAGATAGGTATATATGTGCACAAGCACATTGTGTCAATGCATCTTAAGTATGTATGTGTATTGGTCGTGGATGGGCGGCTAGGAAGCAGACAGAAATTGTAAAAAAAAAATCATGTGGTGTCTGCGTTGCAACGTGTCAAACACATATTGGACACAGTATGGACACTCCAAAAACATAAGGACACGCCAAAATAGGTCCTGAATTCGTACTTCCAAGTCCGACTCGTATTCAATCTATGTCCATGCAAAACATAGATGGGCAGATATGGGTGTTCACGTGTGTCGGTGGGGTGAGGGTCAAGGTGTGTAATGGGCCGGGCGGCCCGGAACCAAGGCGGGCCGACATAGTCAAACCCGGGCTGGGGCGGTCCGGGCCTGATCAACCGACCGACCTGGCCCACAAAGAACTCGGATTCGGGATGGATTACCGTTTGCGGCCCGACCCAAAACTCGAGCCGAACCGGGTTCACCCCCCCCCCCCCCCCCCGAAACCCGGTCGACGACCCATCGTCACAGGCCCGGTCCGAGGTTCGGTCAACCCGAAACAACCTCCGGGCTCACTTTTGTCATAATTTTGGAAGTATTCTACCAAAATATCCCCCTTTGTTACCGTTTGTATAACGTTGAGAGAGATATTTTGGTAAAAAAAAAAAACCCTCCCAACAACCATTTTAATATAGAAGAGTATTTTTATTTTTACCAAAATACCCCTAAATCAACGTTAATAAGGGGTATTTTGGTCATTTTTCTTAAAATGACCAAAATATCCATATAACATCTATATTCTAAGTGTATTGGTGGTCATTTGGCACCCGAAAATTTTCTATAAATAGGACATACTTCATCCAAATTTACCACAACAAATCTTCTTCTCTCACTTCTAATACTTACAAGCAATCTAGGGATATTCAGTGAAGAGGCTACTTTTTTGTTGTTATGGAAAATGAATAGCCACCACAGTAACCGCAAGATCAACAACCTCAACCCGCACCGCAATAGAGGTACAAGAGTTCAACCCGTGCAACCTCAGTGGATATTAGGCTACAGAGAATGAATGAATCATAATTGGATGAGATAAGAAATTTGACTATGAATTATAATTGGATGAGATAAGAAATTTGACACACTTTAGCGGAGTATATAATGAGCATGAAACCGAAAGAAAAATCTCGCGTCGAATTCTTGTTGAATGCTTGCTTTGTGGGAAACGACTCCAATAAAATCCTAATTGTGGCATAGAAAATCTACATAGACATCTACACAAGTGTATCTAGTATCTTTCATCTTCTTAAAAAAATATATCATTTTTCAATATGTGTTATTATTGTTAGATAGATATATTTTTTTTATGCTACTTATATTGAGTTTCTGCCTACAATTTTTTTTGTGGTATTACAAAGAAAGCCTGAAGAGATGTTTAAAACAGAAAATCAAACATAAGTTGTATCAAACACTGACTTATGTAAAAAGAATAATATATATCAAAATTTTATTAATTAAATATTTTTTTCTTTTTTTTTACCACATATATATACAAATATATTGAAAGAATCAAAGCTCATAGTCCCTTCTCAAAAAGTAGAAAGCAAAAATGTTTTTTAAGCACAATTTATTTTTGGCCCAAACTTACGAGCCAACCCGCAACCGACCTGCATTTTCTTGGGTTATGGGCCGGGGTGGGTTTGGGTTTTGGATTATTTGGCCCGGCCCGGCCTCCTCCCCGGGATGGTCCGGCCCGACCCAAATCCGGTCAAACTCGATCGACATTAGGCCCGGATCGGCCCGATAGACACCCTGAGGTAAGGATGGAAGAAGTAGGATCTTTGGGAATTGGGCCAGTACAACAAAACAAGTTTTTTCATGATGTGATGGATAAATAAGAAAAAAGAACTCATCATTGTCAATCACTTATGTCTCTTTGTAAAATATGCATCCTTATGGCAATTAGATAACGTTAAGAAAAAAATACTACACTCAATGTTCTTTCACTAGAATATTTCACATGGGTTCCAAAAATTACTCATAGATATTGTTGAAATTAGTAGATTATTTTATTGATTGTCTCATTGGCATTATATAGCCTTACAGTCATTAATACAATGATCTCAATCATTATGACAATAATCTCATAATGGAATATCCTGTGACATATTCTGGCATCCCAAATATGTCCTCAGGATATTCCCATGTGCTTATACTATACTTAAATATGACACCCAACATACCATATCAACACTCCCCCTCAAGATGGGTGAAAGATATTCACTAAGCCCATCTTGTCACATCCTCCAATCATGCTCACTGAGGCGAGTCCCTTGGTTAGTCCATCTGCTACTTGATCCCTGGTTGGAACATGGCCAAGCTCCAGTAATCCACTATCCAACTTCTCTTTGATGAAGAATCTATCAATCTCGATGTGTTTGGTCCTGTCATGCTGTACTGGATTGTTGGCAATACTAATAGCTGACTGATTGTCACACCACAGCTTCATCTTGGCTCCTTGATCCAGCTTAAGCTCCACCAGCATATTCTTCAACCATAGCAGCTCTGCAACTCCCAAGGCCATAGCTCTGTACTCTGCTTCAGCTGTCGATCTGGCCACTACAGACTGCTTCTTACTCCTCCAGGAGACCAAGTTACCTCCTACAAATATGCAATATCCCGAGGTAGACCTCCTGTCATCAGCACAACTAGCCCAGTCAGAATCACAGTAGCCCTCGATGCTCACGTGATTGTTCTTCCTGAATATTAGTCCCTTCCCGGGAGCACCTTTCAAGTACCTCAGAATCTGGTACACTGCATCCATATGACCCTTTCGTGGGTCATGCATGTAGCGGCTCACCACACTTACTGCAAAGCAGATATCAGGACGTCTGTGGCTCAAATAGATCAACTTGCCAACCAGTCTCTGGTATCTGTCCCGATCAACTGGTTCTCCAGCCTCAGAATCAATCTTGAACCTCTGATCTATTGGTGTCGCTGCAGGTTTGCACCCCAACATCCCAGTTTCTGTGAGAAGGTCCAGTGCATACTTCATTTGAGAGAGAACAATCCCCTCTGCTTCTCGAGCAATCTCAATCCCAAGGAAGTACCGAAGAAGGCCGAGATCCTTCACCTCAAATTTCTTGCCAAGCTTTCCTTTGAGTTGGGCGATCTCCTGTGATAATCATATCGTCCACATACACCGCAAGTATGGTGATGTGGCCTCCACTCCGACGGAAGAACACAATATGATCAGCATTGATTTGCTGATATCCCATCCCTATCATCGCCCTTCTGAATCTGTCAAACCACGCTCGAGGAGACTGCTTCAGTCCATAGAGGGACTTCTTCAACCTGCAGACCTTGCCTACTGTCTGATTGGTGCCAAATCCTGGTGGTATCTCCATGTACACCTCCTCCGCTAGATCTTCGTGAAGAAACGCATTCTTCACATCCAGTTGGTGTAGCTTCCATCCACCATTCGCTGCCAGAGAAATCAGAGTCCTGACAGTGCTCATCTTTGCAACTGGTGCAAAGGTCTCGTCATAGTCGATGCCGTACGTCTGACTGTATCCTTTGGCTACTAGTCGAGCTTTGTAGCGCTCAACCTGTCCATCTGGGTTCTGCTTCACGGTAAAGACCCACTTGCATCCAACTGCTCTCTTCCCCTCTGGCAGTCTCACAAGCTCCCAAGTGTGGTTCTTCTCCAGAGCTCCCAACTCCTCGTGCATTGCCGCTTTCCACTTTGGATCGTTCTTGGCAACCTGCCAATTGTTAGGTACAGTAATACTATCCAAAGATGCTATAAATGCTCCATGAGAAGAAGGGATATGGTCATAAGAAACAAACTGAGCAATATCCCAACCATATCTGTTTGGAGGATTTTCTGTATTGCTGCGAGTGGTCCTCCGTACAGATAGTGGTGTGGGAGGAGTAGAAGTAGGAGGAATGATATCTTGTGAAGGAGGGGGTATCACCTGAAGGGGGGTTGGTGTCGGTGCCTCAGGAGTTGGGGCGAACGTAGGCAAGGGACTTGGCACTGGCACTGTCGGTACTGGTCCTACAGTTTGCTTCTCTCTCCTGCTGTAGGTAAGTAACTCTCCCTGAGCCGTAGGCCTAACACCTTCACCTTCTTGTCCCTTCTCCGTGCCTCCATGCCAAACTTCTAAATCGGTTACCACCAAGTTCTCCATCTCCCCCTCGCCTAATACTGGCAGTATTAGGCGTGTTGTGTGAAGTTCCGTCCTGGCGGTAGTATGGCTCATGCTCCCGAAAGTGGACATTCATACTGACAAACTTCTTCTTCTCTACTGGACTCTAGCACACATACCCCTTCTGGGTCGCCGAGTAGCCTACGAAGATGCATTTGACCGCTCTAGGGTCAAGTTTCCCAACTGATGGCCTGTTGTCCTTCACAAAACACACACCCAAACACCTTCAGTGGGAGTATCCCACTATTATTGTCTTGCAATACCTCACATGGGGACTTCCATCCGAGGACCTTCGAGGGCATCTTGTTGATGAGTTGAGCTGCTGTCAACACTGCATGCCCCCACAGACTCTGTGGGATATTCATGTCGATCATCATACTTCTTGCAACCTCCAGAAGGTGTCTGTTTTTCCTTTCTGCAACTCCATTTTGTGCTGGTGTGTATGCACAGCTATTAGACACGGCAAGGGGAAGGGTAAACTACATGCCTTCTAGTATTCTCCCACCCGACACGAAAAGCAAGACATGAAATCCAGTATTCAAGACGTGAAATCCAGTATTCAAGACATGAAATCCAGTGTTCTAACACTACGTGTAACATCCAATGGTACTAGTAGAGCAAGGAACTGATTATCACAATATAAAGAATAAACTTGAAGTGCAGGTACTTGCCTGATGTTTGGATCCAATTATAGTTTGTATCTCGGGAAAATTTCCAGAAATGAGTCCAGATGCTGAAATAAACATTACCATCATGCTCAGAAGATATCAAATAGCTAGAAACGCCTGTCCTTGAGTCCAATTTGGAGACAAGAGCAAAAATGGCAGTTTCGGGTCAAAACGGGGTCCGCATGTGGGCCCGTTTTGCACCGAAAAACGTGTCAGGGTCAAAGGTCTCCAAATTCACCAAACTTAGTGTCAACAGGTCAGGAACGATGATACGAACCCAACGGAACTTCCAGAATTGGATTCCGATGAGCCGATCACAAAATCGTCCGTCGAGCGGGGCCTGTGGGACCCACGACACGCAATTTCGTCAACGTTCTCAGAATTGAACCAAACTTGGGTCACAGGACCAGCGTATCGCTACGAGTCCGATGCGCAAGTTTCGTTTCGATCCGACGTGTGTACAGAAAGTTAGGGCGAATTGCAGAAAAGTCGGATACGGGACAATGTCTGCAGATACGCGTTGATTCCGGTGTGCACGCACACCCAAATCAGCTTCCACGAAATCCCACACGTCTGTATCAACGCTGTGCACGTATCTGTGAAGACTGCGCGCGACCAAGTCGTCCCGTTTGGCGGGGCGTACTCAGTTCCGGGGTAAAACAGGGTCTGGTTTTTCCTGTTTTTGGATCGCGGTGTGCGATCACCACAGGACGCGATGTCCCGAGCGGTTTGTCCGGGCACCGAGAGGGTCATACAGGCTTCGCAACGCAATTTACGGAATTGAAAACGGGGCAACGAGGAGAAAGATATGAGTACCTGAACAGGGCTCGAGAAACTGGGTTTTCTCGTGTCCGTGTCGTGTCCGACACGCCGACACGAGAATTTGGGAATTAGGTTTAGGGTTAGGGTTTTGAGCTCCGGCGAGGGGAGGCCGGCCGGAGGAGGGCTGGGCGTTGGCCGGCGGCGCGCTGGGAGGCGGACGGAGCCGACCGGAGGCTCGGCGGAGGCTCGGCGGCCGGTGACGGTCGGGGCGGGCACGGCTGTCTGCTGCGGGGTCGACTGCTGGCGGAGCAGCGGCGGGGAGAAGGAGGTGGCGGAGAGGGGAGACTGCGGCGAGGTGGGGCGGAGGGGCCGGCGAGGTGGCGGAGGAGCGAGGTGACCGGAGGGCGGAGCGGTGGTCGGGGGAAAGATGGCACGGGGCGGAGGAGCAGTCGAGGGGGGGGGGTTTATAGGAGGGACGGCGGGGCTAGGGCCGAGGGAGGCAGCGCAGCGGGCGGGGTCAGGCGCAGCGGGCGGAGGCGCGTGGATGCGTGGCGCGGCGGCCGCGGGCGGCGGCGCCGGAAGCGGAGCGGGGGGGAGAACGGGTCAGGGGGTGAAGGTTCAGGCGGGTTCGGGTCGGGTCGGGTTCGGGTCCGACCCGAACCCGTTAGGGTAATGGGCCGCGGGTTAGGGCCAGAGAAACGGGCTGGGCCGGAGAAAATAATGAAAATAATAATAATAATAATAATAATAATAATAATAATAATAATTTAATAATTAAATAACAAATAAATAAGTAAATAGTTTTTAGGTATTTTAAAATAGGTCCGGGGTCCAATAAATTCCAGAAAAATTATCCTAAGTCCAGTTTTTCATTTTACACCCAAAAATATTATTTCCATGATATTTTAATATTATTTCTTAACAAATAAAAATTATTTTATAATTTAAAATCCTGATTTTAATTACAGAAAATTTCCAGAAAATTTCAGAAAATTGTGAAAAATCCCAAATTAATATTTTTGCAAAATCTGGGGGTTTACACCCGTGCCAACATATGAGCGCCTAGTAAGTTTTCCTAACTCGCACGCATCACATACTAATTTTTCTTTATTTGTTTTTGCATAAATCTCTGGATACTACTTAGAGTATCAAAGGAAGAATGTCCCATCCTCCGTTGATGGAGTATCAAGGTATCCTCAGTCCTCTGCTGCAGTCCTTCCATGCCAGCCTTCTCTGCCATAGATACCAATGCTGAGTCCAGTCCTTCTCGATCTAGGTACCACAGTCCCTCATGCCAAGTGCCAGTTCCAAGTCTTCGTCCTGTCCCTTTCTCCTGGAATGTCACCTTAGGAATATCAAAAGAAACAATGCATTTAAGTTGGAGGATTATAGAACTAATGGACAAGAGACTGACTGGAAAGGATGGAGTATGTAAAATATTGGATAATCTTACTGAACCTGTACAATTAATAGTACCCTTACCGACCACTGGCTGGAAAGTGCCATCAGCTGTCTGAATGCTGTCTGCTGATGCTAGGTGAGTGTAGGAAGAAAACTCACTAGCATTCCTCGTCACATGCTGAGATGCTCCCGAGTCGATAATCCAGTCTGATGATTTAAGGGAAGAGATAGACGCAAGGGCAAGTGATTCGTCAGTACCTTCTGATGGATGGACATACATGGCAGCGTTGCCCCTAACAAAGAATGAGGTGGACGCCTCCTCTGTTCTACTCCTCATGTCTCCCAGTGCCTGGTCCTCCACAGTAAAGGTGCCATCAGCTTCTCCGTTCCCTTCTGATATCAGGAGGTTCGCCCGATAACCTCCTCGGCCGCCTCGTCTACCCCCTCGACCACAACCACGTCCTCCATTATATCCTCGTCCGCCGAACGGTCCTCGTCCACCACCTGAATCTCCCTCCCTAGGTGGTTTGGTACAAGCATACCGATGATGACCCATCTCCCCACAGTTGTAGCACTGTCGGTTATGCTGCCAGGCTCTCCCTTAGATCCTGTGTTACCTGAGCTGGTGATCGCTAGTGCTGACTTTGCTTCGGGGGGACCACCTGTCCCGGCTTGCAGCCTGATGCGTGTCTCCTCCTGGATCATGGCTGAGATAGCCTCCTCAAGGCTAGGGATCTTTGGTTGGGCTAGAAGTAGGGTCGTCCTCTGTGCGAAAGCTGCAGTCAGCCCTTTGAGGAACTTCATCGTCCTCTCCTGCAGACACACCTGTCTCTCCTTACACTTAGGGTCCCCGCAGCTCGCCCGATCTGAGGAGTGATCATAATCCAACCACAGACGCTCCAACTCCGTGGCATACTCCTGCACCATCTTCTCTCCCTGTACGGTGTCATCAATCTCCCCCTTTATCTGGAAGACCCGTAAGTTGTTCCCCACACCATCATAGTTCCTTCTCAACTTCTCCCACACATCTTTCACCATCTCAATACCATCTACTGTGGCGGCAATAGACTGGACTAAGGAGTTGAGAAGCCAGATGTAGATCACCATATGAGTGGACTTCCACTCATCGCGTCCTGTCGAGCCCTCGTCCGGCTCTGTCGCCTCGCCCGTCAGGAACCCCTCCATGTTTTTTCCTGCGAGGGTTCTTCTCACCCGCCGTGACCAACTCAGATAGGTGGCTGGTCCATCTAATTTCAGATCGATGGAGGAAAGCTTCAACTCCGGCGACGTTCGTGTCGTGTTCTCACCAGCCGACATCGTCAACAACTTCATCAACGTCGCCACCTCTGCAGAATCTAGCTTCTTGATGATCTCCTCCATCGATGCGTCGTCTATCCAATCACGTCACGTCCGCTCCACGACTCACGCTCGTCCTCGTCGTCCGCTCCTAGATCCGAACATGTCGCCCCTTTTTCAGATCTAGGCATCCCTATTAGGCGCTGTCTCGTGCTGGTGCGGAGGAGGCGGCAGCACGCATGTCACAGCCGCCGTCGTAGCAGCAGCAGCAGTCGCAGCAACCGCAGCAGCAGTAGTAGCCGCAGCAGTAGCGGGACGGTGCAGCAACAGCGAAGGGCGGCCTGTGAAGGGCGGAGAAGGGAAGAAAGGGGGGGCGTGGAAGAGTTCGGTGGAGGAGATCGAGAAAATCCTCCTGTGGGTTTGTGGAAGCTTGGTGACGGCTAGGGTTTGTGGAAACTTGGCTCTGATACCATTTTGAAATTAGTTGATTATTTTATTGATTGTCTCATTGGCATTATATAGCCTTACAATCATTAATACAATGATCTCAATCATTATGACAATAATCTCATAATGGAATATCCTGTGACATATTCTGGCATCCCAAATATGTCCTCAGGATATTTCCATGTGCTTATACTATACTTAAATATAACACCCAACATACCATATCAACAGATATCTTCGAAGAAGTTTTGGAGTTCTGACGATAAAAGTTTATTCTTCTTATGTTCTTTTGCGGAAAGAATAAGATTGCACAGAATTCAGAAACAGTTTTAGAAGGATTATTGGGGATGTACATACAGTTAGACTTTGGTTAGATTTATTGATTGGTGATAGTTTGGTTAGATTTATTGATTGGCGATTGTTCTTAAGGTTGCCTATCCATTTTTTTATTTGCTATCGATCTTAACTGTAAAATTAATGTTACCTCTCAATCTCAATGTAGGATGGTCAATAGAGAAAGATGTGATAGATAAGTTTTGAGGATATTTGATGCTTCCACATTTCCTGAATTTATTTAATTATTGCAACTCCTCCATTCTTCTACTGGGGAGAGCAACATGTTTTCTTTGGAGATAGAATGATTTAGTTTTATTCAGGTCAAGTCTTTTTATTAATTTTCTAATAGAAAGTTCTGTTCTTTCCTAATCATTTGCACCATATTTGCTCCATGTAAGCTACGAATTTAATCTAGTAAGTTATTATAACATGATTTTGACAATTAAAAATATGCAGAAAATGTATTGAAAGATTCAAAACTGTCCACCTGCATATCATCTATGATTATTGTTCAGTTGTCTGCTATTACTGATTAACGCATTTCCTTTTGGACGGTTCTCAACAGTTGAGATTGCTGCAGAGTTATGTCCACTAAGAATTCCATAGAGGAGAGGATCAAAATTAGTTGTAATAACTTTTTCCACTAACTTTTCGAGATAATAATGGTAGTTGTAGCTTCGATAATCTGTTGGGAAACTCCCTATTTCTCAAATAAATTGCAATAATAACAGTAAATCAATACTGAAACTGACTCATATCTAGCTTGCAACAATAATGAGCCCAGCCATATTGTAGGTTACGTTTGACTTAAATACATAGGTTTGTTTTCCACTATTAAGTTCTACTTTCTGGACTGGGTGGGGTAGATATCTATTTAAATTTGACCAAATTGTATCCAAATCAATCACATTGGGCTTAGATCTCAATTCGGAACTAAACCATAAGCAATGCCTGGATTTTGGATAACATCCGCAAGACATATTGTCACGTTCGTTCCAGATTTCATATTTCTGAATTTTCGGTATTTAATTTTTTTTTTTTCTTGTAAATCAAGCTTACAGTGTATTTCGCATTTTCGTGTATCTCATTTATCGTATTTCCGTGATTGATTCCGTTACCGAGTTCTTATATGTGATTTGGATTTTATTTTGGCATGAGAGACTAGCCTAAACCCCTAAATTATTCATTAGCATTGCTATAATCCGTGCTAGGACCCGTACGTAGAACGAAATCCCTGAGTTTTTCCAAAAAAAGGAAAAGAAAATTGACAGTTAGACCAGTATACCACATGTATACCATCAGGCTGCCAATGGCTCATCCCTTGGACAATAACCAAGTCATTTCTTTGTCCAATGGTTTCTTGGTTTTGTTTGTGTGGTTGAGATAGATTGTGGGAGACATGGATAGGTGGATAATCCAATGGCTCATGTTCACCCACTCATTCTATTTAAACACATCCCCCCCCCCCCCTCTCTCTCTCTCTCTCTCTCTCTCTCTCTCTCTCTCTCTTTTCCCTTATCTTCATTTTTCTCTCTCCTCTCCCCTTGGACTGAGCATAGGAGCTGGCCTTGAGGCCTTGTGTGTAGTGTCTAACCCCCTAGGAGGAGGAGTAGAAGCTAAGGTTCGTGGCTTGGGATCGAGGCAAGTACATATTGCTTGAAGTGAATAGAACCATGTTTTTCTTGTATTTTGTTTTCACTTTGTATTTGTTACTTAGTTTTATCCAAAATATGTTTCTCTAAAATATTTTCTTCATTTACTAGTGGTTTTGTTGGTTTTGATTAATGATTTTGCATAGATCTAGATTCCTAGGTATTATCTTATGATATCGTAGTAGAAACTAGGTATCGGTTGAGATACTTAGGTTTTTCTTGCAAACTTAGTCATATATGTTGTAGGAGACCCACCCCTAGCTTTGTACCTTGTTGGTTTTGAGTTGGATGAAATAGGTACATGATTTGGTTCCTGAAAATCCAATTTTCGAGCTTTTTCTGCGCTTGCACAGTGCAGGAAGTATACTGCGGTATACCGTCGGTATACGCACTATACTGCTTTGCATTCCCAGAACTTGCCATGACTTAATCCAGTATACCGCCCAGAGACCCAAATTTGCATAATTTTCCATTTTGTTTAGCTGCTTTAATTCTTCCTATGTTGATTTTGGGATTTTATCTAGTTTTGGGAATCGTATTCCCCATATACTATGACACGAATTCATGTTCGTTACCGACACCGTAAAATTAACTAGTATGTTGTGTGCTTAACCAATTGCACCTTGGCATTGGGCAATCAAGTGTGAGCATTGTCCGGTATATCGCATGTCAATGGATACGATAAGTTCGTCGGTGATAACTCGTAAATAGCTCGTACCCAGCGCACGTCGTTCTAAGGCAATTCTCTAGTGTCTACGACTTGAGAATCGAAAATAAACCTTATAGGATAATTGACTAGTTAAATTCATATAGTACATTGGGAGGGAAGGATATTCGCACTACCAACAACTCTGATCGCTAAGGGCCCCATGAGACATGAACAACCCCTATTGACGTAGGCTCCATGACCTACCAAGTTCATGTGTTGCGAGTCTTGCAACACTTTCTAATTTTGTTTCATATGCTATGTGCCATTTGTTGCTTACTTATGATATGTTTTATGTTATAAATGCGTACTTGAACCCTTGGCAATCCGGGTACCTGCAGTACAGATGGTAGCGAAGTTCCTCGACTTGCATTTTTAGTAATTAAGTTTTGTGATAACCCTAGTTAGTTAAATTGTATCAAGCCGTAGTGAATGTTTGGTCGTGCTCTTTTGGTTGAGCGTTATCTTATATGCTCACGTCTTGTTATATGTGCCTATGAGTGGCCAGAGGCAGTTATGCTCGGGAAACGATCTGCAACCAAAGTCCTTGTTTGGTTTAAAGGTTTTGGCCCCGCTTTCGAGTAGGTCATATGCACTCTTGTCGCTCGTCGTTTCATCCTCTTATAGTTAGTTTCTTGTTCAGCTATTTATTTCAATTTTTTATGTTATTTTCTCGAGATGCGTGCATTGGTACCACACAAATCTCGACCCACATTTATTACTTATGTATTTATTATCGTTGTTGCGATGTTGATTTGTTTGTAGAATTTTGTCATTTACCTCGGACCTACTTTGTGGTCCTTGTTGCTTGAGGTTCTGGTCCTACTGGTTTTGGTTGGTCAAATTTACCTTAGAAGCCGGAGGATCTGTCGTACCTTCAGCTTGATTGTCCGCACTCGTAGATCAGCGACCCTAGCTCGCGAGTGGGTTTCTTTTTTGTACCACTCGTAGTTCTTATTTCTTTTGTGGCGTTATCCAGGGCATGTGTTAGCCCAATTCTTTTGAAGACTGTTATCTCTGACTTCGATCAACATGATTGTATATATTATATCTAGACTGAGATTGTGATCATGTATATTCATACTATGCTAGTGTAGCATTTTGGCACTACTAACTTCATGATCATATATGATATGTATTTTGGGACGTCTTTTTACTTTCATGTATAATGATCACAATACTTGATCTTTGTTTGTGTTGTTAGAGTGAGAGCTCGTTATTTGCATGTTAGAGTCTATCTACTTGTCTTTTGACAGCCGTGATAGCCGTATGACATTCAGGAGTACCTCATACGGTATATTTGGCCTAGTGCGTTCCCATATTTTTCAGTATTCTGGGAGCAAAGCGTGACAAGGTTTTTTGGTAGCCCATGCAAGTTTGTTTTTCAGACTTGTGAGAGATTCATCGAGTTAGAAATCTCAATCCTAAGTCTTTTATCTTCAGTTGATCTCCTCTTGCTTATTACAATTTCCGATTCCTTGAACTGTAAACATGCTTGATATATCTGTGTTCTGTCTTTGTCCGTTATATATCTCGTGTCCTTATCCTTCAGGGACATCCCGTCTTCTTTTTCATCCGAGGGTTCTATTGCTCCGTCACTTCTCGCAGTTTAAGTAGTAGGCCAGTATCGGACTTAGAATCAGAAGCCAACAACACCCAATCATCAGTCGGCAGTGCAGTTTGATCCAGTCCAGTTAGCTCAGCTAGTCCAGTCAGCTCAGCCAGCCTAGTCAGTACAGCCAGTGCAGATAGACCAGCATGCTATACTTGAGATGATCATGAACATAATGGTGATGCAACAACTTCAGATTCAGCAACATGTGGTCCAATTATACCAGCAATTGCAGCAGGGTCAGGAGCATACCAACACCCCTCTATGTCGGGGGTCAGAGTTGTAATGCTCCGCTCCGCGCAGAGCCATTACGCTGAATTCTAGATGGATCAGACTGTTGGGATATAAGTTGTGCTGGAAATCGAGATGCTTGGAGTGATGATGCAATCTTCCTTAACGTGGCCGGATGAGATATTTTATGAAGCGTGGTTCGATTGTATGGTTATGTCGAGTAAGAATATTGTGCATCACGTCAGACCCTCTTAAGGAATTGTAGGTGTATGTAGGATCTAGACATGCAGACTATATTTGTATAAGTGAGTTGATCTGTTTCTTCTCCTCTACTCCTTTATGCCCTAATAAAAAGAATGCTAGTATTCCTTATTGTGTTTTATTACTGAATGTTGCTCTAGTTCACATAAAGATAATGATGTCCCATGTTCCATACTGTTGAAAATAATGAAACAAATGAAAGATAAACTGCTAGTACTGTTGACACAAGAATACATGAGGAAGAAAGTAATACTATGCAACCCACCTTACATGTCGTATCACTGAAAATAGAACATTGAACACATGTACCTGTGGAAATGCATCCGTACAAGAGTCGAAGGCAGAGAATATAATAGTGGTGAAAGACCACTGAATTATCATATAGTGGTTTGGTGCCACAGGACCACAAAAAGGTCTGTATGTTGGGATCTGCGGGTCACCATCCGGGATATGAAATGAGTATGTCTATAGAACAAAAAAGATTGATTATGCGAATGCTTTACTTATGATTCTTTACCGTGCAATTTATACTTTAAGATCATATTGGACGTTGCATGGTCATCGACAACTTGTGCACAAGATTTGGTAAGTTTCCTCGAACGAGATGCACCGGGACGCCGGGATCGTTCGACCTAGGAGGAAATATAGTGCTTCGGTAGCACGGGGTATAAGCGAGAAATTTATTGAGGATCACAACATTCTTGAATGGCGCTTCGCACGTCCTTTGAAGTCCTATATGGCATGTCTCTCGTGGTGCGAGATTATATCACCAATGACCCCCATATAGTTAGGCTGCATACTGAAGAGAACATTTATGCAGGCTTGACCGATCTTACGTTGGAACGATTCATATTGCTTATTTTATAGCTAATCCTTGTTTTGCAGGGATAAGACAAGTCGACTGTAGGTAAAAATCGTTGATAGGCGATATGTAATGTCTTTCATATATTCAAATTATACTGCTGAAATTGTACATGCTTTCACTATGCTGTTAGAAAATATACACACAATCAAAAGAACATAGTCCCTAATAGAAAGATCACTTAATCAATATGCATACTTGTCACATGAATATTTAGTATTGGTTTAGGTGAGTGGGCTAGTTCTGCTAACCAGTACTCGATATGTACTAACCCACGTTTGTGGGCATCCCCAGGTACTCAGCTGTGGGGAGTGGCTTGAACTGTCCCGAGACATTGAAGCACTGTTAGACGTTGCAGAAGCTCTTCTTCCAAAGGATGTTGTCTTCTGCTATAAAGGACAATGTATAGAACATTGTAATTATATTGTATCAGTGAGATTGTAAGCCAAGTCGGCAAAGTCCAATGTAAGCCAAATGGCCAAGTATCAATTGTATTGGAAGATTCTTGTAATCTGTTGTAAGCCTTGTATTCCAATATCTTTATCAATAAAGAGATGCTTTTCAATATATTCTACTGTGACTTTAATTTGTCTGTTTATTTCGCTACAATATCGATGATTCTGGGATAAACCATTACTTGTCTATCTTCTTGCCTTGTACAAGAGCAACCTAGACTTGTACGTCATCACGTCCAGTGGCTACTTTCGGTTCTGCGGAACCGGGACGTGACAAGAGTAGCCTTGGAGGCGAGTGGACGCCACAGCCACCTCAACATCGAACTTCAGTCACCTGCGTCCAGCTAAATTCTTTTGGCACCAAGGATGCAGTTTCAGTCGATTCTTGGTTTCAGGACACATAGACCATTCTAGAGGCAACCAAGATTCCAGCAGAAGAGAAGGTAGTCGTCGTGAACCTTCAGTTGTCAGACATTGCACGAAATTGGTGGGTAGCGCAAGAAATGACGCTTACAAAGCCTATTGATTGGGAAACTTTTAATGAGTGCTTCCAGGAGAAAAAATTTTCACACCACTGCCAAGTACCAGCTTCAACAGCAGTTCATCAACCTTCGTCAGCACACGAATCCGTGGATCAATATGTAGCAGAGTTCTGCAGTCTTAGCCAATTTGCATCCCACATGGTAGCTTTCGAGGAGGACAGAGCCCGAAGGCTTGAACATGGCTTGCATTTGAAGCTTCAGCGGTTCATAGTGGACCATTGTTAAACCATCTTTGATTCAGTTCTCTGAGCAACCAAATTCTTAAAGCTTGCCAGTAGGAGATTAGCAGAGATGACCGGAGGACTAAAGAGGTCCTAGTCAGCCACGAGTGGCATTACTATTCAGTCATCAGCTCCAGCTCCAGTAGTCAGAGCTCCGGATCATTGAACTCCTCGTCAGTCAATATCATTAAACACGACAGTGGTATCGATGCAGTCGTCCAGGCAGTCAGTGCAGGCAACTGTGGTAAGTCAGGGCACACCAGAGCACAGTGCATGAGAGCGAATGGACATTGTGTCAGGTGTGGGACGTCTGACCACATAATTGGATCTTGCCAACTCCTACATCCAGAGGCTTCATCAGTCGAGCAGTTGCCAGCCCCACCTCAGTTGGCGATAGAGGTCCGGAAAGGACTCGCAGAAGTAGTTCAACCCTTAGCTCAGCGTCCACTTCCGACGCAGTCTTAGCAGTTCCAGCGTCAGCATCCTACGTAGTTTGCCCAGGTCTAGCAGGTTGGGCAGAACCAGCAGCAGGGTAGAACACCAGCTCCGAGGCGTAGACATGGTGAACAGTTTGGCATGTTGGAGCAGATCTTGGCCGATGGCTATCATGTTGTAGGTAATATCCTGAGCTTTCCCTCAGCCTTCCTTATTTTTGGGTTCCGATCGGCAGCCTTGTATTCCACCTATATCGGAGTTGAATGGTCGGCTCGGCATATTCGACAAGTGAAGGCGAGTTTCTCGTCCCACTCTTCCGCCTTCGCATGTATTCCGACTACGCAGGAGCGCTCTAGAAAGGAGTTGTGTCCACGACTACGTCGTTGGTACCGATTTACCTCGAGACTTGACCCTTGTCCACTTTGTGAGTCAGCGTACGCCAACAAGGACGGATCCTTACTCAGTTGACTCAGGGGTATATATATCCATATACCTCGTGTTCTCCCTCTCCCTCTCCCTTTGTTATATATATATATATATATATATATATATATATATATATATGTGTGTGTGTGTGTGTGCGCGCGCGCGCGCGCAAGCGTGTGCATTTATTTAATATTTTGCTTTTATTTATCTATCTACACGATGTATTTTATTTTCTGATGAGTGATGGATTTTCTGAGCTTGTTCTAGTATGATTATCTTGTTTGACTAGCTTTAGTGAAATTCTGAGGACGAAATTTTTCTAATATGGGTAGAGTTGTCATCTTTGTTCCCGTATTTGGTATTTCTAAATTTTTGGTATTATTTTTTTTTGTAAATTGAGCTTATATTGTATTTCGCATTTTCATATAACTCGTTTATCGTTTTTCCATTATTTTATTTCGTAACTGAGTTCTGATTTGTGATTTGGATTTTGTTTTGGCATAGAAGACTACCCTGGTCCCCTAGAGTATCCATTAGCATTGTCATAGACCCGTGTTAGGACCCGTACGTAGAACGAAATTCGTGAGTTTTTCCAAAAAGATAAATTGACAATCAGACCAGTATACCACCGATATACCACAGTATACTGCCAGTATACCATAGTATACTACCGGCATACCGCCCGGCTGCCAATGACTCATCCCTTGGCCAATGACCAAGTCATTTTTTGTCCAATGGTTTCCTGGTTTTGTTTATGTATTTGAGATGGATTGTGGGGGACAGATCTACTAGGTGGATGATCTAATGGCTCATGTTCACCCACTCCTATTTAAACCCATCTCTTTCTTTCTTTCTTTTTTCCATCCTTTTCATTCTCTCTCTCTCTATTTTAATTTTTCTCCTCTCTTCTTGGGTTGAGCATAGGAGTTGACCTTGAGGTCTTGGGTGTGGTGTCTAACCTTATAAGCCAGAAACTCCTGGAGGCCAACGAATCTCAGTAAGAACCTCGATTCGACGGTTCTTACTTAGAAGCTCGTTGGGAGCTCGTTTCTTCGATGATGGGAGCTCGTTTCTCATGCGACGGGAGATTGTCTCTCGACGACATGAGTGATTCCCATAATATAACCATAATTTTAAAAGAGAACATAAATTTTAGGAAGAAAGAAAAAATTTAATACCCGTTTATCAAAGTACCAAGAAACTAAAGATTATTTATCTTGACATCATAAAAAATTAACATGCGAATGATATCTCTGTAACTTGTACTAAACTTTATAACTTCTAATAAATATTAAGATATAAGTTTTGATAACAATATTTAATAAACATAAAAAATTATTAGTGCACGCTCCTAACTTTAGACTCTTCTAAGTAGTTGCGTTCCCCCGCTCCCACCCCTGCTTCCGTCCCCGCTCCCGCTTCTGGCTTCTAAGTGTCTAATCCTCCTAGGAGGTGGAGTAGAAGCTTAGGTTCGTGGCTTGGGATCGAGGCAAGTACATCTTGCTCGATGTGAATACAACCATGTTTTTCTTGCATTTTATTTTTTCTTTGCATTTGTTGCTTAATTTTATCCAAAATATGTCAATGTTTTCACCATTTACTTGTGGCTTTGTTAGTCTTCATTGATGATTTTGCATAGATCTAGATTCTTAGGTGGTATCATGTAATACCGTAGTGGAAACTACGTATCGGTTGTGATACTTAGGTTTTTCTCTTGCAAACTTAGTCATATATGTTGTAGGAGATCCACCTTTATCTTTGTATCTTGTTGGTTTTGAGTTGGATGAAATTAGGGCACGATTTGGTTCCCGAAACCCAATTTCTGAGACTTTTTTGCACATGCACATAGCAGGCGGTATACCACCAGTATACCGCAGTATACCGTTTTGCATTCGCAGAACTTAGTTGTAACTTTACCTGGTATACCGCTCAGACACCCAAATTTGTATATTTTGCCATTTTGTTTAGCTGCTTTAATTCATATGTTGATTTTGATATTTTATCTAGTTTTGGGAATCGTATTCCCCATATGCTGTGACACGAATTCATGTTCTGCACCGATACCGTAGAATTAACTAGTATGTTGTGCGCTTAATCAATTGCAACTTGACATTGGACAATTAAGTGTCAGCATTGTCCAGTGTATCGCGTATCGATAGATACGACAAGTTCGCTAGCGATAACACGTGAATAGCTTGTACATAGCGCACTACATTCTAAGGCAATTCTCTAGTGTCCATGACTTGAGAATCGGAAATAAACCTTATAAGATAATTGACTAGTTAAATTCATATAATACATTGGGAGGGGAGGATATTCGGACTACCGGCAACTACGTTCGCTAAGGGTCCTATGAGCCATGGACAATCCCGATTGACATGGGTTCCATGACCTACAAAGTTCGTGTGCTACGACACTTTCTGATTTTGTTTCATAGCTATGTGTTATATGTTGCTTGCTTAATATATGTTTTATGTTACAAGCGCATACTCGAACCCTTGGCGATCCGGGTATCTGTAGTGCAGGTGGTAGCGAAGTTCCTCGACTTGCATTTTTAGTAATTGAGTTTCGTGATAACCCTAGTTAGTTAACTTGTATCAAGTAGTAGTGAATGTTTGGCTTGCTCTTTTGCTTGCGCTTTATCTTATATGCTCGTGACTTGCTCCATGTGCCAATGAGTGGCCAGAAGCTAAGTTCTATTTGGGAAACGATCTGCAACCCCCATCCTTATTTTGTTTAAAGGTTGTGGCCCCACTTTTGAGTTATTCCTATGCACTCTTATCGCTCGTCATTTCATCCTGCTTATGGTTAGTTCTTGTTCAGCTATTCATTTTAATTTTCTATGTTCTTTTCTCAAGATAAATGCAATAGTAGCGCATAAGTCTCAACCCGCATTTATTATTTCTGTCTTTATTATCGTTGTTGTGTTGTTGATTTATTTGTGGAGTTTTGTCATTCACCTCGGACCACTTTTGTGGAAGTTGTTGCTTGGGGTTCTGACTACACTGATTTTGTTTGGCCAGATTTACCTGAGAAACCGGAGGATTTATCGTATCTTCAACTTGATGGCCCACACTCGTAGATAAGCAATCCTAGCTCATGAGTGGGTTTCTTTTCTGTATCACTCGTAGTTCTTATTTCTTTTGTGGCATTAGTCAGGGCATGTGTTAGCCCTATTCTTTTGGAGACCGTTCTCTTTGATTTCGGTCAGCATGAATGTATATATTAGACCTAGGCTGGTATTGTGATCATGTATATTCGTATTGTGCTAGTGTAGCATTTTGGCCCTACTAGCTTTACGATCACATATGATATGTATTTTTAGACGCATTTTTACTTTCATGTATGATATACTCTTGATATTTATTGTTGTTGAATTGAGAGCTAGAATTTGTTAGTCTTAGGGCTGACATCATTTGCAAGTTAGAGTTCACCCACTTATCTCTTGACAGCTGTGATCGCCGTATGACATTCATACGGTGCAGTTTGCCTAATCCGTTCTCGTATTCACCAGTATTCTGGGAGCGGGACGTGACATATATGTTTGGTTGCTCCAAGGGGTACAACTCGTATCAATTTTGACGCACTTGTCTGTCTTCATAGTTATTATAAGCAACTTTACATTTTTTTACCCTCCCAGATCCTGTATAAGCGGGAGTCTCATAGCACTGCGACGCTTTTTAACTTGTCATTTGTTGCTCAAATTTATACTATAATATGTAACTTGGAAAAGAATCAGATAGCCCTTTCAGAATACTTGTTCACATGAAGTCGATAATAGCAATAAACACGACTATGGTCAAGATAAGAGCTTGTCCTTACAGTTTGTCAGAACTTTGCAAAAATTTGAAAAAAGTAACAAATCGTCATTTGATAGTGGTAGCTTGAGCGCTGGCTCTTACCCTGCCTTCCATTTTTTAATATATATATCTATACTGCCATTTGTTGGGAAAGAAGTGCGAAAACCTTCCCCCAAACCAGAGAGTACCTGCGAGAGAACCGAGCAATACAACGCACGAACCAAACACCAAACCACAGAAAAATAATCCACGCAGACACAGAGAATTTTGACGTGGAAAATCCTTGCGGGAAAAACCACGGGACGATTGGAGTCCAACCCTGAAGAACCTCCACTAATGGATAAAGAGAATACACCCTCTACAAGCTCCTCCCGATCCAACACCGATCACCACAACACTTAGGAATAGAAAATAGATCACACCACGAAGATAGAAGACAATGACAAATTACCCAAAATTGATTTCCTCCTCCGAAACGGCCTCCAATCCTTCTTTTTCCTTCTCAAAGTTGCAATGGCACTCTTGCCTCCTTTTCTCCTCTTTCTTAAGATGATATGTTATGATTAGATGAAAATTAGGATTAGGAAAACCTAATATATACCCCATAATCCCGCAGCTAATCCTGAACCGTAGGATACGATCCAACGGTGTATAAAACACCTTTGAATTTTCGTCCAGCCCACCGACCGAACTTGGGCCGAATTCGGCCGAGTCGGTGATTTGCGAGTAAACAAAGACATCAGCTTTCTGGATCTTCTGGAGCACCCTGACCAAACTCGGACCGAGTTCGGTCTGAACTCTGTCTCCCCTTGTACAGCAGCTGCTCCTCCTTCCTCCAGAGTTTCTTCGACCTCTCAAATAGCTCTCGTCACCTCCCCGAGCTTCTCTGACCACAAACGGCGCTCGTCGCACTCCTGGGTGTTCTCCAGATAGGTTGGAAACCCCACCCTTGGAGGGGATCGTCATCCCGACGATCTGCCTGCAGTACTCAAACTTTTTTCTTGGAAGAATCTTTGTGAACATATCTGCTCCATTGTCGTCTGTATGAACCTTCTCAAGTGCCGCTTTCTTCTTCTCAACAGCATCCCGTATCCAATGATACCGGGTGTCAATGTGCTTGGACTTGCTATAAAATGTCTGGTTCTTCACAAGGTGAATAGCACTGACTATCGCAAAGCAAATGATATTGCTCATGCTTTAGCCCAATTTTCTGCAACAACTTCTTCATCCACAGCAACTCCTTGTAAGCCTCCATCGCCGCAATGTACTCTGCCTCTGTCGTCGACAAGGCAACGCACTTCTGCAAATGCGACTACCACAATATTGCTCCACCAGCAAACATCGTTACATAGCCCGAAGTCGATCGCCTCGTGTCTACATCTCCAGCCATATCAACGTCGGTATACCCAACCAGCTTCGGCTCGTCACCACCAAATGAAAATCTCCAATCGGTAGTGCCCTGAAGATATCGTAAAATCTACTTGACCCCACTCCAATGTACCCTTCCAGGATTGGAAGTGTACCTGCTAACTATGTCGACTGCGTGAGCAATGTCTGGCCTCGTACATACCATAGCATACATAAGAGTTCTCACAGCTGAGGCATATGGAACCCGCTCCATATCTTCCTTCCCATTCTCGGTAGATGGACACTACTCCTCATGAACTTAAAGTAAGCCGCAAGGGGGTTACTCACTTTCTTCGACCCGTCCATCCCGAAACGCTGAAGTACCCGGTGAATGTACTTCTTTTGGGACAAGTGTAGCAGCTTGGACTCTCTCCCTCAGCTGATCTCCATCTCAAGAATAGTCTTCGCTGAGCCCAAATCATTCATAGAGAAGGCCGCGTCCAGTTGACGCTTCAACTCTGCTATCCTGGTGGCATTACGACCCACCAACAACATGTCATCAACATAAAACAACAAAATGATGAAATCATCCTCGGCGAAGTACCTCACAAAAATACAATGATCCGACGTCGTCCGTAGATAGCAATGCTCCCCCATAAATGACTCGAACTTCCTGTACCACTGCCTCGGAGCCTGTTTCAGACCAAACAAGCTCTTCCTCAACCGACAGACTAAATGTGACTTGTCCTTCTCACAGAATCCCCCTGTCTGCTCCATGTACAACAACTCCTCAAGATCACCGTGAAGGAATGTCGTCTTCACGTCCATTTGCTCGACCTCCAAGTCAAAACTGGCTGCCAAAGCTAGCACCACCTGAATAGACGACTGCTTGAATACTGGCGAAAATATCTCATAATAATCTACGCCTTTCCGCTGACCGTAGCCTTTAACTACCAGCCTTACTTTGTATCGAGGGCGAGTAGTATCATCTGTCTGCTTCACTCTGAACACCCATCGATTCTTCAAAGCCTTCTTGTCCTTTGGCAACCGCACCAGATCATAAGTAGGGTTGGCCTCCAAGGAACTCATCTCCTCCTGCATGGCCTCCATCCACTCCTGCCTGTGTTCGTCTTCCATAGCCTCTGTGAAACTTTCGGGTTCTCCCCCGTCAGTCAGTAGCACATACTCACCCGGTGAGTATCTCGTAGATGGTCGACGCTATCGCTCCTCCTCAACGGAACCACTGGTGCTGGTTGTATATCTACAACCTCCTCCCCTCCAGGAACTGCCTCCTCGGCATGCTCATCCTCCTGAGGGTCACCCTGACCACCATCAGCAGTCTACCATCAGCAGTCTGATGATCAAGGTTGGGAGCAACTCCATGTACTGGCTCCCCCATAACTGGATCCTCTGCGATATCCTCTGGAAACTGCTCGAAGCGAAATGACTCTAACTCAGGCAATTTCTCAGCCTCAGAAGGCATCTCGGAATCCTGAGTGTTGGTCATGGTCTGATCCTCGACGAATACCACGTCCCTGCTTCTGTAGAGCTTTCTTCCCACTGGATCATAGAGTCTATAGCCAAACTCATCCCGACCGTAGCCGACAAAGACGCATCGCCTCGTCTTTGGCTCAAGTTTGGATCTCTCGTCCTTCGGCACATGCAC
The DNA here is from genome assembly GCA_036927795.1 of Iris macrosiphon. NCBI lineage: Eukaryota > Viridiplantae > Streptophyta > Magnoliopsida > Asparagales > Iridaceae > Iris > Iris macrosiphon. The sequence goes on along the minus strand of JAYESA010000006.1, from coordinate 186,252,539 downwards.
GAAGGCCTTACAACCAAACACTCGCAGGTGATTGTATGATAGCTCTTTGTCGTACCATACTTTGTCAGACACATCACCCTGCAAAGGAGCACTAGGAGATAAATTAATAACATAAGCAGCTGTGTAAAGTGTCTCACCCCAATAGCTGTCTGGCAAGTTTTCTTCTGATAGCAAACACCGTATCCTCTCCATCAGTGTCTTGTTCATCCGCTCCGCTACACCGTTGAGCTACGGTGTCTTTGGTGGAATCTTCTGGTGTCGTATCCCTTGTTCTCTGCAATAAGCATCAAAGGGACCGATATACTCGCGACTATTGTCCGACCGAACACATAGCAGCTTCTTTTCGGTCTCCCTTTCAACAAAGACATGAAACTCTTTGAAAATGGACAGCACCTAATCCTTGGTCTTTATGGTATAGACCCAAACGTTCCTGGAACAGTCATCAATAAATGTTACAAAATAAGAAGCACCACCAATGGATTTTACCTTCATAGGACCACAGACATCCAAGTGAATCAACTCGAGCAACGCCGGCTTCTTTGAACTTGGGTGACTTTGGAAAGACACCATATTTTGCTTTTCTACCAAACAGTGCGTGCACTTCTCCAACTTTGTAGACTTTAGACCTGGAATCACCTTTATGTTCACCAAGTAGCTCATCCCCTTCTCGCTGATATGGCTGAGCCACCTGTGCTACAACTCAGTAGACACATCAGTAGCTGCGTTAACCTCATGTGCCTCATGTGCGCTCCCTTCCATATAGTAGAGTCCGGACCTCTTGCTTCCTCTGGCAATCACCATCGAACCTCTGGAAAGCTTCCACTGACTATTCCTGAAGAGACTGAAGAAACCATCGTCATCCAACCTTCCAACCGACACCAGGTTGAAACGGATATCAGGGACATGACGGACATCTTTGAGAACAAGAATTGCACCCGTCTTTGTTCTCAAATGCACATCTCCAATGGCAATTGCCTTTGACACATCTCCATTGCCCATCTTCAACTCTCCACAGTCACATGTTGTGTAAGTAGCAAATAGTGCCCTGTTGTGAGATACGTACGCTGAAGCACCTGAGTCCGCCAGCCAAGAGTTGTCATCGCAGGCGAGGTTCATAACTACCTCATCACCTATAATGATCGCGTCGCCTCCATATGTCGAGGTCGTCGCTGTAGTGTTCTCACTTTGCTTCCCCTTGTCGCCCTTCTTCTCTTTTTTCCAAGCGAAATAGTTCCGCTTGATGTGGTCCTTCTTGCCATAATGGTAACACTCTGAGTCCTTGTACCGACCCTTGGACTTTTCCCTGCTTTTGTCTCTGCCACCGCCTGGACCTCTGCTTTTACCCCTTCCGAGGCTCTCTGAAACAAGCGCCTCTGAGTGGGATGTGGATGAAGTGCCCTGAGAACGTCTCCGCATCTCTTCATTCAGTACCCCACTCTTGGCAAACTCCAGACTGACTATGCCTTCCGGAGCAAAAGCGATCATAGGCACTTGTACGGTCTCCCACGAGTCTGGCAATGTACACAGCAGCCATAGTCCCTGAACCTCGTCGTCGAACTTGACTCCCATCGAGGATAGCTGGTCAACCACGTCCTGGAACTCACTCAAGTGATCCGTAATAGACGTCCCATATTTGTACTGCAGACCCATCATCATCCGGATCAGGAATAATTTATTTACCCCGGTCTTCTTCGCATACAAAGATTCCAGCTTATCCCACAGTGTCCTCGCATGCTCAATACTGGCAACGTGGTTGTACACGTTATCGTCAACGAACTGCCTGATGTACCCACACACCTGTATATGCTCGAAATTCCAGTCCTCTTCGGATTTGTCACTGGGCCTCTCAAAAGCAAATACCGGCAAATGCAGCTTCTTGACAAATAGCAGATCCTTCAACTTGCTCCTCCAGTAATGATAGTTGGTACCGTTCAGGTTTACAATGCGCATCGGTTTCACGTCCATCTCCCTTCCCTGGTTTGCCTGTCAATTCCTGACACCCTTCTAAAAATTCCAGAACTTGGCTCTGATACCACACTGTTGGAAAAGAAGCGCGGAAACCTTCCTCCAAACCAGAGAGTAACTGCGAGAGAACCAAGCAATACAACGCACGAACCAAACACCAAACCACAAAAAAATAATCCACGCAGACACAGAGAATTTTGACGTGGAAAACCCTTGTAGGAAAAACCACGGGATGATCGGAATCCAACCCTGAAGAACCTCCACTAATGGAATAAAGAGAATACACCATTTACAAGCTCCTCCCGATCCAACACGGATCACCACAACAATTAGGAATAGAAAATAGATCACACCACGAAAATAGAAGACAGTGAAAAATTACCCAAAATTGATCTCCTCCTCCGAAACGGCCTTCAATCCTTCTTTCTCCTTTCCAAAGTTGCAATGGCACTCTTGCCTCATTTTCTCCTTTCTTGAGATGATATGTTATGGTTAGATGGAAATTAGGATTAGAAAAATCTAATATATATCCCCTAATCCCACAGCTAATCCTGGACCGTAGGATACGATCCAACGGTGTATAAAACCTCTGAATTTTTGTCCAGCCCGCCGACCGAACTCGGACCGAATTCAGCCGAGTCGGTGATTTACGAGTAAATGAAGACAGCGGCTTTCTGGAGCTTCTGAAGCACCCTGACCGAACTCGGACCGAGTTCGGACCGAACTCTGTCTCCCCCTGTACAACAGCTGCTCCTCCTTCCTCCTGAGTTTCTTCGACCTCTCGAATGGCTCTCGTCACCTCCCTGAGCTTCTCTGACCACAGAAGGCGTTTGTCGCACTCCGATGTGTTCTCCACATAGGTTGGGAACCCCATCCACTCCAACACCATTAGCACTAGCGGTCTAAAAATAGGACTGTCAGTAGCAATGGCTGTCTCAGTACAATTGTAAAAATATTTAACCAACCAACCATTTTGATATACCAAAGATGATCCGTTTTTCACTATTGTAGTGTGTTTGAATTTGCACTTGAGCTCTTTGGTTTGCTTTCTTGTGTGAACTATGTGTGTTGCATTGTGTGTTGCATTTATGCTTGAGCTCATTTGCCATTGCTACAAATGTGTGCTCCATGCTCATTCGCCATTACTAGACCACCATTGCCACTGGCGTTCTTGCCTCCAGACCGCCAGTGCTAATGGCGGTATGAATACATATATAAAAAGCATCAAAGCCAGCGCTTAAGCCGCTACTGTCATTGACTTTTTGGTTCCCATACAACCATTGCTAATGGCGATATGAGTGCATGCATTCATACCGCCATTTGCAATAGTGATTTGTTACTTTTTTGAATTTTAGCAAAGTTATTATCTTATTTTAATATTAATAAAGTTTTTTTATTCTATACGTAATTTTTTGTTTGCTATTTGGTTTCATTACAAAGTTTCGAGAAGTTGGCCCAATTTAATAGTTGACTTGATTATGTTGGAACGAGGGATTACATATATATAGGGGAAAATTGTAAATGGACCAAAAAAACTAATCGAAACAGAAATCGAGCTGCCACGTGGCAGCTCGGGATAAGGCAAAAACAAAATCGTCTGCACCCCCCCCCCCTCGGCTTACGTCGGATGAAAAATTCCGGCCAATCATGGCCCGACACGCGTCCCGCAGTTTCAGACGCAATTTTAACCATGGTCTGTGTAGTCACACTCATATATAGGCAAGGCTGACTCACCTCTCCTTGAGTTCTTCCAATGTGAGACTAAAAATAAACACAAGACTAACGATACTCAAAAAGTCATACAACATAGAGTAGCTCCTAACTATATTCTACACAATCATTCTAGACTTCTAGTGCAAACATTCCAAAGATAAAAGTTGTTATATAACCTAAGAAGCAAGAAAACTCCAAAATTCATGTTGTCATGTGTCGGGACACAAATATGAGACACACCACGGAGACTCTCGAATACAGTAGAACACACCAAAATAGGTGCCAAATTCGTGTTACCTTGATTGAAATGTGCACGTTGAATCTGTGTCCAGGTAACATAGTATATAAACAATATGCACCATTATGACAATCACTATGTCAAAGATATGGAGGGAAAAATATTACGGGTAACTTGGATATTCTGCTAATAAATCACCCAAATTCCAAAAGTCACTTTTCGTACGTACACTGCAGGGTGTGCATTGGGTCGAGTCAATCTGGGCTCGATTTTGATCAGGCCTGGACTGGACCGGGCAAAGAGATCCTGAATCCAAATCCATCCCGGCCAATAACCCAAAAAAAATTGGGCCAAGCTTAACTGGGTTGGGTCAAGGCTGGGCCCGGGTAGGCCCGGTTTCATTTTAAAAAACAACAAAATACATATTATGGTCTTTGGGCTTTTAGTCTATCATTATAAAAAAGTAGTAAGAAAAAAATATTTAATTGATAAATTTTCAATATATATTATTCTCGTTACATAAGCGTTTGATGATACGACTTATGTTTGAGTTTCTACTTGAACCTCTTCAAGCTTCCTTTGTGATACCAGAAAGGAAGCTTGTAGAGAGGCTGAAAACAAAAAACACAAAACATAAGTCACATAAAAAAATATACATATCTAACAATAATAGCACATATTGACAAATGATACATTTTTTAAGAAGATGCAAAAAACTAGATACAATTGTCTTAGATGCCTACGTAGTTTTTTCATGCCACAGTTAGGTTTTCATTAGATTTGTTTCCTACAATGGAAGCATTCAACAAGAGTTGCACACAAATGTATTCTTTCGGTATCACGTTAATTACAAAATCAGCTAAAGTTGTGCCAAACTTCTTATCACATCCAATTATGACTAATTCCTTCTCCGTAGTCCAGTGTCCGCTAAGGTAGTGCGGGTTGAGGTGCTTGTACCCCCTAAGGTTGCGGCATAGGTTGAGGCCCATGTATTCCCTGATGTTGCGGTGCGGGCTTATTAGGTTGTTGATCTTGCGGTTGTTGTAGTAGTTGTTCATTTTCAATGGCAGTGAAAAATAAGCTAATTCATCGAATATAACACGAAAAGAAATTTTTTGTGGTAAATTTAACTGAATTAAGTCCTATTTATAGTTATTTTTGGGTGTCATCAATACCTTAGAATATAGGTATTATAGAAGAATTTTGGCCATTTTCAACCAAATAACCAAAATACCTCTTACTAAGGTTAAAAAAACTATAAAATGAGAGTATTTTGGTAAAAATACCCTCCAAAACACTAATATAGATTTTTTTGCCAAAATACCCCCAATAGGAAATATTTTGGTAAAACAATCCCCTAAATAATTAAAATATTCCAAAAAGGTGGGTCGAGGGTCGACCGGTTTTGAGGGATAGGGCCCGGCTATGACCGGTTTTTGAATCAGGCCGGGCCGATCCGAGCCTTCGGGACCCAACGCAGAACCAGGTTTCCAGTAGGCCGAACCAGGGCAGACCAGCCCGGTTTAACCGGAACAGGTTCTGGGCCACCCATCCCAAATTCCAATACACACCTTGACCTACTCTCCCAAGAACATAGAAAAAGTCATAAAAACTAAGCATTTGCATGTATTATCTTTATCCAACAAATAGAACTTATGTATCTACGTTGTGCAAACACGACACGACATGATATCTGTGTATTCTCGAGTCTACTTGCCATGTTCGATACATATGATAGGATCCGACACAGTCTCGATTTTCGTATACTATGGTTTTGGAACCCAATGTTCCATGGATCATACGATAATCTTTGACTACATCCACAAATCATTACAAAATATAGTCCTTCTTCCTACCATATCTAGAAAAAAGGAGTTTCTTTCTCTTTTTGGATTTGAATTATCAATTCATCGATCAAGTTGTAATCTTTTTCCTAGAACTAGGGTCGGCCTGGGGGCAAGCTAAACAAGCCCGCTGACTTGGGCAACCCCCTCTTCTTAGGGCAACTAAGGCAAGCAAAAACTGCTGCTAGTCTCCAACAAAAACCAAAGGCTGGCTGTTGTTGCCTACTCTCCAATAAAAACCATCTGCTCCTCAAAAAACCTCCACTCGCCAGTGCCACTCACCAACCCCATCTCCTTCCTCTAGCTCTCATATCTAGACCTCTTGTACATCACCATTCACAAACCCTCCACTTTTATTTGGGGTTTTCTTTTTTCTTTTGGTCACTTTTGTTATTGTCGAGGTTACAAAGATGGATCTAAACTTACAACAAACAGATGATTACTGTCCTTATTGGTCTTACGTAATCGAATACAAACTTTCTCTAACTAACAAAGAAGAAAGTAAACAAAAATTGAACCACGTTCTTCCTTGCAAACACAGTTGTAATTGAGATAAAACGTTTTCACGAGGACGAAGAAGACAGAGTAAAAGCTTGTTGGGGTGATAAAAAATATCGTTGCTCAAAGCAAGATTCGTCCTCTATCGACGATATGCTCGCAGGAACCAGCAAGTTCACGTGAAGAACTTCTGGAACGCTCGTAGTCACATTTGTATCAACTCGAACGGATTCCTGGATGAAGGTGGCGGCCACAGCTTCTCTTCTCTCTCAAATTTCGTATATTTCCCAAAAGGAGGCATGAAGAGAATATATATAGGAAAGAGTGGAAACCCTAACCCTAATCCTGACGTCATCCAATTATAGTGGAATAACAATCAATCGAAATAGAATCGCAAAAGATTAGGATTAGTATAAATTGATTTAATCTACCATAATTGTCTAAATCCCGCAATCAGCATAATATGTGCACATATTATGCGTTCAGCGCAATCAATGCAATATGTGCGCATATTATGCTTCCAGCGCAGATGTGCAACAACGCGCGCATAAGCGCGTGCAGACTCACGCTCATAATCTATGCGCATAAACGAGTAAAACAAGTGCAAAATACGTCATTAAAGAGCCACTTTGCGCCCTTCAACCGAGACCGAGTCGCTAAGCCCCTACGAGACTTAGCTCCTATGAAAATTTTCCAAAGAGAGTGACAAAACTTAAACGTTTTTTGAGGATTTTAAACTTAGCCTTTCTAGGAAAACAATCCGCATGGCACCCACATGTGCCACCACTCTTCACATGTGCATACCTCAATAACAAACATAGCTATATATTGAGATAACCACTTCGAGGGTTTTCGAATGTGTGACTATTTTTCTAGTCTTGCTAAGGAAAACTCCAACAAATTTTGGTTAGAATGTCCATTCTTAGTTTGTTCTGTTGACAAATTGTAATTATTTTTCGATAAAGGCCAAGGGACAACCAAAATTAGCTCCGGCTGGAGCAACCCCACACCCCCCCCCCCCCCCCACACCCCCCACCCACCCAACCCCGGGCGGCCCTGCATAGAACCATAAGTAAAGCTTACTTATTTCAAGATTTATCAGACATAAATGACATAAAGAACATAAGTAGCAATAACTGAAGTAAAGAACGCAGCTTTAAGCAAAGAACAACTCTTTGTCGACATACATAAGAAAGAATCAAAGAGATGACCGCAAGAACAGCATTCAACTCCACCCGGTGCTTTTCCAAATCGCTGCTGCAAACGGAGGAAGAGTAAGCAACTCAATCAAGAAGGGTATGGAGAGAATTATAAAAGAAAAGAAAAAAAAGAACAAATGTGCAAAAGACTGGCACAGTTAGTCTATTCTTTGCTTCGGTGCAAAGAAAGGAACAAAAGGAATTAAAAGATTTTTTTGGAGATAATTGGAATCGTTTCTGTAGAAGTGAGCACAGTTCGTCTATTATTTGCTTCGGTGGAGAGAGAGGGAATACTAATAGTACGATTTTGATCAGAGGAAAAGACTTTTGAGGAAATATTAACGGGACCGTAACTGAAATTGACCACATTGTGACCAGTCTTGCATATGTTTGAATCGGCCTTCTACTTAAGTGAGAAGAGATATAACTTTCCTGGCTTCACGGAGGTCTCGAGATCAAATCGCCGGAGAGATATGGGAGCAGCGGACCCAAATAACATGCAACACAGCATGTACAAAGTTTCGTGTGTATCGTCGGACATCTAAAAAAAAAAAAGACCTTCTTATATAAGCTAGGGGTGAGCAATATTCAGTTTTGGATAGAAAATCAAACTGAACCTTATAAGAGATTCGATTCCGTTTGGAAAAAAAATTTGATTTCGATTTTGAAAATACTAAAAAATAATATTCGATTTTGAGTTTGGTTTCAATCAAAAACCGAAGACTGAATAAGACTTGTGCAATTATTTAAATATTCTTAATTTTATGCATATTTTGTGATTAAAAATGTGTATATTTTAAAAACAATAATTATATGTATACTAGTCACGTTCACGTGCATTGCACGTACCAAAAAAATATAATATTGCTAAAAAAATTGATAAAATTTAAAATTATATTAAAATATGTTTTGAATATATACTTACTATGATTTGTTATAAATATATTTTTAGAATTTTGGATATGTATTTAGTTAGATAATACCATAAACTAAGTTTAAATATTAAATATATATATTAGGAATTATTTTATGTTAAGGTAGTTAGAAGGATTTATATAAAAAAAAATTTAACTACGTGCATACGTGGTTAGAATAATTTTTATAATTTTATAATTTTTTATTATTTAGTGGAGTATATACATACGACTTGGACGGCTCATTTTTGAGTCGTTCCCAAGCCGCCTTATAATAGTAGAGATGTTTTGAAGTCTAACTTTGATAATTTAACATCTAGTCCAACTTTGATAATTTAACAATAAATGTGTACATAAAATATAATTTTAACAATAAATGTGTACATAAAAATATAATTTTTATATAACTTAATCACGATTCCAACATTGTATCCGACCCATTAAACAATAGAAATTCCAAGCGAATAAACCGAATTGGTTATTCGGTTCAGTTCGATTTCGGTTTTGACTAATTTCGGTTCGATTTCGGTTTTGAATTTTTTTTAAATTTTGGTTTATTCGATTTTGACTATTTTTATTCGATTGAAGCCGAATAAACCGAACATTCACAAGGCCCCAAACAAACATTTTAATTTTCCTACAGTTAGTTCACTTTGCTTAAAAAATTTCTTGTTTCTTTTCTTTTTTGGCTTCCTCTTCTTTTCTCGCTTAGTAAAAGCATAAAAAATAATCCTTCCTAGATTTATATTATAAGATAAATATATATTTTTCACATATACACTTGTTGTTCTTTTAAATTTTCTCATCTTTCAAACTCATCATAAACAACTCCTTCCCCCTTCCCTCGAATCCACTTCCTCATTCATTCTCCATGTCATGGTGTATATTATATTGGGCCGGGAGTTCTAAAATCGGTCCTCGCCCAGTCCGATCCGGTCAACACCGATCTGGGCCAGCCCGGACGCGGTCAACGGATCGACCTGACTCGGCCCACCTCCTATGCGGGTCCAGGGTGGGTCGGAGAATCCGACCCGCAATCCCGACCCGGCCCGGTTGTTGTAGCGCCCCGCTCCGTGTCGACACTACGTACAAGTGAGATCGCCTTGCTTGCTCGAACGAAAGTCTTCTCGGAGAGTTCCCGACCGATTAATCAATGTGAGTGGGCAGAACTGCATTCTCTGATTCTTGCACGACTTAATAATGAATCTGAGCTTTTAAATGCTTGTTGCTAAGAAGATTGTTTCATAAGAAGAATGATAGAGCCTGCCTCTGCCTAAAAGAGTTAGAGCCATTGCCATGCTAAGAATAAGAAATGTTGCATGCTAGAAACACTGACACCGCTATCGAATCTTGCCTAGTTAAAAGAAGAATAGAACTGCATGTTTTACTTGATGTAATAAATAGACCCGTACCATGCTAGTCTCAACTGAAAGATCGTTCATATGTTTGCTTGTCATCGTGTTTATATGGCTTATCTTGAATGCTTAAGCTTAAAGGAATGAGTATGCTTGTCTTGTGTGTGCAAAGACTAGTAGCCCGCCCTGATGTTCCGGTCCTACGGAATCTTGGGGGGTGCGGCTATTAGAAATGTGATAAGATGGTTTAAATGTTGCTATTGTGAAAGAGATGTGCTAGTGAAATGTGGGTGCTTGCGGTGGATGGAGGACAAACAAAATGTGGGAGACTAATATCGCGCCCTGAGCTCGGGGTGTGGGTATTAGAATGGAGGATAAAGATTCGACGGGGTAAGACTAATAGTGCGCCCTGATGTCCGGTCCTACGGGATCTTGGGGGGCGTGGCTATTAGATGGGAGGCGGTGCTTCTGTTGAGAAGAGTTGAGTCTGCATTAGAGAAGTTAGCATGTTCATGGAGATAGCTGCATTCAGGTAGTTAGGGCGCATGCTAGGTTTACCTTCTTGCATACCTAACTGTTTGATGCAGAGACGGACAGGAAACTAAAGAACGGTATATATATATGCTTATGCAAATTATTGCTAACTTTTATGTCTGCTGCAGGGATAACCGTTCGGCCGTGGGTAAGAAATGAATATGTGTTAATGCATAAGCATGCATGTTCACTTTGTCTGCATCGTAGAAAGATACATGTTAGTGCTTCATGTATTGCATCGGTCGGACAATGACTATTAGTGCAGAGCTGAACCTTGGTTACGGCTGCTATAACGGCAGTAATGTGCAACCATGAGTCACAGCTGCTAATAGGATCAGAATATGAGTCATTGGTTAGCTGGATTACCGCTACCGATCCTGAGTTTCTCGGGGACCGACTCTGATTGATAGTTTAACTTGTGTGCTTGATTGATTGATGGTTCCTAAATGTTGTCTGTCCCTAGAATCTTGGGTATAGTCCACCAAACACGCTGCGCACACCCGGATAGAATCATCGTGCTTGAATTGGTTGCCTCGATGGATTGGTTGTTTGAATTCTGTTTTCTAAAAGAATATTTTCAAATACACAGAAATATGACTCTGCTAGTGAACTGCATGTAACGAACATAGGTAAAACTAGCAAGATCACTAGTAATGCAATGTTTTGCCACATGATTACTTAGTGTGGGTTTCAGGGGGTGTACCTTCTGTTCAGTTGTTTTATCTCACCAGTACTTGTATAAAGTGCTGACCCATCAACAGTTTGCTTGTTCTCAGGTGCCCGATCGTCTGAGGAAGCGATAGCCGTGCCTCATCCCAAGGAACCAAAAATCTGGAGTCGATGCCTTGAGCCGCATCGAGTTTGTGCCTGCTTTGAGCTGCTTTGTATAAAGGGACATAATGCATGGAACGGTGTCATTGTAATTCGAGAGATAGAGTGCTTGAGCGAATTGTAACCTCGGCCATGAGCCGCTTGTAACACTTTTGATTATCAATAAAAGAGCCTGTTTTCTTATGCCATTGTGTTCTTTACTTTTCTGCAATATGTGTGTCGCTGCTTCAGTATTGAATAGCTTACTTGCCCTTGTATCAAAGCTTTGGCCTTGTACAAGCGCATTTTAGGCTTGCACGGCATCACGTCCCGATGAGAACGATTGTCCTGCGGGATAACTGCAACGTGGTGATTCACGTTCAGCGGGGACTATCGAGCTTGCGGAAGATTGGGGCGTGACAGTTACAGCAACTTTCGGTCCGCGGGTTGACCGTTGAGGCACGGTAGGTCCGAACCGGACTGGCCCGGTCGTCGATCCGGTCTAGGCCCGTTCTGACCCAGGAGGAAATTTTTTTATATGACCGTTTGGGAGGGTATTTTTACCATTACCAAAATACCCCCAATTTTATGACAGTTTTTTAACGTTAAAGGGATATTTTGGTCATTTTTGCTGAAAATGACCAAAATATCATTATAACAACTATATTTTGAGGACATAGTGGGGTCATTTTGGCTCAAAAATTTCTATAATAGCCCCAAAAATATGAAAAATAATCACAATAACGTTTCTTCTTCTCTTCTCTTACAAAATTTTCCAAGCAAGCAATTTCTAAAGTAAAACTCTCTGGAGGCCCAACAGCAGTGTTCAAGCAAGCAATTTCTGAAGTGCAAAATTTCTTGGAGGCTTCAAGTAACAAGAATTTTTTTTCCTTAATAGTTGTCACACCACAGCACCGGAATACGGAGACGGACATGGCCAGCTACCCCGTACGGTGACCACGGCTGTATAAGACAAGGGGGTGCATGCTACAATCAAGTCTCTATGGTCAAGAACTTCTATGTCTCAATCATTCAAACAAAAAAAGTAAGTATAGAGCATATATGATAAAGCAATAAGGCGTCCCAAATGCTTTCTCAAAATATTCTGGAGACCAGCTATGCAAAATATGGAGCTGAAAGAGTAACAAAAGTACATGACAGTGATCAGTTGCAGATTGATTTAATACAATCATATAAGGAAAACTAATGTCCAGACAAGCCGGCTAACAAGTGTCGGTGGCTAAACACTCCAAAAAAGTAAATGTGCAATGACGAGCAGGGAAGAAGAAAATCTACTCGCTATCCCATGCGACCATATTTCTAGTACGTGCCATGAGTTGGGGGAAAGTACGCTGGATCCTCGGGTGCTGTATCGAAACCTGGTCATGCAAAACCAGTGGGATTAGACCCCAAATAGCAAGTACCACAAAGGAAGCATGAAATGGAGAAACAAAAACCCAATAAAAATATATATAATAATACATAGGTTCAATGTCATAACTTAGGTCCATGACATATCCTAGCGCGAAGGACCAACCCTACAACCAACAAGGACGAGGATTGAACCATCACACTATGATAGTCTACTTCCCTAGGCAACTAGCTGAATAAATACAATCACGACCAAGTCCATTTCTTCCTAAATCGCCCAATCATTTGTACGGCTTGCTATTTTATGGATTCTGAGATTCTCTCAGAATAATGCATAATAAGTATCCTCAGATCACCCTAGTGCCAAAAATGAGCTAACCGAACCAAATAAATAAAATAGGCACTTGTAGAATGAACCAGTCCCCCGTAGGGCCACTGCGCTAAAAATACGGTATTAGCGGTTCCAGTGTTCCTATAGTAAAATAGTGTCTCGGCATAATAATAATAGTCAGATAATGCACTCCACTAAGGCAGATGATATACAGTATCTGTATCATGACCCGCACCCGGATATTCGGGCATGAGTACGTGGTTACGCCCAGCCTACGCCGCAGAATCGGCGGTAGAACGATGTCTGGATCATTTCTAACTATCTAACATCTCAACAATATAATATGGTACATGTCAATCATCTCAACTCCAAACGGAGGAACAATATGGTATCTCACAAGTATAACTAATCTCAATCACAAAACAAACTAAGAAAAAATAATGCACGAATGGAATAGCGAAAGAAAGGTACAAGATACAATCCACAATCTGAAAGAATAATACAACTGTGAATCTCAACAAAAGAATAGTCTAATACAAAAATCACCAACATAAACTAAACCTCCTCGGTCACTGGTACTATGTCCTCTTGCTCTAGGGGAGTATCATCTAAAGTCTCACCCTCTTGAGGGTCGTAATACGTAGGACACAGCTCCTCTAGCCAATCATCTGAAAAATATATCTAGTCAGGATTGGAGCGAAGTACATACCTCTGAAAGCAGTTTCAAATACATAATCGAGCATATATAACGAGAAATAGAAAAGGATACAAGATGCACAAGTAGTAAGAATGTACAATACAGGGAGAACAGACAATAAGCACAATAAGAACTGGAAAGTAAATACGGAAAATAAACTGTAAGTAAAAAAAACAAGAATACTAGCTACGTGATTTAGAGTGCAAGTTCGTTATGTGATCGACTTGGATTGCACATGAGGTATAAAGGTAACTCCATTATACGTGAGGTGTATAATCGACATGTATATTAGATCAATAGAGCTTTGATCACATAACCAACTCCTATTCTCCCTCCCCAACCAATACTCATGGATCCAATCACGACATGTTACGTACATGAACACGATATAGTCACACTAGCAAGAAGTACATAAAAAGCAATATACGATGCACACGATGAAATACATGTGATTGAGTACCCGCTGAACACGGTAGGGGATAACACCTCCTGGCGAGATCCATATAGCACCAGTCCGTGAAATTACTGTGTCGGGATCAATGTATACAATTGTAGAATATGCATATATACAATATTATGAATTGAAAACAATCAAAGAAATGTACTCGCCTGAAGTCCTGAGCAAGGTGTGTCTCTCGATGTCCAAGCTGGTGTCTCATAACCTATATACGGCATGTTGTATCAATACAAGGTTCTAGAATAAAATAAGTAAAATTGATGCAATTCTAGGTCGATATGCCATTTCTAAGTCAAACCAATGAATTCTAGGTTGTAGAAGTCTAATGCTAAGTCACTAGTCGATACACTATGAAACTATTCTATAATAGCTAAGCTACGAAACAATAATGCATTCGAAAAGGCTGTATCCCAAGATACGTTAGTTTTGAATATGAAAATAGTGTTTTATATATGTATACAAGTCAAACATTATAATACTAGATAAAACCAATTGAAATAGGATACCTTGGCCTTGTACCAATGCGTATCACACCTAACTTGATACCCAAGCTCAATACCTTGGGTATCGACCCAATACCTTGGGGATACCTTGGTATCCCAAGGTAAACCAAAACCTATTGCATATAGCTAAAATATGTCTAACCTCCAATTAAACCACATGCTACTCCTAGCTATTTAATACTATAACTACTAACAGACCATTTATATACTATCAATACAAACTACACTATAATATACTTATATAGGCTAACAGTTATACTAACAACTAATACAAGCATATAACATATACATATTTAGCTAACTATTTATATATATAGATACTAACTACCTACACTTACTGATACAAGAAACTGAACCTAAAATATAACTCGACTCTTAACTAAACAACTAACAATTTACTGAAACCCAACATTACCCAACTAACACTAACTGGATACACTATGGATTTGATACTGATAACTGGGTTTACTGTGCATTAATACTGCACATGCTGACCTCAAACTGTGTGCAACTGCACACAGTGAAACTCTGTTGTGGCTGCTGTTCTTCAAGACTTTGTGCAATTATACACAGTAAAACTCTGCTGCAGCTACTGATTTCCTTGCCGAGCTACCACTGCCTTTGTCCCCTGCTTGTGTGCACCGACTGCACAGGGACCGTGCAGTGCCCGACTGCACAGGGACTCTCCACAAGTCTGAGACCTCCCCCTCTCTGCTGAAACTGATGCTCTATGTCTCACTCACTAGCTCCCACACTCCCAACACAATGCACAAACACTAAAACACTACACACATACTAAAACAACACCTACACTCCTATGTATATAAACATACACATATATATAGTTATTCCCATATAGATAACTAGCTACACCTCTATATATATATACAACTCATACATACATATACAACTCAAAAACATAACTACGTATATATATATATAAGTACCCATATATATACATATAGACATGATCACAAGTACACATATATATAGACATATACACATATAATTATATGTATCTAGATACCCTATTACATACACATATAGACATACATATATACATAACCCAAAAAACACTATTATATACACTATATAATACATAGATAGCTTACATATATATAATTACACATGCACGTATAGTAAAATGAGCAAAACAACAAACACATGGAGCGCATCGCACCCGTATCACACTTTCTCTATGATACGCTTGCGATACGTCTCCAACACACAACCAAACGTATCCCGGAGGACACGAACAAGTCTAATACATAAATTATGAACAATACATATAGTAATTAGAGTCTCTACGTGTCCGTATCACATTGTGATATGCACAAGGCCCCGTGTCGGAGGAAAACCCCCAAAATCAACCTGTTTCGTCAAATTGATGAGATACGGCCTACACATATCCAATTGTAGATACGACACTAGTCACAAACAAGCAATCAAGTGTCAATTAGATCTATTAGATCAATTGACAAGCACTACATGTGCCAATTTCGGAATTCTTCCAAAATTGGCACCAAAATGGTCACAACTTCCACCGTAGGTCTCCGATGAACCTAAAACCAATTCCTATGCATGTGGGTTGGTTTTTTATGGTTACATCTCAGATCTAGAGTCTATTAGAAGGGGAAAAATTGAATAGTACCTATTGGGAGATGGATTTCCAATAAAAAGTCCCTAATTGCCAAGTAGCTCCTCTCCTTATAGATCTTGGCCTCCTTGCTCCTTGCTTCCTTCTTGTAGATCCTTGGTGTAGCAACCTCAATAATGAATCTAGAAAGAGATTGGTGAAGAATTGTTGGAGAATTTATGAGGAAATAGAGGGAATTTGGAAGAGGAAAAGTTGTAGATCTAGAATTTGGGGAATTATGAAATGAGAGCACTCTCTCTCTCCTCCTAGTAAGGGTCGGCCATGTAACCCCTCTCCCAAGCAATGTACAATATCCCAAATACCCCTTGGGGCCTCTCATAAAGAAATTAATTAGAGAGGAAAGGTTCTAGTCTAATGGTTTCTCTAATTAATTAAGCCTCCTAATCCATGGGCCTAATTCATGGGCTCAATTTAGACTCAACTAAAAGTTGGTTCATGCATTCTAAATAATTGGGTTAGGTACACTACACAAGTCCAAAATAAATCTACACTAGCAACAAATAATAATACAATAAATAAATAAATCATGCAATACACAAATATTAATTATAATTAATTCTAAAATAATTAATACCCTTTGACAATTATCAAACTATCCTTGGATGAAAATGTGAGGGTGACAATCTGTGGTGGCCAGCGCGCTTAGAATGAATCTCCGTAGGAAGGTTCGTTGGCATGATCTCGGGATACCGTTCTCTCCAAATATTACTACCACTTTTAGTTACCTAATTAACCCTATGTTGTTGTTGAAATCTCAAGGCGTGGTCATATGAGAATTTTTCTTAAGATGTCATAAAAAGTACGGGCACGCTAGATACGAATCCATGAAAGTCAAATCTGGATTCACCCGAGCGTGTATGTAACATTCAGACAATCAATATCCTAGCCATGCTTTGGTAGTTGACTCGCTTATCATGCTCGTGCTGAAAAAATAATATATATTTATAATATCACGCGTTCAGGAATTTGGAGGCATTCTCAATGCACAACCCAAATATAATCACTTAACACGTGATATAATGTGTCGCACCTCGACGCACATTAAATCATGAACAATAATCAGGCAATAGGGGTATCAACATGGATATAGTATTCGAGTCCAATTACCAATTATACATTAGGTCACATGAATCAAGAAGACATCCAATCAAAATAAGAAGGCCGCATCGGTCTCTAGGCCGCATAGGAAGTCTAGGCCGCATGAAGTCCATGATTTGTCATGCGGCCTGACTTTCTATGCCGCATGAAAAGTCAGGCCGCATGAAGTCAGGCGACATGGTCAGGGTTAAGGTATCCTTGGGACAAGTGTTGAAGTGACGGTCAATAAATGAAGTGTAAGTGATATGACATAAAGTGATTGATGTGACTGATGTGACAAGCCATAAAGTGTGTCAAGGAGAAAGGACAAAACCATAGAAATAAGTGCCAACGGTTCAGAGGCTTGCGTCCAAGAAAAATAGTGGCCGCATGCTCTCCAGGTCGCATGAGTGTCTGTGTCGCATGAGTTTCTCTTGGACTTAGCAAATTTCTTATTCGTTCAGCGAGTGAAAGCACAAGGTGTTCAAGGACACTTGTGTAAATCAGCAGTCATGCGTCCAACAAGATGGACACATGATGTCAGTATGCGGCAAGAGTTTAGGCCGCATAACCCTCTCGGGCCGCATGTCACTCTCAGCTACATATGCTCACTGGCTGCATGGGAACTCCGTCTTCTCCAACAGCAGGCCCGGCCATGGCGAAAAAACTCCAAAAACTAAAATCTTATTTTCTTCATAAAAATCTCATTTTAAGTCCAAATCGGGTGAACCAAAAGCCAAAATGCTCTAAATTGAAGGCTATATCATGTAGCAAAAAATGGTTTTCAAAGACACAGGTTTAATAGATCAAAACCAAAAAAACTCATGCAACCCATAAAACCCTAAGTTTAGGAATATATATCTACACTAATCCATCCATCAAAACAGAACACTCCAACAACCAAAAGTTCTTAGAAACAGATAATAAACATAATGGAGCAATAATATGGAGGGTTTCTCCATTTCTCATGCAAGGTGTACTTGCCTATGGAAATTTGGAGAGACAACTAAAGAAATGGGAAGAAAATAAAGAAGTGAAGAGAGAGAAAATGTTGGGTTATATATGGTAGAGTTGAGGGTTGAACCAAAGGTTCTCATGAGTTGAACCAACCCACAAAATAAACCATGAACCAGGTTAAACCAAAGATTGGGTCTAGTCTCCAAGCACATGCAACCATGCTAAAATAAAATACGTTCCAAATACGTATATCGGGAACGGGGAGTGACAATAGTTATTTTTTTTTAGATTTTCGATTTTTCTTCCCCTCTCTCTTTCTCTTTTGTTTAGTTGGTAGATAAATATATATTTTACATGTATTTAATTTTTTTTCAAATATGGATACTACTGGTTCTAACCACCCTTATGGAGGTGATTCGGAACAACAATTTAATTATTATAATCAAATATTTGAAAATAAGCATATTCTTGATTCTGCTCCACCGACACAAATGTCACCTCCTGAAGTTAGGAGTATGGCTACAAATGCCGCAAATAGGAAAAAAAAATATTTTATGGAATTATTTTACAAAAAAATTTGTCACTGATAGTGCGGGCACAACTGTTTTAGATCCAAAAGATAAAAAAATTAATACCTAAGGCTAAAAAATGTAAGAAATGTAAGCCGATTTACAAATAAAAAAAGGGTGATGGTACGGGAACTTTAAGAAGACACTACGAAAGTGTAACGCCCCAGTCCCAAAAATACGTAGGACTAGGAATATGTAACATACTAGCTACGCATTCAACCAGACTCTGGTTTGACTCGAATACATATAAGCTGTATAATAAGGGTAACTATCTAAGAAAATACCTATGCCTCAATCCACATAAGAACAAGGTATCAATAATGAACTACAAGTGCTAAAGTCGGCCGCCCAGTAATACATAAGCTCGAATAGACTCGAGAAATGAATATGAGTCTATAAAACTATGTTACATCAGCAGATGAATAAACAATATAAATAAATATCCATAACTCCGGTAGAAATGATATAAATATCTGGCACCAATGCCTGCAAGATAAAGTAACACACATCAGCAACTCTAGGCAGACTCCACAACGGTCTATGCTGCAAAACTGGCAAAAAACCAGGTCCTCAGAGGGACGTAACAAGGTACAAGAAACAACATGCCAAAGTAAAACAGTATAATACCATATACTCAAGGGTAAACTACAACAACCGTCTAAGTGCTATGCAAATGAGAGCATCACTCGTACTCAGGCTGATACCACTACAGGCTCTGTATCGCGGAGCCCATAGAGGCAAGTAGTATCTCGTAGGTCCAGTACATGTGCCAAAGCTCTGGTCAGAGACTAAGGCACTCTCCAGTAACATAAATATATATATAAATGATTAGCCTGTAATATGGTGTGTCTCTCCCCACCCAATGTAATCTCACATCTCATGTCCCCGACGTCTCATGTCCATAACACGTAAGATCATGACCTCTAGCTAGTACAACGAGTCATAATGATATCTCTATATATGCAAGTCTCATATCACGAATCCAGTAAGCCTATACAGAATCATCATGAATAACTCAAGAAAGATTCTGTCACATGAATAGTGTCAAGTGTCCTATGGTATGTCGTACTTAGTAAAGCAAGCACGTAAAAATAGGATCGTGGAATCAACTCTCTAAATGACGTTACACAACTCCGCGTACGGCGTCGACACCCGAATCTTGTTCGGACGCTAAGCAATATCTCACGGTCCTAGGTTGAGAAGGCACATCACAAGAATATATAAAATAAAATACAAGTCGATAATATAACAGGATTTACTGTAAGTTGGCAAGGTACACTTGTCTGGGCTCTGAACTCCGTCAGTTGCTCCTGTAAAAGTAGAATCTTCAAGTATGCCTCCGGAGGCTGAAACAAATATTATCATTGCTCTCAAAATACTTTAAATAGCTAGGATTGACTACACATAAGTCCAATTTGGACACAGGGACAGAATTGACAGTTTCTGGTCAAAGTGGGGTCCATATGTGGCCTACTTCGCACCGAAAAATATGCCAGAGATAAAGTTCTCCAAATTCGTCAAACTTATTGTCTACAAGTCCAGAACGATAATACGAACCCAACAGAATATTCAGAACTGGATTCCAATAAGCCGATCACGAAATCGCCCGTCAAATAGAATCGTGGGGCCCACAAAATAGAGTTTCGTCAACGTTCTCAGAATTGAACCAAACATGGGTCACAGGACCAGCGTAATGCTATGAATCTAATGGTGCAAGTTACGTTGCGAAACGATAAGCACACACAAAATTATGACGAGTGTCAGAACAGGCCGATACGGGACTTTTCGACGGATACGCGTCGATTCCGGTGTGCACGCACATCCAAATCAACTTCAGCAAAATTTTACACATCCGTGTTGGCGATATGCCCCTTTTGATGCAATTTACACATGACGAAGTCGCTTCGTTTAGAGGGACGCACCCCGTTTCAAAAAATTTGGATTTAGAAAACCAAGTTTTTGGTCAACTTCAACCACGAATAAATTACAGCATACAACAAATTAAAATAAACTAATTAAAGAGATTAAATCTCGGTTATGTTGTCTAATTTACTGTTTAAGTGGAATATAAAAATATTAACTAGGTTGGAGAAAAAATGGCCATGAACATGGGTGTTTGGGATAGTTTTCTGAACTACAATTTGGGTCATTTTTTTCTGTTTTTCGTCGCGAATTGTGACCGACACAGGACACGATACCCCAAACTAATTTTACAGGGTTCAAAAAGGTCATGTGGTCTTCGCATAGGATTTAACAGATCGATATTTGAATTTCTGTGCAGAGAGATACAAGGGTAGAAAGTAGCATACCTCATGTGTGATGCTGCAGCTCGAACGACGACGGCCACTTTGTGGCGATCGTCAGTGGTCACGACGGCGGCGTCGGCGGTCAGCGAAGGTAAAAAATGGGAGAGGGATTGTTGGTGTTGAGGGTCGGCTTGGCTGTGGGTTTTATAGGCTATAACGGTAGACGTTACAAGGAGGGGAAGGGAGGAGGTTCGGCCGGTTGGGGGAGGGGAAGGGAGAGAGTTTTACTGTTACTATAATGGGAATGGGAATGGGTTAGCGGGTCGGGTACGGGTGCGGGTTTGTGTAGGATCCGGGTCCAGTAGGGTTGGTTTAGTCTAGGATGGTTCAGTTTGGTTCAGTTTGGGTTGGTTTAGGTTGGTTTGAGTCGGTTTAATTAAAAATATAATGTATTTAGCTATCTAAAAATAGTTTTAGAGCCCAATAAATTCCAAAAAAATTACACAATAACTTATTATTAATTATACACCCAAAAATATAATTTTTACATAATTTTAATAATTAATTTAATACACAAAAATATAAATCCATGAAAATATTTGTTATGATTAACTAAAAATAATGAAAAAAATTCTACAATAATAATTAATAAAGAATTAAATTAAATTCTAAAAATCAGGGTGTTTTCAATCTACCCAACTTATAAAAAAATTATCCTCAAAATTAAAAATAAACATGGTAGAAAAATTTAGTTAAGCAAGGTCGCACTTGATTATTAAAAGATGGGGGACGCAGTTACCAATGAAGTCCTAGTTTGACGTCGCATTCTAAAATAAGGGTACGCTTAATCAAGGCTCTACCCAACTTATAGAAATTAAGTTGGTAGCAGGAACTATAGTCATGATCATATTTCTAAGGGTTTTAGAATTTCTAATTTAAAGAAGGGATACAAGATGGTGAGAATTTTGTGATCGTTGTCACAACCTATCAAAGAAAATCTAAGTACTACCGTGACGTTAATGAGTCAACAACTCTATAAAGAAAGTTTACCAGTTCTCTTTGCTCCTAATTGGGTTATGAGTTTATAAGACAATAAGAAATATCATAGCCCAATACAACTAGGGTGAAATAGTACAGAGGAATAACATCACAAATCTTGTCAAGGTGATTAACATTGTGTAGAGAGTTCAAGGGCTCAACTTAATGCAACACCAGTGTCATGGACGTAGGTTGGCATGAATGGGATACGGGTATATCGGTGGTTAGGGTAATTTGGTTACCGATGTACAATTTAATTGCAACGGAACTGACTAATTAAGTATAGGTTTTCTAGAAGGAGGTATGCCACGAATGTTGTGGGGTCTATATGGAGCATGGGAGTGTATACTTGGGTGTAACAACTGGGTCATGAGTGAAGTTGGTCCAGTTAGGCTCAGACCCTACTAGCCAAAAGTCTAAATTACTGGCTCTAAGCAGTTTATATGTAACCCACAATATTCAGCTATCATTCCTATAAGACTTATATCTTCCATATACACTTCCCTACCAGGTGTAATCTATACTCTAAGGGTTTTATGATAATCTTCTACAGAATAATCATCAAGTCAGTATGTGGTTCTGAACCTGTATTTAACTTCTTGAAATTCATATCACTTCGAGACTAATCAACAATTTCTACTCGTACTAAATTCTCAAAATTCTAAAAGCATTACAATTCATAAATACTAGAATTATTATCCCTCAAATCCATATCACAACCCATTCTCCTTGTTTATTCCATGTATACCCTTCATCCAAACTATATGGTTACCATCTTGTTATAGCTTGTTATCTATTATAGGCAATTCACTATCTAACTCAAGACTATATCATCTATCAAAACTAGCTTATCTACCCAAGTAATCAAGGACTATTAACACTGACAACCCAAATAATCAAGTACCTCTAGATTGATTTCGAAAGCTATACTTTAGTATCTGAGTTTTCTAATTACTCAAACATCTAAAAATCTACCTATCTATTTAGTCCAGACCTATAGTCATCAATAATTTAAGAGGGTCATAAGATCTAATTTTGATACTAAAAGTCACAAAACAACTAAAAATTTAACCACTATGGCCTGCTACGTAAGGTTCCAATTTCTTAAGGTCATAATACAATTCCTTGTATCACCATCATGAGCCATATTTGTTCCCTAGCATCTAGCTATGTATAAAGTATTCCAGTACATTAGAATCAAACCATCTTTTCTATCTTTCAATACTTCTAAATTACTTAGTACCTTAAGAAAGGGTAAAGTTTTATTAGTTCTAGGCCTCTGATACTATATTCAATTCTCATGCTAATAATCTTCACTAGCTCTAGCATATAAGAATAACCTATCTACCTATCCTACTAAGGGTAACCGTCTTCTCAAATTTTATATCCAACAAGTCTTCTTCCGCCTTGACAAGGATCTGCTTCTGGTGGAAACACCGCGCACGAACATTTATCTCTCTGAAATAGGGAGAGATGATAAACAATAATAAGGATGTCAAGGGGAATAAAAGAAGAAGTCCAAGGACGATAATCAATTGTTAAGGAATTTTTAAATCAGTTATGGATTAAGATACTAATACTGCTAATCCTGATTACAGGCTCGCTAACAAAAAGTAACCAAAATAATTTAATCAAGACCTGCATGGGCCACCACAAAAACATGTAACGCCCCAGTCCCAAAAATACGTAGGACTAGGAATGCATAACATGCCAGCTACGCATTCGACCAGACTCTGGTCCGACTAGAATACGTATAAGCTGTATAATAAGGGTAATTATCTAAGAAAATACATATGCCTCAATCCACATAAGAACAAGGTATCAAGAATGAACTACATGTGCTAAAGTCGGCCGTCCAGTAACACATAAGCTCGAATAGACTCGAGAAATGAATATGAGTCTATAAAACTAGGCCACATCAGCAGATGAATAAACAATATGAATAAATATCCATAACTCTAGTAGAAATGATATAAGTACCTGGCACCAATGTCTGCAAGATAAAGCAACACATATCAGAAACTCCAGGCAGGCTCCACAATGGTCTATGCTGCAAAACTAGCAAGGGACCAGGTCCTCAGAGGGACGTAACAATGTACAAGAAACAGCATTCTAAAGTAAAACAGTATAATGCCATATACTCAAGGGTAAACTACAATAACCATCTAAGTGCTATGCAAATGAGAGCATCACTCGTACTCAGGCTGATACCACTACAGGCTCTGTATCGGGGAGCCCATAGAGGCAAGTAGTATCTCGTAGGTCCAGTACGTGCCAAAGCTCTGGTCAGAGACTAAGGCACTCTCCAGTAACATAAATATATATATAAATAATCAGCCTGTAGTATGGTGTATCTCTCCCCACCAAATGTAATCTCACGTCTCATATCCACGATGTCTCATGTCCATAACACGTAAGATCATGACCTCTAGCTAGTACAACGAGTCATAATGATATCTCTATATATGCAAGTCTCATATCACAAATCCAGTAAGCCTATACAGAATTACCATGAATAACTCAAGAAAGATTATGTCACATGAATAGTGTCAAGTGTCCTATGGTATGACGTACTTGGTAAAGCAAGCACGTAAAATTATGATCGTAGAATCAACTCTCTAAATGACGTTGCACGACTCCGTGTACGGCGTCGACACCCGAATCTTGTTCGGACGCTAAGCAACATCTCACTGTCACGTCCCATTCCCAAATTTCCTAGGGACTAGCCACGTGGCAATGGCCAGCATCACAACTCCAATGGGCAGACCCAATTTAATGGACCCGTTAGAGTGTACTTAACCTGTAAAACAAATACAATGGTCTACGATACATGTCACAGCCTAAATCTAATCTCATCCACAGAAAGTAAACAAATATGATAGACTAATCAATATAAAGAAATATAGTCCATCAACAAGTCTCAATAAAAATTGTCTCGGGGAACAACCCGATAATAAGTCAATACAATAATCCAAGAGTCAAAATATAGAATAACTGGAAGCAGAAATAACTAAGTATATATAACAAAATACTCAGAAGAAATCCTCTGGCACAACCTCGTCCTCTGGTGCCAGTACTGCTCCAGCGTCAGCTCATGTCCCGTATATCTCGGTGTAAACCTCCTCTGCTGTACCTGGGGACATAATCCGGATCCAGGTCCTCAGGGGACATAGCAAGGTACAAGAATAACTCAAGCCAAATAAAATACAGTATATAAAAATAGATCTCAGGGTAAGCTATGTAATCAGCTATGTGAAATGCAATTAAGAGCATCACTAGTACTCAGGCTGAGACCACTACAAGCTCTGTGTTGGGAAGCCGGTAGCAGTAATATCACGTCATGGGCCAAGCTCTGGAACAAAGACTAAAGCACCACAATAATAAATATATATGTATGTAATCATCCTGTAGACTGTGTGTGTCTCCCCACCTAATGTAATCACACGTCTCATGTCCACGATGTCTCATGTCCATAACACGTAAGATCATGACCTCTAGCTAGTACAGCGAGTTATAATGATATCTATGTATATGCAAGTCTTATGTCACGAATCATGTAAGCCTACACAGAATTACCATAAATAACTCAGGAAAGATTCTGCCATATGAATAGTGTCAAGTGTCCTATGGTATGACGTACTTGATAAAGCAAGCACGAAAAATATATAGGATCGTGATATCAACTCTCTAAGTGACGTTACACGACTCCGCGTACGACGTCGACACCCGAATCTTGTTCGGACGCTAAGCAACTTCTCACGATCCTAGGTTGATCAGGTACATCAGAGAAATAACTCAAGCAAATAATATTAAAGTAATTACTGCAAGTTTGGCAAGGTACACTTGCCTGGGTTCTGAACTCCTTCAGTTGCTCCTGTAACAACGAAATCTCCAGATACGCCTCCGGATGCTGAAACAAACATTACCATCACTCTCAGAATATATGAAATAGCCAGGATTGACTATCCATAAGTCCAATTTGGATACAAGGGCATAATTGACAGTTTCTGGTCAAAGCGGGGTCCACATGTGGCCCACTTCGCACCAAAAAATATGCCAAAGACAAAGTTCTCCAAAATTATCAAACTTAGTGTCTTCAAGTCCAGAACGATGATACGAACCCAACGGAATATCCAGAACTGGATTCCGATGAGTCGATTATAAAATTGCCCGTCAAGTGGAGCCGTGGGGCCCATGAAACGTGATTTCGTCAACGTTCTCAGAATCGAACCAAACTTGGGTCACAGGACCAGCATAACGCTACGAATCCGATGGCGCAAGTTTCGTTGCGAAACGACAAGCACACGAAATTATGACGAGTGTCAGAACATGCCGATATAGGATTTTTCGACGGATACGCATTGATTCCGGTGTGCACGCATATCCAAATCAACTTTTGCGAAATCCCACACGTCCGCATTGACGATACGCGCATTTTGATACAATTTGCACATGACGAAGTGGTCTCATTTAGCGGGATGCACCCCGTTTCAGAAAATTTTGTGTTTAGAAAACCAAATTTTTGGTCAACTTCAACCGCGAATAAAACTCAGCATATAACAAGTTTTTGGTTATGTTGTCTAATTTACTATTAAGTAGAATTTAAAAATATTAACTAGGTTGGAAGAAAAACGGCCATGAACATGGAGGTTTGGGACAGTTTTCTGAACTATAAATTGGGTTTTTTTTCTGTTTTGCGTCGCAATTTGCGACCGACACAGGACACGATACCCCAAACCAATCATACAGGGTTCGAGAGGGTCATACTGTGAACACAATGCAACAGGCTATTCGAGAATCGATACAACGTGGAAGAAGACAACTCACTAAAAATAGAGGGGGTCAATTTCGTGATGTGCTGCGCATGAACGGATGCGGGCGGCGGTGCACGATTGGCGGCGGCGGTGCACGTTCGTCGGTGACGGATTACTGCGGTTGCAATCTGTCATCCGCGCTGTGCTCTTGCTCGTTCAGTCGCGGATGCTCAGGGAAGTTTCTGTCGGAGCCGGAGTCGTCGGATAGAGAGAGTGGGTGTGATGGTGGTGGGGGTTCGGCATCACTGGAGTTTTATAGGGGCGAGGTACGACGGTTACGGAGAGATGAACGGATGGGTCGCCGGAGTGTAGGGGAGGTGAACGGATGGGTCGCCGGAGTGGTACTACAGCGGTCGGGGAAGATGAAAAAATTCCAGTTATTGTAGACAAAGGGTTAGCGGGTCGGGTACGGGTTGGGTTTGGATCCGGTAGTTGCTTTAGCTCGGTTTGGTTTGGTTTGGTTCAGTTTGGTTTGGTTCGGGTTGGTTTAAGTTGGTTTATTTAAAATAATGCATTTTAGCAATTTAAAAATAGTTTTTTAGTCCAATAAATTTCAGAAAAATTACACAATATCCTATTATTAATTATACACTCAAAAATATAGTTTTTGTAATATTTTAATAATTAATTTAATACACAAAAATATAAATCCTTGAAGAATATTTATTATAATTAATTAAAAATTGCAAAAAAATCTCCAAAAACTCAAAAATTCATAATTAAAATTTTAAGATTAATTCCTAAGAATCTGGGTGTTTACACTCGCGGTCCTAGGTTGAGAAGGCACATCACAAGAATATATAAAATAAAATACAAGTCGATAATATAACATGATTTACTGTAAGTTGGCAAGGTACACTTGTCTGGGCTCTGAACTCCGTCAGTTGCTCCTATAAAAGTAGAATCTCCAAGTATGCCTTCGGATGCCGAAACAAATATTACCATTGCTCTCAGAATACTTGAAATAGGTAGGATTGACTACCCATAAGTCCAATTTAGACACAGGGATAGAATTGACAGTTTCTGGTCAAAGCGGGGTCCACATGTGGCCTACTTCTCACCGAAAAATGTGCCAGAGAAAAAGTTCTCCAAATTTGTCAAACTTAGTCTCTACTAGTCCAGAACGATAATACGAACCCAATGGAACATCCAGAACTGGATTCCGATGAGTCGGTCACGAAATCGCCCGTCAAATAGAACCGTAGGGCCCACGAAACGGGATTTCGTCAACGTTCTCAGAATCGAACCAAATTTGGGTCATAGGACCAGCGTAATACTATGAATCCAATGGCGCAAATTTTGTTGCGAAACGACAAGCACACACAAAATTGTGACGAGTGTCAGAACGGGCCGATACGGGACTTTTCGATGGATACGCGTCGATTCCAGTGTGCACGTACATCCAAATCAACTTCAGCAAAATTCTACACGTCCATGTTGGCGATACACGCCTTTCGATGCAATTTTTATACGACGAAGTTGCCTCGTTTAGCAGGACGCACCCTGTTTCTGAAAATTTCAGGTTTAGAAAACCAAATTTTTGGTCAACTTCAACCACGAATAAATCACAGCATACAACAAATTAAAATAAACTAATTAAAGAGATTAAATCTCGATTATGTTGTCTAATTTACTGTTCAAGTGGAATTTAAAAATATTAACTAGGTTGGAGAAAAAATGGCCATGAACATGGGTGTTTGGGACAGTTTTGTGAACTACATTTTGGGTCATTTTTTTCTATTTTGCGTCGCGAATTACGATCGACACAGGACACGATACCCCAAACTAATTTTACAGGGTTCAAGAAGGTCATGTGATCTTCACATAGGATTCAACAGATCGACATTTGGATTTCTGTGCAGAGAGATATAAGGGTGGAAAGTAGCATACCTCACGTGTGCTGCTGCTGCTCGAATCCAGGCGGCCACTTTGCGGCGATCGTCGGCGGTCACGGCAGCGGCGGCGGCAGTCGACGAAGGTCGAAAATGGGAGAGGGATTGTTAGTGTTGAGAGTCGGCTTGGTTGTGGGTTTTATAGGCTGTAGAGGTGGACGTTACAAGGAGGGGAAGGGAGGAGGTCCGGCCGGTTGGGGGAGGGGTAGGGAGAGAGTTTTACTGTTACTATAATGGGAATGGGAAGGAATTTTCGGGTTAGCGGGTCGGGTACGTGTGCGGGTTTGGGTAGGATCCGGGTCCAGTAGGGTTGGTTTGGTCTAGGATGGTTCGGTTTGGTTTGGTTTGGTTTGGTTTGGTTTAGTTTGGGTTGGTTTAGGTTGATTTGAGTCGATTTAATTAAAAAATGATGTATTTAGCTATCTAAAAATAGTTTTAGAGCCCAATAAATTCCAAAAAAAATTACACAATAACCTATTATTAATTATACACCCAAAAATATAATTTTTGCACAATTTTAATAATTAATTTAATACACAAAAAATATAAATCCATGAAAACATTTATTATAATTAACTAAAAAAAATAAAAAAAAATTCTACAATAATAATTAATAAAGAATTAAATTAAATTCTAAAAATTAGGGTGTTTACAGAAAGTTGTTATGGCAAAGACACTGCAGGCTAGACAAATACAGCTAAGTACCGGTGGTCAAGGATCTTCTATAGTTAACTTTACTTATTCAGATGCTCGTAACAAGACTGAGTTAACCAAATATATTATTTGTGGTGAACAACATTTTACATTTGATGAGAGTGATTTTTATTATGATTATGCAAGTAGTACCCTTAATTTTTGTTTTACTAAAGTTTCTAGATCTAGTGCTAGAGCTGATGCTTTAAAAAAATTTCAAAAAGATAAGGCTGTTTTGAAAGAAAGTTTTATGCATGTTAGTAGATTAGTTCAAACTTCTGATATATGGACTACTAAGCAAAATTATTCTTATAACTGTATCACGGCACATTATATAGATCCAAGATGGATGTTGCAAAAAATTATTATTTGTCTAAGGTCTTTCAAATTTTTACATATCGGCGCTGTAATCGGTGTGGCGCTATAATACAATTTGTGTGTGAATATGATATTCACAATAAAATATTTTTGATTTCTTTTGATAATGCTAATAGTAACACTTCTCTTATTAATGTTTTGAAAACACAATTTTTGTCTATGCTAGAAGGTAGACTTTTTCATGTTAAATGTATTTATCATATTATTAATTTGATTGTACAAGAATGTCTTTAATTCTTTCAACTAAATTTAGAAAATGTTATATTATGTTTACAGAGTTTGAACACTTCTGCAATTAGACAACAAGCTTTTAAAATATTATGTACACAATATGGTATTACTTTTAGGCGATTTGTTAAGGATGCACCACATAGATGAAATTTTACTTATTTAATGTTGAAATCTTCTATGAAGTTTAAAGATGTTATTACACAATATTATAATGCTTATCCTAATTTTGATTATCAAGTAACTGAGAATGATTTGTTAATTGCTACTTCTATTTTTGAATTTTTAGAATTATTTTACAATGCTACATGTATTCTACCTGGAGTTTATTACCCAACTTCTTATTTAGCTTTAACAAAAATTATTAACATGTCTCATTTATTTTCTAAATATAGAAATTCCATGGTTTTGATTATGTTGTTACCAAAATGGAAGTCAAATTTAAAAAATATTGGGGTAATATACCTCTTTTATATGTTTGGCTTCGATTTTTGATCCTAAGATTAAATTAGATGGTGTACATATTTTATTAGACGATTTTGAAGATAATATAAAAGTTGACGCAGGTAGCTTGAAAGTAGAAATTAAGGATGTTTTAGATAGTTTAATTGCTTTATATGAAGAAAGAATTATATCTACCCGATTTGGTACGACCATTCAAGGTAGTAGTAGCTCCAATTTTATGTCTAAATTATCACATGCAAACCATCTTCCCAACCCACTCAAGAATTGTCCTTATATCTAAATTCTTAGGATGAAGATGAAGACGTCTCTTCATCTTATTTTTCAATTTTAGAATGGTGGAAGAGACACGAAAAAACGTATCATGTACTTTCTTCTATAGCACGTGATATTCTAATGGTCTCGGTGTCCACGATAGCATCAAAATCTTGTTTTAGTGCAGGTTCAATATTTTGGAAGAGGAGTCGGTTGCCGCGAGATAGTTTGGAAGCTTGTGTCTACGTTCAAGTTTGGGTCCGTGCTGAAAAAAGAACTCAAAACTCAAGAGATGAAAGTGTCGATATCACTGAGCTGGACTTTCAGTCTCTTATTTTTGATGAAGTTATTGAAGGAGGAACTGAGCAATACAATTTAATGGAAGACGGAAGATAAAAAAAAGACTTGTACATTTTTTTACAAGCTTTATACAAATAAAATATCATCTACAAGTTTCATTTTTTTTGTTACTTAATGTTATAATACATTTATAATTTTATTGAAATTAACAAAAAAAAATCAGCTTTTTCTTACTTAATGTTGTTAGTTGTTTACATTTAACTTATTTGTGTCTATATAAATAAATTAAAGTTATATAAATATATATTTAAATTTCAAGTTAAAAATTTATATTTAAATTTCAAAAAAAAATTATATAAAGATTTTGCCTTAAAGTTATATAAATATCTATATATAAAAAAAAATCTATATAAAGAAAATTCAAAGAAAAAAAAAAGACTTACATATTTTTTTATAAGTTACCGTTATTAAAAAAATATATAACAAAATTATTTGAACTTATAAATATTTATACTTAAAAGTTATATAAATATCTATAAAAAGAAATCAAGTAAATTTTTCTTACTTATTAATTTAATGATGTTATAATTTTTTTATATAACATAAAAGTTTACATAAATCATAAAAAATAAACTTACTAACAAATAACTTATAAATTTTAAATTATACAAAAATAACTTACTAACAAAAAACCAATAAATTTCAACTTAAATTTATTAACTCATTATTTATATCACATAACTTATATTCTATATAAACAATATTGTCAATTATAAAAAAAAAAAAATTAAAAATTGAACCGGTCTGGCCCAGCCAGACCGGACCGAGAACCGGCCCGAACCCAAACCGGTTTGACCCAGTCCTCCTCTGACGGGGTCATGGGCCCGAATTGAGTCAGTATAATTGTTGACCGGACCAGCCCGAACAGTTCTCTCTTCCAGGTTTGACTCGGCCTAAACCGAACTCGATCAGCGCAGGCCTCGTGCCGGACCCATTAACACCTTGATTGTCATGCTCGCCATTTAATTTAAAATAACATCAAATGAAAAGAAGAAAAATGAAGGATAACAAGGAAGAAAATGATCAAAAAGATTGTTATGGAATATTTCCCATTTCTTTAGTATAAATTAAATTTAATAAACAATTTTAATTAGTAAACATTGTTGAACATATTTTTGAAACAAAAATTATATATGACGAAGCCTCTAACTTTTTCAATTATATAGTAGTGTAGATAGATTGATGCATCCCTATTCATAATATATGATCTTTGTTTATTGTCATTTTTAAACATCTTATGATTTTTAATACACATCAAATCCTTGAGTTTAGATTTCAAACATTTGATAGTCAAGACTAAAATTCAAGAGATGATAGGGAATACCTCCTAGATTGCAACATGTACATCTCTGAAGTTTGAAACTGTGGTCCACATGGTCTAAAGTTTACAACTGCCTCAACAAATTCAAACCAACAGCAAGCTAGAATTTCCCAATCTTAAAAACATAATGACAAGATTTTCCCCTCTTGCTTTCTAATAGGCTGTTCCTCAACAATTAAAGGACATCAGACTGACAATGGAAAATAACAAATTCAAACTATTACCATAGTCAGCTAGTAGTTATCAAGCAACAGAAACAGTTTCTTCAATGGAACATTGAGAGGCCTTTGTTTCTGAGCCTAGCAGAGCAGTCTTTCACTAATACAGCATACAACTATTTTGGCTATATATACATACACAGCATACAACAGTTTCCAGCATGCTCTTGATAGCTTACAATATCGTACAACAATGAGTAGAGAAGGCATTTAACTAATTTTGCCCACTATCAGTATGTAAAGATCATTTGCTGACTTCCCCTATTGCAGAATTATATCATACAGTCTACTAAACTTCCCTCCCAGGCATCATTTCAACAAATCACAGTTGAGACAAGAAATGGTCTCCAACCTCCCCTCCCAGAATTTTGGTGCTGCAGTTGTGTCCTCTTGACACGAGAATGAATTTTACAGCATTTGACATGGATGAGCAGTGTACTGGACGGACCATGGTGGCGTCCATGAAATTACTCTAGGACTTGAGAAAATATCCTTCCAATCCGTCTCTGAATATAAAGTTCGACGGTTAACTATGATGTATTCACCAAAAACAAAATAACAATAGAATTATAAAGTATCTATGTTTTACTTAAAAAAACAACTAAAAATTAAGTTTAAAAAAACAATATATTTCTAAGTACAGAAACCCCATGCTGCTAAAATCGTTGTAAGATATGAATCTGAAACAATGATGAAAGAAACCCCAAATAACATTAGCTTTGGCTGTGTTTGGTTTGAGAGGAAGTGCAGGAAAGGAAATGAAAAGGAAAGAGAAGATGTACTTGTGTTGTTTGGTTACAAAGAAATGAGAAGGAAAGTGGGATCCCTTTCATTTCCCTCCTAAATTGGTGGGTTTCTATTTTTTTCTCTCTCAATTTTACTAACAAGGAAAGAAAATGTTCTTTGACAAATAATACAAATACCTTATGTTGCACAGACACCGATACCCACATGACCCGTAAGTACATGGTGACATGGACACAACAGCTATTTTGGTGGTGTCAGTGTGTATTTTGGAGTAGCCAGGTTGTGTCTGATTTGTGTCCGACATGCTTACGCCCCACATTTTTTTAGTGTCCGTGCTTCCTAGCAATCCGTAGTGACTTTCCGACAGCTTCCAGTTAGATGACATTCTGGATTGATGTAAGTCAACCCATTATAAGTAGTAGTTATTGATGAGTTTCTTTGAACTGTGGAAACATATTCCTCAAGGGTTATATACCACAATTCCAAAAATTAATTTCAAAATTCATTTAATACTTAGGGTTCCATGTGGTTCAGCTACCGTCACTACTACACCTTTCTTCCGGATTTGTTTATCACTGTTACATTGTAGCAGCATCTTTTCGTGTGTCCATTGCTTAAATTTTTATTTTGAACAAAAATATCACCGACATGTCACACTGCATCATGTCCTAAATTTCAAAGGTTGCCGCATTGAAGCAAGTCAACCCCTTCTAGCTAGTTACTAGTTTCTTTTAACTGTGGAAATATATCCTAAGGACTATAGAGTATCACAATTCCACAAGTTCATTTCAAAATTCAATTAATACTTAGGGTTCCATGTGTTTCAGCTATTGTCACTATATCATTATATAAAATCGAAAAGCTTGTAGCCCAAGTGTTGAGTTTGGAGATGTAAGGCCCCGGGCGTGTTCCAGCTTCATGAGAAACAATGGTTACTATATATATATATATATATATATATATATATATATATATATAAAGAGGATCGAGATTCCTGCTCTTAAAGCACCCCCAAATGTCTCCAAAATAGCCTTCATTGGATATTGTCTTTTTTAACCGTACATATTAGTTCAAAATGTTCGAAGAAAGTGAATGGTTTAAGGATCTAATATGTAACGTCAAAAAAAGACAAATCCAATTGTTGTTATTTTAGGAACATTTGAGGATGCTAAAGAGCAGGAATCCCGATCCCCTATCTCAATCCTTATCGCATATATATATATATATATATATATAAGAATAGTTCAACTTTACCGTAAAAATTTTCTTTCCAAATATACCATTTTATATGTTTACTAATTATTCATTAAAGTTAATACAGACAACTAGATAATTAAGGGAGTTATCTTTTAGTCTTCCTCAATCGTCTTATATATATATATATATATAT
Organism: Iris macrosiphon; assembly: GCA_036927795.1. Lineage (NCBI taxonomy): Eukaryota > Viridiplantae > Streptophyta > Magnoliopsida > Asparagales > Iridaceae > Iris > Iris macrosiphon. The sequence continues at coordinate 186,217,808 of JAYESA010000006.1, read as the reverse complement.
ATATATATAAGAAAAGCTCAGCTTCACCGTGAAACTTTTCTTTCCAAATACAACATTTAATATGTTTGCTAATTAAAATTATTCATTAAAGTTAATAGGGATAGCTAGGTAATTACGGGACCTATCTTTTGGTCATCCTAAATAGTCTTACATGCAGATATAAAATAATATATAATAATATAATATTAAATTTAGAATAATTAAGGCAGTCATCTTTTAGTCTTCCTAAAGAGCTTATCTTTTAGTCTTCCTAATGATAATCTATGAAATATGTGTGTTGTACGTGCATTTATACTAGTCTATACTACTATATAATATGAAAAGTTTAGACTTTCCCGTAAAAGTTTGTATTCCAAAAATACCCTTACCTATGTTTACTGATTAAAATTGTTCATTAAATTTAACATGGATAATTAGGTAATTACGTATAGAAAAAAAAATTAAGGGAAGTTTGTTTGTTCTTTCCAAGTAGTAAAAAATTCAAAGAACTTATGTTTGCTTTTTTAAGTAGTAAAAACTTAGGAAACAATTATTTGTACTTTCCAAGTAACATGAAATACGTTCACGTGGAACTTTTCTTTCCAAATATACCCTTGCATATGTTTACTAATTAAAATTGTTAATTAAGTTAATATGGACAGCTAAATAATTACAGGAGCGGTCCTTTGGTATCCCTAAATAGTACAGAGATATAAAATAACATATATAATAACACTAATATAATAATAAATTGTTCATTAAAATTAATACGGATAACAGAAATGTTGTGCTTTGCTTTTCAGGTGCCGTTTGCTATTCCCGGGTATAGAATAAAATTAATATTAACAAAACAAACAACAATAAGAACAATCTTTTCAAATTCTCAAAATTCTCTTTCTTTCACTCTTTCCTTCTCATAGTCGTTGCCAAATCGTTCCTTTGAACCCTAAGGAAGTACGTGAAGAAGTCGTGGGTTATCACCGGCCCATGCGCCGACCCGATGTACCGGCACGTAGTTCCGATGGTAACATAGTATCACCTGCACTGCTCCGCCACCGAGTCGGCCAAGGGGGAGATCCCCACGACCGACTCCACCGTCTTCGACATCGTCTACCAACCCTGCAACCAAAGTTGCAACCGCCCGCCGAAGAGGAAGACGGTGCTCAAGAAGGATTACGTCTGAGACGATGATGGCACATAGGAGCTTTGCCGTCTATGATTTCCCGAGAGTTTACTTGACGGAGACGATTGAGGAGGAGGATATGAATGCTAGGGTGGGTGGATACCAGAAATGAAGGGGCTTTGTGAGTTTGAAATTTTATGGAATTTGCTTGTCGTCGTTTTCAAGAAGGGAATATTTCACCATTGTAACTCGATGAGTTTTTCTTTTCAAGAAGTGAAGGTTCATGTTGGGGAATTGCACCCTCCTAGAGCACATTGAAGATTAGACTAAAATATGATTCAAAATCCACGACATAATAGGGTATGGCCAGCCTCTCGGTTTTTCAATCAGAAAAAAATCACACAAGATAACCCATTGATAGTTTAGGAATATAGTCAATTTTATGTTTATTTGTGTATTTTATTCCTTTGGACATCATGGAAAGGAGAAACAAAAACCCTTAAGTTGGATTAAATCCTACAAAATTAGGAAAAAGAAGACAGAAATGACACTGACCATGGTATATGAATGTACTGAAAATTTATAAGTAAATAACAATTGTAGTCCCCTTATATGTACTTTGTTTTGCCACTACACCCCATTATATATAGAGAGGAAATTTTTATTAAAATAATAGCCAAAAAAATGTAATAAAACATTGTTTGGACAATAAATTTCCAAAGTAATTATGTTAATATTGTAAAATTCTTTAGTGAATTATTTCTACAGCGGATCCAGATCATAAGGTTACATTTATCACTTATTAAGTTTATAAAAAGTAGTGTGGATCCGTTTTTGTTCCGGCCATTACAACTTCTTAGACCCACAGTAGCCATGAATCTTGATAGTCTTGACCAAAAACTATTGAGATTTGGATAACACAAAACACAAAACAAATAACAAAATTTATACAAATAGATAAATAAAAATAAGATTAATTAATTTATATATACTACCATACATATATTTTGTTCGAAATACATAGGGTGGAGGAAGGTAGTAGGTAAAACATATATATTTCAGTAAAATGTTCTAAAGTTCGTGTGGCATAAGGGAGATATATATAATTACGGGAGGTTGTCCATTGGTCGTCCTAAGTAGTCTTATGGGCAGCTATAAAATAATATATTATTATTATTAGAATAGAAAGTAAGTTGAACAAAGTTTTATTGACTTCAAAGGTTCACACGTTTTTTTATCACATTGAACAATGGCAGAAATGTGCGCTAGAAATGATTCATCATGTTCTGGATTTCTTTTGTGTGTTGGTAATTTAGATAACCATGTGTTGATAATATGATTAGATTGTCTGCTGAAATAATTATTCCTTGAAAATGTGATCAATTGGACATAATTAGTGAACCCAAACCATATTCTAACTGTATAATCAAAACATGCATATGAAATACGTGGAATGCACGTGCATATATATATATATATATATATATATATATATAGAGAGAGAGAGAGAGAGAGAGAGAGAGGGTCATATAAGCACCACCTTTCTTCTGGATTCATTAATCACTGTCAGTGTCACAGCATCTTTCCGTGTGTTTTTGTTACTTAAAAAAAAATCTTGAATAAAATATCAATAGCACATAACATAGCATGCCACGTCCTACTATTCAAAGGTTGCCATGTACGACCTCTGACATTTTGTATTGACGTCTGTGCAACTTAGTAGTACCAAGTACGCCCCTAGTATGAAGTAAAGCCGATATCAGCCTCAAGACAACCCCTGACAGTCAAATGGAGAACTAAAGCAACTTACTGCTTAGAGCATCTCCGACCCTATTGTCTTGTAATATGTTCTGATTTCTATGTGGCATGAGACACAAGACAATGTCTTTCTTAGGTGGCCCTAGGTGGCAAGACTATATTCACAAAAGACAATGAAGTAGAAAAGTTTTCTCCAATGCAAAAGTTTTGATATGCTTATTTGTTTCCAACTTCCCAGCATATTTGTTTCCAACTTCCCAGGCAACTTTTCTTCATTTTTTTCTAAATATTTTTTATTCATAATTGATGACATGGAGGTGAAGACATTGTCAAGTGCATTGTCTAGAACTAGAAAACCAACTTCACAATATCTTCTACAACTTTGCTACGTAAGCTTCACAATTTACTTTGGCAATTGCATTGGAGAAGGATTAAGTAAAATTTTGTCATTCCTATGTGGCAACCACTTTTTCCAAAGTCACAATAGGGTTGGAGATGCTCTTAGGCTGAGAATGGCCATATTGCCCAAGGCTGCCAACTGACAGACTTGGAATCAGCTAAACCATTGAATTGTGCTAAGCTATGTCAGTCTTGAGGCTGAGAAATCGTGCTATGCTATGTCACTCTCGAGGCTGAGAAGGTGTCTCTTTGAAAAATAATTATGTCAAAAGATATGGCAACCATGAAACAATAAGTCACGACACGACAACGAATTCTTAAGTTCTTTAAAAATAATTATATTTATCTACACACCAAACATTATAGCATCAAAATATGTAAAAGCAAATGAAGTATGAGAACCAACATTATCCAAGAGGCAAACAATCTAGATACATAAGGGAAACCAGTAACATAGAAAGCTTAGCATATGATTTTCTACTTCATGGGGAGGAAAAGGCACAATTCATAATTAATAGGACTCGGGACTGTATTACCTACTTGGAAAGAACGCCCATGAAGTCAGGTGAAGAAAATTGTGGAAGCACCATGTTTCCGACTTTAGAACTGTCCTTGAAATCTAAAAGAATTTCTTGCTTTACTTTGTCTCCATCATCACCAATACATGTATTCCTGAGACTTGTATCATTTGTAGGAGAGTCAAAGTCATCCACAGCAAACCTACTAGGGATGCATGTACCTTTACCAACAAAACCAAGATTTCTCACTTGTCCTTGGTCAGAGGGTGTCCTTGTCTTTGGCTCAGAACCTTGAATGTCTAGAAGAGGTAAATATGGAGGCAATCTGGTACTAGGACAAAAGTTCACATTTGAGTTTGGTGCTCGCCAACCAGGGCTGCTATTAGTCCAGGCTGAACAAGATGACACTGATGGTGTAAGTGATCCAGAACTTGAGTACCCAGTCAGCACTCCCATGTTCTTGAGGTCACCATTTGAGAGTTGTCCCAGACATAGTGCTGCATTATCTGACTGTGATGCAAGTTGCCTGTAATCTGCCACCACGTTGTTGTTGTTGTTGTTGTTGTTGTTGAGGTTGGGACTTGGTGTTATGGCAACGGAACTGTTCCCCATCTTATAACTGTTTGATGGCTGAGACGGAAAATTCTGGTTAACAACTACAGAACTCTCACTCAAATTTGAAGCATTTAATGGCTGGGAAGGGACAACTAAACAAGATGGCTGAACATTAACTAATTGATGTGAATCCGAGAGATCAGGATACAACTGTTGCTGCTGCAATGCTTGCACTAACAAGCTACTATTCTGAGTGTTATTCAACGGTCTAATGTTGCTGGAAGAACTAATATTGCTAAAGAGAGTTGATGGCCACATTGAATAACCAGAAGACATGTCATCAACAGCAGTACTAGCCAGAGGAAATTGCTTAGATGTACTGGATTGGCATTTGAATAGAGGCTGACCAAATGCAACTTCTCGTTCAGCAGGAATGCACTTAGGTCCTTGCATAGAAGCTTGCAAAACTGGCTGGTCTATTGCTGGCAACACTAAGCTACCTGAAGATTGGCCCAAGAGCTCCGCATGCAATGCAGCAAGGGTCTGAGGGGGGATTTGACCTGAAGCTGAGAGAGCTTGGAAATCAAGTCTTCCCAGAGAGCCAAGTTTTGTATTTGATTCTACAGGCCCACAAAGAGAATTAGGAATTCCATTTTGTTGTTGAGGCACCCCACTTAGTCGCTTCAAGTACAGTCTGAATTTCTGCATATTTATATCATCACACTGGAAGATCAAAATCTGATTGCATGATTCATGATTTGAAAAACATAGCAGCCCATGGATTAAGACTACGCACAATTAGAGGTAACACAATATAGATTAGACAATAGAACCCAACTCTGTATAGAAAGTGCACACTTTGAGAGGAAACTTGAGTGAGTGTAACTCTATATAGAAAGTGCACAATATGAAAGAAAAACCGAAGGGATTATGCAGTTAACTACCTATGACTTCAGAAACTTCTGTACGACAACTCCTGCTAACAGGGATCTGATAGCAGATTTATTACCTAGCTGACTTATCTAAAATCAAAAGGAATTTATATCAAGTCATTCGCCAAAAGAAAATTTTACACAAGAGATGTGATCCGACTATCTAAGGATTCAAGAGAAGATATTTCTAAGAAGTTCCCACAATACTGTTTGTAGGTGTACAGCAGTATGGTACACCAGACAGGCAGTTAATGAGGACACACAAGGAAAAGAAACCTACCATAGGGGAATACTACTCAAAGCCATCACAATCAATATTCTAAAATTCTCTATGCGGATTCGGTGCGGAGAAGGGGCGCCTAGCGCCTTTGCCGTCGAACAAGTATCAGTTTTTGTTTTTTGTTTTCCTCCTACTACTACTACTCTCTTGTAAGAGCTTATATAGTGTTATATCATAATGGAACACACTTAATAAAGAAATTATCAACATGTATTGTATCATTAACATGATTTATGAATAGGGGTGGGCATTCGGTTTATTCGGTTTTAACCGAACCGAAATAGTCAAAACCGAATAAACTGAAATTGTAAAAATCGAAAACATAAACTGAACCGAAAAAAGCCAAAACTGAAACCGAACCAAATAATCTATTCGGTTTATTTGATTTGTTCAATTGGACTATTTCTATTATTTAATAGATCGAGCTCAAAGTTGGAATCATGGTTAAATTATAATTTTATATACACATTTGTTGTATTTCAAAGTTGTGCCCAAGCTGGACTTCAAAACATATACATAGAATTGTTGTTTTCAAAATGTATACATTTTTTAATCACAAAATATACATAGAAATATAGAATTAGGATATTTACAAAATTGCATAAATCTTATTTGGTTTTCGGTTTGGACCGAAACCAAAACCCAAAAATGAAACCGAATAAGAAATTTTAGTATTTTCAAAACTGAAACCGAAACCGAAACCGAACCGAACTTTTTACATGTAGGGAGCACCAAGGTGTCTACCACATGTTGTCAACTCGACGGTCTCAATATGAATGGCATATAGTTCCAATTCACTCTCAAAGCTGCCGAATCCCATGTTTCTCTATTGTGAAACCGTGAGATGAAACCGAATCTCTTATTCGGTTTGGTTCGGTTTTCGGTCCAAAATCGAATAATGCTCACCCCTATTCATGAAGACATAAACAATATTTCATAATGGAACGCACTTAATAAAGAAATCACCATATCCATAATACAAATTTGAAATTTCAATATTCTAAATCCAAATTCAATCTTAAAATCCAAACATATCCACATACAACTAAGTATCAAAAAAAAAATCTTAAAATCCGAACAAGACGCCTAGACGCCGAACATGGCCAAACAGCCGCACAAACCCACCGAACAGGGTATTTTCGGTTAAAGTAATTAATTATATTTGAAGCTTGAAGTAGACTTCACAAATTAATAAAGACATTGATCACTCTTATAAAGCTCGGATTACTCCTGACTACTTAGAATAGGTGCAAGACCGGTCAACAAAATGTGTATGTGGGCCGTCACAGTTAACATAATTAATTAGATTTGAAGCTTGAAGTAGACTTCACTAACTAATAAAGCCGTATTAATCGGTGTTCTAAAACTAGGATTACTCATGAATCCTGACTACTTAGAATAGGTGAAGGACTGGTCATCAAAATGCGTATGCGGTCGAATTATATAGATAACCCGCTTAATGAGCCACATACATTAGGCAGGCAAGTAATCAATGATCAATTGCTAACTCGGTTGCCGATGAGGTCCCCACTTGTCCAGTCACAGCATTTTATTACATACACAGTTTTGAGAAGGATCTCATGTTTACCTTTTTTTTCCCTCTATTGTTTGAAATCTTTTACAAACAAGTCTTTTCAGCCATGTATCGCATAATCCAATTACTCAGTACTTGAACCTGGACTAAGAACATGGAGAGGTTATGTAACATAATCTTGCTCCCAACCACTTAAAATTAACACCGCTACCAAAAATCGGCAGAGGTCATGACTTACCCATTGGCCGTACAATTCGGGGTTATAACATAATTTTCTCCTTTCCTCCCTTCAATTTTTTCATCTTCTACTTATATTTAGTTCTGTTGAGACTTTTTCAATTCCCAATAACTCTTCGCCTCTATTCTACCCTCCCAGGTACTAGTTAAATTTATTTCCACCAATTTGATCACTTTTAAGCTATATTGCTAAAATAAATATGTTAATTTACTTGATACTTCACAGTTAATGCTTGTTACATACTCTCAATTTCTGCTTTGTCTTAGAACTTAGTAATAAATCATATTTTTCAATTCCCAATAACTCTTCGCCTCTATTCTACCCTCCCAGGTACTAGTTAAATTTATTTCCACCAATTTGATCACTTTTAAGCTATATTGCTAAAATAAATATGTTAATTTACTTGATACTTCACAGTTAATGCTTGTTACATACTCTCAATTTCTGCTTTGTCTTAGAACTTAGTAATAAATCATATTTACATAGTTAATAATGTATTATTTGTCTGTCATAGCAAATTACTCAAATTGAGAATACTTGGGGACCATGAATAGCTTCTCTTGCATTAGAGCTATAACGTAATTTGCTGTTCACTATGAAGCAGATAGGAAAGACAGGATATCAGTTGATGATGTATTTGGAGGGTTTTGTAAATGATATAATACTGATCTAAACAAAAATAAAGGTCCCAAGATCATATTCAAGCCCAAAGAGAACCAGATGCTTTCATCAGCTCCTTTACCATCCATATTATGGTCGAAGATGGTAACCCATTGTTTATATGAGCAACAAATGACTAGGTTGTAAAAAATTCTACAAAAAAGTAACTAAATCTACATATTATCCACAAATGTGTTGGAAAATTCTTTCTGAAAAAAGTTTCTTGAAAAGGAAATCTTGGAAAAGATTTTCATTCTTCTTTGACATGATTTTTTAACCACAATTTTCGAACCATGACTTCGCATCTAATACACAAACTCATTTCACTTGAAATAATTTTGTGTCTGCTGCTCAACTTATCAAAACCTTAGAAGCCAAAATCTCCTAGGAGGCCAACGAATCTCATAAGAACCTAGATTCAACGATTCTTACTTGAGAGCTCGTTTCCCCGACGACGGGAACACGTTTCTCCTGCGACGGGAGCACTTCCCATAACAGGACCAAAATTTTAAAGATGACAAAAATTTTGGTAAGAAAGTTTAAAAAAATTAATACACGTTTATGAAAGTAACAAGAAACTAAGGATTACTTACCTTGACAACATAAAAATTATGGTTATTTAGTAATAGGGTCTCACATAATAGTTGATATTAGGATTTAAGTCTCCAAAATGTCCGGCGTTAGTGTTTAGGTCTTAAATTCACTGTTCATGTAGGCAAGTGAACAGTGAATTTAAGACCTAAACACTAACTTCGGACATTATGAAGATCCAAATCCTAATTTTAACAATTATATGAGACCTTATTACTAAATATCCCTAAAAATTACCATACAAATGATCTCTATGTAACTTTGAATTGAACTTTATAAATTCTAATAAATATTAAGATGTCTACAAAATTTTGATAACAATAACTAATAAACATACAAAAAAAATGCAAGCTTCCATCACGCTCTCAACTTTTGACTTTTCTAAGTAGTCGTGCTCCCCCTCCCCCTCCCCCTCCCCCGCTTCTGGTAGTAGATTGGCCACTTATAGTAACGTTATGAGTATCTTAAGCTAGCTCTGGGTTCGAGTGGCATTTCACCCCTAACCACAACTCATCCGCTGATTCTTCAACATCAGTCGATTCGGACCTCCACTTAGTTTCACCCAAGCTTCATACTGGTCATGGATAGATCACCCCGGATAGCTAAATAAACTTACTTTATTTAGACAATTCAATTTTGGTGCGTTGAAACAACTTTTGTGTGGTTGTTCCGTCGATGACTCTATGGCTGCACAACTTTCATGGCTATGGTCAAAAGTGGTCAGAACATCACAGTTCTGTTTTATCTTTGGCGGTTAGACAAGTTTCAGGAGTTTAAGATTGCATGTACTATGTTTGTGAGCATTCGGCTCAGTTTAGTACTTACGTAAAACACCTCAAATCTTTTAGAAATATGGGCTGAGTACTCTGTAGACTACTTAGCCTGTATCTGGAGTGTTTGTGTGTACACTAACTTCAGAAGATACCAACTTCTTTTAAGTCACTGATAGTAGGTTATGACATACAACTTTCAAGTAAGTAATGTAAATGTATCTCTGACCAAATCTCTAACGTATAGTATAAGTCACTTTATAATCACTAATTAATAACTACTTAACATATACAAGTGCTTTGTCATACTATTTAAAGTGAATATTAATGTCAAAAAATATATGTTTTTGTCTTAATTTAACTTATTGAAATTCTAATTTGATTGATTTATTTAAAGTTACCAGTATTAGTCTATGACATGTAACTTCGAATTTGAAGATGCAAGTGATATGATCTATCTCATCTTTCAAAGTTACCATTTAAATACATATACCGTAACTAATTTATCTGTATATATAACTATTTCTCGAACTAGTGTAACTTAGGGGCTGTTTGGTTTGGTGTAAATGCAACTACAGCAACATTTGCTGCAGCAGTTACACCAACAATAGTGTTTGTTTCCCTGTAAATGGAGCAATTAATGCAACAAAAGCTGCAATACATAATCAAATCTTGCACCATATGTTGCAGCCATTTTGGCTGCAACTCCAATTACAGCAGCAGATGCTGCAAGGGAATTGCAATTACAGGCAATCAAACAGCCCTTTAGTATAAACATTGACTTAGAATACTTAAATTACTTAGTAGTTTTAGGCATTCAGAATTTAATTAGCAAAGGAACAATATTATTGACTTAAAATACTTAAATTACTTAGTAGTTTTAGGCATTCAGAATCCAATTAGCAAAGGAACAATATTGATGCTAAAACTCACAAAAAGAGAATGGAATATATAAAATTTCAAGGTTCGCTCTATCGGTATCTGATCCTACCTATAAGTATCACTATCGGCAATATCGGCAGTTTCGGTTGGAGTATCGGATTTTTTGGTATCGGAAAGCAAATCATTATTAAATTTTTAGAAAAAAAATATTTTATACATTTAGGCATATTTTTAAGTATTTCCTGTATTGTTTCTTAGTAATTTTGAAATTGAATGAAATAGTAGTCACCCTTGCAGATTGGTTTACCTGCGATTGATAAGTTTTCTTTTTTCACATGCATTTTCAACCTTACTATGCTTTTACATCCTTGTTGATTGGTTTTTTTAATTCATTTTTCTTTGCCGAATTGGCTGGAAAAGAGACCCCCAATGTCGGTATTCATCAATATCAGTATCAGTCGATATCGGATCAGGACATGTCAAACTGTATCGGTATCGGCCGTATCAGGTCAGTATCGACCAATACTGCAAACTATGATATAAATAAGCATGTGATGAACTTAGGACATCAAACGATAGGCCAATTGCTAACCAAAAATATATGCAAAATTGTTGCACATCTATTAACAATATTTTATACTATTAGTGAACAGAAAAAATGGAAACTTACAGATCATACTCTTGTAGAAGAAACATGATGTATCTTGTGTTCGTATACAACAACAATTGACAACTACAATGGATAACTTGTATATGAAATGAAATTTGGAACATTTGCTTGCCTATTGTGACATGAATAGAGCTGCAAATGGATAGAGCAGTTAGTAAGCTTGACCCCACTCCGCTCAATAAAAGCTCGACTTTGTTCAGTCAACAAGGAGATTGAACACAAAAATAAGCTCACATAGCTTAATGACCCAACCTTCAACTACAATGGATAACTTGTATATGAAATGAAATTTTGGAACATTTGCTTGCCTATTGTGACATGAATAGAGCTGCAAATGGATAGAGCAGTTAGCGAGCTTGACCCCACTCCGCTCGATAAAAGCTCGACTTTGTTCAGTCAACAAGGAGATTGAACACAAAAATAAGCTCATATAGCTTAATGACCCAACTTTCAACATGAGAAGCTCGGCTAGTGAGTTTGGCTCGCCCATAGGCCAATGCCCACTGACGAGATAGTACTACATTAAGGTCAAACTTGTTTTTATTTAATAAACCATAAGCTTATAAGCCCAAAGTCTCTGTATTTCTACAAGGGATAGAAAGAGAGTTCACTTTCTAGTTGGCCCTAACATCACAAAGAATTCCTTAACTTCATCTTCTCCCCTTGCCCACCTCCATGTCGCTCTCGGTGCCCAACACCACCTTATCCTCGCCAACCACCCTGTAACCGAATTATCCTCACCGACAACCCATCTTGGTATCTTTCTCGCCATCATCACCACAGCCGACCACCTCTGGAACAACATCGTCATCGAGTCCTTGCTGTCTCCAAGGTATCCACTGTAGCAACTCCTCCTGACTTCCAATCCACCCGACCGACGACATTTTCCGTACATCGGATTCGGATTCGACAACCAAGAATTTCACTTGAGATCGAGTCTAGCTCGGTTCGAGCTTGACGTGAGTGCGAGCAGACAACGAGTTGTTCCTGAAAGCTGCTGGCGAGCCTACTTGAGCATGATCTCAAACAATTTTTTTTCAAGATTGAGCTCGAACATTTTTTTTTCAAGCTCGAGCTTGAACATTGTTTTCAAGCTCGAGCTGGGGTCAATAAGCTTCAGGCATAAACAAGCCAGCTTGAGATTGATGTCCTAGTACTACATATGAACTACAAAATAAGTTTTACAAACAATAACGATTTGACTTCTATCTTTTCTAAGTACCATTTTTCATTATATTCCAATACTTCACTTCTTAAACGTAGTTCTGAATTATTACGATTTGACCCATATATGATTTTTCAAGCGTACTTCTACATTATGTTCAAAACTTTACTTCTTAGAGTAGTTTCGACATCTTTCTATTGACTTCTATGTTTTAAGCTATCATTTTACATTATGTTCCAAAACTTCATTTCCAAATCCTATTTTCGATATCTTTCCGCCATTTGACTTTTATATGTTTTTTCAACTAGGATTTTACATTAGGTTCCAAAACTTCACTTCCAAACCATAATTTCGAAATCTTTCTAAGTATTCACTTCTATCAACTATCATTTGTTATTATGTTCGAAAACATCCAAATCGCAAATTCGATATCTTTCTCATAGTTAACATCCCTATGATTTTCATGTATACTTCTACATTAAGAATGCATAATGATAAACTACAACAAACTAAAAGATATACTAAACTAATGCTAATTACAATAACCACGCACAACTCAAAGTCAATACCTGCAAATGGCTTGCAACATTTTCCCTAGTTAAACCAGGAACATTCATCAGTTCAAGAATTCTCTTAGGGACAGCCTCTGCAAAAAAATCAGTGAAACCCATAAGAAGTTGAAAAAAGAGAGAAGGAAATTGCATTCATTTATATCAGAAAGATGACTGCAGTGAACAAGTAACTTTGAAGCTTCGACAAAGGATCATAATATTGGCGTGATTGACATTTAGAAATCAAAGACCTAGTTTCATACTTTCAATGCCAAGTTGGCTCACAGCACTGACAAACTGCTGATGGAGTTCCACGGACCATACTACACGAGGTTTCTTTGATGTAGAAGGATCATCGTTGTCTTCACCATCATCTTCATCTTCATCAGCATCCCTTTTCTTTTTCTGAGACTTCCAAGATCCCCCTGCTCCATCATTTACAGAAGAAGCATATTCAGGATCATCAAGCACTGTTTTATCCGTGCTTTTATCCCGATCCGAGTCTTCCATGCTGCCCGAGTTGTCAACATCCCTACTTCCATTCCACTTTTTCCTAATGACATGCTGCCATATGTTTTTTAACTCTTCTATTCGTACTGGCTTAATTAAATAATCACAAGCCCCGTGCTTTATTCCTCTCATTACAGCATTGGTGCTTCCATCAGCGGACATCACTATATAATAAGAAAATATCTGGTTACATCATGATAAAAATATATATCTTAAACTTCGGAAACAGAATAACACTCACTGATAACAGGCAGATCCATTTCAAGACCTACGTGTTCAAGTAGCTTAAACCCATCCATGTCAGGCATATGAACATCACTTATTACAACATCAAAACTCCCTCTCCTCTCCCTAAGAAGGGATAAAGCTACTGTAGCCTGACAGCACTTTGTAACTGTAAAGATTGAAAGCAACAAATCACAGTTATGGACAAGTCATTTGATCATAATATCAAAAACTACTAAAATGGCAACACCAAGAAAATATGAGGTGGTTATCACAAATTATCATCCCTACACTGCCAAAAAAAAGAACCCAAGTAGTGATGCAGCTGTATAATAAGATCTGGCATGAACTACTAGTACAACATCTTACATCACAAGTAAGACATCCAGGATGAAGCCTATCAATGTTCTGCTATTAAGCATAGTTTGCAGTATTAGCGACCAATACCAATACCAAAGCTGCTGAAACTACTAAAACCAATCAATTCAAAACCAGCAAAAACCGACCCGAATACGGAAGCAGAAGAAAAATAGAGTATGTTCACATGAAACCAAATATAACCAACAAGAGCAGCATCGTGAACTATGTTGCAAAAATAGTACGATCTCAGCGTAAACAGGGATAAACAATAGAAATATAGTTATTTAAAATTAATATAAATTACATAATAGATACAGATCCAGAAGCATTCTGCATTATTATTTGGTCACTAATCTCTAGTTCTTTACTCAAAAGCTATTATTGATCCCAAATAGAGAATGAAAAGAAAATGATTTCGTACAAGGCGGAGGATCCTGTTAATGTCATAAATAAATTCTCCGTCTAAATGGTCGTGACAAAGCAATTAGAAATAAGGACAAATATTGGTGGCAAATTTTTTTTTACACAACACGGTGTGGATTTGGCGGAAATTTGTTGAATGAATCATATATACGATCAAAAGGTCGACATTTATGAATAATCAAACCTGATACGTATGTTATATATATAGTCTAAAAAGTAAGATTCCATCTAACTCTAAGCCCATGATTGCTTAGACAAACTTAGGGCAAACAAATTCAGCTAAAATGACAACACTGATCCAGTTTCTAGCCTAATTCTCTGGTGTACAACTATGTGAAGCTTGAACTCAGCCGACTTTTGTCTAGATGCATTTCAGCTAAAATTGTCCTAGAAATCCGAACCTTAAGACTATCTCCAAGGAAACCCATATGCATGCACACATCCCCATGACAATCTAACGGTTGGCATGGGAAGGGTACAGTGAGGCTGGCACATACAATATTTTTTTCCTACAATTGGATCTACGTTAAAAAAAACCTTAGAAAAAACCACTAAACATAGGAAAACCCAGAAGAAAGTTCCCCCCAACTCGCTCTGGCGAGGGTTCACCAGCTGCACAATTGAACTAGGTAGACTACCAGATTCCGAAATTTGTTCATCAATGACCGAATCAAAGGAAATGGCGAATACACGAAACTGACTTTCTAAAAGCCTAGTTTTTTTTCCTCTACGGATTCCAGTTTTCATGCCTAAACTTCGTGTCTCAAGCTACTGCTTTTCTAATAAATATCTGCACCGCTATCCACTCTACTGATTCCGAAATCCGTTCGTCAATGACCGAATCAAAGGAAATGGCGAATACACGAAACCGACTTTCTAAAAGCCTAGTTTTTCTACAGATTCCAGTTTCCATGCCTAAACTTCGCATCTCAAGCTACTGATTTTCTAATAAATATCCGCGCCACTATCCACTCTATAGATCCTCGACAAACTTTAAATCCACAGTAATTTGTTCAAGACTGGAGTACAAGAAAGAGAAGAAGAAAAAAAGTACTGTAAATAGCTATTTAGCAGTGAAATTCCGCAGAAATTAGTTCCGAATCTAGCAACTGACCGCGGTATCGGCAGCGGTGGAGCATCTGCTCCAGAATCTTGAGGCAGGTGACGTCGTCGTCGACCACCAGGACCCTGAGCCCCGCCGGGAAGTGCTGGTCGTCGTCCATCCTGCTCGATCCGTAGCTGCTCGCGGAGCTGATCATGTTCATCGCCAACCAAAAATCTCCCAAATTCCCAAACCCTAACCCTAACCTAGCCCCTCCTCGTCGAGAAGAAGACCGAGCCGACACCGCCAGTTCCACCACAGCGGAGTAGATCTGGCATGGGAAGATCCTGTAGAGGTTTCATGTGCGAGAAAAATTCGAGGCAGATCAAGAAGTAGAGAGAGAGAGAGAGAGAGAGAGAGAGAGGAGGAGGATGCTGCTGCAATTAAACTGTTCTTTTTAGGAGGGCCTTTTTTTCTATTTACGATAACAATAGCACAGATGTAGAGAGAGGAAAATAGAAAGAGAAGGGGGGTTGGGAAGGGAAATGGTGGGGCCCACAGAAGATGTCGGGGCCCACAGTGGGTGTTCCGCGTGCTGGTTTGGATTACTTTGTTTTTTTTGGACCGTGAGGTGAGGGAGAGGGCCGACTGGATGGGCCAATGAGGGCAAAATGTAGATGGCCGGTTTGAAGAGGGCATTGATTGTGCCTCTCTCTTTTTTGGAATTTGTCTTTATTCATATATTGATATAGGTGGTCTTTCATTTATTGCACTCTTTTTTTTATTAGAATTTACTATTTGCAAATGTTTCGTCTAAGTTAATTTAAAGTAACTTTTATAATATTTTTGGATTTTCAAGCTGAGTTATCTAAACTATCCTCAATTTATTATAGTTGTTAAAAATAAAATTTATAACTTTTTTTTATAAATTAAGATTAATTTTGATAAATTATTTTAAAAATTTATGGACATTATAAAAACTTTATTGGCAATTACACTGTTCCCTTAAAGTTTTGTTATTACAAATTATTTATCGGGAGGAGTGGATGTAGCCAAAACAATAAAAAAATAAAATCAAATTTTAAGAAAAAATGTTAACATGTGTTTAATATATATATATATATATATATATATATATATACTTTTAATAATACCAATACTGCTACAAGCATTCGTATTATTAAAAATATATATATTTTTTTAACAATATCAATATACTGATATCGTTAAAAGTATGTATTTATTAGCTCTTAATATGTACTTAATGAACATATGTTAAAATAATATTAATCTCACCTCAAACTTAGGAATAGAACAGCACGTCTACCTTTTGCTTACCTGGTTTTAGGAATCTTGGTCGAACTAGTTATCGACACAAGAAAGATCGGTTCTATTGATTTTTGTGGCGGATATCGATCGCACCCAAACTTGACAATGCACACCCATGCCAAATTTCCACAGCTAAGAGAGGGAGGTGTGATGACTTTAAGGTTTGTATATGTAGGAAAGTAGAAAATGACGTGTAGGTAAGAATGTTTATGCTTATATAAAACATATAGAAGACCATATAGAAACCTAAGGGCTTAAATCCCTAAAAATAGAAGAAAAAGTGATGAATTTTTTTTTCTAAGGAATTCAATCCTTAAAAATAGAAGGAAAAGTTGAGGCTTGTGTGATATTACATAATTTATCATTATAGCTCGTACGAATAATAATATTTTTTTAGAAATTGTTCATTGAAGTTAAATGGTAAATGTGTATTTTTGTTGAGGATATAATTGGTAAATTTTTTTGTTTTTCTTTCTTTCATAAGGGAATGTGCATTCCTTCTTATTTTTTATTCCTCCTACCAAACACAAACGAAGAAAATTATGTTTTCTTTTATATGGATGAAAATCAAATCATATATCTACTCTCTTTTCTTTCTCCCATTTTTTCATCCTTCTTGTTCCTACCAAACGGAACATAATGTTCCGTTTGACAGGATGAAAAAGGTGGAAGGAAAAAAAATGGAAGAAAATGATACATTTTTTTAATTTGGTATAGAAAAGAAAAGATGGATTACATTTCCCTCTTAACCCACAAAATTCAGTCTTTCAAATTTAATCTCTAAAAAAATAGGAGAAAAAAATGGAGGCTTGTGTGATATATTAGTAAACCTATATTTTTTTTATTCTCCTTCCTTCCATTTTATTTTCCTTTCATATCAAACAAGAAAAAGTAAAGAATTTTCACTTTTCCCTCCTACCAAAGCACAAAGAAAGTAGAGCATCTCCAACCCTATTGTCTTGTTTTGTGTTGTGATTTCTATGTGGCATGAGAGCATCTACAACCCTGTTGTGAGTTTGGAAAAAAATGGTTGCCACATAGAAATCACAACTTATTTCAAATTCCCTCTCCAATGTAAATGTGAAATATATTGTGAAGTTGACATGACAATGACAAGTTAAAGACAATGTGAAGTTGGTTGTCTAGATTTAGACAATGGATTTCACAATGCTTTACTTCCACATCATCAATTATGAATAAAGTTATTTATAAAAAAAAAAGGAAGAAGTGTAAATGTTGTCTTGGAAGTTGGAAAAATTAGTTCTTATAGTATTCTCAATACTTTTGCATTGGAAAACACTTTTCTATCTCATTGTCTTGTGTAAATATAATGTTGCCACATATAAAAAATATTGTCTTGTGGCTCATGCCACATAGAAATCACAACATAAAACAAAACAAAACAAAACAATAGGATTGGAGATGCTGAGGCACAAAACAATATCTTTTCTATGTGATAAGATTATATTCACACAAGACAATGTGATAGAAAATTGTTATCCAATGCAAAAGTATTAAGAAGATAATAAAAAATAATTTTTTTCACTTTCAAGACAACTTTTTCAATTTTTTTAAAATATCTTTATTTATAATTGATGATGTGGAAGTAAAGATTGTGAATTCTATTGTCTAGATCTAGACAACCAACTTTACATTATCTTTGACATGTCATTGTTATGTCAACTTCACAATTTATTTCACATTTGTATTGGAAAAAAAAAAACTTTGAAATAAAAAATTGTGATTCCTATATGGCAACCATTTTTCTAAACTCACAACAGGATTGGGAGTACTCTAAAGGATATTTCATTTCCATACGAATGAAAAATCTATCTGCTTCTTTTTTCTTCCTCTCACTTTTCAATCTATCCTACTAAGAACTAATTAGCAATTTCAAATTATTTGTAATCTATTCTACTATATAATGCCAAAATTAGGCTTCACCGTGAAAAAATTTCGTTCCAAAAATACCCTTCAACATATTTAGTAATTAAAAAGAATACCTACAATAAATTTCACTGACAACCATTTAAGAGATGCAATAATGACAACCATTTACGGAAATCAAAGGGTTCATGCTACTTGCTAAGTCTTTTAATTTGTTACCAAAGTATTCGAAGGGTTGAACCATTAACCTATATAATTAAAATCAGTAGAAATAAACTAACTCATCAACATCATTCACTCCAATATACGTGCAAAGCACGTGCATATATACTAGTATACATAGAGCGAAAAAAGAATATGCAAAATCGGATGATTTATCAAAATCTTCATGATTTGGGACTACTTCGATATCGATACTCTTAACAAAATCTGACCAATTGTTACACATAATATTACAGACTCCTCGACAAGTTATATATATATATATATATATATATAAACTCTACAATACGAGCTTTGATCATAACTTCAATTATACTTTGCGTCGAATGTCCGCAACAACATAAGCTTGGGACAAGTGTTCTCCGACTCATACGAGCTTGGGACTAATGCTCGTCGACTCAGACGAGATTGGGACAAGTGCCAGAGACATCAAAGAGAAACTATGACCACTAGTAATGTACACACGTACATTAAAAAAAACTAAAAATTTATTAGTACTAATTGGTGTTTAGATCTTGAATTTTATATTAATTTAGAGTTTAAGTTTTAACACGTCCAATTAAAAATTTTATATCCTAGATCAGTATTTTAAAAATCGACTGAAAATCGATCCGACTAAGACACTGGGTCAGGTCAAACCGGTTCAACTAGTGGGTTAACCCAAGTTTAATTACTTATGTACATATATTTTTACAAAAAATATACATTTACAAAAGAATTCTGAAAAAACAGAGGGTCAACACTGAACCGGACCGAAAAAGTAACTGATTCACAGGTCAACCGGTTGAACCGGCCGGTCCGGTCGAATTTTTGAAACACTGTCCTAGATATATATATATTTTTTGTTTAATTTTTTTTCCATTATACCCTTCCTCTCCATGTATGACATTTAAACTTTCATATATAGGCAATGGAGGGTATATTGGGAAAGATTAAACACAAAAAATAAAATTTCAGGACCTAAACTTTTCAGTTGGACACGACATAACTTAAACTCTAAACTGATATAAAATTTCGATCTGAACTCTAATTAGTCCAATTTATTATAAATACTGTCATTCAAAAAATTATTTAAATTTGAAGTCTTGTCAGACATATTTATGAGTTTGGTCTTGCCGTGATCATTATTGATGTGTTCTATTGTCTATAAAATTTTCAGTTGTAACCGAGGCTGCAAAAGTATGGTCTTGGTAATGCCTTTGGCTTCCTTTCGTTGTTTGTCAGTCGTCACCGAACTTGCTCACGTGCTCCAAAGTCATTCCTGAAGGGTCGAAAACCAGCACATAAATAACGCGTATTAGCCCAAGTACTTTCAACTGAAACAACGGAAGGCCAAAACTTGTGCGTTGGTCCTACAGATGATCAGCCTGATGAACCATAAGTGGTCACAGAATGGCAAGCACACGCAGTAAACATAATATTGGCACGAGCTTCAACTCAGAGGCAGTACGTCACAACATAAATCTCCGTAAGAAAACCAATTATTTACTGTCTATACATACTAGTATATATGTACGTGCTTTGCACGTATTTTGGAGTGGATGGTGTTGATAAGTTGATTTAACTTCGTTGTTTTTAATTATATAGGTTAAGAATTCAACCCTTCAAATTCCGTGGGAACATCTTAGAAGATTTAGCGAGTAGTATGAACCCTTCGATTTCCGTAATACATTAATGAATCTCTTAAATAGTTATCAGTGAAATTTATTATAGGTATTCTTTTAATTAGTAAATATATTGAAGGGCATTTTTGGGAAGAAAACTTCCACGGTGAAGCCTACTTTTGGCATTATATAGTAGAATAGATATAGAGGTTTAGATGACAGACTGGTCTGCAGTTAAGAAAAGAGTTAATTGTCAAAATTGTTTTAGAGGAATGTCGTAGTCGTCATTTTGGTGATTGAATTTTTAATTTTTTTTGTTAATTTGTTATCTATGTTTTACATTTTGGTTTAAAAAAAATGTCTGAACTAGGTTTAGTTGAAACTTTTGGATAAAAATCGTTAAAAATAGACATGATAATGATCACGTACCTTATCTTTAAAATTATTTTTATCGTGACGAGCTGATACGTCGACTATGATTGATTGTAGAGCCGTCATTTTTTACTCGACAAAAGCTATTTGTTTATGTAGAATTTCTTCGAACACCAATATTTTTGTGAATATGATAGGCTAAAAATAAAAACTTGAGAAAAGAACATGACAAATAAGACACATGACCATCACATATTCATTTTTAACGATTTTCATCCTAAAACACTAACGAAATCTAATTCAGACACTCATTAAACCAAAATGCAAAACTTAGGTCAAATTAACCAAAAAAATTTGACCATAAAAACGACAATCACTACATTCCTTGAACATCATTTGGGTTATTAACTCTTAAGCAAATGCAGGATTTGCCTTCCGTCCCATGAATTTACAGGAAAAATAAAAAATAAAGATCCACAATCATATTCATGTTAAAAATATATATATATTAAATTCCCATGCAATTTAAAAATCCTTAAACTTACATGAAAATATGAGCCTATGACTTATATATATATATATATATATATATATATATATATATATGGAGATGATCAAAAGTCCTGCCGCGGGACTAGTCCCGCTGCGGGAACCCCGCCAAAGTCCCCCCTCCCCCCACCACCACGTCGGATCGGAGGCCCCGCACGGGACTCCACTCGATCCAACAGTTGGGAAGAGCGGGACTTCGGCAGGGCTCTGGAGATGGGGCTCCCAATCCCCTCCCTAAAAACACAAACCATCCTTTGGTTAAATAGTAAAATGAAATCAACACAGCTTAGGTAAGCAATAATTTGAAATTACGGTAAATATTCACAACCTGGGAAAAAGAGAATCCGCCACACTTAAAATTACAAATGGAAGAAGAGAAAATAAGAAGACCAACCAACCTATACAACCAAACCATTCGTTCTTATCAGAGAGGGAGGCACCAGAAAGTTAGCATCTTCAGCATCACTTCCACTTGATTCTGATTACAGCAACAGTCATGTCAGATGTGGACTGACCTCTACCTGGCGATTTTGTTAGGAAAAAAAAAAAAGAACTAACAAAGAAATATCGAGCCTATTGAATAACTTGTCGCCTCCATTCGAACTTCTCCTCGTTAAAGGTTACGCATTGACGCACTTCGTGCCACAGTCCTGCAAATATATACAATATCATAAACTTTTTTATTGTAATTTATTTTGTATAATCTACGAAGTTGATCGCCAGACAATGATACATTGTGCGCTAAATTGTTGTGCCTTTGCAGTTCTCTAAACTATTGTACTTGTAAGGATTATGCACCAATAGAGCATTTGCATTCATTTTTCCATTGCACTAACTCATTTCCCAATCAAGATATCACCCAAGAGATGTGCAAGTATGATTCAAATCTTAGATCACAAAGACACTTGGACTGACATGCTTTTGTTGCAAAATGAATACAAAACACATTTCACTATCAAGTAAGCACCAAGGACACTGGATTGCCAGGCTTTTCTCACAAAATGAAGTACAATATTACTCTAATTCGAATCACCCTTTTCGTGGTGACATGGACTGAAACTTCTTGGAGAAGAATTCTCTAGTTTTGTGATCCTCTGAGATTCCCATAGTTAACTAGAACATATACACGACATAACGACAACATAGCTTTATCCGAGACTTCATAGGAATTTTGGAACAATATAAGTTAATATTTCCTAAAGCTCCAGATTTTTGGTCCACAGATAACCGAGGTTTGTCCCAAAACAAATGGGTATTCAACCAGGGTGAGTTTTGGAACTTAGGAAACATGTGCTCTCCAAAATGCTATGCCATGTCTATGTAGAAAATGTATCAGCCACAACAGTGACATTCCAAAATACAAACAACATGCCAAACTAAATGCCTTTTCCATGACATAATGTCCGTATCATCTCATGTTTTATTTTTTTTCCGTGCAACAATCGAATAAATAAAACATTATCCTCAACCCCTACAAAAGCTCAACAGCTTTGGTACAATGGCAGAGACTTTGATCTTCTTGTTTTGTTCATCATATTTCTTCTTACTCGCACGTGCACTTGGGTGGGTGGGTCACAGGTGGGTTGTGGGGATGTTTTTTGGGGGGGGGGGGGGGGGGGGGGGGGGGGGGTGGTTATGACAGATAATGGGTCAAATATGTTGTCGTAAAACATGAATCTAAATAGTAGTAGTTTCTTGGTGTTAAAAAAAATACTGGATGGCTAAGGATTTATTTTAGGTTTTAGCCT
This sequence comes from Iris macrosiphon, assembly GCA_036927795.1. Taxonomy (NCBI): domain Eukaryota; kingdom Viridiplantae; phylum Streptophyta; class Magnoliopsida; order Asparagales; family Iridaceae; genus Iris; species Iris macrosiphon. The sequence goes on along the minus strand of JAYESA010000006.1, from coordinate 186,194,932 downwards.
ATAAATAAAGGTGCCTCCTTTTGAGAGAAGTGAGAGAGAAAGGAAAGATGTAGGGTTTTAGACTTCTTCAGTGTTTGGTGAGAGTTATTATTGTAATCCACGTTTATTAGTGATTATCGATTTTTGGGTGTGGGAGTCAATATAAATTCTCATTTGTTATTTTTCTTTGATCGCTGCATCTTTGGCTTAACAAATTGGCATCAAAGCGACGATTGAGGTTCGATGCGGTGATTGTGCGACAATGATGAGCGAAGGAGTTCCGAAGACGATTGTGCCGAAATGATGAGCAAAGGAGTTCCGAAGACGATGGTGTTGACCATGATCGCCCCAATGCCCCGATGATATCAGTTTCCTCAAGGTGGAGGAAGAAGAAAAATGTATCCGAATTTTGTTGTTGGAGGAGCTGCTTTAGCCTTTCAGCTTTATCATGTTTATGTTGTGGATAGTATTTGTTGTTGATGGTGACGATGGAAATTTAGTTGCGGTGATGAGATTTTGCCGATAGGTTTGGTAGTATTTCTAGATGATTATGATTTTGGTGTTTGACAATTATGTTGGAAGATCCTACCTGCGAGAAGGATGATTATAATGGTCTGGAGTTCAATTTGATCTGCCAAGGGATATGATCACAGTGAGAGGCATGATTGCTGAGATTGGGAGTCAACATTCAGTGTCTATTTTGTCAATATATCAAGACAGTGTTTGGGAGTCGATACTATTTTTCATCTAGTTATTTTTCTTTCACTGTCGATCTTTGGGCATACCAATCAACACTGAGGTATGGACCAAAAAAAAGATACAGGTTCTTAAACTTCAAGAGGAGAACATAGATGGGGCATGGCAATATCAGTGAAAGAGGGAAAAGAAATTGACAAAAAGCAATAAGATAAAAAATACAGGCTTCACTATTTTCAGCAAATATGCATTAACAGCATCGAAAAGCTTTATCCAACATACCTTCCAGAAAGCAGCTGAGAAGAATTTACAGAACCCTTGGAACTACTAAGCCGCTTAGCCCTGTTGTCCTGCCCTTTATCCACTCGCATAGCAGCTACCTCTTTTTCCATGGCCGCTACTTCTCTCCTCATTTTCTTCGCCTCAACTTCCATTGCTTTGGTTAGTGTATCAACCTTCTTTGCTAACATCTTCATATCAGACAAATAATAAGTTAGAGTTGCATATTGAAAAGAGAGCATTCAGATATTTTACTGCCAAAAATCATCCACCTCCATCGCGTCATCCTTGTCGTTAAGGCTTTGATCTTTCTCGTAGCAAGCTTTCCTCAAGGTGACTACCTCCTTCTGTAACATGTCATATAACAATCCAGAAACACTATCATTGGCGTCCACATTGCTCGACTCAGCAGGTTTTTCATCAGGATTGTCCTTCCAACTGATGTTTGCTGCATTGTCGGTAGTTGCATCAATAGAACTGTTTAGTGAGTGGCCACTGCCATTTACAAGGATCTTACTCCGGTCAAGTGACCTGGTGCCACCGTCAAATGATTTCGATGTCCCTTTCGCATGTTTTAATACTGTACTAGTGCTGCTAGAGAGTGAGGATCTCATCTGGAAAGATGGTGACCTTCTTGGCAGAAAGCCATTCGGGGATAATTTAGAGATATTTTCAGCTCCCCCAAGTGACTGACGACGTGAAGCACCATTCGCACTTTTCCCTTCTACACTGGCGCGGTTTGAACCACTTGAGGACATTCTGAGTCCCTCTTCTAAAACTTTAAGACGCATCTGATACTTATCCTAAAAAGTCAAAAGGATAATAATTTAACTTTTGTTCTCCTTATCTGGTAAACAAAGAATTCGAACTTTTGAGATTATGCAGTTATGACAGAAACTTTACCTTTAATTGAGCTTCAGATTTTGCAGCACGTTCTGCTACAGCAAGCTTATCTCTGAGTTGCTGCATTTCTCCCTGTATTTTTTGGGAGAAGACAGTTTCATTATTAGTCATATTAGATCGCAACTACTGATGCTACCTAAAGAAGACACTACAAACAAGAATACTTACCGTGCGTCATGTTAATAGATTATATGAATGAAGTGACTCATTGTTGCATTTCTGCTTACCTGCATGAATCTTCGGTCTTCAAGCCACTGTCTAACGGGCATTACTTTGTCATTAGCATCTTTCCACTCATTTGCTACTACAACTGCAACCCTATTAGCTGTAACTTTTGCACGAGCTAGTTCTCGATCAAGGGTTTTCCTCTCACCCTAAAACATGAGCACTTACAAAGGATGAGACACGAGAGCAAGAGATGATTCATGAAAGGATGAGACACGAGAGCAAGAGATGATTCATGAGACAAGGAAAATCTGACGATCAAGATATCTGATTAAGTCCAGAATTGGTACAAAAGGAAGGGAGATTACATTCATCTCCTGAACTTTGCGTTGATAATCCCTCACAGCATTTGCAGCTGCACCACCAGCAAGAACAGCCTCTTCAAGTTCTCGTACAGTTTGACTGAGCTTTTCAACTTCTGCAACCTTTTGACGATGCATTTTGTCGAGGATCTTGTTTTCTTCCTAAGAAAGGAAGACAAGTTAAAAAGAAACTTCAAAAATTATCGCAACAGAAATGATAGTAAATAGATCTACCATTGTCTTGAAAGGATAGTGTTACGACAAGGCACCTGACAGATTTCTATCTGTTTCATTAACTCCTGGTTCTTGTTTTGTAAATCATCCACCATAGAAGCCTTTGCCAGAGCAATTTGCACTGTCCTTTCAGCTTCCAGTAACGCGGCCTCCTTTGATTTGGTCAAACGATCCAAAGCCCTGTTGTCATCTTGCAGCTTTGCAATCTGTAAAAGATACCAACCATAATATATTTGGAAGAAAAATTGAAAATGTGAAGTATTATATCGAGATGTTGGACAGAACCAGAATAGTAGTAGTGCTAAAGATTGCAGCAAAGACATTATAGTCATGAGTTATGTTTGAGGTGTAGACAGACAAAAGTGTCCCTCTCACATACAGGGTGTCAACTAGGAAGAGTAGACAGCAAAATGGTCAGCCCCATGTCAGTTACAACTTGTGTGGCACAGACACGGATACGACACAACATGGTTAGAAAAAGGCACCTATTTTGGTGTCCTAGTGTGTTTGGGGTGTTCAAACTCCTTGGTGTATCAGATACATTTCTAACACGATACATCTCATATTTTTTGAGTTTTTGTGCTTCCTAGGTTTTACAATATAGAGAAATAAATATGGACACCAAACTTGGTGTTTTGTTATTATGGTATCGAGTTTGTATCCATGGGACATAGGGTGTCAGAAATTACAAGTCTTGGAGATTAGACAAGGACACTAATATATCTTTGTTTGTAGATTTACTTACTAGTCCATCAAAGTTAAATAGTTAATTAGAAATAGAAGAGACATCGGAGTAGTGTTCTAAAAATCGGCCTATGAAGACGTCTAGCCCCTAGGTGCTAGGTGTCCGGTGCCCGTCCGATGTCCGCCTAGTGCCTCCCAATGCCCGACTATGCATGCTTTTGGTTTTTATGGACATTTTCCGTAATTTTCAGCAGGATTTTTAAATCTGTTAACTTAGGGAGAGTATTTTTTATAACTATGTAGTGCTAACACGTTAAAGTGCAAATATTGTTTGTTTTTCATAGCTATATTGCACTTCAAAGTATTTTTGTTTGTTTTTTCATCACTTTAAAGTGCATTATAAATGTTTGAATGGACTAATTTACCCTCAAATACTATGACATTATTTTGAACACAAATTCACTAGTATAAATGAAAAAAAATATGTTCACCCTCAAATTAATTTTATCAACACAACGACACCGATAAAAACTTCAATCTTGACAAACTTAAAACCCTAATCTTCAAATTCTCAGCAATTTTTTTTTTTCATTTTTCAAAGAAAAAAATAAAAATTTAAGGAAGAATTAGGGTTGAACTGACCTATGGTTCCTTGCAGACAAAAATGTAGAATGGAAAATTATTTGGACGAAGAGTTTGTCACTTATAAAGGATTAGGGTTGCTTGGACATATTTGTAATATTTAAATTTATTGAAGGCTACAATTGTCTTTTTCTGCACTTATAAGATAAGTAGTAATTTGTGAGCTCTCAAGATTTGAGATTATAATTTACCACTTATAAAGGGCATCACTTTATAGCGATGAGCGCTTTAAAGTGCAAAAAACAAACATCTAACGTTGGTCGGTTCCGTACTTATTTGAGCACTTTAAAGTGCTCATGATTATATAGTGCAAAAAACAAACAACCCCTTACTCATATGTGATGTCCAATGATATATCACATCTCCAATAAATGATATATCAAATAATAACCATATTGTGACCTTTAGATATGATTAGAGAATAACTGGAAAATAACCCATGGGTTATCTTAAGCAAATATAAAGTTAAGAATCTGATGCTACAAGAGAAATAAGATTGTAAAAGATGGTTCTCTTAAGAAAAGAGGAGAAAATCTAAGAAAAGAGGAAAACTATGAGAAAATCCCTCTCTCTATCATGATAATCTATATTGCAAGTCTACATATGTATTTTTATTTTTTAATAGTTATTTTTAAGTATTGCTCAAATATTTTCTTTCTACCTCTCATATTTAGGTAACATGTAGTTCTATCATCTTAAATTATTTTAGTTTTCTATCATATTTTTAAAGTTGTGTAAAACTTAGGAATATGTATTTTCAAGAAAAATAAAATAGAATAATGATTAAAGTCTAGAACTTGAATCCAATTTTTAAAAATAAGGAGGAAAAAATTGGCTTAAACAAATTTTGTTTGATTTATACTTTTTATGCAGGTTAAGTATTTTATAATCCATATAATGTTTGTATAATCAAATTAATTTTGCCCTTGCAACATAAATTCCTGGCTCCGCCCCTTGATGTGTTGGTGTTGGGTGGGGTTCTCAATCTATGTGGAGAACATTCCAGAGTACGACGAGTGACATCCGTGTGCCGGAGACGTTCGGAGAGTCGAAGGAGACGAATGAGGCTCGATTTGAGAGTGTGTTAGACGTTTGAAAAGTCGTATCGGTACAGACAATATATTGTCGGTACACCGGTGAAACGCATTTTCATTCCAGAATAGTTTCGACTCGAAATGTCCATTTTTGGTATATCGTCGCTGGTATATCGATGTTGTATTTTATTAAGGTCGTTGGATCAAAATTGATGGTCGAGATCTTTTCAGGATTTTGGTGGTTTAAATAGAACTTTCCTAATCCTAATCCCCATTATTACAATCTAAGAAGAGTTTTCTCAAGAGTGTAATTCTTCAACCAATAATAAGAGGGTTTCGGAGTTTTAGATATTGATTTGAAGAGAGATCGTTTCAGAGAGTTCTACATCGGTTCTTTCTCGTCGTGTCGTTTTCGATTACTTGAAGAGTTATGGTGATCCTCGTGGATCGGTAGAGAAGTTTGTAAATGAGTCAAGTATATTTCATTTATTCCATTAGTAGAATTTTTTTGGTTTGGACTACGATCGTCACGTAGTTTTTCTCGCCAGCGTTTTTACGTAAAAATTGTTGTGTTTGCATTGTACTATTGTGTATGGATTTTGGTGTAATTGGTTTGTGCGATTTTCTTCGGTTCCCATCAAGTTTTCTCAATTTGGGAAATGATTTTTCACGTTCGTTTCCATCAAAATGGTATCAGAGCTTGTGGTTGCAAGATGTTAGGAGATTGATAGCCAAATCGAGTAGAAGAGATAAATGTGAAACCAATGCGCATGAAAACTGAACGATTACAACTATTATTATTGGCGGAGCAAGATGAAGGATTTAATTTGTCAATAAGTTGCACCTTCCTGTATTTGATTCCGAGAAGCCCAGTGAGAAATCCGTTGAGGACTGAAATTTCGAGTATAGACAACTGTGTAGGTATACAAGACAATTTGTGGACGAGAATGTGTTTAATCACATCGCTACGCAAAGACGTTGTGGGAGAAGATAGAATCCTTGTATGCAAACCGGGATAAACAAGTTGTTCCTGATCCGACAGATGATGGCCCTTAGGTATAAGGATGGTTCGTCCATTACGGATAACTTGAGTGAGTTTCAGTGCGTGGTTGACCAGTTATCCTCTGTGGAAATAAAATTCGATGACGAGGTACAAGAGCTTTAGTTGTTGTGTACTTTGCAGACTCGTGGGAGACAGTACGAGTGCTCATGATCGCTTCTGCTCCAGAAGGCATAATCAATCTGGAAGTTGCCAAGAGCATGCTGTTGAATGAAGAATTGCAAAAAAAAAATCTCAAGGCACTTTATATATATCTCATTCAGAGACTTGTTTTAGAGAACCGAAAAAGGAGTAAAAGCAAATGTCCAGAAGATGGCAGGGACAAGAGCAGAGTGAAGTCCAAGGGTCAGTACGAAGACTATGAATGTTATCATTATGGCAAGAATGTGCACATCAAGCGAAATTGGTTCGCTTAAAAGAGAGAGAATAAGGGCAAAAAGGAAAAGGAAAGTGAGAATACTACAACATTCGTCTCAACGCATGGAAGAGAGCGCACAAGGGACACATGAGATGAACGCAGTCAATGAAGCGTCTACCTAGTTGTGATACAGACGGCTTAGCCATATTAGCGAGAAATGAATAAGCTACTTAGCGAACATGAAGGTGATTCCAGGAATAAAGTTCACAAAAGTGGAGAAGTACAAACATTACAATCTAAGGAGAGTTTCTCAATGGTGTAATTTTCAACCAAGAGGAAATGGATTTCAGAGTTTTAGAGATTTATTTGAAGAGAGCGTTTCGGGAAGTTTTACATCGATTCTTCATCGTTCTTTCGTCATCGGTAATCTTTCACTTTCTTCTTGTGATCTATTTACATTTTACTAAAAGAGTTGGAATGATCTGTGTGGATCGGTGGAGTTTATAAAGGAGTCAGTGTATTTTCTTAATTCTATTAGTGGAGGCTTTTTCGAATCGGACTCCGATCGTCCCGTGATTTTTTTTTTTTTTGTCTGGATTTTCTACGTAAAAAACGTTGTTTTTGCGTTGTGCTATTGTGTGTGGATTTTGGCATAAGTGGTTTGCTCGATTTTCTTCGGTCCTCACCAAGTCCTCTCGGTATGGGGAACGGTTTTTCGCGTTCGTTCCAACATGATGTTAGTTTATATTCTATGGATTTAAGCAAATTACTTTCACCCCTGCTGACATAAATTCCTAGCTCTGCCCCCGGATGTTAGCTTTATTTTCTATGGCTTCAATCATAATGCAATTCTTTCATTTGCAGAATATATCAGATAAGCATATTCGGAACACTATACCTCATGACGAGCAAGCTTCAGCTCCGCCTCAAGCGGTGCAAGAATGGCTTCAATAGGGGGCATATCATCATCCTTTTGAGCCGCATGAACTCTCCTTAGTGTAGCTTCTGCAGCAAACTGTGCAGCCATGGATGCTTTTTTCTCATCATTAATCTTCTTGATTTCAAGATTCTGCAAAGGCATGGCACCATCAAGCCTTAGTCCAAAACATAAACAATCACCTTTGTTAACTTGAGCTTCAGTTTGTTATTAATGGCAAGTAAAATAAGAAATTTCTTGCATACTCTGTTTTGTAGAAGGGCTTCAGTTAACTTGAGCTTTTCGTCCACCTTTGTTAGCTCTTCTGTAAGCTGACATAATAGGAACAAAATCACTGCATTTTACAAGTGAAGCCATAAATTTCACATTTCTAGCTCCTGTAGTCAGTTTGGATAGCAATAAGATCCGACTAGTTTTTTGAGTGGATGAATGAGTCAGGAAAAGAATGACTGCAATCATCCAAGTATGGCCTTATAAGTCATACTAAGTACATCTAGAAAGAGACCAAAGCTCAAAAAATCAGACCAATGGCATCACATTCGTCTCGAAGGCACAAAAACTTGGCTTGTCAAACTTTAAATAATTTAACCAAAAGAAGTTTAGCACAACAGTTGAACAAAACATGTACCAATTAAAAGAACTATTTTTTATAAGCATGGAACCAGTATAGGCTACGACGAGCAACCCTCGATCATTCAGGTAGCAACCGCCCATCGCGGAAATTGACTAGACAAACTAAGCCTAAAAATGATCGAGTTGGCTAGACAAAATAAGCGGAACTCGAGTGGCCCTTATGGTTACCGGAGAGAGGCATAAAAGCCCTGATTGATTGGCAAAATATTGGTGGATCGAGTCAAGGGAGCCTATTATTTCTTCTATTTATAAATGATGGAAGTGGAGAACAGTGGGCCGAAGAGGCATGTAACTCATCGTGCACTAAAGTCCCGAGCATTAGGCAGGGCATCTAAAAAAAAAAAAAAAAAAAAATCTGAAATGAGCATAAAGATCTGGCAAATTTTAAATTAATTGAGTAATGTCATTGCGTAATTCGATTCGTATAGTAACAAAATGAAGCATTTAGCTATATCAGCCACCTCTTCGACCGCCTTCTCCCTAGCGCGCTCAGACAGTCGCAGCGCCTTAATCTCCGCCAGCGCCTCTCCCAATTCCCGATCCTTATCTACGCAGAACCAGATCAAACACTTCAGTCATTTCAAACAAATAAAAATAAATCCAAAATAATAAAAATAAAAATTGCGAGATGGATCCACATTACGACCTCGGACTTCGTTCTCGAGCCGGTTGAGCTCGACCTTGACCGGATCCGATCCGTGGAGCAGGTTGACGAAGTCCTCCGTGTCGAGGCTCTTCCGTATCGACGATCTCCTCCTCGGCCCCTTCGCCGCCGCCGCCGCCGCCGCCGCCGCCGCAGACGGCGGAGGCGCATTGCATTCCGCCGCCGCGATACCCTCGCCGGAGAGATCAGCCATGATCAGATCTGGCAGAAGGTCCGGAAACCGTAGCTCTCTCTCTCTCTCTCTCTCTCTCTCTCTCTCTCTCTCCTCTTCTCGATTTCGAGTCAGTGGAATGGAGTAGAGAGAGAAAGAAAGTAAGTAGCTGGTGATTTATATCGTTAATTCTGCTGATATAAATATGAACTAGTTGGAGAGGAGAAGCTTGGCTACAGAGAGAGAGAGAGAGAGAGAGAGAGAGAAGGAGCTGTCTTAAATTTATTTTTATTTTATCTTTGTTTTTTTTTTATAAAATGAGAGTATTTTTGAAGTCGGGGTGTGGTCACCGCACTGGCGGTGAAAGGACTGGTCGCTGCAATCTTGACATGTGGATGAACAACTCAGTACTTATAGTAGTACCAGTATATCCGTAACTGAGTTATGCTATGACTACAACCAAATGCCTACAATTCTCTTACAACCGTCACGTGACGTCCACGTGCAGCAGTCCATTGGAGAAGGAGAAAGAGATGGAACTCGGTGACTGTCCGGATGACTGTTATGTGGTAGAAATATCACGTGACAGCCATTCATTGGATGGAGAGATGGGACCGGATGTGGCCCACATGGGGGGAGAGGGAGGAGGGAGTTGTAAGAAGGTTGTAAGTATTTGGTAGTAAACTTAGCATCATCGCGGATCAAAAATGCTAAGTTTACCACCAAATGCTTACAACTTTCTTACAACCCTCCTCCCCCCTCCCCCTTCCTTGCTATGTGGGCCACACTGGCCCTATCATCTTTTCCAATCGGCGGTCGTCACGTAGAATTTCTGTTGTTGGACGGCCGCCGAACGGCCACCGGACAGCCACCGGATCCTATCTCTATCTCCTCTCCCAATAGACGACCGCCACGTGGTCGCCTCGTCAACGCCACGTGGCCGGTTGTAAGAGGGTTGTAGGCATTTGGTTGTAGTTATAGCATAGTCCATATATATTTGATATTTAACTGTATTTTAATTTAAAAAAAATTGATAAGAGCAAAAGTTATCATAAGAATAAATTATATTTATTTTTTAAAATTTTATACGTAATTACTTAGATGTCTTTATTAATTTAAATTAGTAAAACTAGGTAAATATATATTTGGAAGAAAATATTTACGGTAATGCCAAATTTTTTATTATATAGTAGTATAGATTTAGACTCAATAAAGCAGGCAACACGTACAACAACCATTTAGAGGCTTACACGCGTTGGTTAAGTCTGCTGAAGGGTTTGTATCGCTACTAATACAGACTATTATTTGGATACAAATAGGACCCGTTTTATCGAACCAGATCAAGGCATGAATTTGAATAAACTTTCTTTCAGCCAATAAAATTTTCAAAATAGGTAGGATAGAAAATATATCTATGTTAATTTTCTTCTATAATTTGGTTTATGGAAAGGTCGAGGCAGTTATTAGTAATTAATACATATAACAAATTAATTTACTTTGTTATATCTCTATTACTATATAATAAGAAAAGTTGAGACTTAACAATTTATTCAAAAATTATTATTATCTTTGTTTACTTTAAATTAAATTTAATATGAATAGTTAAAATTAAGGACGGTTGTTGTTTGCTCATTCCAAGAAGTAAAAATTAAGAGACTCTGCTCTTTTTAAGTAGCAAAAAATAAAAAAGACTATTGTTTAAACTTTCCAAGTAATATGAAATACATGTAACGTTTGTGCATATATACTAGTTAATTAAACTCTATAGTGATGTATGCCTTCACTTTAGGACCCGTTTAGATAGCTGTAACTTGGCTAAAAATGGGTTGAAAGTGACAGTTTTTATGCATTTGTTCGTTGAAAGTGTCAGTTTCAATATTTGGATGGATGTTGCAACTGGACTTTCTCCATTGAAAGTTTGACAAACAAAAAAATGCTTCTTTCCTGCAAGTGCTAGTTTTGAGTTGCAACAAAAAAGTGGAGGAAGTGGGATGAAAGTGTAATCATTACTTTTCAGAATACGGGTAATTATGTCATTGGTATTATATTATTAATTTTTAATAATAATTAATTAATATAGAGGGTGGTGCATGATTAGCCCCTTAGTTAGACTAGTTGTTAATGAACCCAACTAGACTGGTCATGACAAATAGAGTAACCCAATAAATTAGTTTGGTTAATTAGTTATAATAGAGGGAATGGATAAAATCCTCATCCATTTAATATTGAACATTCATTAATTAAATTCCTCTTTAGCTAAACCCTTCATGACAACCCTTGGAGGGCAATTTGGATATTTTGCATGGACCAACCCAAACCTATATTGGCCGGCCGGCCCTATTTAGGAGGAGGGAGCCCCCCCCCCCCCCTTCTTCATTAGTTGTTCATGAAAAATCCTAAGTTTAGTTCTTCTCTCCAAGTATTCTTTTCTCCACCAAATTTCTCCAAATCAATTCCAATTCCTCTTATTTTCATTCTCAAGGAGAGAGAGAAGCTTGAATGTTGCAAGAGGCTTGAGGAAGAGAAGTTTGGCTAGAGATTGGTGCTCATTCCTCACTCTTGTGCTCATTGGAGGAACCACATTGGGAATCCATCTCCCAATAGGTAAAATTTTTATTTTTTCTTGTTATTTCAGATTTGAATTATCTAATAAACCTCTAGGAACCCTCAATTGGTTCAAGACTACCCATAGGAAGAAGAACTAGGTCCATAGGAGGCCTATGGAGAAAGTTACATTAGATTTTGTATCCATTTGGAGAAAACTCCGAGGTGATACACCAAGTGTTTGATGAAATGCCTAATGGATCATTTCTCACTAATTTATATTGCTTATTGATATTTTAGGTGTGTCTTGAGAATTTGGTTGTGTTTGGGAGTGATTTGAGGGTGTATCCTAGAGTATCACATGAGTGAACACTAAGTGTTTGTTAGAATGATATAGGTATATGTGAGTGTCTTATTAGTTTCATATACATTGGTATATTGTATTCATTATGTCTAGTATCATATGGATAAATATATGCTATATATATATATATATATATATATGTGTGTGTGTGTGTGTGTGTGTGTGTGTGTGTGTGTGTGTGTGTGTGCGCGCGCGCGCTTGTGAGCTCACTGTCACTGTGTTGTGCACAGTGAACTGTGTGTGTGAGTGCACTGTGTTCAGTGTTTGGGTAGTGTTGTGTGTGTGCTATATGTTGATGTTAGTAGGAGATACCTTAGTGTTTAGCCTTGTGCAAGTTTATTTTAAGTATGCCAATCTTGGGCAAGGTAGTGTTCAGGAGAGGGGAGACTGTTACTGAGATAAGGTTTGATGTGTGTCTGTGACTGAAGGGAGTCCAGTGTATACATGTACATGTGTGCGGGTTAGGGATAAGGGAATGAGTGACCCCTTATGCAATAACTTGTGTCCAGGATGTAGGAGTGTGAAGGGTTGGAGAAGCTCTCGAGAAACAACATTGCTGTTAGAAGGATCTGTAGTAGGAGCAAGGCATTGAGTGCAATTCTGGTGCATCAAGTATGATTTTACTATGGTGAAGTTCGAGAAGAGAAAAAGGCCTACTAATTGGAAATTATGGAGTATAAGTTGTAGAAGCATGGAAAATATGCATCAATACAACCATGCGTCCCAAAACAAAAAGCTCAGAAGAGATCAGGCCACAGAGTCTTTCTGCAGACAAGAAAGACGACATCCATGCATCCCAATCAACCAAAGCAGCTTGGAGGTAGAGGGACCTAACATGACGTCCCGTCAGCAGGATTATCTCTGACATAGAATCCTGACAAATAAGATTTTCTGAAATCCCCAAAAGACGTTAATACACTAAACGACAGAAGTCTCACGTCAGCACAGAACTTCACTTTCGATGGATGTGCAGCGCCAAGTGTACAACACAACTGGCCTCATGTGTCCCAGACTCCATGCAGCTCCATGCGTCTCTGTCCCCATGCGTCCCAGATTTTATGCGTCACATGCGTCTCTGGCCCCATGCGTCCTAGGTTCCATGCGGTCTCATGCGTCTCTGGCCCCATGCGTCCTAGACTCTATGCGTCCCATGCGTCTCTGGCCACATGCGTCCCAGGCTCCATGCGTTCCATGCATCCCAGACTCCATGCGTCCCATGCGTCTCGGTCCACATATGTTTCAGACTCCATGAGGACTAAATTTTGCTGTTACGACAAGAGTGATTCTCTCCAACCAAGTGCGGACTATGTGTCAAGCTGACAAAGTCACACCCACAAAAGACGAGAACCACCTAGATCTTCAGCAACTAAAAATCCTAACAAGCGGCCACGTAGCAGCTCGACCTGCTCACGGTTACAGCTGCACCATGTTAAGGGGGCACATGTGGGACCCTCAATATCCCTGCGGCCCAACATATGCTTGCCCAGGGATGACTATAAATAGTAGGGTACCACTCCCATACAAGAGGCTAGCTATCTGCGAACCTACAGTCAAGCAAGAGAGAAGAGCTTCCTCCTTCCGCATCGGATCGTCCACGGAGTAAAGAGAGTTGCTATACTCCCAACCCTCCATCGTCACCCGTAGAAAACAAATTTGTACTTAGATGTATCCTAGGACTTCTCTGTACTTTCTAAGTGCAAGATAGAAGAGCATCTCCTCTGATGAGAAGGTGGTGGTGTAGTCCGATGCGGCCAAGCTGGGCTCAACCCAAAGGATGTTGGTGGTGTGTTTCAACCAGCAAGCATTCGAGAACATGCTCTCCGGGGACAGTGCGAGCCCTTCTCCAAGGCAAGCAAAGTCTAAGAAGACCCGCAAAACTTGGGTAGTAAAGGCCGCTACGCCTCACCTAACTATGGAGCATGCGCTCCCCACCTCTCTCCTTGTTGCCGCAGACGCATATTATGCGTCCACCCATACTGGCCCTGTTCATGCGGCAGTCGGGAAAGGCGCTCAGCGACTAAACTCTAGCAGAGGAAAATACTACGATGCCAAAAGTTTGGTGGCTGAGACAAGCTTCATGCGGAAAAACATAAGTCTACGGCCGCAAGCAAAAGCCCACATGCGGCACCTATAAGTGGCCGCAGGCAAAAGTCCACATGCGGTCGGCAGAGTAGCCGAACCTCTATTTTCGACCGAATCTCACGCAGCGCTGATCCTATGCGCCATACTGAGAGTGGTAAAAACCTAAACTTGGACTCTTCGTACTATATGCCTATGGGTGCCAAGTCGAAGAAGTCTGGGGCAGTGCGAGCTCGTCATGCTCAAGCAACTGTCCACTCGGCTGACCGTCGGAGGGCACCACTAACTGTTACACGGGCCCCTGATGGAAAGCTGTATAAGACCGACCCGTACATACAATCCTCAGCGACAAATGGACAGGGACCATCTCCAAAGTCTTCCACTGATTATCTGAGGAGCATTCTTATACGAACCCCAGATCAGGGATCAAAAATAACACCCACGCACCCGTGCGCTCGGTCTACCCATGCTCACAAAAAGGGTGAAAGGTGAGTTAGCCCTCGCCTGACTTGCGCAATATGATTAATCACAAGCGCAAGGAGAGGGAGGCAGCTACGGCAGGTGAAGCATCCTCCCCAGGATATCACTGTGCCAAAATTATCATAATTGCAACAAAGTGACATTACCTACAAGCAGGCAGTCGGCATTCCAACAACTGCACCCGATGGCACCTATCCGGCAACAATCTAAGGATCAGGTACAAACGTTCAAGGAGTATGAGATACCATTTGCTTCATGTTACTCTGCTCGGAAGGTCCCTTCCACCATGGGAGGAAAGAAGTCCAACACCTCCAGTCCGTCAATCTCAACCAGCTCATTGAGAAGGCAACTACCAGGAGGACCAACACCGGGACCTGCAGAAGGTATTTTCTAGGGCACCCGCTCGAAGAAGAAACTCCCAGTTGCTGGGGGTAGTTCTTCCACAGAACTATTGGGGGTTACAAAATCTGGGGGTAGCAATCCTCCAGACCTATATAATAATTCGGCATTCCGAGGAGATAGCGATTCTCAAGGAACAGACATTTGGGTGGCCACCCTCACTAAGGAGACACATCTTCCTACGCTGGGGGTAGTATTCCATCAGAGTCCGAACAGGATGCAGCACTACTAGATCTCCCAGACGACTATTTACTGCAAGAGTCCAAAGCAAAAAATGCTACGTCAACCAACATCAACCATCCCTTCCTACTCGCATAATGTAAGAACGATATATATGGCAGAGGACAACCACGAAGGCCCCAGTAACCGACAATGCCTCAAAACCCTCGAGACCATGATGCAAACTATGAGCGAGTCAATGCAAGCCTTGACCCAAGCAGTTATAGACATCAAGGTGACTGTAGCCTCCCAACCACCAAGGGCCTCAGGTCAAGACCCTGGAACTAATGCAAATTCAATTGCAAGCGCTCCCCCCGTTGGCGACCGTCATGCTCTACTAGGGTCGTCTGCTCCTCCCGCGAAAGATGGAGCTAGGGAAGAGATGAGGGAGGTTCGAGAACTCTGAGCCCGCATAGATTCCATGAGCAATCGGAACTCACTCCGCGATCTCGGAGTACGGCAACCATATCCGTTGTAATGGAGGGATGTACCATATCCGCCCAAGTATAAACCCTTCAATATTGACACATTTGACGGGAAGTCCTCCCCCCGCCGGTATATGAGCTACTTCGAAACTACGATGGGGCACCTACCCCGCAACGATACTATCCTCACTAGGCTCTTCGTCGGGACATTATCCGGGGTGGCCTTCGACTGGTTTTGTAGTCTCCAAGATAATTGTATCTCATCATTCGACGACCTCAAGAGTCTTTTTTCTCCAAAGATTCTATAAGGCGGGAAATGACACGACTATGTCCTCCTGATGGACGTTGCCCAGGAAGAAAATAAACTAGCACAAAATTATATCGAGCGGTTCCGACAAGCTGCGTTGAGGCTGCACCCCTGGCAATCCCGATATGACACTGGTGGAGATGTGCCAGAGAAACCTACTTTCGAAAGTCAGCCTCTGGATGGGTGATAGCCAGCTTAAAGTCTGGACGACGTTCATTATAAATATTGTCAACGTCGAGAAGAAAGTCAAGGATGCCCGACTCTTGGGTATACACAGCCCTATCGTCGATGATAGGGGGAGACGTCCCAACAACAACAACGGCGACAACAACGACCGTGAGAAAAAATGGAAGCAGGCCTTCGTTGCCAACTTAACCAAGAAGCCGGATCAAAAATAGGCGAAAGCTCATAAACCAAAGGAGACTTACTTTTTCGAGGATGCAAATGTCATGCCCATCTTCAACATGCTGATGAAGGGAGGAAAGCTTCGGCTTTCCGACGTCAAACCCCAGCCGAAAGTGGCAGACATAAATAACCCGAAGTACTGTCACTTCCACCGGTATATCCACCATGTGAAGTGGTACATCCAGCATTTGATCGATACCAAAGATCTCTCCTTGGACTTCGATAACGTAACAGTTGCCGCCAACATGGTAACCCTCTCGTTCGGCAACTTCCCGGCAACAGAGGCCCAGGACGGAGTGATCCTAATCCCTAGGGAGACAATGGAAATTGTTAATATTCTACCAGCTCGAGACCAGACAGCCGGACTGATACCTCTCACTACATTGCAGGGGGAGGTTATCTAGATTCAGCCCGACCTTGCTCCAGACATGATGCAGCAAGTAACACCTTCCGTCGCCAAGTCCAAGGGACGGAAGTACAAATCCTACCACATGGTGTCCCCTCCACTGAGGAAGCCACGACAGGAGCAACCAGGTCAGGACTCACCTACCAGCGGGATTATAACACTCCCAATAGCGATACTCCTACAGCACCTACGACCTCTGATCCAGGTCCATCCCAGCCTCCCACGGCAGACAAATCTAAGCAAAAGGAGGCTCACTTTGACAAACCGCTGCGCAAAGATGCCACTCAGGGGTTAGAAAAACCCTATAATTTTGACATCCTGGCACAACTGGCCAACACTCCAATAAAGTTGTCATTATTCGAGCTTCTGCGGCTCTCCATATACACTCGAGCTGCTCTGAGTGAGGCATTACAGAATATCGATACCTACCTGGCGCAGGTTAAACCGCCAGTTGAGAATCCGACTGCTTGCCCCCACTGCAATAATATCATAGAGAAAATACCCAACATTACGTTCTCGCAACATGATATATTGCTAAAGAACAACCGGCAAGATCGTCCCCTGTATTACATAGGGTACATCGGTGCCATTAAGGTGGACCGAATGCACATCGATCCCGGTTCATC
Organism: Iris macrosiphon; assembly: GCA_036927795.1. Taxonomy (NCBI): domain Eukaryota; kingdom Viridiplantae; phylum Streptophyta; class Magnoliopsida; order Asparagales; family Iridaceae; genus Iris; species Iris macrosiphon. The sequence continues at coordinate 186,177,897 of JAYESA010000006.1, read as the reverse complement.
AATCAGCATTATCCCGCAGAGTCTGCTTCAGATTGGGCATCCCGATGCATCATCTGACAGCCACCAATACTGCCATCAGTGGCTTCAATGCAGGAAGAAGCTACCCTCTGGGCAACATTCGTCTGAAATGTCAGATCGACGACTTGAAGACAAATGTCACTTGCTACGTCATTGACGTAGATGTATCGTACAATATCCTGCTGGGACGACCTTGGATACACCAATACATGTCACCCCCACTTTTTGGATTAGGGGTATTTTCGTCTTTTCGTAATTAATGAGTAAATAATTGCATGATAATCAATTTTATTTAAATTACGGTGACCTTATTTGATTGATGCGCTTTATCGTTATTCGATAATTAGAACGTTACGCTAACCTTTGACTTCCAAACAGTTTCACACCGTTGTCCTAGACACGCCAGACCGTTAATTGATGCTTGTGTCCCACGTCAATCCAGCCCTTTGTACTTCTATTTAATTTTAGAGCCCTCCTTGCGTTTAATTTTAATTAAGTAAATAATAAACCTATTTCATGCAATTTTCTAATTGTTGGCACTATTATGTAAAAGGGCATTAAGTATACACCCGTTTGACACGACACGCGATACAAACCCATTTTCCCCCTTCATCATATTTTTCCATAACTTTCAGAAATGCGTAATTTAATATCAGCCCCTTGAAACCATGGCCTCCAGACCCTTAAACAGATGCATCATGACCATTCATTTTAATTTATTCGAATCCTAACCATTGAGGTATCCATGAGAAGACTTTTTCCAAGGAATTGACTAAGTCAACCCTTTCTAGGTCAAACCAAAGTCCCCTTATATATAAACTCTTTTCTTCTTTACTTTTCGTTTTCCTATTCCTAACTCAAGTACAGCCGACCCCCCCTTTACATTACTATTCATCCTTTTCCTTTCCCTTTTTATTTCTTTCCATCTAACCTAGCTACAGCCGACATCCCCTTCCCCGTCTCATCTTCCCGTCGACCGGAGAACGGCCGGACCTGCTGTCCCTGAGCCGTCGGATCCCGTCGACAGAGCCGCCTCGACTGAGCCGTCGGATCTCGCCGTACAGAGCCGCCCCGATTGTGCCGGACGATGCCGCACAGAGCCGTCCCGACTGCACCGCTCGAGCGCCGGACGATGCTGCACGCTGCCGACCGAGAGCCCGCCTGTACGCTGCCAACCGACTGCACGACGGACGATCACTGACCTCGCTGTGCCGACCGGAGCACCCTTCGACTTGACGATGCCGCGACACGTACGCCGCGTACCCGACCGGAGAAGCCCGGAGTTCGACGACAGACCGCTGCACTCGACCGACCCTTCCCTGTTCGTAACCATCGCCATCGTCATCATCTCGTTCCCGTGCACAGGTTCGAGTTCCTTCTTGCTTACACGTGTACGCATACATATAGTTCCCTTGGAGGCCTTCGCACTTGCTATATTGAATACTGGTATATAGATATATAACTTGATGCGTACGTAAGTACGTATTAGTATTTGGTATACGTATATGATTATTATGTGTACATTGATATATATGTATAACCCTAACGTATGCGAACCTAATTAGTATATATATATACAGAGTATTGTATTAAAATAGGATTGAATGTGTTTCGGGTATATATATATTGTATATATCTCCCTAATACCTGTTTAATATAGATACAAGGCATCAATTCTATTTAAAGTATATGTATATACATATACCTAATATAATTATAACTCATAGAAATTTATGTATATGTTAGATCACATTATGTGGAGGACTTGAATGTAACCACGGACACCCCGTAGGTACATCGACCTGTGACCCCTAGCGTAGCCTATTGAGATCATTATGTTGATTGTGTGCTAGAGTAATGTATGATAAAGTATTGTATTATATGATATGTATATAGGATTGTGGGATCACTTAGACGATACCTTGGAACCCGGACAATGGTATTGCCAACTAAGGACCACAGGCGAGTACATTCTCTGACAGTTTCTATTATGTTGATTATCTCTATAACTTTTATTGTATCGCGTACATGACTCTGACACTATTGTTTACACGAGTTAGCATCATTAAGACCTGTCACGAGGAGTCGTGATTGGGATCCATCGTGCTAGCTGGGGAAAACGGGGAAATATTAGTAGATTATGTGATCATACCCACTTTACATGCATCATAGCTCACCCATATCTCACGTTGGTGCAGCCATACCCTTACATGCCTCATCGCTGTTACATATGGTTAGCCTGACCTGTTGGGGATGATCGCTAATCAATGTAATGAGTCATATAGTCCCAAGCCGATCACATGATATGCTGATATTTCACACACTTAGTTAGATGATTCTTGACATGTATCTGGTAGATTGATCTTGCATTTCCACATGTTTAGTTATTGATCTTGTACACACTTACATACCAGTTCATTGTTCTTGCGTGTACTTGTAGTTCTATTCATTGCTAGATGCATATTGATGATGATGTTCCAGTATTTCTTATTCTAGCATTTCCTTATTCCAGCATTTCCTTATTCCAGTATCTCTTATTGCCAGTTGTTCATATTTGTCTTGTATTTCTTTATATTGTGTTATAGTTTTTGTCAATATATGTGGAACTGCTGTTAGAGGTGTATTTCGTTCCAATCCTGACTGGATATTTTTTCCAGAGAATCTTGAGGATTTCTGTACCACACACTACGGACCAGGTATAGATGCAGACTATGCCCCAGAGATCCTAGAGGAGACTATACCTCTAGATGAGACATTACCTGCAGCTATCTAGATAGTATTTATTTATGCTCGAGACTTATGGAGGTTGTTTCAGTTTATGTTTAGACATATGTTAAGTTTAATTGGAGACTTGTGTTGGACAGCTAGACTATGAGTTATCTTTATGTTTAAGACATGGTGTTTAACTATGTCATTTTCTTTTATCTTTTATCGTGCCTTATAGTTGTTGTGATTGAGTTACATTATGAGATTAATGTGAGATGTATATTGACCTCCTTATGGAGATGGATATCATTGGCAGGTGTTTAGCTATATAGTATTACTGTGACCTAGTTATATTGTGAGATTATTGTGAGATGTATATTGACCTCCTTATGGATGGCTTGAATAATTTATACAAGCCCAGTTTTGTATCCTCCCGCCATTCACCATTTTCTTGTTCATCGGCCGCAGAAGCCGATGAAGTGCCGTAGAAGACGAAAAAAGATCTACACCAATATGATAACCTGGCAGAACAGATTCTCGGTGTGATCTTAAATAAGAAACCCTTTGTAGGAAAATGATTTCCATCATATGTAATCATGAAGATGAAAAACCCTTTGTAGAATGGATTTCCATCATATGTAATCATGATTAATAGAATTGTTCTTTTACGCATCTAATGATTTGCCATATTTGCTGTGATAAAGTCTGAATAGTGTGCAGCTTCGATATGTCTGAATAATTTTATGCCGACTCTGATAAAAGAATATCTGATCTCGTCTTGTCTTTTACGAGTAACAGAAGACGCGTAGAAAGCTACTTAGCATTTAAGTTTAAGATCCAAACTGATATGCTGTTTTGGACGAGGAGTCGTGTAGAGTTCTGAACTGTCACTTCCCAGATATGAAGAATTCTTGTCTAGACCATCATCTTCAAGAATGATTTCCCAAAAATCTCTTGAAATAGTGCGAGAAATGGCCGTCTAAGCAGGCCATACTTGAACTTTTGAGAAAGGATTCTGACTGGACTTTGGATGAACTTCCAATCTACCCAAGAAGAAGAGTCATCTTCAATGCTGAACTCTGTATGCTTTGGGTACTTGAAATGTTTTGTGGCCAAAAAGGAGCATTTTCTGCGTAAATCCTTACAATTTGGCCATCTGTAGCTTTCGAGCGTAGAATCGTAGATTTGTAGACTCTGAGCGTAAAAAGCTTCTGTGCGTGAAATCATAGATTTGTAGCCTCTGAGCGTAAAACCGTAGGTTTATAGCCTCTCGAGCATAAAAGCTGCTGAGCATAAAAGCATCCGGGCATAAAACCATAGACTTATAGCCTCTGAGCATAAAATCGTAGATTTGTAGCCTCTTGAGCGTAAAAGCTCCTGAGCGTAAAATCATAGATCTGCTCTGTGCGTAAATTCTGGATCCACTGACTGTCCGTCTTCTTTTTTCAAATGATAGGCTGACGTGGTCCTCAAATCGTAACCGAATATTAAATATCGAATTTGGTTAGGAATTCGAAGAGTTATCCGAACTCTATAAATAGCCCAAGGTCCTGAGAGATAACACTTTTATCTGTCTTCACAAAAACCCTAGCTTTTCAAGAACCCTTCTTCTTCGTTTCTTCTTTGAGAACTCAGAATCGCCATGGCCCCTAAACAGACTTCCACTGCTAAGGGAAAGAAGGTTTCTACCTCTTCTCGATCCTCTGCTCAAGTGCGAGCAACTCCTGTTAGACTGAATGAGCCTCGATCGGAACGCAGCGCCCCTCCGTCGAGCCATACTCCGGATGTCATAGGTAAAAAGGACTTCGAGGTAGAATAGAAGACTTTTCGCACACGTTGTACATGTATGCGAACCAATACGCCCATATTTCTAATGTGTCAGCGTAAAACCATATTTTTGTAGTCTGGCGTAAAAAGCTCAGGCTGTCGAAATTTGGCGTATACTACAAACTTTGAGTTTTACACGCTGCATGAGAATTTCGGCGTAAAAAACTCAAATTTTGGCAGTCTGGCATAAAATTACAGACTGTTAAGTTTTGGTGTATACTGCCAACCTTGAAATTTATGCCTCGAAAATAGGTTCCGACGTAAAAGCTCAAGTTTTTGCAGTCTTGGCGTAAAAGCACAGACTGGTAATCTTTGGAGAAAACTTCAAGAGTGTAATGTAGAAACTGACTTGTTCTCTTGCGTTTTGTAGTGGACATGCAGATTCCTCTTTTGGCTGAGGTGATGGATTCTGCTGCCGGGATGCTGAACTCGAATTATCTGGAGGATTTGTCGCATATGACATTCCATATTTCTGGAGCCAATTACCCTGAAGAGAGGGAAACCCTGATATCGTCCCAAGGAGAGCGCATGCTGCTGAGTATGATCAGTGGGGAGCCCCTGACATACATAGACGGGACGGAGTATAAGAAACCGGGTTTCTTATTTGGGGATGTTATTGACAAGCAATCCCAGACCAAGCCCAAGAAGGAGGACTAGGTATTCACTACTGAGGGCACGGTCATGTATTTGCCGAAGATGCCCAGGGATTACCCCATCTCGGCCTTCTTTCATGCCACACATCCTAGGAAGATGATGTGGGTGCTGACTCCCGATCTTCACGGCCGACCGGGAAAGATCTTATACAGCAAGGAATACTACCGGGGGGGGCCTATATGGGTCATCCCTCGGGCCCCGTTATGCCCTTTAGGGGATTACTGCCGGGTAGTATTCCGAGTGAGGACACTTCGTTGATCCAGCCGGTTCAGATGTCGACCTTCTGCAATGACTTTATGGGGCAGGGAGGAATGTACCCCAGAGTCAACCCTCGGACCAGTGGATGGCTTAGCCCGAGGAATCTCCGATGGGCCAGTTTGACTGTGTGGGCCCTGAAGCACTTCTAGGTAGAGCTGGAAAGTATTGGCTTGTTTGCGGCCGTGAGTGCCACAAGTGTTGGGTTGCTTGTCAACCCTAACTTGTTCTTAGCCTTGATGGAGCGATACAACTCGCTCACTGGGACTTTTGCCACTCTGCTGGGTGAGTTGGGCTTAGCCCTTCATGAGATGGCAGAGATTTCAAGGCTGCCTCTTGGGACATTCCTTATGAAGAGTACGTCCCTACAAACAGGGAGTTGAGGGATACAAACCCTCGGGCGATGGCAGTATATCAGGAGCTGATGAGCCACTACCTTGCTTGCACCACTTTCTATAAGGAGCCGTCTGATTTGGCTCACATCAACAAGTGGGCAACATACCTCTTCTTCCACCAGGCCAGAAATGCTAAGCCGGACAAGGTGGTAGATAGCCAAGATAGGCCCTTGAACCTCCTGAGTATGCTCAATGTTGATACGGTCGACGACCTCATTGTAGATGCAGGGGCTCCGGATCATATTTTTGAAGAGGGGATAGGGCGTTACCCTGCAGGCATAAAAGCCTTCAGTTATATGAGGCATTGTCGGAAGCCTCTGTCAAAGGAAGCTCAATTGGCTGGCTTTCTCTCCGTCTGGCTACGCCACTGGGTAGTGCCGGGTATCGCGTCTGCGAATCGCATCCATCGCAACACTTTATGGCCCGCAGTGCGTTTGGTGTTCGGAGCAAGACTTGGCCTGCTTCCTGCTATGGTATGTAGAATACAAGCAGGTCTGAGGGCCCTTACTGATGGGCTGCTTGCTGATGAGATGCAGCGTGAAAGCTTTCCCAGGGTAGAATTACCATTCCTGTACTTGATGGGATGGTTAATTCTTCACAATGCCCGGGTGATGTCTCCCGGTTCCGCCAGCAGTCAGGAAATAATTTCTTGCTGAATTACAAGAATTCCTCTTGGAACGTGGCGACCGTTACAGATTGTCGGCGGGCGTTAAACGTAGCCCACAGCTGGAAGATCTTCTGTATCGTTCCCCTTGTACACATCAATCAATAGGGGAGGAAACTCAAGGATGAAGGTCATGGGAGAACCATTCTTTCTCCTGAAGCCTTCTATTGGTTGGTCTGCATTAGACCTTCCCACTTGCTATACAGGAGTGATGATCATTGCTTCTTGGAGCCTTATCTGCCCAGTCGGTTCGCCAGGCAGTTTGGGTATGACCAATTGCATGTGGGAAATGCCATTACCAGCTTCAAGTCCAGAGGTGGACTTATTGATGGAGCGAGAGGGTGGCGGTACTTCATCGCGGGCTGCACTGGTACAACTTTTGCGGTGCCCGCGACTTCTCTTTCCATGGAGCTGCGCATGCTTCACTCGTACGCGCAGTTCTATGCATCCATTAATACCTTCCATCGCGATTTTGATATGCGTGGAAGTTTTAGAATGCCCTCCCATAGGTCTACTGGAAGGGAGGATGTTTCGTCTGTTTCCTCGGATGAGAATGAAGACACCACCGGGACAGACAAATTCTTGACGATAATACCGAGAGGCGTACTAGCTCCGACTATAGAGCCTCTCGTTATCCCCCATAAAAGGAAGGCTTCTGCTCTGAAAGAACCTTCTCGACACAAGAAGAGGATTGCCAGAGGTCCAAAAAGGGCTTCTACTAGGGAGGCTTCTAGGAGCGAGCCTGTTGTTTCCCCGGTTGGGGATGATTTGTTGATTAGAGGTCCTTCGCCTTTTAGAGAGGGAAACTCCACAGTTCCGACCGGCAGTGCCGGAGATTCTTTGCTCGAGATCGCTGCTACTACTGCTTCTGGTAGTGCTACAAGATCGCCTCCGAGGCCGAGCATAATAAGATTCCATATACCTTTACCCAGACCAATAATGGAAGTAACCCCTTCTTCGTCTGTAAGTATATCCAGCGAGATTCTACCCGATGAGCCTCGAGTGGATCTTGGTGACGACTGGGAAAACTATCCTCCAACGTCAGTTGGTACACCCTCTTCCCCAGGTATGACAGCTCGCTTAGCCTCATTAAGAACTGATTTAGCTGTACTGGCTACGGACGCGACATATATACCATCGGCCATGGGTAAATGTCGTCTTTTATGCCTCTTTTAGGAAAAATTAACATCGAGTTGATATTAACTTTCTCTTGTCTTCTTTTCAGGGGAAGATATCTCAGGGGAGGGCGGCGTCAACGCAACCTTTGACTTCGTTGTGGCTCTTGCCGATGAAACGACGGTGTTCGACTTTGGAGAGGCAACATCTTCGGGTGTTGTCTCTTCAACAACAGTCCAGATATCATCAGAGGAGGATGAGCCCATCATAGCGACTGTGCCTCCTTCGTCGAGTACGCCAACAATTTCAACCGTTGCTGGTGTTCATTCATTTGTAGCGCCATCTGTAGAGGCAATGACCGTGTCAACATGCTCTGCAGTCATTCATGGAGGGAGATTTACCGATATCGCAGCCACTCCCAGCATCCATTCGAATTTTGCCATGCTAGTTGAGCAGTATACTAGCATTTTCTATATAACTTTGAAAATGCTGATATCAATGGTGCTGGAGAAGAATCTAGGCTTCGAAGCTCTGAAGATGTCCTCCCATCTTGCGATAGCGCCGATCCAAAATTTTAACGACGCTGGAAGAGCTGATGCGCTGGAGAAAATAGTTAATGGTTTAGAACAGTCCATTAACGAATATTTGCAATTATCTCGAGGCAACGTCGATGATATGATTCAGGCCGAGTACGATTCCTTGACTGCACAGCTTGCTGAACAGATAGAATGCTTGAATAAATCCATCCAGACACAGCGGCAGGAGATTGATGAAGGGAAAGCCGTCTTGGAGGAGGTTATTCCTCTTCAAACAAAGTGCAAGGCCGAATATGAGGGAAATAAAGCGAGGGTCTGCAAACTGGAAGCCAAACTCGCTCAGGCAAAGGAGTGGGCTCTCCAGTCATTGGCAGCTCTAGATGTGGTGAATGGCCGACTGGATACAGCTCAGCAGAACTTGGCACGTGCAGGAGTCACCTGCGCCGGTTTTGTTCATGCTTTGTCCGAACTATCTTCCTTGAACAATGAGGAGGCAAAGCTGGAGCGGGCTCGCGCTAACGTCTTGAACTCCAGGAATGAGAGGATGGCCTCCTTGGCGCAGCAGATTCATGATTTAACTGCTCCTCCCCAATGATGTACCTTCTTGTTTCTCCTGTAATTTCTCGGAGATAATAAAGACATATTTTCTGACTTTGTGGACCCATCACTTTAGAACATGATAGGCTAAGATGAAAGTGATATCAGAGGTATCATTAATAAGACATTCTTTCGTTAAGGTTTTGCTGAATGTAAATCTATTCAGAAGTGATATGAACCGAATAGAATATAATCCAACTAAATTTGTATACTAAACACTATCAGAGGTAATATAAACATGATAGGTTTACAAATTAGTTAAGCATATCCATTAAGAGGTCATACGAATCTGATAGAATATGATCCAGCTAACCTTTGTGCATGATATCGTCAGAATAAGATCTTCATCACACTCCGTTAAGCAAAAGAGATCAAGTAAAGTACTTCTTCAGGAATTTGCCATTGATAGGAGCCATTGCTAAATTTCCATTAGACTTGGCTGATCTGTAAGCGCCATTTGCAATCATATAAGGGCCCTCCATTTCTTTATGATTGTTTGTGCGAACTTTGGTTTGTTGAGGACATTCCACTGGGGGATCTTTGGTAGACCTATTATTCGTTGCGCACGTTGAGTACAAATAATAAGTTCAAAACCAGCCCTATCATAGGTATTGGCGGCGTAATAGATATTGTGACTGATAAAGACATCCTGCTAGGGGATTTTTTTTATTGCGGATATTCCACAGGGAGGTTTTTGGTGGACCTATTACTTCTTGTGCACGAGAGTGCAAGTAATAAGTTTAGGACAAGCCCTACCAGAGGTAATATGGACATGGCAGTTTTTGTGGACTTAACACCATTGGCGTACTTAAAGTTAGGTACGGGTGTTAAGTTGAGATGACAATCGATATCAGAGGTAATATAAACATGATAATCGATAATCAAAAACTATGAAGGTTTGCTCAGAGGTAATGTGAACATGACAAACTTTTGAGTTGTGACTCCATTGGGGATGGAGGTATATATCTGCTCAGAGGTAATATGGACATGGCAGTTTTTTATGGACTTAACACCACTGGCGTACTTAAAGTTAGGTACGGGTGTTAAGTTGAGATGACAACCGATATCAGAGGTAATATAAACATAATAATCGATAGCCGGACCTGGAAGGTTTGCTCAGAAGTAATGTGAACATGACAAACTTTTGTGGTGATAGATTTACTCTGCTGGAGAAAGTGGCCAGACATAGCTCAGAGGTAATATGGACGTGAACTGATCTATAGCCACAAACTGGATGGTTTGCTCAGAGGTTACTTGGACATGGCAAATTCAGCTGGGGAAAACAAGAAATGTTTGGACAATAGTTCAGAGGTAATATGGACGTGAACTCATGTCCAAAGAATTCACTGTGGAGTGATTTTTCTGAGTGGGGATAGACCTGAAGAATCCGCTGGAGAAACTTTTGGGACTCATCATCTAGTATTTTCTTGAGGGAGCAAATTGTTAAGTTAGAGTGAAATCAATTTGCAGTGATTGTCCCCTCGTTTATAAATGCAAAGTGACGACTTTGGCGTCGATCAACTCCTGGATTCTTCTTTTCAGTATATAGCACGCCCTTGTAGGGTGATGAATGTACCGATGGAAGAGACAATAATCTGGGTCATCGACTTTGCCAGCCCTCTCAGGGTATCTGATGTTGGGTAGCTGAAGTTTGTGTTCCTTCATCAATATATTGAAGATTTTAATGATGTCATCTTCATTGAAGGAGAAAGTCCCTTTTAGCCTTCGGGCTCCCGATGCCTGAGTTTTACGGTCTTCCGGGAAGATGGTCATCGTTGCATCATCTTCGGATTCAGAGAAAATTCTACCCCCAGTTTTGGATGCTGCCCTATTTTGTCGAGGTAGACTACCCCCAGAAATATCGTGACGTTTGTCCACAGAAGTTGATTTAGAAGGACCTACCTCTGGTATTACAAGATCAGACTCTGGAGGTTTGGAGTTTGCAAGAGATACAATATACCCCAACCCAAAACGAGTTCGTTGACAGTAAGGATCACCCTGCAACGGTGTTCGTCTGCCTTTTCCATAGTTGAGACCTTTTTTCAACTTCAAATTGTAACCCATGTTTTGCATAATCCTTAAAGCCTGTAGGCTATATCTGTGGATTTGCATTTTTTCACCATCGGACTCGTGAGAGTCTTCTTGTATAATCGGTCTGTTCCGCATTCTACCGAAGATTATTCGATGCTGATCGTTGCGAGTCGGTGGAATAATAAAGACAAATTCTTCATGTGGCCCATATGTCATGACGACATTATATCTTGACGCATCTTCCCATATGATCTCTCCATGCTTGGAAGTTAGGGACATTAAATCTTGATTTTGATCCCTGTCTTTGCATTTCTGGATCAAGAGTTTATGCAAGTCAGGAGGATTAACAGAAGAAGAAGGCTTATTCTGCCCTTTTACATCAGTTAGAGTGCGAATATTGGGAATCATAAGTCTCTCCCTGCCAACCGAATACAACAGTTCAGCCATGTGAGTAGCACATGATCCATGAGGAGCGTATCTATCCATAAACTGGGCCTTCTTTACGCTGAAGGGCTTGTCCTAGCATAATCTAGAACTTTGCACAGGTTGGCGTAAAACTGAGGAAGTCCTCAATCTGCCGTCGGCATTTCGAGTAATCTGAAGAGCGGGCAGATTCTTCTCTTGATGGCGTAAAGGCCGAGAGGTCGAGAAATTCACCACTTGTTTTTCCTTGCGGTAATTGCAAGGACCATCTGTCTCTTTATAGAGGAGAGATATATTTTTACGCGCGGAGCGCGTTTGGAATTTTTGAGTTGGCACTGAGGCATTATCAAAAATTTTGTCTGCCATGTCACAAACGGGAGACTGAATTTTACGCGCGGTGCGCGGAGTAGACTTCTGGATTAGCACTAAGGCATTGCCAGAAGTTTTGTCTGCCACGTCACAGACGGGAGACTGAATTTTACGCGCGGGGCGCGGTATCGACTTCTGGATTGGCACTGAGGCATTGCCAAAAGTTTTGTCTGCCACATCACAGACGGAAGACAGAATTTTACGCGCAAGGCGCGAAGGTTGCGGTGCTACAACCTTGTTAGTCGGAGTGAGAGAGTCCGCAAGAAGGGTATAGGATGTCCTAGGCATCCATACATTACGCAATTTCCTGCTGTCTTGGACATAGAGGGAATGAGAGCTACCCCCTGCTCGAAGCATGTCTTCGTAAGCCGATTGGTCGAATTGGACGACCAAGGTCTTCTTCGTTGATCCCACGGATACAGCATCGTGTTGAGCAATGGCTTTCTCGTCATATGAGAAAGTAGTCCCCAGCAGAGTCGCCATCTTGTGTTTGATAATAAACGAAAGAAATTGAAACTAGGTTTATGCGAAACCCTTTTTTTGGTTTATAAACAAGAAAAAGAAGTACAATTAATCCTATACGAGGATGTTAAGTACAAAAATTTGATTCTGGGGAAATATTGCTATAGGAGTCTGATCTGCGGTCGATCACTTTGTTCCTTGGACCACACGATGACGAAGAAGTGATGTAGAAACAAAAAAGAAGCTTCAAAGACTGCATGAGGGATTGAACTCTCGTTGTCAAAGCTCTCTATAGGTGCTTTCTTGACCTTGACCTCTGTCTGTGACTCCTGAATTCTCTCTATCTTGGATTCGATTTTTTTGACCTTTTTCTTCGAACTTCGACCTCCGTGGCCGGAGGTCTCTATTTATAGAATTCAGCTACAGTCGGCGTAGAAACCGAACAGCGGGGAGAGCTGCACCTTTTACGCGGCGGTTATAATAACTGCTACCCACGTATAAATGATCTACTGAATTGGCGTGTGACGCGTGTCCTATTATGATGTAATGCGTATAATCGCCTATCGAAGATCACGGCATGCAAGCCACGTAGATAACTGCCCCTTGCGTAGAGATGGTTGGCATAAAGGCCAAATAACTGTCTCGTAGGCGTAAAAGCCAAATAGTTGTTCTGATGGCGTAAAAGCCGAGTAGCTGTCATGTTGCCGTAGAAGCCAAGTAGGCGTAGAAGTCGAGTAGGCGTAGAAGCCTGATGCTGCATGGATAGGTAACCAGCGTAAGGACAGCCACTTTATCCTTCTTGGACTGAGATTTTGAGCGTATCATGAGCCAGATAGCCTTATCACGCACCTTTGCAAATATAGCCTGAGTTGGCGTATTTCGAGGAGATAGCATATGGCGTACTCCTATAGTTAAAAATGGCAAGGTCGGCGTATTTCAAGGAGATAGCGTACAACGTGCTCCTATAGCTGAAAATAGCCTGATGGCGTAATATGCAGGGGTGGTGATGTGGACATATTAGCCCTAATTATGGCTCACCCAGTCATTAAAAGTAGAACCAAATCTTGTGCATTAAATACAGAGATCTGCCCCCATCACGCGCATTAACTGCAGAGACGTGCCTCAAGTTCTGTACGAAGAGCAGCTTTTGACGTGGCGGTTGGTTTCGTCTCATCTTGAGCGTAAAAGCTCATGTCTACCTGTGTAGAATAGGCAGTGTATTCCTTGAATGCGTAAACAATGTCTTATATCAAGGGTTATGTCACTAGACGACAGGCTGGGACTCTGTGTCGAATCATCATTACAGCCTTCCTCTCGATCGCTGTGCAGTACTCTTTGTCAGGAGTCAGGTTCACTGCATGATTTGACTGGTTCATTCAAGGAATATGAAGAGTTCCTCGTACAACTTCCCGCTGCATTAAAAGCAGACAGGTTTTACGTTGAAGTGACGATGTAGCAACCTTTTTACGCGGAAACAGTCTAGAAATACTGTACTACGCGGGTTGTTCTGGAGCTATATTTTCCGCTGAATAGCGTTAAAGCTCTATTGTTCGCCAATGGCTCTGAAGTCATGTCTTACGCCACCCAGTACTGGAGCTCTGTTTTATGCGACTTCCTGCATGTTGAGGGTTTTACGCGTATAATTTCTCAGCGTATTTTTCATGCTTCTACATTCCCTTTGCCGTAAAACTGCACAGGAAGGAACCCAAAACTTTGGTCGTCCGCCTTCGTAGGCCGAACGACCGCCAAAGGAAGATTCAACACTGCCTACAATATTTGAACCTCTGGTCGTTCAACTTTGTAGGCCGAATTGACCGTAGAGGGAAGATCCGACGCGGTTTACGCCTTCAGTACCTATGGTCATTCGCCTTCGAAGACCACCAAGGGAGGCTCCAACACCTCTTATAAATTCAGCACTTGGTGGTAAAACTGCACAAGAATCCATAAAAGCCTTCGTTCGTACTAGGGGTGGCCCTCGAGAAAGATGAGATGGAGAGTGTGTAGCCGCTCATGCCAACGTCACTTCTTTCGATGATGTAATCCCCGAAGAAAAGATACCTTATTTTATAAATAAAGGGTTATCTTTGAACTACTTCGAACTTGCAAATATAAGCACACTGTACTCAATGAAGCACGGTCTGGGCCTTAATCTGCAAAAATAAGTGACTATCACCTACGCAGTGAACTAGATCCTCCCTAGCCAAAACTCCTACTTCCTAGTTCCGGCCAGAAGGAGGGGAGACAAACTCATCATCTTCGGCAGAGTAGAATTTCCCCGACCTTTCGTCCAAGAAAAATTGGATCTGGAACCTGATACTGGCAAAATATCACTCAACTAGTATAGCTCATAAGCAAAGCACCTTATCCAGAAGATGGGGTACGATATGAAGGCCACTAAGGGCTTAAACTGCGACAAGGGCCGACGGCTGCCCCTGCGTCTTCCTGCTCCCGCAGGCAAGTCCGAGGATTACTACCATAAAACCAAGCATGGCTTAGGATATGTAACTCCTCCAATAACTCCCGAGGGCTCAAATAAAGAAGACAAAGTGCACTTTTCCTCTTCAGAATCTCCCGCTTGGGACTCCGACATCAGTATCGGAGACATGCTCAGGCAAACGTTGTCCGCCAACATGGTGTCAGCTGACCCTGAGGAAGACAACGGGGACCCACCTGAACTCTTTAAAATAGAGCCGTGGGCCCAATGCCTAGATTTCTAATGGGAGATGCAATTTGTGCAGCGAGACCCTTCTACGAAGGACAAAATTATATAAGTCGATCTAGGCGACGAGACCTCCCCAAAGCCTATCTTCATCAGCAAAAGTTTGTCCGACGAAGACCGTGAATCCCTGCTATAGCTCATCAGGGAATACATTGATGTCTTTTCCTGGAGCTACGAAGACATGCCAGGACTGGACCCCCAAATCGTGGTCCATAAGCTCAATATCTTATCGAACGCTAAGCCCGTCAAACAATAGCAATGGCGGTTCTGACCGAACATTATGAACGCCATCAAAGATGAAGTCAATAAACTGATAGCTAGTGGCTTCATCTGCGAAGAACAACATCCGGATTGGGTGGCCAAGATCGTGCCCATCGTAAAAAATAACATGAAGATTCAAATCTACATCGACTTTCGTGATCTAAATTCGGCATACCCTAAAGATGAGTTTTCTCTTTCGATCACCGATATAATGATCGACAACACATGTGGCTTCGAGCGCATATCCTTCATGGACGGATTCTCTGGATACAATTAAATCAAGATATCTCTTGAAGACGAAAGGCATACATCGTTCCGAACACCGATAGGAGTGTACTGCTACAAAGTCATGCCTTTCGGTCTGAAGAATGCAGGTGCTACATACCAGTAAGTTATGAGCACTATCTTCCATGAGCATCTATGCAAGACGGTAGAGTGTTTCGTCGATGACATCGTCGTTAAAAGTCACTCCAAAGGTGATCTCCTCAGGGACTTGAAATCTGTGTTCGACCTCATGCGTACGCACCAGCTCAACATGAACCCTACTAAAGCCTTCCTGGGAGTCTCCAGCGATAAATTCCTGGGATTCATCATCACTTCTCAGGGTATTCACATTGACCCCGACAAAACTAAAGCAATCCTTGAGATGAACCCGCCGAGGAACCTCCGGGAGCTCCACGGCCTTCAAGGAAGGCTGACATACATCAGGAGGTTCATATCAAACCTCTCTGGACGTTGTTGACTATTCATACAGCTCATAAAGAAAGATGTCTCCTTTTTCTGGAATAAAGAATGCCAACGCGCGTTTGACGACATCAAGGAATACCTATCAAACCCTCAAGTGCTGGTAGCCCCGGTCTTGGGGAAGCCTTTTCTGCTTTATGTACGCATGATGGATCACTCCCTCGGTGTTATATTAGCCCAGAATAGTGATGTAGGTCACGAACATGCCATCTATTATCTCAGCCGGATGATGGTTGGCGCGGAGCATAGGTACACCCCCGTCGAGAAGGAATATCTTGCTCTAGTATTTGCTGTCCAAAAGACTTGGCATTACGTGACTGAATAGACCATTCATGTGATCTCATAAGTCAATCCTTTCAGAGTCCTCATGACCAAACCAGGGAACTTAGTTCCCGCCTAGCTACCTGGGCGATGCTACTGTCTCTATACGATATGGTGTTTGTCCCTCAGAGAGCCGTCAAGGGTCAAGCACTGGACGACTTTCTGGCAGCACATCCGGTGCCAGAACCCTCGAAACTCTACGATGAGATTCCAGATAAAGTGGCAAACTAAAGCGTGACTTCATGCGAAGCTGTCTGGCAGATATTCTTCGACGGTGCTTCGAGGGCAGGGCCCAAAGTCAATATCGTCATCGGAGTTAGGATAGTATTAATCTCCCCAACAATCTGGTTATTAATCGAGCTTATTCCCTCACAGAGCCATGCTCCAATAACGTGGCAGAGTATAACGATCTCATTATTGCACTCCAACTTGCTAAACAAGTGGGGGTGGACTATTTAGAGGTATACGGTAACTCCAAGCTGATAGTCAACCAAGTCTGAGGCGAATATAAAATCCGAAATGAAGACCTAATTCCTTACCACCAAGCTGTACTTAGCATTATCTCAACCTTCGAGGGATTCTTCATTGAGCACGTCCCTCGGCTGTAGAACATCGAGGCAGACACCCTGGCCGGCCTCTCTGCCTTCTTGGCAGTTATAGACAACACCCATCAGCTAATCATGGTGATCAGTCAACAGCTGGCCTGCCCCAAAAATAACCTCTGCCTATGTCTGAGCTACTTGGCGGAAGTACACTCTGACATCCAGGACTGGAGGCTTTCATTAATTGACTATGCGGTCTATAGAATTTTCTTCGAGAATCCAAAGGAGGCCACATCAATCAGAAGATGTTTCCTCTGGTTCTATTATAATACAGCTACTAAGATGGTGTATCGCCACTCATACAACGATCTTATGCTATGATTCCTATCGAATGCAGAAGCCAAACATGCACTTTGGGAGGCCCATGATGGCATCTTCGGTGCCCACCAACCTGGTCCAAAGCTGCAGGACCGTCTCTGGCGTTTGGGCTACTATTATCCCATAATGGTAGCAGATGACGTCGACTATGCAAGGAAGTGCCAATCGTGACAAATCTATGCAGACTTCATCCACCAGCCATCTGAATTCCTACACCCAACGGTAGCATCCTGGCTATTTGAGGTATGTGTAATGGATATCATCGGACCAATAATTCCACCTTCGTCTAAGGGGCACCGGTTCATCCTGGCCATTACCGACTACTTCTCCAAGTGGGCGAAAGCAGTACCACTTGCGGAAGTCAAGACATCCAACGTGATTATCTTTGTCAAGCATCACGTCATATACCGCTTTGGCTTGCCACGAAGGATCATTCATGATAATGGTCCACAGTTCGCAAGTTATGCATTCTACCAGTTTTGCGATAAAGCCTGGATTCAGAATGTGGCATCAACTTCCTACAACCTAGCGGCAAATGAGTTGGCTAAGAAATTCTACAAAATTATCATCGAGATTCTCAAGAAATTCATGTCATCTAACAAGCGCGACTGGAACGAGAAGCTGGAAGAATATCTTTGGGCCTACCGTACAACATCCGGACAACTGCAAGAAGTATGCCATTCTCTCCGGTGTACGAAAGAGAAGCAGTCCTCCCCCTCGATATCCAAATCCCTTCACTCTGAGTGGCTTTCTCTAATCAGCTAACCGTGGACGACAACCATCATCGACGACTACAAGAATTGGAAGCACTCGACAAAAAATGACTCTTAGCCCAGTAGCGCATTGAGTTGTACCAAGCATATCTCTCTGGAGTCTTCAATAAGTGGGCTAAGGAGAGAATATTCCAAGTGGGCGATCTTGTCTTGACAGTAAGAAGACCGATGGTTATGACCCACAAGACAGCCGATAAATTCTAGCCTAAATGGGAGGGTCCATTCAGTGTGGAGTCAGTATTCTCCAATGGCGCCTAGCGGTTCACAAAACCCAATGGCGACTTGCTCATGATGTAGTGCCCCGCTCTGCGTTGGCACTATGTGCAGGAGATATAACTTGCTGGCTCGAGCGGAAGCCTTATCGAAGAGTTCCCCGATCGAAACACAAGATGATTGATCTAGGTGAGTGGGCAAAAATTCATTCTCTGATTCTTGTAGGCCTTAATAATGAATCTGAGTTTTTAAAATACTTGTTTGCTTAATAAGATAATATTTGCATTGGGAATGGTAGAACGAGAACCTGCTTGCCTAAAAAGAGATAGAACCATTGTCATGCTAAGTATAGAAATGATTGTTGCATGCTAGTTACACTGACACCGTAATCTAACAAACCTTGTCATGCTAAGAAAAGAGTAGAACTGCATGCTTAACTAGAAGAGATAGAGACCCATGCCATACTTGCTTAAATTAAAGATTATTCAGATGTTTGCTTGTCATCGTCTATATAATTGCTTGTCTTTGATGCAAAAGTTAGATTGAATGTATGCTTGTACTGTTACAAAGAGTTATGGCTTGTCTTGTTAGAGAAGAGGCTAGTAGCCCGCCCTGATGTTCCGGTCCTACGGGATCTAGGGGGTGTAGCTATTAGATAAGAGATAGATAGATTAAAATCTTGTATTGTCACATTGTGTTATGCTTGTGATATGCTTGTTATTGAGGAGCTTGTAGGGGATGGAGGCTAAATGACAAGTTTGAAGACTAATAGTGTGCCCTGAGCTCAGGGTGTGGCTATTAGAATGGTGGATGGAGACTACATATGGGGTGAGACTAATAGTGTGCCCTGAGGATATGTCTATTAGATGGGAGACGGTGCTTCTGTTAAGAAGAGTTTGAGTTTGAGAAGTTAGCTTGTTTATGGAGATAGCTGCATTTCAGGTAATTAGGGCACATACTAGGCTAGTCTTATTGCATACCTAACTGTTTGATGCAGAGACAGACAGAAAAAAGAACCTTGTTTATATATGCAAATTATTGCAAACTTGTATTTCTGCTGCAGGGATAACCGTTCGACGAGGCATAAGATCCACAGAATACGTGATATGTTATTTTGATTATTGTCTTGCATCGCACATAGACTTGCCTGTTTGCTTGAATATGTTGATTGCCTTGTAGTATAAAGAATGATAGTCTACTAGATGCTGCTTTGTCTCTAGAGGCTTTGAGTATAGCTCACTAGATACGCTGCACACACCCTAATTGGTATATCGTGCTTGAACTGTTTGCCTTGTATGCTTGGTTGTATTGAACTGAATTCTGATTTCAAGATGTTTTTAAAGGAAGTAATATAACTCCGTTCCCGTAGTGCATGAAATGAACCTAGGTAAAACTAGAAAGATCACTAGTAATATAATATTTTATAACATAATTACTTAGTATTGGTTTTAGTGAATGTTGCTTCTGTTCGTTGATTTTATACTCCCCAGTACTTTCTTCAAAGTGCTGACCCAATAACAGTTTGCTTGTTCGCAGGTGCTGGATCATCCAAGGAAGCGATAGCCGTGCCTCATCCCCATGACCCAAAAATCTGGTGTCGATGCCTTGAGCCGTATCGAGATATTTTGAGATAATTTTCTATAGAGGGACATAATGTATGGAATGATATCATTGTATTCAGATAACCTCGTGCCTTTACCTTTGCCCCGTATACTCAGATGGATTATAGTTTGTAACACTATCCCTCCACTGTAAACTCGATCGATTTGATGATAACTAAGATGACTTATGTTGTTGCCTTGAGCGAGAGCATCTCCAGGCTCTCTCGGTATCACGTTCCGAGGGGAACTACCGTCCCGCGGGAGCATCGACACGATAATTCATGCTCGACGGGTACGATCGAGACTGTGGGAGTTCGGGACGTGACAAGATGGTATTAGAAGAACTCGATCCTCTAGCCATATACCCTTTTTGTTGCTGTTCTTTGTAAACCCCTGATTTTTCAAGAATTTTAAAATTAGTTTTTCACAATTTTATGGATTTTTCTGAGATTTTCTGTAATTAAAACCTAAGCATTTGGTAATTAAATAATTTTTAATTACTTTTAATTAATATTAAAATATTAGAAAAATAATATTTTATGGTGTAAAATGGAAAACCGGACATAAGGTAATTTTCGGTGAATTTATTGGACTCCGGAAACCCATTTAAAGCCCTAAAAACTATTAAAAATTAAACCGTATTTAAACCTAAAATAAACCGGGTTGAACCGGGCTGAACCCGGTCCAACCAAACTGAACCGGACCGGACCCCTGACCTTAACGGGTTGGATCGGGTCTGCCCAACCCGCGACCCGGACCCGAATCCAAACCGAACCCTAATCCCAAAACGGGTCGGAAACACTGTTCCGACCCGGCGGCACGACCTATAAATACGCCTCGGGATCCGTGACGCCGCCGCCGCCTTTCTCCAGCTCCGCCGCCGAGACCCTCGTCTGAACCCTAGCTCAGCCCCCTCTCCCTTCCTCGTCGCCCGTCTCTGCCCTAACCGTCGATCCCTCGACTCCACCGCACAGCCGACTGCTCCGCCCCCATAACCTCCTTGCTCCGCCCTCCTCCTCCTCCCAGAACCACGTCGACCCGTCCCGAGTCATCTCCTCGCTCCTCCCCGCTCGGCCTCGCCTCACCCCCATCACCCTCTCCGCGGCAGCCCGGCCACCTCCCTCCGTTCTTCCCGCTCCACCCCGACGAACCCACAACATCCCGACCACCTCCCTCCGTTCTCCCCACTCCACCCAAGTCCGCCGCAACACCCACCTCGACTTCCCCTTCCATCCTCCGCCATCCCGACTTCCCCGCGTCCTCCTCCTCCTTTACCCTCCCCTCGACAGCACAGCAACCCCTCCGGCCCGCTGCCCCAGCACGCCGCCGCGCCGCCTCCGCGCCCCCAGCATCCCTCCGGCCAGCCTTCCCCCGCCTGAGCTCCGGTCGCAGCATCCCCAAACCCTAACCCTAGGTGACTCAGGACGTGGACACGTCGAGTCGTGTCGGACACGAGAAAATACCGTTTCTGGAGCCATGTTCAGGTACCGTTTTCTCCCTCCTCGTATTTCCGTTTTTGATTCTGTCAGTTGCGTCGCGTAGACTGTATGACCCTCTCGGTTCCCGTGCAACCCGCTCGGTGCATCGCGTCATGTGGCGATCGTAAACCGCGATCCAAAAACAGGAAAATCAATGCCCTATTTTATCCCGGAACTGAGTGCGTCCCGCCAAACGGGACGACTTGGTCGCATGCGGTCTTTACCGAAATGTGTGCGACGTTGATACGGACGTGTAGGATTTCGCAGAGGTCGATTCGGATGTGCGTGCACACCAGAATCAACGCGTATCCGCCGACACCGTTCCGTATCCGTCCATTCTGGAACATGCTGTAACTTTGTGTACACACGTCGGATTGAGACAAAACTTGCGCCATTAGACTCGTAGCAATACGCTGGTCCTGTGACCCAAGTTTGGTTCGATTCTGAGAACGTTGACAGAATCGCGTATCGTGGGCCCCACCGGCTCCACTTGACGGGCGATTTTGTGATCGGCTCATCGGAATCCAATTCTGAAAGTTCCGTTAGGTTCGTATCATCGTTCCTGATTTGTTCACACTGAGTTTGTGCAATTTGGAGACCTTTGACCCTGACATGATTTTTGGTGCAAAGTGGCCCACATGTGGACCCCGCTTTGGCCCGAAAAATATCATTTTTGCCCCTGTGTCCAAATTGGACGTAAGGACAGGCATTTCTAGCTATTTGATATTTTTTGAATCTAATGGTAATGTTTATTTCTGCAACCAGAGTAGTACCTGCAAATCACACTGAGACCAGAGCTACAGTTGGAGCCAGGACCCCAGGCAAGTGTACCTTGCCAAACTCTGCAGTATTGTTACATACTTTTCTTGCTTCATTTATATTGCTGTCTATGCTTAACCTAGGACCGTGTGACCTACTTAGCATCCGATTATTAGTCGGGTGCCAACACCGTACGCGATGTTGTGTATGGTCATCTAGAGATGGGTATTCGTGATACTTTATCTTCTCGTACTTGTCCTATCAAGTACATTATACCCAGGACACTTGACATTATTCATGAGACAGAATTTTCCTGAGATATTTATGGTGATTCTGTATAGGATACAAGTTTATGACGTACACAGCTTACATGCTTAGATTATATCCTGACTTGTTGCATTAGTTTTGATCCTGCGTGTCATGGACATGAGACGTGAGATTTTATTGGGTGGGGAGAGTATTACCATATCAAAGGTTGATTATATTATATATATTGACATCTGGATGTGTCTTAGTCTCTGACACAGAGCTATGGCACCAGTTCTGGCCCTTCGAGAAAATACTGCTATGGGTTTCTCCGACACTGATCCTGTAGTAGTCTCAGCCCGAGTATGACTAACACTCTCACTTGCATATCACTTAGCTGGTTATTTATTTACCCTATTATTTCATTTATTTTTGCACTGCATTTATTTTGGCATGAGCTTTCTTGTACCTTGCTATGTCCCCTGAGGACCTGGATCCGGATTATGTCCCCAGGATTAGCTGACGAGATCTATCCCAAGGTATACGGGACCGGAGCACTAGCATTAGCAGGAGCAGGTGCCTACATTGGAGCAGAACCAGGATCTGAGGACGAGATTGTACCAGAGGACTTCTCCTGAGTATTGGCTTGAGATACTCATTTATTTCAGTTTATAGTTATTTTATTTCCAGTCTATTTCATTGATGTACCAGACTTGTACTCGGATTGTTCTCCGAGACACTTTTATTGAGACTTGTTAGTTTATATTTATTTGCATTATCCTGATATTTGAACTGTGATTATCTGTTGTGGATGAGATTAGTATAGACTGTGACTTGTATCATTGGACCTACTTATTGTTATATTACAGCTTAAGCATGTTTCGATGGATCCATTAAATTGGATTTGTCCATCGGTGGATGCTGCTGGCCATTACCACGCGTCTAGTCCCTCGGTATTTTGGGACTGGGGCGTGACATTCTTAGATGACAATTTCTTTCCCATTGATATTATTCTAGTTGAGTGTTCCATACAATAAGTCTATAAATATTCTCAAAGTTGTGCGAAAAAGTTTTTTGGATTTGATTTATTGCTTGAGAGTTGTGATTTAGTGCTTGTTAATTGCTAGTATTTTCGATTGAGGATGGTGAGGGATGAAGACTATCACTGCTCTGGATATCGAAAGTTTCTCCTAGTTTCGAGGTCAAAACTTTTTCTTGGTGGATAAGTATGTAGTGTCCCGCTCCGCGTAGGCACAATGTTCAAGAAATATCGCTTTGCTGGCTCGAGCGGAAGCCTTCTCGAAGAGTTCTACGATCGAAACATAAGACGATTATTCTAGGTGAGTGAGTATGTCACGACCCGCACCCGGAATTAGGGCATGAGCCGTGGGTACGTCCAGCCTACGCCGCAGCATCGGTAGTAGAATGCTGTTTAGGTCTCAATACTACGAATCGTAACTCACAATATAACCTATCAATGATCTCAACTCCATAAGGAGGACAATAAATAATGCATTTGATCATCAATTCATAAGATACTCAATCACAATAACTATAGGAAAGTAAATTGCACAATAAGATGTAAAAGATAAGGAAGTTCTGACATAAGTTTAACACACAAACCAAAAATAATAATAATCTAGAGTCTATCAGCTCAGACTGTATCTACATGATAGGTAATATATATTAGCTTAGACTGTATCTGCTTCTGATTCTTTCCATCAGCTCGGACTGTATCTGCAATCCCCACATCTGAATCTCGATACCGGGAACTAGCACCTCAATTCCCAAGCTCTCAAGATCGGCCAATAAGTGTATGTCTGTCGTCAAGTACATAGCCATTGGATACCTGCTTAAGGCATCGGCGACTATGTTGGCCTTTCATGGGTGGTACTGTAATAAAATATCAAAGTCTTTCATCAACTCCAACCACCTCCTCTGCCTTGATTTTAGCTCTTTCTGTGTAAACACGTACTTCAAGCTCTTGTGGTCTGTGAAGATCTCCACATGATCTCCGTACAGATAGTATTTCCATAACTTTAGAGTAAAGACAACCGCTGCCAACTCCAAATCGTAGGTGGGGTAGTTATTTTCAAGAGGACGTAATTGCCTGGAAGCATAGGCAATCACCTTCCCGTGCTGCTGAAGAAGGCAACCCAAACCCTTTCCTGAAGCATCACTGTAGATAGTGAATCCACCTGTCCCCGATGGCAACGTCAATACTGGAGCTGTCGTCAATCTATTCTTCAGCTCCTCAAATACAGCCTGACAATCCTCCGTCCAAACAAAATCCATATCCTTCCTGGTCAGCCTAGTCATCGGCTCTGCAATCCTGGAGAAGTCTTGTACAAACCTCCTGTAGTAACCTGCTAGCCCAAGAAAACTCATGATCTCAGCTACTGAACTGGAAGTAGCCCACGACTCCACTGCCTCGATCTTCTTCGGGTTAACTGAGATCCCGTCACTCGCCACCACATGCCTAAGGAATTCAACCTTATCAAAGAAGAACTCGCACTTCGAAAGCTTTCTGTAAAGCTCCTCTTTCCTGAGAGTCTCCAAAACCATCCTTAGGTGCTCCTCATGCTCCTCTGGGGTCTTCGAATACACAAGAATGCCATCGATGAATACCACCATGAACTTGTCAAGATACTGGGAGAACACCTTGTTCATCAGGTTCATGAATACTGCCGGTGCATTAGTCAATCCAAACGGCATTACCATGAACTCAAACTGGCCATATCTGGTTCGAAAAGCTGTCTTCGGAATATCTTCTCTCTTTACTTTCACCTGGTGATAGCCTGACCTCAAGTCTATCTTTGAAAATACCTTCACTCTGCTCAACTGATCGAAGAGATCATCTATCCTTGGCAGCGGGTATTTGTTCTTGATAGTGAGATTGTTCAGAGCTCTATAGTCGATACACATGCATACTGACCCATCCTTCTTCGGTACGAACAATACCGGAGCTCCCTATGGTGATAAACTGGATTTGATGAAGCCCTTGTCCTGTAACTCCTCACCTTGCTTCTTCAGTTCTTTCAGTTCGCGTTTGTTGACCCTATAGACATATTGTGATATGGGCTCCGCTCCTGGTACCAAGTCTATAGAGAACTCGACTTCTCTGCCTGGCGACAAACCTGACAACTCCTCTGAAAAGACATCCAGAAACTCTGCTATCAAAGGATATGACAACTCCTCTTCCTTCATTCTGGCTCCATAAAAAGTGCCCCTGCTCTGCTCCGCTGCTCCGCTGGCGACCTCTAACTCTGGCTCTCCTGGCAGTCAAAATATCACTCTGCCTCCACGATAATCTATATTAGCATGGTGCCTACTTAACCAGTTCATTTTGAGTACAATATCGTATCTCGGGAGTGGCATTACGAGTAAGCACACACTCAACTCTCGGCATCCCAATGATACTCTCCGGTCCTTGCAAGAATCACTGACTAGAATAATGCCTCCGCCAGTCTTGATCTTGCAAGTCCTATCTAAGGGTTCCCTCTCTAAACGATGCTTAAGAGCATAAGATACAGACACAAAACCGTAGGAAGCGCCAGAATCGAATAATACAAGTGTTGGAATAGAATCGAGAAGAACTGAACCTAATATCACGTCTCCTGCTGGCTTGGCCTCCTCGATCGTTATGACATACCTCGTCCCTGGGGCGTTCCTCTCTGCTGCTGGTGGTGTTGGGCAAATCTCTGCTGCTGTAGCGGAAGTGGAGGTCCCCTCTGCTGGCCTCCTGGTATAGTAGGTACTCTGGCAGGTCCCCTCTGAGCGGCTGCTCCACCCTGAACTGGACGAGTCTGAATAGATGGACAGTCTCTCAAGTGGTGCACTGACGATCCATAAGACAGACATGTACCCTGCCTCTTCCTGCAGATGTCTCTCGTGTGTCCCGCCTTCCCGCAGTATGCACACTGGACAACATGCTGGGTTTGCCTTTGGGGCTGCTGCTGGACGTGTCCTCGAGCTGGTGCCTGGTGCTGCTGGTGCTGATACGGCCTCTGTTACTACTGAAAGTGGGGACGCTTGGCCGGTCCCACGCTACCACTCGCTTCTCCAGAAGTGTCGTGTCCTCTCTTTGGCCTGAGGTCCAAATCATCCTCAACAACCTGGGCATCCATCAGAATGCCCTCAAAGGTAGCAGTGCAACGTCCAGAAGTGCGAGACTTGATTTCTCTCATCAGCCCCTTCCTGAACTTCCGGGCTTGGTCTCCTGGGTCCCGAATCATCAACGGTACAAAATGACTCAAGCGACAAAACTCTGCGTCGTACTCGTCGATCGACATATTCTCTTGGACCAAGTCAAGGAACTGACTCTCCAAGGCTCCCAGGGCCACGTCAGGAAAGAACGTCTCCTTAAAAATCTCCTTGAAAGACTCCCCAGTAAGTCCTCTAACAGTAAGTCTCGGCTCCGTACGATACCAAGTCAGCTCGATATCGAACATTTGGCTGCCGGCGGCCTCGATCTGCAGACGCTCCAGAATCTGCGCCAAGCGCAAGTTCCTCTCTATGTCCTCCAGCCAGTCGTCGGCGTAAAGTATCCCCTCAACGCCCTTGAACTCCCGAGGTGTAATCACCCTAAAATTTTCAGTTATTTAAAATTAAATTTTGGGAAGTTTCTACAATTTTTCAGGAATTTACATAGGTACTGTGGTTATTGTATAATTTTTAATTACTAATAACTAATATTAAAATGTAATGAAAATATGATTTTATGGTGTAAAATAGAAAACCGGACTTAGGATAATTTTTCTGGATTTTATTGGGCCTCAGACATATTTTTAAATACCTAAAAACTATTTAAGCTAATTATTAATTAATTAAATTATTATTATTATTATTATTATTATTATTATTATTATCTTAGTTTTGGCCCGGCCCAGTGGGCCGAAGCCCAGCAACCCGGCCCAGCCCTGGCCTAGCGGGTCGGGCGGGTCAACCAGACCCGCTAGCCCACGCCCGCAACCCGCCGACCCGGCTCCTCACCCGCTCCCCCACGACCCAGCCGGCCACCCGCGTCCCCCGCGTCCCCCGCTCTTCTCGGCCTCATCCCCCGCCCCCTCCACCGGCACGACCGCCACGTCCCCGCCTTGCCCGGCCCCTCTCCCCCGCGGCCTGCCCTATTTAATCCCCGCCCCCGGTCAGCCCTCCGCCACCACCACAGCCCCCGCCTCGCCGCCAGCGTCGCCGTGCCCGCGCCGTCACCCCGCCAGCCTCCTCCGCCGAGCCCCGAGCCCCGGCCTCTCTCACCTCCTCTTTCCTCCTCCGTCGGCGCCGCAGGCCGAGCTCCAGCAGCATCAGCAGCAGCAGTGGCCGCCTGCGCCGCCTCCCCGAGCCGCCAGCGCCGCCTCCGGCGAAGCCCCCGACCGCCAGAGCCCCTCCGGCCAGCCTCCCCTGCCTCGAGCCGCCCCGGCCAGCCGCGGTTCTCCTGCAGCCCCCAAACCCTAACCCTAATTTCCCTTTGTGTCCGAACACGTGTCGGACACAATTCGAACCCCGGTTTTCGGGCCCCGTTCAGGTGCGTGTATCTTCTTGCTCGTAGCTCGGATTTCGATTCCGTAAATTGCGTTGCGAATCCTGTATGACCCTCTCGGTGCCTGGACAAACCGCTCGGGGCATCGCGTCCTGTGGTGATCGCACACCGCGATCCAAAAACAGTAAAAACCAGACCATATTTTACCCCGGAACTGAGTACGCCCCGCCAAACGGGACGACTTGGTCGCGTGCGGTCTTCAAAGATACGTACGCGCCGTCGATACGGACGTGTGGGATTTCGCGGAAGTGGATTCGGGTGTGCGTGCACACCGGAATCAACGCGTATCCGCGGACATCGCCCGTATTCGACTTTTCTGCAATTTATCCTAACTTCGTGCACACACGTCGGATCGAGACGAAACTTGCGCCATCAGACTCGTAGCGATACGATGGTCCTGTGGGTCAAGTTTGGTTCGATTCTGAGAACGTTGACGAAATCGCGTGTCGTGGGCCCCACAGGCCCCACTCGACGGGCGATTTTGTAATCGGCTCATCGGAATTCAATTTTGGAAGTTCCGTTGGGTTCGTATCAGCGTTCCTGACCTGTTGACACTAAGTTTGGTGAATTTGGAGACAGTTGACCCTGACACATTTTTCGGTGCAAAGCGGGCCCACCGGTGGACCCCGTTTTGGCCCGAAATTACCGTTTTTGCCCTTGTCTCAAAATTGGACCCAAGGATAGGCGTTCCAAGCTATTTGACACCTTCTGAGTGTGATGGTACTATTTATTTCAGCTTTCGGAGACATCTCTAGAAATTTCCGAGAACAGGACCTAAGTGGAATCCAAACATCAGGCAAGTGCACCTTGCCAACTTGCAGTCTTTATTTTTATATTTTCTGTGATAATACTTTGCTGGATGTCTTGTGTAAATTCATATAAACTTGTTTAAACTGCTTACCCTAGGAAACGTATGACGTACCTAGTGGCCGATCCTAGTCGGGTGCCAACACCGTACGCGATGTTGGGTTCGTCATTTAGAGATGGATTTACGATACCCTTTACTCTTGTACTTGACCTATCAAGTACCCTACAACCCAGGACACTTGACACTATACATGGACAGAATCTTTCCGAGATATTCGTGGTGATTCTGTATAGGATGCAGGACTTGACAGAGATATTTATTTATAGACAGTATGACTTGTTGCATTAGTTATAATCCCGCTGACATGGACATGAGACGTTATGGTCATAGTTTGCGTGATTACATTGGGTGGGGAGAGACACACAGGCTACAGGCTGTTCTATATATATATCTACTATTATTGTGAGGTTGTAGACTCTCCAGCAGAGCTAGACCCTTTACGTGTTATTACTGCTACCGGCTCCCCGACACAGAGCTTGTAGCGGTCTCAGCCTGAGTACTAGTGTTGCTCTCATTTGCATATCACATAGATGGTTACATAGTTTACCCTGCCATTTCATTTATTTAATTGTACTGCATTTATTTGGCTTGTATTTTCTGTACCTTGCTATGTCCCCTGAGGACCTGGAATGGATTATGTCCCCAGGTTTAGCTGAGGAGCAGTATCCCGAGATATACGGGACAGGAGCTGAGGCTATTGCTGGACTTGATAATGGAACAGAACTGAACCCTGCAGACGAGGTGACTGCCGAAGACTTCTCCTGAGTACCTGATCCCGTACTCAGTATTTATTTCATGTTTATCTCTTTTGTTCCTGGCCTATTGAGCCAGTGTATTCAGACATAAGTCGGATTGTTTCTCCGACTGACTTGTTGTTGCTACTTATTTCCATTTCATTATGCAGTTTATTTCTTTATCTTTATGGATAAGATTAGTGTGATTTGTTGTAGTAGACCTTCGTTACAGCTTAAGTACGCCCTGATGGCTCCATTAAATTGGGTTATCCATCGGTGCGTGCTGCTGGCCATTGCCACATGTCCAGTCCCTCGATATTTTGGGACTGGGGCGTGACACGAGGCATCATCCTCTTGAAGTCCACAATAGTGCCTGGCCTTTGTTGCTACTGCTGCTGTCCAGGATGCTGTTGTACGACTCTCTCCACGGCCTGAAGAGCCATCTGATGAGCATTCTCCATACTCTCCCTCATCAGCTCCGTCTGCGCTTGGTGCGCCTCTGCCTGCACCCTCTGTCACGCCCCAGTCCCAAAATACCGAGGGACTAGACACGTGGCATTGGCCAGCAGCACCCTCCAATGGACAAACCCAATTTAATGGACCCATTAGAGTATACTTAAGCTGTAAAACAACAATAAGGGTCTATGATACTAATCTCATCCACATAAGATAAATACAATCAATATCAGAATCATCAAGATAAAATAATAATCAACAAGTCTCAATGAAATATATCGGGGAACAACCTTATAATGAGTTTGATATAATAGTTCAATAAACAGGAAATAAGAGTCTAACAACAATAAAGACTTGAGTATAGATAAAGCAAATACTCAGGAGAAATCCTCGGGTATCACCTCCTCCTCTGGTACTGGTACTGCTCCAATGTCTGCTCATGTCCCGTACACCTCGGGGTAGATCTCCTCTGCAAAACCTGGGGACATAATCCGGATTATAGGTCCTCAGGGGACATAACAAGGTACAAGAATAACTTAAGCCAAATAAATACAGTATATAAAAATGCATCAATAGGACAAACTATGTAACTAGTTAAGTGATATGCAAAATGAGAGCATCACTAGAACTCAGGCTGAGACTACTACAAGCTCTGTGTCGGGGAGCCGGTAGCAGTAATATCATGCAGGGGCCTAGCTCTGCGTAGCTACGGCATCATAATAATATATAAAATTAGCCTGTAGCTTGTGTGTCTCTCCCCACCCAATGTAATCACACGACTCATGTCCACGATATCTCATGTCCATAACACGCAAGATCATGACTTCTAACTGATGCAGCGAGTCATAATGATAGCTAAGCATATGTAATATCTATGTCATAAATCCTGTAGTCTATACAGAATCACCATGAATATCTCAGGAAGATTATCTCATGAACAGTGTCAAGTGTCCTATGGTATGACGTACATGATAATGCAAGCACGGAGATATATAGGATCACGTACCAATCTCTAGTGATGTTATACGACTTTGTGTACGGCGATGACACCCGAATCTTATTCGGATGTTAAGTAATGTCACACGGTCCTAGGTTGAATAGATACATCATATAAATAGATTAAGGAAAAAATATAAAGCAAGTTCTGCAAGTATGGCAAGGTATACTTGCCTGGGATTTGAATTCCAATAGTCGCTCTGGTCACAGCAAAATCTTTAGGTACTCCTCCGGATGCTGAAATAACCATTACCATCATGCTCAGAAGATATAAAATAGCTAGAATTACCTATCCATAAGTTCAATTTGGACACAGGGGCAAAATTGACAGTTTCTGGTCAAAGCGAGGTCCACATGTGGTCCACTTCGCACCAAAAAATGTATCAGAGACAAAGTTCTCCAAATTTGTCAAACTTAGTGTCTATAAGTCCAGAACGATGATATGAACCCAACGGAATATCCAGAACTGGATTTCGATGAACCGATCAAAAAATCGCTTGTCAAGTGGAGCCGTAGGGCACACGATACGAAATTTTGTCAACGTTCTCAGAATCGAACCAAACTTTGGTCACAGGACTTACGTATCGCTACGAGTCCGATGGCATAGATTTTATTTTGAAACGATGAGCACACACAAAGTTACAACGAGTTTCAGAACAAGGTCGATACAGGGCGATTTCGACGGATACGCGTTGATTCCGGTGTGCACGCATATCCAAATCAGCTTCCGCAAAATCTCACACATCCGTATTGACGGTGCGCACCTTTCGGTAAAATTTGCATACGACCAAGTCGACTGTTTAGCGGGGCGCACCCAGTTCAAAAAAATTTGGGTTGTTAAAAACCAAGTTTTTGGTCAATTTCACCCGAGAATAAATTACAATCTACAGCAGCATTTATTAAACTAAAACAGGGTTTTAAAAGTTGGTTATATGGTCTAAATTATTGTTCAACTAAAATTTGAATTTATTTAACAGGTTGCATGCAAAACGGTCGTGAACCGGGAAGTTCGGGACAGCTTCCGATTTACAGAAAATTGGGAATTCCTATTTTTGCGTCGTAGTTTACGATCGACAAAGGACACGATTTGTTAGTCTAAGGGCACGGGGTTTGAGAGGGTCACGTAGGGAACGGGTCACAACAGGCCGTTCAAACATCGACGCGATGAGGAGAAAGAAATTATCACTTAAACAGGGGACCGAAAATGACTGTTCAATGCGTACGCGAGGCGGTGCTCGGCCGATCGGCGGCGGCGCTGCGGCTGCTGTGCCCGTTGCTGGCGGAGGTCGTCGACGGGTCGTTGGAGTCGTTGAGGTTCTGGGCGAAGGCGTCGACGGGGTTCTGGTGGTGGAGAGATACAGTGGTGGCCGTGGTGGTTGTCGGTGGTGAGGTGAGCGACGTCGAGGGGTTTTATAGAGTAGGGTGGCCGACGGTTGGGGGAGGGGGACCGTTGGTCGGTGGGAAGGCGGAGAGGTTGGCGGTGGTGAGGAGGCGAAGGGACGGCTGCGGGTTCAAACGGCCGAAGAATTGGCGGCGGGGAGGGGATTCGTCTACGGTTACTGTAGCAATAAGGATAACGGGTGTCACGCCCCGATCTTCCTGAGGCAAATCGGCCGTCCCCGCTAGGCGGGAATCACCCTCGCCAGCGCTCCCGCGGGACGATCGCTTCGACCCATCTGGGCGAGATGCCGCACGAGCGTGATCCACGCCCGTACAAGGCCGTGGTTCATTGGCTGGCGGTAAGAGTTCTAAGCCACAGAGTCGCAGAAATTGTCCGAGTACAGCGGAGTCATGAACGCATAGGCGATCGGTAACAAGTTCACTGAGTTGACAATATAGCGGAAGCATTGAAACACAAGTTGAAGTAAAGCAAGCTCTTTTATTGATATAAACATGTGTTACAGGCGGCGCATAGCCGAGATTACAAGTCGCTCAAGCCTCTCTCTCTGAAACAGTAAAAGCGTGCCAAGTGGCTACAATTGTGGAATGATTGTACAGGCGATGATCAGGCGATGTTCACAATATTATGTCTTGTATATGTGCTTCTGTTCCGGATGCACCGTTGCTTCAGAGTGATCTCCACGCCTAAGCACGCACGTTGGAGGCATCCGCATCGAACGAGGTTCTCCCGCACCCTGCATACAAACTGGTGGATTATCAGTACATTGAATGCACTGGTGGGGAAGCTACTCACCCGCTCGACAAATCCAAACACGTAATATAAGTTCCGTGCACCAACTATTAAGTTATCTTTCTAGTTGCCTTAGGATCAGTTTCAAGCAAATATTGAATAGCCTATCCGTGTGGCAGTGCGCCGTGCGACATGAGAGGAAACACGGCGAGACTTACCATCTCCTTCCCTGTCCAAGGCAAACATTGTTAATTCAAGCACGGGCAAGTATAAGCATTCAGGAGCATAGCATATGCAACATGCAAACACGAGAGTCATTGAACGGGACAAAATTTGGTGTGCTCAGTTATTCTTTGATGCGATGCAATGACTCGCACGCGGATAGCCGTTAAGCGAGGATGACTTATCTATATGAACATGAGTCGCTGGCATAGCCATAAAGGACTAATCCCAGACGAGAATGGAACGCAACGAGAGCACACGATGCGCTACGAACCATTTCGTCCGAACACGAGGGATTGCACATGTAGTCCAAGGCCAAGATGGAATGCAACCAAGTACACGATATGCTGCAAACCATCTCGCCAGCACACGATAGACTACACATGATGTGATCCTAGGCCAAGTAGAATGCAACCAAGTACATAATATGCTGCAAACCACTCGCCTGCATACGATGGACCACACTTGCAGTTCCATCCGGATCGGAGCGGCCCCAGTGCCTCGGTGACCGTCCGTGGAACTATACCTCTGTCACGACCCGCACCCAGAAGTTCGGGCACGAGTACGTGGGTACGTCCAGCCTACGCCGCAGAGTCGGCGGTAGTACGCTGTCTAGGTCAATCCATCTAACTAGTCTAACTCATTCACAACTAACATAGGCAAGATAATAATGAGAATAGAAACTTAAAATTTGCAACTGAAATAAATGTGACAACAATTCAAATGTTTAATACAGGGATTTCAAATGAAATCGGGGACAAACCCGATTAAATAAGATAAGAAACAAAATAAAAGATAGCTACTGCTAGCTACTCTGCAGCAGGGGTCTCCTGAGTGGGTTCTGGCTCCTCATAGGTATCATCTGTACCCTCATAAGGACCATAATAAGTAGGGGCAAGATCCTCATCATCGCCTAAATCAACAGATCCAGTCAGGAAAGGAGCAAAGTACACAGTGCACAACAATGTTAAACTAAATATTTTATGACAATTAAATATTGGCTATCATGTTGAGAAACAACATTAACAGAAACATTATTATCTCAGAGTTAACTGCAAACAGGAATATGAGAAACAGGAATAAATGAAACAGGAAATGAAACTACAATAGCCAGCAAGAATTAACCAGAAACTATATGTGTGTACTTGTGTTTGTTTTTAGAATACATAGTTGGCATGTAGGGGTTTATAAGGCTAATCAGGCACGCCATAGGCGGCTAGCAGTCAGGAATAATCGAGTATCAGGCTGATGGTACAGTCGCGTACCAAAAGCTAGCAGTCACGACAGGGGAAAGGGTAAACTACATGCCTCCTAGTATTCTCCCACCCGACATGAAAAACAAGACAGGAACTACCAATTATTCAAGACATAAAATTCAACATTTCTAACACGATGTGTAATCATCAAGGGTACATGTAAGACAGGGAATTAATTATCATAATATATAAAGATTAACTTGAGGTGCAGGTACTTGCCTGTTGTTTGGATCTGATTAATTAGGTTCTTGGGGGAAAAGTCCAGAGATGAGTAAAAAAGCTGAAATAGACATTACCATCACTCTCAGAAGATGTCAAATAGCTAGAAACGCCTGTCCTTGGGTCCAAATTGGAGACAAGGGCAAAAACGACAGTTTTGGGTCAAAACGGGGTCCGCCGTTGGGCCCGCTTTGCACCGAAAAATGTGTCCGGGTCAAAGATCTCCAAATTCACCAAACTTAGTGTCAACAGGTCAGGAACGCTGATACGAACCCAACGGAACTTCCAGATTTGGATTCCGATGAGCCGAACACAAAATCGCCCGTCGAGCGGGGCTTGTGGGGCCCACGACACGCGATTTCGTCAACGTTCTCAGAATCGAACCAAACTTGACCCACAGGACCAGCGTATCGCTACGAGTCCGATGGCGCAAGTTTCGTCTCGATCTGACGAGTGTGCACGAAGTTAGGGTGAATTACCGAAAAGGCGGATACGGGGCGATGTCCGCGGATACGCGTTGATTCCGGTGTGCACGCACACCCGAATCAGCTTCCACGAAGACTCACACGTCCGTATCGATGATGCGCACGTATCTGTGAAGACCGCACGCGACCAAGTCGTCCCGTTTGGCGGGACGTACTCGGTTCCGGGGTGAAACAGGGTCTGGTTTTTCCTGTTTTTGGATCGCGGTGTGCGATCACCACAGGACGCGGTGTCCCGAACAGTTTGTCCGGACACTGAGAGGGTCATACAGGCTTCACAACGTAATTTGCGGAATTGAAAACGGAGCTACGAGGCGAAAGTTACACATACCTGAAGGGGACCCAAAAACTGGGTCGAAATCGTGTCCGTGTCGTGTCCGACACGACACGACGAATCGGGCTTTAGGGTTAGGGTTTCGGCGGATTACGGCCGTGGACGGCGGAGGACGGCCGGAGAGGCGCCGGAGGGGGCCGAGGAAGGTTCGCCGAGGGCGGCGCGGCGTCCAGGGGGGCGGCGGTGGCGCTAGGCGGCCGGCAGCGGCGGCTGCGGCTGCTGCTGCTGTTGCTTGGTTGCTGTCGGCGTCGGGGACGGCGGAGTGGGGCGCCGGAGGGGAGGCGACGGTGGGGCGAGGTCGGCGAGGGAACAGCGGCCGGTCGGCGGAGCTCTTGGAGGCGGCGGCGGCGTCTAGGGTTACGGCGAGGGAGAGATCTGAGGCGGAGGAGGAGAACGGAGGCGGGGGGGTTTAAATAGGGCGGTGGCGGTTGGGGAAGGCCGAGCACGGCGGGGGCGAGGGCGACGTGGGCGCGGGGAGCGCGGCGGGCGGGGCGCGGGACGCGCGGCGCTGCGCGCGGCGGTCGGCGTGGGAAGCGGGACGTGGGGGGGGGCGAGCGCGCGGGCGGGTCGGGCTGCGGCGGGTCGGGTTCGGCTGAACCCGACCCGAAAGGGGGCTGGGCTGGGCTAGCGGGCCGGGCCGCGGCCCAATGGGCCTGGGCGGCCCGCAGAAAAATAAAATAAAATAAAATAAAATAAATAAATAAATAGATAATTAATTTAAATAATTAATAAATTAGTTTTCAGGCATTTAAAAATATGTCTCAGGCCCAGAAAAATCCAGAAAAATTATCCTAAGTCCAATTTTTTTATTTTACACCCAAAAATATTATTTTTATGATATTTTAATATTATTTATTGCTAATTAAAAATCATTTATTAATTGAAAAGCTTAATTTTAATTACAGAAAATTCCCAGAAAATTCCAGAAAATTGGGAAAAATCCAAGATTTAATAATTTGAAAATTTAGGGGGTTTACAACCTACCCAACTTACAAAAATTTCGTCCTCAAAATTTAAGAATAACAAGGCACGAAAAGAAAGGCCGAGAAATAAAATACACCTCAGGGTTCAAAAAGATAGGGGTATCGCTCTCTAATCTCGTCTTCTCGCTCCCAGGTGGATTCGCCGGAAGAATGGTGCTTCCAAGCTACGCGAACCAGGGAGATAACCTGGTTCCGTAGGACTTTCTCCGAGCGATCCAGTATCTCCACGGGTTGCTCCTGGTAAGTCAGACTTGGGCCTACTTCGAGCTCTGAGTGATCCAAAATGTGGCTGGGGTCTGACACGTACTTTCTCAGCTGCGACACGTGGAAGACGTTAT
Organism: Iris macrosiphon; assembly: GCA_036927795.1. Taxonomy (NCBI): domain Eukaryota; kingdom Viridiplantae; phylum Streptophyta; class Magnoliopsida; order Asparagales; family Iridaceae; genus Iris; species Iris macrosiphon. The sequence goes on along the minus strand of JAYESA010000006.1, from coordinate 186,141,251 downwards.
GTACTCCATCCAGAGAGGGTGGCAATGCCAGTCGGTATGCCACTTCTCCGATTTTCTCCTGTATGCCAAAAGGTCCAATAAATCTGGGGCTGAGTTTTCCACTCCTTCCGAACCTAATGGTGCCACGTGTCGGGGAAATCTTTAAGAACACCAGCTCTCCAACCTTTAATAAAGTCATAATCAAGCCTTAGTTCCATAAGCAAAATATTTAATTTGACTTGAATTTTATAAATTTAATTACCTCAAATTCCAAGGGCCTTCGGTGGCTATTTGCCCAATGTCGTTGCCTGTCTTGAGCCACTCGAAGTCTGTTCCTTATTTGTTTTACCTTCTCAGCCGAATCGATCACCATCTCTGGTCCCAGCAGGGCTCTTTCTCCAACGTCGTCCCATGATAGCGGGGTACGACATCTTCGTCCATACAGAGCTTCAAATGGAGTCATCTCGATGCTGGCTTGATAACTGTTATTATAAGAGAACTCCACCAGATGTAGGTAGTCCTCCCAGGATCCTCCAAAATCCAGAACACATGTACGGAGCATATCTTCAAGTGTCTGGATTGTACGTTCCGATTGTCCATCGGTTTGGGGATGATAAGCTGTGCTGAATTTGAGTTGCGTCCCCAAGCTGGCCTGTAAGCTCTTTCAGAAGTGAGAGGTGAATCTTGAATCTCGGTCGGAGACAATGCTTACTGGAACTCCATGCAGCCTGACAATATGCCTGATATATAGATCTGCCAGCTTTTCTGTAGATAGCCCTACTTTGAAAGGTAGAAAGTGTGCCGACTTGGTCAGTCTATCTACTATCACCCAGATTGCATCCTTACCACTAGGTGTTCTTGGAAGACCGGAAACAAAATCCATTGTGATATGTTCCCACTTCCACTCCGGAATGGGTAGTGGTTGGAGCAATCCTCCAGGTCGTTGTCTTTCAGCCTTAACCTGTTGGCACACTAAACAGCGGGATACGAACCTGGATACTTCTCTCTTCATGCCATGCCACCAAACATGCGTCCTCAGGTCCTTGTACATCTTGTTGGCTCCTGGATGTATAGAGTACTGCGATCTGTGCGCCTCTTGCATAATTTCTTCCCTTATGTCTCCTTGAGGTACACATAATCTATCGCCATGCCTCAGTGATCCATCTTCATGAATTCTGAATTCTTCTACTAATCCAGCTTGCACTTGACCTCGAAGGCTTCGCAGGCCTTCGTCTTGAAATTGAGTCTCCTTGATTTTGTCTATTAAGGTAGACTGAATCTGCAAGTTCATCATTTGGCCCTCTTTTCCTGGGATAATTACTTCAATACCCAGACTTTCCAAGTCCTCGAGCAAGTGTCGGTTCAAAGTCAAGTACATCGCCATAGGGTATCTGCTTAGGGCATCAGCAACTACATTGGCCTTCCCAGGATGATATTGAAGGGTGATATCAAAGTCTTTCATTAGTTCCAGCCACCTTCTTTGCCTCATGTTTAGCTCTTTCTGGGTGAAGATATATTTTAGACTTTTATGGTCTGTAAATATTTCCACCCTTTCTCCATAAAGATAATGCTTCCAAAGTTTAAGAGCAAAAATGACAGCTGCCAATTCTAAATCATGAGTTGGATAATTCTTTTCATGGGGTCGAAGCTGTCTAGAGGCATAGGCTATTACCTTCTTGTTCTGTTCCAGTACACAACCTAGACCTTTTCCAGAAGCATCACTATAAATAGCGAAACCTCCGGTTCCGGAAGGTAAGGTCAGAATAGGGGCAGAAGTCAGTCTTTTCTTCAATTCCTCAAAAGCATGCTGACATTCATCAGTCCAGGTGAACTCTTCATCCTTCCTTGTTAATTTTGTCATGGGTTCCGCAATTCTTGCAAAGTCCTTCACAAACTTCCGATAGTATCCAGCTAGTCCCAGGAAGCTTCTAATCTCTGCTACAGAGTCTGGAGTGGGCCAGGATTCTACTGCAGCTATCTTCTTAGGATCTACTGCTATTCCATCTCCAGTCACAACATGTCCCAAGAATTCTACTTTGTCTAGGAAGAAAGCACATTTAGATAATTTCCCATAGAGTTTTTCCTTCCTCAAAGTCTCCAATGCTAACCTCAAATGTTCTTCATGTTCTTCGGTGGTCTTGGAGTAGATCAAAATATCATCAATGAAGACCACTACAAATTTGTCTAGATATGGCTGAAAAACTCTGTTTATTAGGTTCATAAAAACTGCTGGAGCATTCGTCAACCCGAACGGCATTACTAAGAATTCGTAGTGTCCGTTCCGGGTATTGAAAGCAGTTTTAGGGATGTCTTCCTTTCTCACCCTTACTTGGTGGTAACCAGACCTTAAATCAATTTTTGAAAACACCCGAGCTCCACTCAGCTGATCAAATAAGTCATCTATCCTGGGCAGGGGATACTTATTCTTAATTGTCAAGGCATTCAGGGCCCTATAGTCAATACACATTCGGGATGTTCCGTCCTTCTTGGGCACAAATAACACTGGAGCTCCCCAGGGTGAGACACTAGACCTAATGAAGCATTTGTCTTCTAGCTCTTTGATTTGTTCATTTAGTTCTATTATCTCCTTCTTGTTGATTCTGTAGGGATTCTGAGATACTGGTGCTGCTCCTGGCACTAAGTCAATGGAGAATTCAACTTCTCGGTCTGGGGGTAGGCCTGGGAGATCCTCAGGGAAAACATCAAGGTATTCAGAGATGATAGGTGGTAATTCTTCTGTTACTAGGGCTCCACAAATTATGTTATTACCCATTTCCCTAGAACCTCTAGCAAATTTAAATTCTGGCTTGTCAGGTGGCCTGAAGATTACACTACCTCTGTGGCAGTCTATTGTGGCATGATGTTGACTTAACCAATCCATACCCAGTATAATGTCAAAACTGGGCACTGGCATTACAAGTAGTCTAGCATACAGTTCTCTTCCACATAATGTGATAGGACAATTGTTACAAGCATCACTAACCGGAATGATTCCTCCACCGGTAATGATCTTATAACAATTCCTAAGGGGTTTAGTGCTTAAGCTATGCTTCATAAGGAAATCTACTGACATGAATGAATGAGAAGCTCCAGAGTCAAATAAAGTAATAGCTGGTATTGAATTTATAAGCACAGAACCTGTGATCACGTCTGCTGTGGCCTCAGCTTCTTCCAGAGTCATTGCATAAGCACGGCCTTGCTGCGGTGTACCCCTCTGTTGCTGCTGGTGCTGAGCAAAGCGTTATTGTTGGGTTAGAAGCGGGGGTCCCCTTTGTTGTACTGCTGGGGCCCTGGTCTGGGCTGGAGCCTTTGGTGCAGCTGAGCGTTCTTGAGCAGCTGGACAGTCCCTCATTTGATGCGCTGCTGAGCCGCAGTAGAGACAGGCACCTAGCCTCTTCCTGCAGACTTGCCAAGTATGACCTGGTTTTTGGCAATAGCCACAAGGGGCAGCTTGTTGGTTCTGTCTTTGGGCCTGGGGTTGAGGTGCTGGAGCTCGAGGGAGAGGACGCTGAGTTTGCTGCGGGGCCCTCTGCTGTTGTTGTTGGTGCTGTTGTTGAAAAGGGCGTTTGTTGGGTCCTGCATTTCCGGTATCTCTTTCTCTCTTCAGTTTGTGCCCCATATCTCTCTCTACGCCTTGTGCCACGCTCAGGATTTCTTCGTAGGTACGAGCTCGGCTGGTGGTGACAGCAAGGCGAATATTCGGGGACAGCCCCTTCTTGAATCTTCGGGCTCTGTCCTTCGGGGTACGAACCATGTACTCCGCAAAGTGGCTTAACCTGCTAAATTCAGCAGTATATTCATCAACAGTCAGAGTACCTTGTTCTAGTCTCTCGAATTGGCTTTCGAGAGCTTTCCTAGCTACTTCGGGGTAGAATTTCTCCTTGAATAGTCTTTTAAAATCTTCCCAGGTGATGTCAGGAGCAGATAGTTAGGGTTCGTCTCTGAACCAGGTTCGAGCAATATCGAACAGTTGCAGGCTTGCGGACTCCACTTTGAGATCATCGGGAACCCGGGCAGTCTTCAGGAGTCTCTCGACATTCTCTATCCACTCATCAGCGTAGAGAATGCCCTCAGTTCCGTAGAATTCCAGAGGCCTAAGGTTCTTGAAGTCTTTGGCACTTCCTGGCCTCTTGAGTGGCGACTCCTGGGACTTAATAGCTTCTGAGAGGCTGGTCCGCAGGAGTGCAGTCTGTTCTTTCTGGGATTCCACCAATCCCTGGAACACTCCAAGTAGCTGTGCCCCATCTAGAGTAATTGCCGGAACAGATGGAGGCGGAGGGAGGGCAAGAGTCTCGGGCACATTCTGCTCAGCTGGTTCTGATGTGCCTCCTACTGTGTTCCTGGTCTGGACCATTCTGAAAGATTAAGGGATAGGAAGATCAGAATAGAATACTTGGAAATCAAAGGCGATAGGAAAAATTGAGCAGCAATGATATCAAGAATTTGAAATAAGGACGCTATACTGTGAATGAGCTTTTCCTAGAATCCTAAATTTTATTCCATATCCTGTCCTAGGGTATTACCCTATTTTAGGATAGGACCTGCATGGGCCACCATAAAAACGTGTCACGACCCGCACCCGGAAGTTCGGGCACGAGTACGTGGGTACGTCCAGCCTACGCCGCAGAGTCGGCGGTAGTACGCTGTCTAGGTCAATCCATCTAACTAGTCTAACTCATTCACAACTAACATAGGCAAGATAATAATGAGAATAGAAACTTAAAATTTGCAACTGAAATAAATGTGACAATAATTCAAATGTTTAATACAGGGATTTCAAATGAAATCGGGGACAAACCCGATTAAATAAGATAAGAAACAAAATAAAAGATAGCTACTGCTAGCTACTCTGCAGCAGGGGTCTCCTGAGTGGGTTCTGGCTCCTCATAGGTATCATCTGTACCCTCATAAGGACCATAATAAGTAGGGGCAAGATCCTCATCATCGCCTAAATCAACAGATCCAGTCAGGAAAGGAGCAAAGTACACAGTGCACAACAATGTTAAACTAAATATTTTATGACAATTAAATATTGGCTATCATGTTGAGAAACAGCATTAACAGAAACATTATTATCTCAGAGTTAACTGCAAACAGGAATATGAGAAACAGGAATAAATGAAACAGGAAATAAAACTACAATAGCCAGCAAGAATTAACCAGAAACTATATGTGTGTACTTGTGTTTGTTTTTAGAATACATAGTTGGCATGTAGGGGTTTATAAGGCTAATCAGGCACGCCATAGGCGGCTAGCAGTCAGGAATAATCGAGTATCAGGCTGATGGTACAGTCGCGTACCAAAAGCTAGCAGTCACGACAGGGGAAAGGGTAAACTACATGCCTCCTAGTATTCTCCCACCCGACATGAAAAACAAGACAGGAACTACCAATTATTCAAGACATGAAATTCAACATTTCTAACACGATGTGTAATCATCAAGGGTACATGTAAGACAGGAAATTAATTATCACAATATATAAAGATTAACTTGAGGTGCAGGTACTTGCCTGTTGTTTGGATCTGATTAATTAGGTTCTTGGGGGAAAAGTCCAGAGATGAGTCCAAAAGCTGAAATAGACATTACCATCACTCTCAGAAGATGTCAAATAGCTAGAAACGCCTGTCCTTGGGTCCAAATTGGAGACAAGGACAAAAACGGCAGTTTCGGGTCAAAATGGGGTCCGCCGTTGGGCCCGCTTTGCACCGAAAAACGTGTCCGGGTCAAAGGTCTCCAAATTCACCAAACTTAGTGTCAACAGGTCAGGAACGCTGATACGAACCCAACGGAACTTCCAGATTTGGATTCCGATGAGCCGAACACAAAATCGCCCGTCGAGCGGGGCCTGTGGGGCCCACGACACGCGATTTCGTCAACGTTCTCAGAATCGAACCAAACTTGACCCACAGGACCAGCGTATCGCTACGAGTCCGATGGCGCAAGTTTCGTCTCGATCTGACGAGTGTGCACGAAGTTAGGGTGAATTGCCGAAAAGGCGGATACGGGGCGATGTCCGCGGATACGCGTTGATTCCGGTGTGCACGCACACCCGAATCAGCTTCCACGAAGACTCACACGTCCTTATCGATGATGCGCACGTATCTGTGAAGACCGCACGCGACCAAGTCGTCCCGTTTGGCAGGACGTACTCGGTTCCGGGGTGAAACAGGGTCTGGTTTTTCCTGTTTTTAGATCGCGGTGTCCCGAATCAGCTTCCACGAAGACTCACCACAGGACGCGGTATCCCGAACAGTTTGTCCGGACACCGAGAGGGTCATACAGGCTTCACAACGCAATTTACGGAATTGAAAACGGAGCTACGAGGCGAAAGTTACACATACCTGAAAGGGACTCGAAAACAGGGTCGAAATCGTGTCCGTGTCGTGTCCGACACGACACGACGAATCGGGCTTTAGGGTTAGGGTTTCGGCGGATTACGGCCGTGGACGGCGGAGGACGGCCGGAGAGGCGCCGGAGGGGGCCGGGGAAGGTTCGCCGAGGGCGGCGGTGGCGCTAGGCGGCCGGCAGCGGCGGCTACGGCTGCTGCTGCTGTTGCTGGGTTGCTGTCGGCGTCGGAGACGGCGGAGCGGGGCGCCGGAGGGGAGGCGACGGTGGGGCGAGGTCGGCGAGGGAACAGCGGCCGGTCGGCGGAGCTCTGGGAGGCGGCGGCGGCGTCTAGGGTTACGGCGAGGGAGAGATCTGAGGCGGAGGAGGAGAACGGAGGCGGGGGGGTTTAAATAGGGCGGTGGCGGTTGGGGAAGGCCGAGCACGGCGGGGGCGAGGGCGACGTGGGCGCGGGGAGCGCGGCGGGCGGGGCGCGGGACGAGCGGCGGTCGGCGTGGGAAGCGGGACGTGGGGGGGGGGGGCGAGCGCGCGGGCGGGTCGGGTTCGGCTGAACCCGACCCGACCCGAAAGGGGGCTGGGCTGGGCTAGCGGGCCGGGCCGCGGCCCAATGGGCCTGGGCGGCCCGCAGAAAAATAAAATAAAATAAAAAAATAAAATAAATAAATAGATAATTAATTTAAATAATTAATAAATTAGTTTTCAGGCATTTAAAAATATGTCTCAGGCCCAGAAAAATCCAGAAAAATTATCCTAAGTCCAATTTTTTCATTTTACACCCAAAAATATTATTTTTATGATATTTTAATATTATTTATTGCTAATTAAAAATCATTTATTAATTGAAAAGCTTGATTTTAATTACAGAAAATTCCCAGAAAATTCTAGAAAATTGGGAAAAATCCAAGATTTAATAATTTGAAAATTTAGGGGGTTTACAACCTCATTTCCGAGTTGTCCGCGACATGCAAGTTAGGGTCAATCCAATTTCAGGCAACACGAGTACGTGATTTATTTGACCAATTTCAGGCAACACGAGTACACGATTATTTGACCAATTTCAGGCAACACGATTACACGATTATTTGACCAATTTCGGGCAACACGATTACACGATATACTTGAACCATGATTCTACGTTTAGTGAGTGACTTGCCTTGATGCATTCCCCTGGTTCGGGGCTGCCTTGGGTGACCTAACGGTCCCGGATACTTGCAGGTTCATTCAGGCACGGAACGACTACGTAGTAGTCTCCTGGGGTTTGGATGAAAACATGGCAACATTACAAGCAGACAAGCATGCGTTTCTAAGGAACATAATCGGCACGTTTGCTCGGGCCCGAAGGTAAACCGAGATTTAGATCGTTAGGGGACTTGGCATGCGTGGATCTGAATATAAGCAGTATTTTAATTTTCATGTTCTAGCATAAGCAATACAAGTTGGGATTATTCTCTTAGCTAGGTGCGTTGGATTTATTAGCATGCAGGGGGTGAATCACCTAGCGACTAGCATGTAACATTTAATATTTTATGTGTGCTGGCTAAGCAAAGACAAGTTCACCGTAGCCACCCACCTTACCGATGATTCGCCTCGGTAGAGCGATACGTCGAGCGAGCCTCTGAAAGCCTAAGCCGGATTCCTGTAGGGACAAGTCTGGATATCCTTTGCCTTTTTGTTTGAGGCAAAGCGGGTCGGGACAGCTGCACTATTGCCGTTTGAAATGGCAGTTCCGCTTGAGCGGAACGGGGTGTTACATCCTACCCAACTCAAAAAAAGTCTCGTCCTCGAGACTTACTGAGGACAAGCAGTAATCTAGGGTTGAGGCAATCCTAGACAAGTCGTTGTACTTGTTCAATTGGATATTCACTTGCACAAGCGTCAAAATCAGCATATCGCTTAGACTGGATCATGCGCACTTTCGAAGCGCACTTCTAGCATGAGCACGTCAACCAGCTCAGTGATAGCGAAGTCTTAGCACTCGAGTTTCACCTTTTCTTAAGTCTTGGATGGTGCACTAGTTCAAGGCGTCCCTCGAATAGATGCATTCAACCAAACTTAGAGTTAGTAAAAATCGGACAAGCTACTAGCAATACTCTCAAGGGTCCGCACAGGTTGGCACAAAGGCCACTCACAGCATACAACCAGATAAGCAATCATATCATTCAAAACGCATTTTGAAAGTATTTAGACTTATTTTTGGAACATCCCATCGAGGCATTGAGAGAAAGCGTGCACATAATCCACGAACGAGCTTTCGAAACTGAGATATCGAATCGAAGTCCAAAGGCGTAGAAGCCAGGCTCTGATACCATTATGTCACGCCCCGATCTCCCGCAGGCAAATCGGCCGTCCCCGCCAGGCGGGAATTACCCTCGCCAGCGCTCCCGCGGGACGATCGCTTTGACCCATCCGGGCGTGATGCCGCACGAGCGTGATCCACGCCCGTGCAAGGCCGTGGTTCATTTGCTGGCGGTAAGAGTTCTAAGCCACAGAGTCGCACAGATTGTCCGAGTGCAGCAGAGTCATGAACGCATATGCGATCGGTAACAAGTTCACTGAGTTGACAATATAGCGGAAGCATTGAAACACAAGTTGAAGTAAAGCAAGCTCTTTTATTGATATAAACATGTGTTACAGGCGGCGCATAGCCGAGATTACAAGTCGCTCAAGCCTCTCTCTCTCTGAAACAGTAAAAGCGTGCCAAGTGGCTATAATTGTGGAATGATTGTACAGGCGATGATCAGGCGATGTTCACAATATTATGTCTTGTATATGTGCTTCTGTTCCGGATGCACCATTGCTTCGGAGTGATCTCCACGCCTAAGCACGCACGTTGGAGGCATCCGCACCGAACGAGGTTCTCCCGCACCCTGCATACAAACTGGTGGATTATCAGTACATTGAATGCACTGGTGGGGAAGCTACTCGCCCGCTCGACAAATCCAAACACGTAATATAAGTTCCGTGCACCAACTATTAAGTTGTCTTTCTAGTTGCCTTAGGATCAGTTTTAAGCAAATATTGAATAGCCTATCCGTGTGGCAGTGCGTCGTGCGACATGAGAGAAAACACGGCGAGACTTACCATCTCCTTCCATGTCCAAGGCAAACATTGTTAATTCAAGCACGGGCAAGTATAAGCATTCAGGAGCATAGCATATGCAACATGCAAATACGAGAGTCATTGAACGGGACAAAATTTGGTGTACTTAGTTATTCTTTGATGCGATGCAATGACTCGCACGCGGATAGCCGCTAAGCGAGGATGACTTATCTATATGAACATGAGTCGCTGGCATAGCCATAAAGGACCAATCCCAGACGAGAATGGAACGCAACGAGAGCACACGATGCGCTACGAACCATTTCGTCCGAACACGAGGGATTGCACATGTAGTCCAAGGCCAAGATGGAATGCAACCAAGTACACGATATGCTGCAAACCATCTCGCCAGCACACAATAGACTACACATGATGTGGTCCTAGGCCAAGTGGAATGCAACCAAGTACACGATATGCTGCAAACCACTCGCCTGCACACGATGGACCACACTTGCAGTTCCATCCGGATCGGAGCGGCCCCAGTGCCCCGGTGACCGTCCGTGGAACTATACCTCGTTTCCGAGTTGTCCTCGACATGCAAGTCAGGGTCAATCCAATTTCAGGCAACACGAGTACGTGATTTATTTGACCAATTTCAGGCAACACGAGTACACGATTATTTGACCAATTTCAGGCAACACGATTACACGATTATTTGACCAATTTCAGGCAACACGATTACACGATATACTTGAACCATGATTCTACGTTCAGTGAGTGACTTGCCTTGATGCATTCCCCTGGTTCAGGGCTGCCTTGGGTGACCTAACGGTCCCAGATACTTGCAGGTTCATTCAGGCACGGAACGACTACGTAGTAGTCTCCTGGGATTTGGATGAAAATATGGCAACATTACAAGCAGACAAGCATGCATTTCTAAGGAACATAATCAGCACGTTTGCTCGGGCCCGAAGGTAAACCGAGATTTAGATCGTTAGGGGACTTGGCATGCGTGGGTCAGAATATAAGCAGTATTTCAATTTCCATGTTCTAGCATAAGCAATACAAGTTGGGATTATTCCCTTAGCTAGGTGCGTTGGATTTATTAGCATGCAGGGGGTGAATCACCTAGCGACTAGCATGTAACATTTTAGATTTTATGTGTGCTGGCTAAGCAAAGACAAGTTCACCGTAGCCACCCACCTTAGCGATGATTTGCCTCGGTAGAGCGATACGTCAAGCGAGCCTCTGAAAGCCTAAGCCAGATTCCTGTAGGGACAAGTCTAGATATCCTTTGCCTTTTTGTTTGAGGCAAAGCGGGTTGGGACAGCTGCACTATTGCCGTTTGAAATGGCAGTTCTGCTTGAGCGGAACGGGGTGTTACAACGGGTCGAATTTCGGGTATTGGGTCGGCGGGTACGGATCCGAATTCGACCCGTTACTGTTTGGGTTGGGTTGGTTTAGTTATTTTAAACCTGTTTGGTTCGGTTTATTTAGTTGATTTAATCTGGTTCAGTCTGGTTTATTTAAAAACTATGTTTTTGGGTATTTAAAAATAGTTTTTTGGTCCAATAAATTTCAAAAAAATTACACTATGACTAATTATTTATTTTACACTCAAAAATATTATTTTTATAATATTTTAATATTTAATAAAATCATAAAATTTATTTAATACCAGAAAACATTTATTTTAATTATTTAAAAATAACAAAAAATTCCATAAATTCATATTTTAATTTCTAAAAAAATTTGGGTATTTACAATCTACCCTCCTTAAAATAATTGCGTCCTCGCAATTAAGAAAACATAACCGGCCAGAAGAGATAACACGATTATAAGACATATTCAAAGCACGACACAAAGAATAAAGAATCATGAATAAGGAGAAATCGAGAAAGTGTGAGGGTTAAGCAGAATTCGTAGGGAAGGAATAAAATATTTTTCTAGGCAATGAGAGATAAGTAATTCAAGAGTAAATAAATCTGGATAGAGCAAGGATATCTACATCTTAGGAAAACTTGGGTATCAAGTACTAAAAAGTTCATAATACTAGGCTTTAGACTAAGGAATGGATTTAACAGGCACGTGCTAAAGCGTTACTAGGAATAGATAGCTATGATAAAACTTAAATCTTACGCGTATTCGCTACTCCACGAGTCTGTGTGTCCTCCATTGTTATCGCAAAAGCTTGTCCGCATCCTTGTGGTGGTGTCCTCTGCTGTTGCTGGACCTGTTGAAAGAGTGCTGCCTGGGGTGTCAAAGGTGGCCTCGGCTGATACCTTCCTGGAGCTGGTGGTATGACTCCTTCAACTCCCGTTTGTGGTGCTCCCAATGCTGGATAGGCTGGTCTCGGTGCTGGTAAAGCTTCTCGGTTATCCATCGGTGTTTCTCCTCGATGCTTCATGCAATCTCTGGCTAAATGTTGGCTGGATCCACAAATCAAGCACAGTCCCAACTTGCGTCTGCACTCTGTCTCAATATGGCCTACCTTGCCACAGTAGTGACAAGTAGGAAGGAATGAGGCTCTTGGTGCTGCTCTCTGTGGTGGATTCCTCTAGGGTTGCTTTGTAGCTCTTTCCTGCTGTGCTCGGTCTGATGCTAACGCATGCGACCGCTTCTGACTAGACTCTCTCCTGGTGATGCGCTCTATGGGTCGTGCTGTAGTAAGGACGTTCGTGTATGAAGTAGTTGCAACGTAGTTAATTAAACCAGAACCTAGTCCACTCAAAACAGCCTGAACCAAACCAAACCAAACCTGGACCCAAACTTTCTGAAAATAGACCAACAGAGTTCGGACCAAACTCGAGCCAAACTCGGTCAGGGTCAAACCAGTAAACCGAGTCAGCCCCCTCTTCCGGATGACCATGCTCTAACTTCGAATTTATGAACGTTAGGTGACCGAACTTGGACCGAGTTTTGCCCGAACTCTGCCCGAAATCGGTTCCAGAAAACCCTATAAATAGAGATTTAATTCCATATTCTTATTAAATCATTCACTCACTTTCACATCTCTATCTATCCTGAGCTATAAATCTTTCATATTCCCAAGATCAACTCCCAGCCTTCTAGTGCCAATGCGGTTCTGATTTAGAAGTCTGATCGAGTTGTAAAAGCTTGGTTTGTCAAGTTCTCTCTGGTGTTTAAAGTCGACGTGCCCTTTGGATCAAACGCACGTGTGAAGTCTTTCGAGCCTTCAGATCAAAGCTCGATGTTGTAAGAAATCTGCAAGCCTTCGTATCAAAGCTTGTGATTCACTATTGGTGATTATAGTGGATACTACTCCGAGCAAGATTTTTTGGGCCTGGACTAGTCCTCTCAAAGGAAAACCAGGATAAAATTGCGGTGTTTGCGTTTGCTCTTCTAAACTGCAGTAGGGAATGCCCAAGATATGTATCATCAGCCTTCATCAATGGCAATTGCAGTAGGGATGCTAATCTGCGTTGATCTATGGTACATACTGTCACGCCCCAGTCCCAAAATACACGGGACCAGGCCACGTGGCATTGGCCAGCTGACACGTCTCCGAGGATATCCCAATTTAATGGATCCTAGCGAAGCGTGCTACGCTATCCTAAATCTAACAAGTCTAAAAATATCATACAACAGGCAGAGTCTAATCTCATCCACAAATACAACAAGAAATACTAAAATAAAATACTGGAAAATAAGAACAGAGTCGAATGTCATAGTACAAACCGAAATATGTCCGGTGGGAAAAAATCCACTACAAATGATGAAATAGAGTACTGAAGACAGAAATAAAGAGTGCAACTAGAGCAACTAGTATCTAGATAAGAAGCTCCAGTCCTAGACGGAAGGCCTACCAAGAAATCAGGAAAACTCCGACGGTAGCACCTCTAGCTCCTACTCGAGAGCGTACCTCGTCTCCACTCCTGGTTCGTATACAGTGGGGTAATACGCCTCGTCAAAATCTGGAAGGGAACCAAGTCCTCAGAGGAACGTAACAAGATACAAAAATGCATGCTATAGATAGTACTGAATAAAATAAAGGGGTGCGCTAACCATCTAAGTGAATGCAATGTAAGGACAACCTTGGAACGTATAGGTAGGTGTAGGCATAACGTCCATACTCCGAAGAGCATGGTATCTGACCATGTAACGTCCATCATTCCGAAGAATGAGGTATCTGCAATGTATATATGTCTGTATCACTCCGAAGAGCGCGGTATCTAAATATAGGAAGTCATCGGATCCGTGGCTCCTCTGGATACTACGGAGTCCGATGTGTGTATCCCATACGTTTATCAGTTGTCCTCTCCGCCTAATATGGATACACAAGTCGAATACACGACGTGTATATCCGCATCTATATGCCATGTCTCATCTAACTAGATTACTCTAAATTACGTGCTAATCCGTGATGCATGTCGTACGCACCGATAGCGAGTCGGGTACGCGGACCCGCATCCCAACATGAATTTACCATCGTGATACGTGTACAAGTGTCATGGTCTAGGAAGATATCAGAATATTCTCACAGTAGTAGGTGAGTCAGCTAGCAGCTAGGTCAAGTACACTACTCATCGACGCATTCGTCGACTGCACCCGAGTCAATCTCAGGCGCGCACAGTTATATGTATATTGCAATATTTCATTTAAATTAAACAGTAATCCAGCAAGGTATACTTCCCTGAGTCCGGTAGCTGCGAATGCCAATATCCTGCTCCTGAAGCCTCGGCTGTACGGTCCAGCAATCCTATATATGATATAATAATATCAACATCAGTCACTACAATAGTACGACCATGACACACTACTTGCAGCAATACACTGACGCAGATCTTGACTGTACATCTAGTGGGTCACGTAGTACATATAGTTATATATATATAACATATATACTTATATGTACACTAATACATATTTAAATATAATAAAAATATGTATGTTTTAATTGTACATTTTAAAATAGCATATATATATATATATATTACTTAATAATATACCAATAAAGGTGTACATATACACATTTATTAAACATATTTACATATATAAATACCATATATAATACCATATGTATAATTAAATACATAGTCATATATATTACATATACTTAAATAACAATTTATATGTATATACACATAATGGAAAATGTACTAATATATATTAATACACACAAGTACGCATATATTTATATACATATATATACACATATTTATTTAATACACACTACAAATATACTAATACATAAAGTATACATATATTTATATATATATACATACATTTATATACACAAAATATATCTTTATATATTTATACCCAATATAATAATTACACCAAATAATATATATTTATATATATATATATATATACATATATATATGTGTAACTAATACGTACAATGTATTTAATATTTATATATAATATACCAATAAATATATACTACATACAATATACTAAATACACAGAATATATATTTATATATATACACAATATATATTAAATATATAATATTCTAAATACACTACGTGTATATATATATATATATATATATATATATATATATATATATATATATATATATATATATATATATATATATATATATATATATATATATATATATATACACACACACAATAGATATTAATACATACTAGGTATTTAATACAAGTATATAGTATATACTATGTATATACAAAATACATATATATATAAAATATACTAAATATAGTATATATATATATATATATATATATATATATAAAATACAGTCTATATACAGAAGTATATATATAAATACTAAACATAATACAGTGTATATATACTTAAATACTAAAATTGAATACTCTTATTAGTATTTACACAATGCAATACTAAATACTAGGTATAAATTGCAGTATAAGTACATAAAATACATACCTATATGCAGGTGGGGTCGAGGTGGGTCCGCCGGACGGGTCATCGCCGGCGAGGATGGCCGGGCGGAGCTCCGGCAGCGCGGGGGAAGAGTCGGCAGCAACAGCAACAGCAACAGTCGGCAGTGGTTTCACTGCGGGGGATGTGCCGGACGGCTGCAGCGTCGACTGGGGGCGAGCGGCGGGGACGGAGGGGGCTGGCTGGGGAAGGCGTCGGCGGAGTTTGGCGGCCGGGTGAGCTACGGTGGCGAGCTGGTGGGAGTTCGGGTGGTCGGCTCGGACTGCGGGGGGTGAGGCTGTTGGTGAGGACGGTGGTGCTGGAGGCGGCTGTAGGCGGAGTAGTAGCCGGGGGCGGTGGCTGGAGGTGGGGGAGTGAGTGTTGGTCATAGGGGGACAGTCGCGGGGGTGGCCGGAGGCGGTGGCTGGCCGGGAGGAGGCTGCGGGAAGATGGGTAGGGGGGTCGGGCTGGTGGTGAGGGCTATAGGAAAATAGGGTTTTAGTTGTGTATTTTTGTGTTTGTGTGAGAATTAATGTGATGTAACATGTCATATATGTAGGAGAGAGAGAGAGGGGGGTGCCTTGGGATTAGGGCCGGCTGGGTAGTTGTCTAAGGTTGTGTGAGGGTCTCCACATGTTGGACATGTGGCTAGGATTCCATGTGTTTGAAATGTAGGGTTATGATGTGTCCTCTAAAAATGGTGTAAAGTACATAAAAATGGGGAAAATTCATTTGTGGACCGGTCAAAGAATGGGGGTTCTCTTCTTCATGTGATTGGGCCAATGAGAGGGGGGCACCTCATTGCTAAATTGCATAAAAGCCCCTGAACAATTAGGAAATTGCACAATATCTGGAATTGAGGATTTGATGTGACAAAATACCATGTTTGGTGTTTTGTAGTGGACTAGAATGGTGTATGGTGTTTAGTATGAGGCTTGAGGGTGTGTGTGTGGGTTTCAGGTTGGAGTTGGGTCTAATTTGAGTGAGGTTGGGTCGCTACATCAATTAAATTACAATTAATGTACCGGGTGTTCCTAAATTAATTTAATAAATACAGGGAGTCCAAATTGGGTGGGCACAAGCGTCATGGGTGTGGTAGGCTTAGAGTATAATAATATCATAACTGGGGTCGGTCATAACGGGTTGAGGTTGGGTCTTAATTTCGATTGGAACGGACAACGAACGTAAATATACAAATAATTTAATTTACGTACGGACGTTTGTAACGACTTTTGTGCGACTAAAATCGGGCACAAAAATCAACATTTGGGGGTTGCACATTAGTCATTATGGTAGGTTGGTATGTCTAGGCCAAGTGTATGGAATTTGTTTCAGGGTAACAGCTAGGTCAGTGTCCTAAATATCGGGACAACGGTAAGGTGTCCTAAGTAATAAAATCACTGCACAAATATTAATATACTGTATAATAAATTCTAATTGCATCTAAATAACTCTAATCATACTATCTAAGTTAATTAAATCCAAATTTTGGTCGAGGGGGTTTACACATACCGATTTGCTAAAACGTATACTGGATTTCTCATCATTTGTCTTTTGGCCTGACCAAGATGCGAAGGTATCCAAGATGTTATGCGTATTCTGCAGAATTGATTTCGAAGCCTTTCCAAAAATCAGCAAATCATCTGCAAATAGCAAATGAGAGATCGAGGGGGAGTACATGTTTATTCTGAGTCCAGTGAATAAAGCCTCCCTTTCAAAGCAATAGAGGAGTATTTCAGTACATATAATAAATATGAACGGGGACAACGAACATCCTTGTCTGATACCTCTTCCAGCTTGGAACCATCCTTCAGGTGATCCATTGAGTAACATGGAGAATGAAGAAGGTGTTACACATCTCATATTGAGTTCAATGCTATGTCCTTGGATTCCCATCCCATGTAAGATATTTTGTACAAAGGAATCGAAAATATACGTTAATTTCTATATTTTTGAATGGAAACATATGCTAAAATATTCCTTAAAAAATAGGCAAATTATAAGGGCATTACACATTTTACTCTGGCTAGCCCATTAAAAATTTACAAAAAAATACAAGTTTGCCATCCTAAAAGTTACTTGGGGCTAGCCCAAATATTGATAATTACAAGTTTGCCACTCCCAAACTCGGGACTGTTATAATCAGGACTGTCAAAATTTTGACAGTCCTACCACTTGGAAGGACTGTCAAAATTTTGACAGTCCAACAAATTGTTAGGACTGTCATAATTTTGACAGTCCCACAAGCTAAGTGGACAGTCAAAATTTTGACAGTCCTAATTTTAACCCACTGGAAATTTTATATAAAACTAGGACTGTCAAGATTTTGATAGTCCCACAAACAATGAGGACTGTCAAAATTTTGACAGTCCTCATTTTAATTGTCAGGATTTTTTTTTTTAGTTTTTTTCTATTTAGTTAGTTTTGGATTTTAATTTTTTTATTTAGTTTAACATCCAAAATAAAATATGTTATCATTGAACCCAAAAAAAAAATCGACCGTACGAATATTACGTCTGCCGTCGATCAGACTTCGAACGGCCATAACTATTTGTTTTCAAATCATTTTTTGTCACACAATAGGTCGATTTGTATGTTTTTGACGAGAGTAACACAATTCGTGTAGAGAGAATTTTCATCCGAAGTAAGACTTACATATTACAGGCAAAAATATAAAATATAAAACTTTAAAGTATCATAACTTTTGACTGAGAGATCGAAACAAGCTCCAGTTTGTGCCAAAATGACCGTATGGAAAAATACTTCGGGATAAACCGTTTCATCGTTTGACGGACTTTCCAAATTTTTAGAATCGCAAAAACACGATGTTTCGACCTCCAAATTTTACTTTTGGTAATTTTTTTTTACAAAATATTTAATGTACCAATAATAAATTTGCTATTTTAAATAACAGAATACTTTAACAAATTTTAAGGATAGAAATTTGGGATATTTTGAAATTTTGAAACATATCGACAACTGAGTTAATTTATTTTAATTTTTTGTTAATTTTGAAATTTCGATACAGTAAATTTACTGTTAATTTATTTTAATTTTATTTCGTTAAAATATATTTTCTTAAATAAAACATAAAATTAACAAAATAAATTGGCCCTCCCACCAATTAACAAAATAAATTAACAGAAAAGAAATTTTAGGACTGTCAGAATTTTGACAGTCCTACCAATTGGAAGGACTGTCAAAATTTTGACTGTCCTAGTATATAATGGGACTGTCAACATTTTGACAGTCCTAAACTTTACCCACTGTCACCATGTTGACGTAAAGATGGTTGGCGTAACGTAAAGATGGTTGGCGTAAAAGCCAAATAGACAGTGGGTAAAGTTTAGGACTGTCAAAATGTTGACAGTCCTAGTATATACTAGGACTGTCAACATTTTGACAGTCCTAAACTTTATCCACTGTCACCATATTGACGTAAAGATGGTTGGCGTAAAGTTTAGGACTGTCAAAATATTGACAGTCCTAGTATATACTAGGACTGTCAACATGTTGACAGTCCTAAACTTACATATAACTGCCCATAGACAGTGGGTAAAGTTTAGGACTGTCAATATTTTTACAGTCCTGGAAGAAAGTAGGACTGTCAAATTGTTGACAGTCCTAAACTTTATCCACTGTCTATATACACAGTTATAAGTAAAATTAGCTCAACTGTATAAAGAAATGACAACTGTATGTATGTAGCAAAATTTGAACACAAATTGTATGTATGTAGCAATTGTAACAAATTTTCAAATTATAGCAATTGAAGCAAATTCATTCAAAGTGTCAATAGTAGCAAATTAATTCAAAGTTTTACAACTCAAACTCATAGTTTAAACTCTTACAATTCTCAAAAGTCATATTCATTGAAAGTTTTACAATTCTTCAAACGGGGCCTAAACTTCATGCAGCCTCTTTGTACGTTGCTCTCTATTTTCCAAGAAAGAAAATTCTTCAGCGTTGTCGATTTGTTGGAGTTCGTCATTAATTGCCATATAATTCGAACCCTGGCAACTTACGAGGCTTCTTCCCAACTTTTTCACTTTCCTTGTCTATTCATAAGAATTAGAATTTTTTGTAATAAACATTTACAAAAAAAAAAATTTAGGACTGTTGGAATTTCTACAGTCTTTTATAAATTAAGGACTGTAGAAATTTCTACAGTCCTTAATTTATATAGGACTGTAGCTAACTCTACAGTCCTAAATCTATATGGGACTGTAGAAAATTCTACAGTCCCGTCCGATACTGCTCGACAATGTCGACGATTGTCGACATTGTATGCCCTAAAATCGTGTTCGATCAACCAAGTAAACGTCTAAACTACATCCTAAACTACATTCATGACTTGTATGTCCTCATTTGAAGAATGGAAAGAAAATCACTCAAATTTTTCGAAATGCAATAGAATTTTTTAAAATTTTTGAAAAATTTTGTAAATGCAATAGAACAAGGAGAATGATGATTTGTACCTTGATTCTTTCGAGACTTTGGGAGTCATCGACAAGGAGGAGGAGGACGAAGTCTCGGAGAACGGCCGGCGGGAGGGGGGAGGGCTCCGGTGGGGTAGGGAGGGTTTGGGAGTGTTTGGGAGAAAGGTTTCAAAGTGGGCTAGTATGAGTAAACTAATGGACTAATGTGAGTAAACTTTGCTCATTAATGGACTAGTCCTAATTCTGGACTAGCCCCAAGTAATAATAGTAGTTGCCAAAAAATAATAGTCGCACAACAGTCTCAGAACAGGAAACACCAAACCAAAACGGAAGAATAAAAAAAAAAAAAAGAAAAAAAAAAGGCAAAAGGCACGCAACAGTCTCCGAACAGGAAACAAACTAGTGACGATTATACCAATATACCAACAAAAACTCCATCTCACCAACCATAGTGCGCTTTTTTTATACTTTAGCATGGGTCCCCGGAATACAAGGGTCCCAGACGTGTCCAACATTACCCGGACACGAGAAAATGTTGAAAGGAATTGGTGTCGTCGTGTCTACATCACGTTCCAACGAGTTGTGTACTACGAAGACGCTCTTTACGCCACCTTCCAGCTCACATGCGATGCATCTACATGATCTCAGCTCCCCCACTTCCGTCGGCAAACTTCAGGACCATTACTTAAATGATTGAGAATTCCATTGCAGTGACACTTTCACTCCGTCGGCAAACTTTCCGGACCATTACTTAATGATTGAGAATTCCATTGCAGTGACACTTTCACTTCGTCGGCAAACTTTCCAGACCATTACTTGATGATTGAGAATTCCATTGCAGTGACACTTTACCATACTTTGAAGAAGGGAAGGAAAGACTTTTAGATAAATTAACCACACCTCACCACCACCACCACCAGGTACACACAGGAGTCCTTTTTTAACCCTTCCATAATTCTAAAGAGATTGATTGAATCAGGATGCAGGGATGATCTTTATTCTGTTTTAACCGAATCAAAATAGTCGAAACTGAATAAGCTAGAATTCTAAAAATTCAAAATCGAAATCGAGCCGAAATTAGTCATAATCGCGGCAATCAATTCGGTTTATTTCGATTTGTTCGATTGGATTACTTTTATTGTTTAATTGGTCGGATCTAAAGTTGAAATTGTGGTTAAGTAATATATTAAAAACTAATTTTTATCCATAGGTTTGTTGTATTTCAAAGTTGGACCCAAAATTGGACCAGCTGTTAAATTAACAAAGTTGGACTTTAAAACACATGCATATAAATGTTATTTTCAAAATATACACAGAAATATACATATTTTTAATAATAAAATATGTATAAAATTGAGGGCATTTAATAATTACATACGTTTTATTCGATTTTAAGTTTTGGTCATAAACCGAAATCCAAAACCGAAATCGAAACTGAATATGAAATTTTAGTATTTTCAAAACCGAATTCGAACAATTTTTTTTCAAACCGAACCAGACCTCTTATTTAGTTCGATACGATTCGATTTTCGGTCCAGAACCGAATAAGAGCATCTCCAACCATATTGTTTTGTTTTGTGTTGTGATTCCTATGTGACATAAGGCACAAGATAATGAGATAGCAAAATGTTCTCTAATGTAAAAGTATTGAGAAGACAATAAAAATTATTTTTTTAACTTCCAAGACAACTTTTTCACTTCTTCAATTTTTTTATAAATATTTTTTTATTCATAATTGATGATGTGGAATAAAGTCATTGTGAAGTCTATTGTCTAGACCTAGACAACAAACTTCACATTGTCCTTGTCATGTCATTGCCATGTCAACTTCACAATCAACTTCATATTTACATTAAAGAAAGATTTTTGATATAAAAATTGTGATTCCTATATGGTAACCATTTTTTTTTAACTCATAACAGGATTGGAGATGCTCTGATACTCAAAATTGGCCTTACATGCATCCTAAATAGGATGAACTACCCTACATGTAGTTACAAGGAATCAACTAATTATTCTTTGTGGTTATTATAGCGACCACAAGTATCTGGACCCACCCAATTATATTTTGCAAGATTTTTTCTAGTAAATATGACATTTTTACAAGTTAAACGCATGGTGTTAATCGTAACCAGTCGGGCAGGGCCGGACCCAGAGTTGATCGGATCTGGGTTGGGCTGGACCAGTCTTAGTCTCAAGAGTAGACGGACAGAGCCGACCCGAACTAGAGGCTTGGAAAACCAAATCAAGTCTGAATCCGAGTTGGAGGTAGGTCGGGCCTACTGGACTAGGTCCGGACCGATTTAGAACCGAGTCTGGGTTAGCCGAGTTTAGAGTAAAAAAATAACTAAAGGAATAAGGAAAAAGGAAAAAATAAAAAAATGAAAGTAAAATTTTATTAATTTGATTAAATTAAAGTATTTGATATAACATTTTTTGTAACTAAAAAAAATAAAATTAAAAATTTTATTTACATTTTTTTGATATAATATTTTCTAGTCTTCCGTCTTCTGTCCAATTTATTGTTCAGCTCCTCCTCTACTAGGATTGTCCATAATAAGAGACTGAAAGACCAGTTCATTAATATCTGCACCTTTATCTCTTAAGTGTTGAGTCCGTTTTTTCGCACAAATCGGACCTTGAACGCAAATACAAACATCCAAAATATCCGGCATCCTGCTCCTCTTCTTGCTTAACATTCTTGAACCTACACTAAAATAAGATTTCGATGATACCGTGGACACCGAGGTCATTAGAAGATCACGTGCTGAAGAAAGTACTGTAGGACACATTTTTCGTGTATTTTCTCTCATTCTAAAATTAAAAAATACGTTCCAAAATCATCTTATTTTTCATAAGAATTTAAATACAACGATAATTCTTGAGTTGGTAGGAAAAAAAAATTTGTTTCTTCCTTTGTAGTAGAATGAGATAACTTAGACTTTAAACCATAAGCTACTATTACCTTGAGTAGTTGTACCGGGTCGGCTCGATACAACTTTTTCTACATATCTATTCTACTATATAATGCCAAAAGTAGGCTTCACCGTGGAAGTTTCTTTTCCAAAAACACCCTTTATTATAATTATTAATTAAAAAAATTAATTAAAATTAATAGGAGTATTTAGGTAAATACAAGAATTGTCCTTTGGTATTCCTAATTAAAACAGCTTTTAAATGCACTGATTGTCTAAAAATGAGACATTAAAAAATGGACTTTGTTTAGCATCATTAATTCATTGAAAAATGAACAAGTTTTGACTATAAGTCTGTTAATACGTACAACGCACGTGCATATATGCTAGTATAAAGTAATAAGAGTATCTAAATGTTCTTTAATTTCTAATTTTAAGCTATCTACCTCTACATTCATATTGTCGTGATAATTGTCTAACAATATAAATACATAATCTAATTTTATTTTAGGATAAAAAATTACAGTCAAACAATATAAAAGAGGTATTTTATGCCAATATTTTATAAATTTTAGTTCCATTTTAGAAATAACATAATCAAAACTAGGAGCATTTCTATATTTTGCAAATAAATGATACATGCTAATAATTTCTTTTAAAACTAAATGAGAAGTTGGATAATAAACTTCGGATAAAATATATGTAATATTGTAAAACAATTTTAAAAATTCATAAACTGGAGTAGCAAATAATCAATCATTCGCAATTATTTGGAAATTAAAACTTGGATTAACATTGCTATAGTGTGTAATAACGTCTCTAAATTTGATACAAGATTTCAACATCAAATAAGTAGAATTATATCGATATGGTGCATCATTTATAAATCTCCTAAATGTCAACTATATTGTCT
This sequence comes from Iris macrosiphon, assembly GCA_036927795.1. Taxonomy (NCBI): domain Eukaryota; kingdom Viridiplantae; phylum Streptophyta; class Magnoliopsida; order Asparagales; family Iridaceae; genus Iris; species Iris macrosiphon. The sequence goes on along the minus strand of JAYESA010000006.1, from coordinate 186,117,740 downwards.
ACATAACGTTTTAAACTCTTGTTGTCTACTCGCAGAAGTGTTCAAACTAGTTAGACATGATCTAATATTTTATAAATTTGCTTGAAAATTTTGAAGGCATTCTTGTACAATTAAATTAACAACATGACAAGTACATCTTATATGAAAAATGTCTTTCTAGTAAAAGCAAAAAATTGAGATTTTAAAATACTAATACAAGAAGTGTTATTACTAACATTATCGAAAGAATTTATTTATTTATTATTATTTATATTATATTCACGTAAATTTTGTCACGCTACGGTTCCGTAGAATCACACGTCGCCACTGGTTGTGATATAGTATAAGCCTAAATTGTACTTGTACAAAGCAAGCACCAAAATGATCGACTGAAATACTATAATATAGAAACATCATAACCGAAATACTAAACAAAAAAGTTGAATCAACACAAGATATATAAAAGAATAAATTTCTTTATTGATAATGCAACATAATTACAATGGCTCGAAGCCAAGAACAACTTGAGTACAAATCTCTCTCTCTCTCTCTCTCTCTCTCTCTCTAAATACAATAAAAATATGCCATGATCACTTACAACTCAAGAGTTATACAAACAACGATGTTCCATACATTATGTTCTTTATATACAAAGAAATCTATATCCCAGTCGCAACGCTTTAAGTCACTAATCAAGATCCAGCGCCTCAATTCGTCCAAGCAAACTCCACACCTGTAAAGATCTGGTGGGGTCGACAGTACATAAAAATGAACTGGTAAGTGACCTCTCACCCACTCAAATAAAACCAGCACATTCATTATGTGAATGCAAGCAAACTTTTGTGATCTTTCTAATCTTACGTTAGGATCGATTACATGACATAATAGAAATAAAGCATACCTGTGTCGTAGGCATAAAGTATCACACAACAGAGTTTGAACTTGCCTAATACTTACCATCATTTCCTGTCAAATACAAAAATAATATCAATATATATAATGAATCCAAAAATAATGTGTCACAAATGTGTCCCTACAGAAAACAATCATTAGCCTTCAGAAATATAAGTGTATCGCGCACTCATTTTTCTGCAATATTACTGATAGACCTGTACGCCGATAGACGTTACCATGCGGCCTAACTCTATATGAAAGTCACTAGCACCATAAGCCATCCTGGACTGTAGCTCGGTTAGACGGAGATCCTTTCTGTCATGCCTCAATTCCGTAAAATCGATAGTCGTCCCCCGGACGTGATGCCGTGTGTGCCTAAGTTGCACAACGCACAAGGCCATGGTATTTGATATAACGACCACATATTCAGAGTACGCGGATAATTGAAACACAATATTGAAACAAGAAAATGCTCTCTTTATTGATAATGAACATCATTTACAAACTCTTGAACAAGTATCAAAGGTTGTCGTACGGACTTACAAAAGCGGACGCAAAATGAGATAGCCGTCTGATACATTACATCCTTTTACTAAAACTTCAAAAGCCATAGACACCTTCGGCCGAAGCTATCGACTTGCCACGGAGCTGTATAAAGTATGTGCACGAGCTCCTGGAACTTCAAAACATGCTTCAAAGGGCACGAACAGGACGTGCCGACTGGATTGGTTCGCCTTAGCTCCTTGATACGGAGAACCTGTTGCAACGAGGGTCAGTACATCGAAATGCACTGGTGAAGGCGAGCTAACCCAATTATACCAATCAACACGTTATTTAAGTGAAGCATGCAAGTTATTTTGTGGTCATTCTATCTTATCTTAGTTCAAGTTACAAGCATGCAATCGATATGGAAATTAACTAAAATAACATGCCACCGCTTGGTGACTTTACCTGCGAGTCTGAACCACTTGCACAAAACTTACCATGCCCTTCCCTGCCACGAAGACGTAGTTAGCTTGCACAGTTTAAATATATGAGGGGGTCACAAGCACGATGCCATAGTGGACTGATTATAGTCTCAGGACGAAATAGTATGCAACGCAAGGAACATGGGTATTACATCTCATCCCATCCGAAGCAGGCGACTATCAGGAAGTTCCGTCCGGACCGAACCGGTGCCAGTTCCTTATCGACCGTCTGCAGAAACTAAAGACATTGTGCACTAGTTTTTCGTGACCAAGCGGCATCTAAAACTAAGTTATCAAACGAGTAGTTCAAGACAACACAAACATGAGACGAATAACATTATCTGATTTGCATAGTCTTCATGTTCAGTTCTATTGCAAAGAAAGGGGTATTTTATACATAGCACAATAACAAAAAAATATGTTCTAACTAGAATTAAAATATGATAAAGAACATTCTAAGCGAACTAGCATGCACAGTGTAATTGTTCACAAGTTGGTTTGACAAGCATCAGTATTCCAAGTCTATTTTATTTTACAAGCATCAGTATTCCAAGTCTATTTTATTTTATCTTGATATCTTTTAGTTATTATGGTATCGTTTGATCGGAACAATCAATAGAGCAAGATTATAGGTGTGAAGACTTGGAAGAAGGATTAACTTATCAAAGTATAGTCACTCACAAGTTGGTGTTGAGAGGGAAATGAAAGATGTGCTTCAAGACTCCGGTCGCGCGATACCTACTGCGCGATTACCTGCATTGCCACGAACAAACGATCAATACATCTTCTTCTCTTTCACCCAAAGTCGAAACAAAACGCAGTTCAACGAACAAAAATAATAAAATCCATCGAAACCGTTCAAGAAAACGCAAGCTCGAAAACCAACTCGAAAGCACAAAAGCAATAATACGACAACAAAAACTAGGCAAGAAAACTTACAGCGGAGAGGTCCCTCTTGACTCTGCCGCTAAGTCCGTCCTTGGAACACGGTCCACTGAATATGGGAATCAATTCCGAAGAAACCAATCCATAACAAGAAAATGATCTTGATTCAATCTATCCCGATCGAATGATACCGAAAGTATTTCTTAGCCGCGCTCCCCGAAAAGGGGGAACGGGGCACTACACTTTCAGTGTAAGGTAGCGAGCCTTACTGAAAGTTCCTGAACCACAAGTGCTAGTACTTCAGCTAGCTCCGCTACCCGTCCCACTACGTCGGCACCATTCCTCCTAGGTTGAATCGATTCTAGTGCCCAGACAATCGTTCAAGGAGCATAATCCTTGTGTACAAGTTGCCAATGACCATACAAAAACGTGAATATCTATACTCTTATACAAATGCGTGGTATAAATCTGAAAGTAAATATACAACACTTTTCTTCTGCATTATCATACTTCTCGAGCCATTGCTCACCCCATTCTTACAATATCTATGTACTTTTCAGTCCAGAAAAACTATCTTGGCGACCCAACGGTCCCAAACCTTTCTTTGTTTCTATTTCTGAAATATGATAGGATAGTCTTCTTGTATAAAGCATCAATACTACATTCCATATGATAACTCCAATAATAATGTTATAATACATGAGATAAGATATTGCAACAGTACGAAATCCATTCTATAGTAGCAAGATAGTCTATGTGATAAGATAAGTAGTTCTACATTACGCATGTCTATCTCAACAGTTCATAGTCCAAATCTAAAGTAGTAATATAAAAGTCTATCTATTGCATCAAGTTAATAATTTTATAATAATCTTAGAAAACCCAATTTTATTAGGCTAATAGGCTGATAATCTCCCATGACCTTTCTTTCCCTCTTCTTTAACTTTTTTTTTCTTTTCAATTTTCAAAAAAAAATTTGTAAACGAAAATCATTTCTAGTTGTCTACAATACTATGAATATCTTGGTTTGGTTTCGACAACACAACCAAAATCAAATCTCAAATAATGTAACAGTTAACCTAAATTCAAATTTTAGCCTGAAAAATTGAAACTATGTTTACAAGAGGTTGTTTGGTTCGAGAAAGTACGACGAAGTAAAAAAAAAAAATTTAATTAATATTTTGCGTATGCATTACGATGAAATAGAACGAAGTAAAAAAATTCGTTTGCTTTGAAGAAGTGGAGGTTTAAAAAAAAAAAATCTAAAATTTGGTGTTTGGTTGGTTGTTGAAGTGAGTGAAAAAATTATAATTTTTTGTTGAATAGTAAATTTTTTTTTTGGTAAAGTCGAGAGAAAATGTATTCAACCAAACACGCGAAGTGGGAATAGATATTTTCTACTTCCGCACTCCACTTCGGAGAAAAAAAATTCTGATGTCAAAACTTTAATTTCGTGACAGATAAGATCTTCTGTTCATGACAAATAACATTAATAAATCTTATCTGCAAAGTCTTCTATCAAACACGTAAAGTGGAGCAAAATTTAAATTTTTGTCATTTTCGTCCCCAAAATTTGTGAACCAAACAGTCCCCTAGATCACAAAACTATAGGAAACAGTGAAGATCATGTTCTAACTATTGCTTTTCTCCAACAGAAGAAAGCCTTCTTAGGAAAATAATGCCAATTAGAGCAATTTTATAATTAAGAGTCTAATGAGAAGTGACATGTAGATGATGATAACAAAAAGAAACATATATGGAATTAATGGTCTATAATATGTGTGTGCACTGTGCAACCTTTACAACAATCCCTAATCACTTTCCCGCTGATTAATTAATCACTGTCCCGTGATGATGGGAACTGTTCATTTCAAGCTCAACTTTCTGTCAATGTCAGTAGCAGATGATGGTACTTTAAACACGTATTGCACATATTATTAGTTTTCTATAATGACAAACTACGTAAAGGTTATGCAGAATGGCTGGCGAAGTAGAGACGAAATTCTTGTTCTATCTGAATGAATTTATTTTCGGTACTTTGATTCGGATAATTACTATGGACAACCCACAAACTAACAGAGACTATCACATTTTTTTTTTTATAAATATCACTTTCGGTCACCTAATATTTTAAAAATTAAAATTTTAGTTATTTTTCATATATATTTTTGGCTATGGAGTGGCTAAAATCTAAACTTTTCTAATATTCGGTAATTAAAAATGACATTTAACCCATTTTTTAAATACATTATTTTTTAATGTGCAAATTACCTTTTAAAAAATGTTAGAAGACAACACATAATTTTAATAACCAAAACTCCTATTATATCAACTTCTTACTTTTTCGAACATAATTATTGATGTTTTCGAATTCCATTATAAGGTTTGGAAGCTTTTAAGATTGTGACAGTTGGATTGGTGATGACGGATTTTGACAGTCCTAACTATTGTTAAGACAGTAAGAATCATGCCAGTCCTAAGAAAGAGATCAGTTTTCTATAGGACTGTCATGATTATGACATTTCTAATTACAGTTATGACTGTTAGAATCCTAGCAGTCATTTGTCGTATCCAATATGTTGGAAACGAAACGTGGAAACAATTTTCCCAAACCAAGAATAGTACGAGAGAACCGAAGAAAAGAACACGAAAATCAAATCGTCAAAATCGCACAAAAGCCAAACGCAGACACAACAATTTTTATGTGAAAAAATCTTGCGAAAAAAACTACGAGACGATCGGAACCCGAAAAAGTCTCCACTATTGGAATAAGAAAGTACATCGACTTCTTAAATACTTCTCAACAATCAAAAACGGATAACCACAACTACTTGAAAGAAGAAAATTCGATTACAGATTCCGAAGAATAAGAGATGACGAGAAGAATTATCCAAAACAGTCTCGCCTTCACAATAGCCTTCAATTACCTTTCTCTCTCTCAAAAGTTGCAAGCTTTGATCTCCTGTAGGTCAGATTAGATATCTTATTTGAAGGGTTTAAGAAATCAACCTTGTTTTATGGCCCCTGCGTGATGTGGCGACCCCCCATGCGGGGGGGATGGGGGGTGAGGGATGGTCGAAATTTTCGGATGTGGGCCTGAGGCAATAGGAGAAGGTCGGGAACAAATTGGAGGGGACCACGTAGGTGGGAGATTGGCTCTTGGGGGCCATTATGTGTTTTTCTTAAGAAATACCTATATATACCCCCCTCCCAAATTCGCATCAAATCTGGACCATTGATTTGATCCAACGGAGTATAAAACATCCTAGAACTCATACAGTCACAACCAATTCGAGTTCGGACCGAACTCAATTTTTCGTGCCAATACAGTTCTTTCCCTAGGAGAACGAATTCGGACCTAATTCTCCCACTGGGACCGAATTACCCCAGGGACTAGACAGAATCTTCCTGTTCCGATACCTCGAGATTCTTTGATACGGAAATGTCACTCGTCACACTCCCCGATCTTCTACGACACACGGATTGCGCCCGTCACTCTCCGGAATATTCTTCACATAGGTTAGGGACATCATCCAACACCAACAAAATCAACTGTTATGTTATGATTTCTAAAGCTTCCAAACACCTATAATGGGGTTCGAAACCACTAATATTGATTTTCGAAAGAGAAAAAGATTGTAATTAAGAGGTAGAAGGTGAAGTTGTGTGTGTGAAAGAAATTTGGATATTTGAAATAGTATTTTGGCCCCCTATCACTTTTACAAACTTACGAGTGATGTCTTTTATCCTGTCAATTTTGATGTGCCCTTAGTAATTTTCTTGATTTGGGTTTGTCCTCTCTTACATCCATGAATCCGATTGAAGGTTTTTTTTTTCTTTTTCTTTCCTCTATTCAACATAAAAAAAAAATGTAGCAAAATATGGATTATATACTTTGATACATTTTGAGCATGTTATTGAATGCTCAAAAGCTGGTTCTGATCCATACTAGGGTGTAATCATGTTATTGGATGTTTGAGACTGAACTTGCAACATAGCTTGATATTGTGGTTTGGATTTCATGTGATTTGTTGGATATAGTTTAATATTTCATCTCTCTGCCTTGTTTCTGTTTTGACGGTTGTTAATGACGGGGTTTGGGACTATGAGCATGCTGACATTGTGAAGAAGGAACACATTAAAGTAATCAGTGTTCAAGAAATTGCAGCTAGAGATTACCGTGTTAAAAATGGTCGTGTTCGAACTATATATTTTGTGTATTTTTTATGTTTTATATATTTACTTTAGTAGATGTTTCAATATGTACTATGTGGTACTGTAGGAGGTCACAAATTCTGATGGCACGTTGCTCTTGGCAATATAAACAATGTACTTCTATGTTCTCTCTTAATTATTAATGTGTTTAGTACTTGTTTCAACTAATTGAAGTTTACTTAAGTGTCTCTTATGTTGAGTTTCACACATTGGATTGAAAAACTGGATTGAGAGTTTCTATAACGTTGAATTATGTGTTGGAATATTAGCCTACCTAATGAGAAAATTAATGTGTATTCTATTTTTTTTTTTTAAACAGTCTTATTTATAACGCTTGTGACAAAAGTGTTATAATAGACAATTGAATATGAGTATTAATAACATTTTTTATATATTTTATAACATTTTGGTAAGAAGTATTATAATAAATGATTACAAATATAATTGTTATAACACTTTGACAAATAAGTATTATATATGTGTATACTATTTATTATGTTTTTTAGTTATTTATAACACTAATATTTATAACGGTGCATATTAAGAAAATGTTAAATTTTTTATTTATAACACTTTTTAGTCATCATAAAAATATAATTTTCTTGTAGTGTAGATAATTTTTTTGTATATATTTTGGGTTGAATCAAATTAGGCAGCGATATGACCAAGCGGTAAAGCGGAGGATTACAAACTTTATTCCCTTTCAAATTCAGGTGTCACGTGATCAACAATAAAAAGATTAGAGATTTTTTTATTCTTATATTGTTGATCTAATTAAAAGAATTATTGTCCTACGAAAACAGAGACCGAAACATACCATGGAGAAGAACTTGTCACGTCCCGATTTCGTAGAATCGATAGTCGTCCCCCGGACGTGATGTCGTGCGTGCCTAGGTTTCACAATGCACAAGACCAAGATATTTTTTATAACGAGCACGTATTCAGAGTACGCAGATAATTGAACACAATGTTGAAACATGAAAAAAGTTATATTTATTTATAATGAACATCTTTTACAAACTCTTGAACGAGACAGATAATTGCCGCACGTGCTTACAAAAGTGGACGCAAAATGAGATAATTGTCCTGTACATTACATCATTTTACTAAAACTTCAAAGCAATAGACACCTTCGGGCGAAGCTATCGCCTTTCCACGAAGCTGCATAAGGTATGTGCACGAGCTCCTAAAAACTCCAAAACGTCTCTTCGAAGGCACGATCAGGACGTGTCGGTAGGTGGACTGGATTGGGAAGTCACTAAGCTCCTTGCAGGATCGCCTTGGCACGGGGAACCTGTTGCAACGAGGGCCAGTACATCAAAATGCACTGGTGAAGACGAGCTAACCCAACTATACCAATCAACACATTGTTTACGTGGAGCATGCAAGTTATTATGTGGTCTTTCTATCTTGCCTTAGTTCAATTTACAAGCATGCAATAGATATAGAATTTTACTGAAATAAACATGTCACCGCTCGGTGACTTTTACATACCCGTCTGAACTACCTGCAAAATACTTACCATGACCTTCCCTGACACGAAAACATAGTTAGCTTGCACAGTTTAAATACACGAGGGGATCACTGACACGTTGCCTTAGTGGACGAGTTATAGTCTCAGGATGGAATGACATGCAACGCATGGAACATGGGCGTCACAGGTCATCCCATCCGAAGCAGATGATTATCAGGGAGTTCCGTCTGGATCGGATCGGTGCCAGTGCCAGCGACCGTCCGCAGAAACTAAGACCTTGTGCACAAGTTGTTCGTGACCAAGCGAAGCCTACTAAGTTATCAATCGAGACAGTTTAAGGAAATACAAGCACAAGACAAGTAACAGGGCATGGTCTGTTTTGCATAATCACCATGATCAGTTTATTTTATAGCAATGTGTGTTCTATACATAGCTCAATAATAGAAGAAGTATATATATTCTAACTAAAATTGAAACATGATGAAAGAACATTCCAAACGAACTAGAATGCAACATGGTAACTGTTCACAAGTTGATTCACAAGCAAAAGTAATCCAAGTATATCTTATTTTATTTTATTTTATCTTGACATCTTTTAGTTATTATGGTATCGTTTGATCGGGACAATCAAGAAGGCAAGATTTTAGATGTGAAGACTTGGAAGAAGGGTCAACTAAATCGAATTATATCTACTCACAAGTTGGTGGGGAGAGAAAATAAAAAAATGGGTGCTTCAAGACTCCGCTCGCGCGACGCCTACTGCACGACCACCTGCATTACCACAAACAGATGATCAATACCTCTTCTCCTTTTTTCAAGCTCGAAACGAAAATATAGTTCAGCGAATGAAAGCAATGAAATCCATCGAAACCGTTCAATAAAATACAAATCCGAAATTAACTCAAAATCACGAAAGCAACAAGGCGACAACAAAAACTAGGCAAGAAAACTTGCAGCGGAGAGGTCCCTCTTGACTTTGCAGCTAAGTTCATCCTTGGGCATGGTCCACTGAATATGGAAATCGATTCCGAATAAGCAAATCCATTACTAGGAAAAGATCTTGATTCAATCTATCCCAATCGAACGATATCAAAAGTATTTCTTAACCGCGCTCCCTGAAAAGGGGGAACGGGGCACCACATCCTAACCAACTAATAGGAAGTTTCATCCTCGAAACTTAGGAATAGAACCTACCACTATGAAACAATAAAGGAAACTTGTGCTTCATCTCAGACTCAAGCTCATACGTTGACTCCTCGACTGAATAATTTCTCCAAAGCACGCGCACGAGAGGAACCGGACGACTTCGAAGCAGCTTTTCCTTGTGATCTAAGATCCGCATAGGGTGTTCAACATACGTCAAGTCCTCCTTCAATTCCAGTTGATCAAGATCCACCACATGACTCGGATCATACATGTACTTCCTAAGTTGTGAAACGTGAAAGATATCGTGCACTTCAGATAATGACGGTGGCAGGGCAATCTGATATGCGACTGGGGTGACTCGCTTAAGTATTTCGAATGGGCCTACAAATCTTGGGCTTAGCTTCCCTTTTGCTCCAAATCTAGTAACTCCTCGTATAGGCAAGACCTTGAAAAATACATGATCGCCTTCTAAGAACTCAAGAGGTCGACGGTGCGCGTCTGAGTAACTTTTCTGATGGCTTTGTGCTACCTTCAGCCGTTTGCGGATCAAATGGATCTTTTGGACGGTTTGTTCTACGAGCTCCGGGCCAAGAAATTGTCGTTCACTAATTTCATCCAAACATATAGGGGATCTGCACTTTCGCCCATACAATATCTTATACGGTGTTATTTGAATGATGGACTGATAACTATTATTATATGCAAATTCGGCTAACGGTAAATGCGTGCCCTAACTAGACTTCAAGTCCAAGGCGCAGAGCCGTAGCATATCTTCGATGATTTGATTTACCCGCTCTGTCTAGCCGTCCGTTTGTGGATGGTAGGCGGAGCTGAACTTCAACTTCGTCCCCATTGCTGACTGAAAGCTCTTCCAAAAGCGTGATAAAAATTGTCCATCTCGATCGAAGATAATGGATATGGGCACACCGTAGAGTCGAACGATCTTATCGAGGTAAATCTGTACCAGACGGTAGGCACTCCAAGTAACTTTGATAGGCAGAAAGTGATCTGACTTGGTGAGTCGATCGATGATGACCCATACGGCATTATTTTTTTATTGCGTCTTTGGCAAACCAACAATAAATTTCATCGTTATGTGTTTCTATTTCCACTCCGGTATAGCAATATTCTGCATCTCTCCGCCCGGCTTATGGTGCTCGGTATTTACTCGCTGACAAGCCATGTATTGTGACACAAACAGTGCTACATCCCTCTTCATGTCGTGCCACCAAAATGTCGTGTGAAGTTCTCGATACATCTTCGTGCTTCCTGGATGTGAAGTATAATTCGCATAGTGGACTTCAATGAGTATCTCTTTTCTTAGGTTTGCATCATTAGCAACACACAATCTTTCCTTCACCCGCATTATTTTATTCGTGCTCACTGCAAAATCGATCGTCTTTTCTGCTAAAATAAGATTACGCATCTTCTCTAGAAATATGTCGTCCTTCTGAGCGGACTTAAGTTCTCTAATAAGTCTGGTTCGAGGCGCAAATGAGCCACCTATGCCCCCTTTTTGTATCTGATTCGGAGTGTTATGCCCAAACTTTCGAGATCCCTTCGCAGCCTGTCATCGATAACTAAGCTCCCAACAAACACTCGACTCAGTGCATCAGCTACAACGTTGCCCTTGTCCGGTGTATATTTGATCATCAAGTCAAAGTCTCTAAGGAGTTCAAGCCAACGTCGTTGTCGTAAATTCAAATCCTTTTGAGTATAGAGGTACTTGAGGCTTTTGTGATCCGTGAAGATTTTACACGGTACGCCATTAAGGTAATGCCACCATAACTTCAACGCTAACACCACCGCTGCAAGTTCCAGATCGTGCGTTGGATAGTTCCTTTTGTGAGACTTTCACTGTCTCGACGCAAAGGCTATCACCTTGTCTCTCTGCATAAGGACACATCCTAAACCCTTTCCTGAAGTGTCGCTATAAATCTTAAAGTTATCGGGCCCGTCCGGAAGAGTAAGAATCGGTGCTGAGACGAGTCGTTGCTTTAATTCCACAAATGAAGCTTCACAGTCGTCCGACCATGCGAAAGTTACTCCTTTTCGAGTGAGATGAGTCAAAGGCGAAGCGATCCTTGAAAATTCTTTTATGAATCTCCTATAATAGCCTGCTAGACCAAGAAAGCTTCGAATGTCGCTGGCCGACTCAGGTCCCTTCCACTCCACGATGGCTTCAACTTTCTTTGGATCGAATGAGATGCCCTCCACGAAAATGATGTGCCCGAGGAAAGATATCTTGTCCAACCAGAACTTGCACTTGCTTAGCTTCGCGAACAACTTATTATCTTGAAGGATTTGACCCACAATCCGCAGGTGTCCTGCATGTTCATCCTTATTCTTCGAGTACACTAAGATGTTGTCTATGAATATCACCACAAACTTATCAAGGAATGGTCGAAACACATGGTTCATCAAATCCATGAATGCGACAGGAGCATTCATCAGTCCGAACGATATGACAGAAAACTCATAGTGGCCATAGCGGGTGCAAAATGCTGACTTCGGCATGTCCTCTGGCTTGATCTTTAATTGGTGGAAGCCAGAGCAAAAATTTATCTTCGAAAACACCGACGTCCCTTGCAGCTGATCAAAGAGATCGTCGATCCTGGACAAGAGATACTTGTTTCGGATAGTGACCTTATTTAGCTCCTAATAGTATATGCAGAGTTGTAACATCCCGTCTTTCTTCTTTATGAAGAGTACAGACGCGCCCCAAGGAGACACGCTCGGATGGATATATCCATGGTCAAGCAGTTCTTGTAGTTGGCACTTTAATTTCTTTAGTTCAGTAGGGGTCATTCGGTACGGGGCCTTGGAAATCGGTTGGGTATTTGGGAAGGTATCGATGTTGAACTTGATTTCTAGGTCGGGTGGCATGCCAGGTAGTTCGCTCGGAAACACATCAGGGATTTTGCCACAACGAAAGAAGACTCAATATTTACACAATCCTGCTGCGTGTCCCAAACCGACGCTAAGTATCCCTCGCATCCAAAGTGTAGCATCCGTTGAGCTGACATCGCAGAAATCACCATGTAGGTCCTTGACGCTTATGTTGCTGGACTACTTGTGTAGCAGAATTCGGCCTCTCCAGGTAGACAAAAAATGATCCATTTCTCTGCACATTCAATTATTGTCGAGCAAGCGTCGAGCCAATCCATTCCCCAAGATGATGTCGTAATCCCGAACATCTAGGACTAACACATCGAGCGAGAGTTTAATTTCTCCAATACAGACGTAACCGCCCTGACATACTGAACGAATAGGTATCTTCGTGTCTGATGGGGTGCTAACACTAAGGTCTAGATATAATAGTGTCATTTTTATCTCGTTTTTTACGACAAAATTCGTAGATATAAAGCTATGCGTAGCACCAGAATCAAATAGCATGCGAGCAGATATGTTATTGAAAAGCAATATACCTGACACAACGGTATCCGATGCTAGGGCCTCCTCCCATGTCAAAGTGTACACCCGGCCTTGAGCTTGACGACGCTCTTGCTGCGACATGGCTCGGTTGGCTTAAGATTCTGTGGCATGATTTGGATGTTGAGGGCGAAGCTTGGAGGGGTGTAGACAGTTACTAAGCTGATGGGTTGAATCACCACAACGGAGGCGTGACCCGATCCTTCGGCGACAGTCGTTTTCAGTGTGCCCTTGTCTGTTGTAGTAGGTACAACATTGTCCTGGATTTCTTTTCGATGATCGTCGTTATTTGGACGCTTTGGAGCAGTATTTTCTTCCGCGTTGCTAGGGCACTTGTGATTGAAAGTATGCACAACGCCGGCCGCAACTAAAGGATACTGCGGTTCAAGGGAAAGGGTATGATTAAGAACTTTTCGCATAGTCAGGTATTAGGGAACGACCATGTGCGCATGGATGGCAGGTCGCAGGCCATCTTCAAATCGTCTTACTCGACTCGTCACATCAGGTAGATATGCGCTTGCAAATTTGGTGAGGCAATTAAATTCAGCGGAGTATTGCTTCACGGTCATATTGCCTTGCCGAAGCTGCACAAACTCGTTCTCCTTTTGCTGACATATGGGAGGGGGTATAAACTCTTCCTCAAATGCGCTACGGAAGGTAGCCTACCGTACCCATGCGATCATCACGTCTTCTTCGTTTATGGAGAGAGATCTTCGATGCACGTCCCCCCAATCGTACGCGTTTAAACGAAGCTGCAGTTGGGCACACCAAACTTGCTTCTCCTCAGGTACCTCTAGCAATTTGAAGTAATTCTCCAGCTATGTCAGCCAATCTAGAGCCACTACCGGATCTTCAGTCACTTTGAAAGACGTGTTGCAAACCTTTTTGAAGTCGACAAAGTCGAAGGTAGTCACATCCTTCATCTTTGGAGTTTGAGGCGATTCGACTTCAGGCGTGGGTCGCTCCACCAGTGTCACTGCTGTCGTTGCAGAATGGTTGGAGGCTAAGGTCTAAACGATTTTTTGTAGGACATCTACCTACTTCTACTGGACTGCAAATCGGGCTTCTAGATTACATTCGAACTTACTCTATTGCTCTTCCGCTCGCTTCTCGGCTCGCTCATAGCGAGTCTCATCCCTCTGCTGGCTTGCTTCAAGCATCCGCATCATTCGCTCAATCGGGACGACAGGGGGCATGGCTCGTTGGCTTCTGGAACTTTCCAAGGTACCGAAACTACTCTCCTGGTCTTGTACCTCTCCTTGTGCTTACGCTTGAGTCATTCCTTTAAAAGAAGATAACTTGCATCAGGTTCATAATGTATTATGGACTCATTATATGGAATGTATCTCAGTTTGGCCAAACGAGATCAAGAGATCGCATAGGAAATAGATCGTTAAAGGAACTTTTTTGACATGAGGGTCAAAGGAACTTGAAGTTGTGCTCTGATAACAATATATCACGCCCCTATTCCGTATAATCGATAGTCATCCCCCGGACGTGATCTCGTGCGTGTCTAGGTTGCGCAACGCACAAGGCCAAGGTATTTTATATAACGAACACATATTCAGAGTACGCAGATAATTGAACACAATGTTGAAACATGAAAAAAGTTCTCTTTATTTATAATGAACATCTTTTACAAACTCTTGAACGAGTCGGATAATTGTCGCACGAGCTTAAAAAAGTGGACGCAAAATGAGATAACCGTCATGTACATTATATTATTTTACTAAAACTTCAAAGCTATAGACACCTTCGGGCGAAGCTATCGCCTTTCCACAGAGCTGCATAAGGTATGCGCACGAGCTCCTGGAAACTCCAAAACTTCTCTTCGAAGGAACGATCAGGACGTACCGGTAGGTGGACTGGATTGGGAAGTCACTAAGCTCCTTGCAAGATCGCCTTGGCACGGAAAACCTGTTGCAACGAGGGTCAGTACATCAAAATGTACTGGTGAAGGCGAGCTAACCCAACTATACCAATCAACACATTGTTTACGTGGAGAATGCAAGTTATTATGTGGTCACTCTATCTTCTCTTAGTTCAATTTACAAGCATACAATAGATATGTAATTTCACTGAAATAAACATGTCACCGCTCAGTGACTTTTACCTGTCCGTCTGAACCACCTGCACAATACTTACCATGACCTTCCCTGACACGAAGACATAGTTAGCTCGCACAGTTTAAATACACGAGGGGATCACTGGTACGTTGCCTTAGTGGACGAGTTATATACTCGGGATGGAATGACATGCAACACATGGAACATGGGCGTCACAGGCCATCCCGTCCGAAGCAGATAACTATCAGGGAGTTCCGTCCGGATCAGATCAGTGCCAGTGCCCCAGCAACGTCTGCATGAACTAAGACATTGTGCACAAGTTGTCTGTGACCAAGCGAAGTCTACTAAGTTATCAATCGAGGTAGTTTAAGGCAACACAAGCACGGGACAAGTAACAAGGCATAATATTTTTTGCATAGTCACCCTGATCAGTTTATTTCATAGCAAGATGTGTTCTATACATAGCTCAATAATAGAATAAGTATATATATATTATAACTAGAATTAAAACATGATGAAAGAACATTCCAAATGAACTAGCATTCAACATGGTAACCGTTCACAAGTTGATTCACAAGCAAAAGTAATCCAACTTTATTTTATTTTATCTTGATATCTTTTAGTTATTATGATATCGTTTGATCAGAACAATGAAGAAGGCAAGATTTTAGATGTAAAAACTTGAAATAATGGTCAGCTAAATCGAATTATAGCCACTCACCAGTTGGTGGGGAGAGAAAAAAATGGTGCTTCAAGACTCCGCTCGCGCGACGCCTACCGCACGATCACCTGCATTACCACAAACAGATGATCAATACATCATCTCCTCTTTCCAAGCTCGAAACGAAAACATATTTCAGCGAACGAAAGCAATGAAATCCATCGAAACCGTTCAAGAAAACGCAAATCCGAAAATTAACTCAAAAGCACGAAAGCAACAAGGCGACAACGAAAACTAGGCAAGAAAACTTGCAGCGGAGAGGTCCCACTTGAATCTGCCGCTAAGTCCATCCTTGGGACACGGTCCAGTGAATATGAAAATCGATTCCGAAGAAGCAAATCCATAACGAGAAAAATATCTTGATACAGTCTATCCCAATCGAACGATAACGAAAGTATTTCTTAGACGCGTTCTCCGAAAAGGGGGATTTGGACACCACATAACTTTTCCTTCGTTCTCTTTAAACTACTTTCGGTCTAGCATTTTCGTCCCCTCCTTGTATCCTAGCAATTTGTAAACTCAAGTTTGTCTCGTTTTTGTTCGGTTGACAAGAAAGTCTCAAGTAAAATAATGGTCTGATTGATTTTTTTTTAGAGCTATTTGTATTTACCTCCGTTACTAATCCTTAATTCTTTTACCTTCTATTATTAAATTAATTACTACTACCTCATATTTCATACATTTCTCAAATGTTATTTATATTTATCTCCATTATTTAACACTAAATTGGGAGGAGGGTAGTGCTAATAAAATTAAAATTGGAGATATATGAATTATGAAATCGTATTAGAGCAAATACAAATAAATTGTTTTTGTCCATTCTGTCATTAGATCCTTTTTTTTTCTAATTGGCGATAGCTTTTCCACAAGTACGTGCCGAGACAGTAAATTAACACCCAAAAAGAATCATACTTGCGCTCTATTTCTTCTTATGACACCACTATTTAAACTACAATTTTGACTCACAATTTTGATCCGTCTTCTACGTGTCGTCGTTCCATTAGCAGAGAATCCGATAATAGGTCCAAACAAATAGAAAGAGCCAACAGAATTTGACCACGGTCCAAACCTACGACCCAAAACCGCGAATAACTTAGCATTTCCGTTTTCCACAGGAAAACAACTCCCACGAAAACCTCGAGACTTAAAAAGTGTGAAGTGACTTCTACCACTTTCCGGCACTAACAAGCGCCAGATGATTCCTGAAGGTGTTGAACAAGAGCTTCAAGGCTTTTCATGAAAAAGTAACCCCAAGAACAGGTCAATAAAGAGTGCAAAGCAAAGCAATGATCTGGACTCAATTCCAAAGTTTTCTCCGGAGGAACTCTCAGCTCATGAACTCTATTATAAGCTGGGGAAAAAAAATACAATAAAATAAAAGCAAAATAAAAAATATATTTTAGCGTCTGAAAATTGAACCGAAAATCGAAACCGCATCATCCAGTGTTTGGTCCAGATTGGTCGAACAAAAATAATGACATCATCCCTTTTTATATATGTAGGTTAAAAAAAATTGACCAATCATGACCGGCCATATGGCATCAGTTCGATTTTACTATGAAACAGAGTTGAGCAAAATATGTACATCTCACCTACATACTCCAGTGGCCTACACGGTACGGCTACACATTACCGGTAGCCCATGGCTTGAGAAAAACAATAGAACATCACATGATATTGCTTCGTATACAAGGTGAAGGCTTGTGGTGGATGCCATGATATTTAAGAAAAGTGGGATATTATATTTTCTACTATTTTGTATCGGTTTGGCAATAAATTCCCTAAAATTCAACATAACTCCCCAAGAAAATTTCGTTATGTCATCTTTAGGTCACGGTGTAGAGTGGGCCGGGCCAAATCAGAATCCAATTTTGATCGAATTTGATCAAACTTGGACCGGGTCAGACCAATTCGACTAGGAGGTCGTGTCGTGCCAAGAACCGCCGGACTGGGCTCGTACCGGTTTCGAATTGACTTGTTTTAAAAAATAGAATCTAACCATTAGAAAATGGACCATAAAGTTTTGAGACTTTATATATATATATATATATATATATATATATATATATATATATATATATATATATGGTCTTTCAAACTTTAATTATATAAAATAATATGATAAAAATATATATTATTTAATTGATAAATTTTAATTTATATTATTCTCGTTACATAAGTGTTTGTTGATACGATTTATGTTTGAGTTTCTGCTTCAAACCTCTCTTCAAATTTTCTTTGTGGTGAAGATGTAAGATACTAGATACAGTTGTCTAGATGTCTATGTAGATTTTCTATGCCACAAATATGTTTCCATTGGATTCGTTTTTCACAAAGTATTCAACAATAGTTGCACACGATTATTCTTTTGGTACCATGTTCATTATAAACTCTACTAAAGTGGTGGTAGAATTTTGATCTCACCTAATTATGATTCACTCATTCTTTGTAGCTTATTGTCCACCAAGGTTGTGCGGGTTGAGGTCCTTGTACAACTGAGGTTGCGGTGGGTTGAGGCTATTGAATCCCCTGTGGTGGCTGTGTGGGTTGAGGTTGCTGATCTTACGATTGCTATGGTGATTGTTCATTTTCTATGACAGCGAAAATGAAATTACTTCACCGAATATGTCACTAGATTGCTTGTAAGTTAGAAGAGATGGAAGAATTTTGTGTGTGTGATAAATTTGGATGAATTTAGTCCTATTTTAAAAAAAATTTGGTGCCAAATGACCATCAATATTCTTAAAATATAGCTGTTGTTAAATGAGTATTTTGTTGTCTTTAGCAAAATGACTCTCCTTTAACTTTAAAAAAAAATGAAGGCTAAAACTGAAAATATTTTGGTAAAAGTACTCTCAATACACAATTATGGTTATTGAGAGGATTTTTTTTAACGAAAATATCACTCCCAACGTTTATCTAATGATTACTACGAGGGATATTTTGATAAAACAAACCCCAAAATAATTAACAACTGAAGGGGGGGGGGGGGGGGGGGGGGGGGTTGCGAGTAGGGTCCGGTTCAGACTTGTTTTGAATCGGATCGGACTTGCGGACTTGTATAGTAAACCCAGTCCGAAATTAGAATTTTAATGGGCCGGACTAGACCGACCCGTTGACCGAGTCCAGATTGAACCAGCCTGGATTTAACCGAAGCGAATTCGAACTGTATTTCAGACCGCCTTACCCAATATACACTTTGACTCTAGAAAGTTTGTTTTCCCTAAACTTAAAAAAAAAAAAAGGCTCTATGATTTGAATGAGGTACCATCAGACAATATAATTTGGAGGACCTATATCAAAATAGCCCTAATGCAAGGGACCTACGTCTAGAAAAACCTGCTCCAAAAAATTTCATAATCAATGGAGAACTCCTAAAGCTAATGCATGCCACATTGCCACTTGGTTGGAACAATTGTGTAAACTATCCTTACTTTTTTAATTAACAAAAGTGTTCAATGTTAATGAATCTTGAACACAGGCGAAGCAGGCATAACGAGAGAGGAGGACGAAACAAGAAAATATAAATTAAAAATGGTCTAAACGGTGATTTGTCAAGTATTTAGGAATCTAAACGTTAAATTATCAAATATTTAAGGGTACTAAATTTTTTTTTATTTTTTTTATAAGGGTCAAGTTGATCCTCGGATACGTGAGACTTCGCCTCTTCTTGCACGTCGATTCCCGACACGATCTGTAAAGACGAGTTCTATATTGTGAGTCTATTTTTTGTTTATCCATCAAAATTGGAATAATATTTATCATTCTACTCAAATTTAAACCATTATTATTATTATTATTATTATTATTATCCTCTTTGCTTAAGAGAGCAAAATATTTTCCGGAACATATCAAGTTATAATGCGTTATATCTTCAACTGCTAGCCAAGAGCTACCATTTTTCATCAGGTTCAATCCTGAACTTCAGCTTCTGAATTTACTACAGTAAATCAATTTGTACCCATGTTTTCCAATCATATCTTTTATCCTCCCAATGAGATTATTTTAAGTTTGCCAGCAATTTAATCCAAAGAATAATTAGGCAAACTACTCTGCTCCAAATCAATCCATTTTCCAAAATGTATTACGTAGGACTATTTTTGAGCATGTACAGGTTGTGCAATCATACAATAACCTAAAAATTGAAAATTTCCAAAAAAAAAAAAATAAAAAAATAAAAAAAAAAGAGTGAAAACTTCACTTTTAGATTTAGACCTCTTATCTTTTTTTTTTTTTTTTAGAAATTGCAGTAATTATGGCTCTTAGAAGTTAGAACGTCAAAAAAAAAAAAAAAATTAGAGGGATTAAAACAGATTAATTTTTTGTATTTGTACATGATTATTAGAATATCAGAAACGGCCCTAGATTACTCTATCGGAATTTCGGGTCTTTGCTATAGTTCTACAAGAATCCACGTTCTGAACATATGTCTTAATTCTGATCAAGCGTCCATTATTTCTAATAGAATGATTTGGAACGTCCTGGAATATTTTAGCAAATGTTCCCACTCAAATTGTAAAACTACTATATACTTCCTTCTTCTTTTTTTAAATCAATCAAATGCTCCTATTTTTTGCAAAATCGTTTGAAATAGTGGGAATATCTCTTAAAATTTTAATCCTTTCATACAATGGACTGAGGCCATTTGATAGTTTTTTTTTTAAAATTAAAAATATATGCTGGTTTCTATAATTTGAGTGAAAATATTTGCTAAAATATTCCTATTTAATTCTATCGGTTTTATTGAATAGTGTAAGAAAATTGTGATAAGCATAGTCGAGTCGGCCGTGAATCCGGCCCGAAACTTGGAGGGCCGGGTTAGGACGGTTTTGTATAGAGCCAGGTTTGGGCCCAATTTTCTTTTGTCTCAAAATGTTTATGGCCGAGTTTGAATATTGTTTGGCCGGCCCATTATCATCCCTAATAAATTACTCTTTGCTAGATCATATATGCAGTTTGTACTAAGTTAACATCACTAACAATACTCGCTCCAAATTTGATAAAAAATCATTCCTGGATTAAGCAAAGAGCTTACAGTTAAATGCCTTGGGCTGACTCTAATGACAGTCAAAAGTGCAATACACCTTGGTCAGAATCCGATTTTATATAGTGGGTCCAAGCATAGTGCGATTCAATATCATTGGATACGAGATATACTAGGAACGAAGGGCGTTAATCTTGAGAAGGATCATACAGACAAGAATGATGAAGATATACTTAACGAAATTTTGTCAAGGAGAAATTTGAGTTCTGCAGGAAGATTGCGGAAATGGTGAGCTCCTCCACCTAGTCGGAAAAGAGAGATTTGTTGGAATTGAATTTCGTTCATATGTGAGAACACCCTAGAGTGCTACGAGCGTCATTCGTGTGTTGAAGAAGTTCGGAAAGTCGATGGCGACATGTCACAAAATTGAAAATATATCTAACATGTTTCGGTAAAAAAAATTTGCCCACAAAGCATACCACTGCCATACCGAGTATGTCTGTAATGAGTAAAAAATGGATTTTAAGTCGAGTGTTTTGATTAGATCCAATGGTTTGAAGTATTGCGAGATTGAGAAGGAGTATACGAACCTAACCTAATTTCAATAAGACTGATGTATGATAGTTTCACGAGGAAGTTGTACAACTTCGAGAAGAGGAAAAAGGAAAAAATGAGAGAGTTTGTAGATCGTCCCAGAGGGAATCGTTTAGTGAGACCACATTGGTTCGTATCCTAGTTATCGACTTCGGTATTTTTTTTTGTACTCTTAGTTGTATTTATTTTCATTATTTGTGAATTATTTTCACGTCATCCTCCCAAATACTTGGATACATGTACGTGGATACATCCAAGCTTCGCAAAGTCGACGGCAGTAATTGTCTATACTATTATTTTATTTTTTTTCTACCCGAACCCCACCCCCCCCCCCCCTCCCCCTCCCCCTCCCTTCCCGTACAACTACCTACCCAAAACCCCTACCTCGCTTGCGGGTTGTTGCGCATAGTGGGCAAGCAGCTCGTGGGTACGGATGCGCGTGTCAATGGACGAATGGGTATTGATGCCAACTGTCACACGGGTCACGCTGCGCATCCTTTGCCACTGAGCTGTGGGCCGGACTGCTGCTAGGTTGGGTGTGATTAAGGACTAATATTTGAATTTTTTTTTTTAGAATTTTAAATTAGAAAATCAGTTATAATTTTCCAGGAAGTATTTTTTATTTGTTTTAATTAAAATAACTCCTAAAATGATTAAAGATAGCAAAAAAATTCTAGAAATTCTTGAATACTATTTCTAGCTAAGGATAAATCTTTGGTGGGTCAAACTA
The DNA here is from genome assembly GCA_036927795.1 of Iris macrosiphon. Lineage (NCBI taxonomy): Eukaryota > Viridiplantae > Streptophyta > Magnoliopsida > Asparagales > Iridaceae > Iris > Iris macrosiphon. Next base: position 186,095,652 of record JAYESA010000006.1, on the reverse strand, counting down.
GGGTTGTAGGCTCCTAAAGTAAATTCCCCTAGTCCATCGTTAATTCGTTTAAAAATACCTATAAATTCTAGAATTTTTTTGAAAATAACCTAAAAAGTAAATTTTACATATTGTTTTTGTCTTTCATCACCATTTCTAGTTCATAACTTACTTGTTTCAGTTACAGGCTTAAGTATGCTACTTGATATCCCAATTCAAATTTAAATTTGGTCTTATTTTCCATATGTATTTAGTATATTCTTATACGGTATTTCGAATAGTAAATGCTACCGTTATGATGATCCAATGGTGGATCAATTGAAGAAGTTGGAGGGGTCAGTGCATTTATTTACTTTTTTGGATCGGATTCTGATTGTCTCGTAATTTTTTCTCTCGCTTGATTTTTCACCTAAATTTTTTTTTTTGTATTTGCGATTGTTTTATTTGCACTATGGTACTGTGTGGTTGCAAGTTGCTACGGTTTAGTTAAGTCATCCCATATTTTCTTTCGATCCAAAACGATATTTTTAACTGTCTTTCGGGTTCCTTTTCCATCACGCACATCCATCACTTCTACTAATATTACAAATGCAAAATAACAAATGTTATTTGTATATTCCATCTAGGTTTACAGAAATGCTAAGTTTACTACAGAATGTTTACAATCTTCTTATAACCCTCTCTCCCCCCATGCTATGTGGGTCACATCCGACTCCACCTCTCATCTAATGAATGACTGTCACGTGGCACTCCTGTCACGTGACGGTCAGGTGACAGGTCACCGGGTCCCACATATCCTTCTCATCCAATGGACGTCCGCCACGTGGCGGTTGTAGAAAGAGTGCTAGCATTTGGTTGTAGGCGTAGTATTTCTGTTAGGTTTATTGGTTTGGCACATTTGATCTCGGACCCGAGTTTGATCTCGGACCAGAAGATGTTATGTGATCTAACACATTTAATCTCGGACCCGAGTTTTCACTTATTTCTTCTGAAATTCTTACAATTTTGTTTACAAAATTCTTTTTTATTTTTTATATCAGAAACACGTTCATTTTTCCCCTTCTTTTATGCTTAGTTTCAAACAAACAAAAATTAATTATCCATTTCTAAAAGTTACAACACCACTAACTTTTAAGTTTCAAATAGTTTATGGATGCCATATTCATTTTATAGCTACCCAATCACGATGTAGCATGATATTTTGATGAGCTTGGAATCCATGGAAAAGAAACAAATGTACTTTACCATTTGAGAATGCCATAGATCGGTAAGAATATATGGATTGGATTGGTAAGAATATATTTTTAGGTTGTGTGGAGCTAATTGGTCGAGTTTGACCGCTTAAGTGACTGGATCGTTTAACCCTCTGATCGTGTATTGTCCTTCGCAATAAGATTGACATGGGATTTCGGGGGACGGTAGTTTCCGATTTTTTTCTTATTTCAAAAAATGTTGGATATTTTACCTGTAATTAAGTCGTCATAATATCCTATGCCTATAAAAGGAGTATCAGGATGCAACTTGTAAACGATCTTCTGAATATAGTAAAAATTTGGGCTAATTAGAGTTTAGACTCTGGATTTTGTACCAGTTTAGAGATTAAGTCATGACTTGTCCAATTAGAAAGTTTAGACCCTGAATTTTTATTATTTATTTTATTCTTCCCATTATATCCTCCCTCTCATGCTTGCCAATAAAACAAGGAGGATATAATAGAAAAAAATAAAAAATAAAATAAAACTTCATGATCAAAACTTTTCAACTGGACATGTCAGAACTTAAACTCTAAGTTGGTATAAAATTGAGGGTCTAAATTCTAATTAGTCCTAAAATTGTTTGCCTGTAGTAGACATAGACAAATTCCGCAGCTATCACCAGAAGTATACATCCCTAAGGAGTAGTTACCACGGTCTCTCATCTATATCTGGAGTCATATTGTTCTTGAAAACTCACAAAAATTGTTCCTCGGATCGGCTCTGCGGTAATTCGGACAAGCTCTTCGGCTTGCGCAACCCCCAGATCAAAAGTTAATATCAGTTCCGCATTTATTGTTTTCAACTTGTATTCTTTGATATCTTTTTCGGAAGAAGGACAACCAAAATTAGCTTCTGTTACTAGTTTTGATATATATATATATATATATATATATATATATATATATATATATAAAGTTAATAAGAGAACAAAGAGACAAAAAGAAATTGTTACTGGCCTCCGGGGAAGTCGTGCACGAAGCACCGAGTTGATCCGAGGTCTATGTGCAGACGTTTCTCGTAAGCTCCTAGTGGTAAAACCCCCCTGACTACCGGGTTCTCTTCGTTGCACACAACTCGGAGAGAGAGACCGAACTTAGTTCTACCGAGAGTAAAGATTTAGAGACCAGAATGTGGTTTTAGGGAGAGATGTTTCACGTAGGAGGATTTTGTATATCGAAATGAAGGAGGAGGCGACCATTTTAAATAGGCAGAACCTAATACACAGCCACAGACATGATACTTAATGGCTCATAAACAGACCATTAAGGAACAATAAAAACGTGGAGGAGTGAATGGCTGACAAAAGAGCTGTTGTAAGGTTCAAAGAACCTGGACATGAGCCTCAACGTTCAAAATTTTGAATGAATCAAAACGATTCAAAAAATAAAGGGCAGCAAAAATAATTTTGGATCCCAGCCCAAAAAGTAAATTGGATCAGCATTCGGCGCCCGCACCCGTTACGCGCGTCGAACCGAGCCGAGCCTGGCGGCGACGCGCGCACGTGGCCCATGGGATCCCCCACACAAAATCTTTAAGAAAGCAAAGAAAAAGAACTAATATATACATTCAAGGAGGGGATGGTCCAACCAATGTGGGACTAAAGAAAGAGAAAAGTTGAACTTTTGCTCAAACATAGCTAACAGTTTCACTGGGATAACCAAATCCTCCGGGCCGGCCCTGCCTACACATGAATGTCATCCTTTATCCCAAGAAAAAAAAAGAGAGGTGTGAATTAGAGGGTATATGTTCTTCGATAAGATGCCAACTTGATTTCCTGGGCCTCAATATCAGTATTAATTCCTCGGCACAATAGCAAGCTATATATGCCTGCACTTTTTCAACTTGATTTCATTTGTATCATTTGTTCGCTTGACACAAAAAAGGAAAAACGGATCAAAAGGCTCCCTACCAAATGGCATGCGCGCGCGCGCATGTTTCAATTGGCCAAGTTGTCGAGGAATTTTTTCAGTGAACCGGACTCACCGTACATCTTGATTATCCCTCAGTTAATGGCCACATGGATGAGTGCATACAGTGGCAGCCTGGAACAATTCTTCTGATTCCCATGCTATCAAGATAAAAAGAATCAATACGTACGATAAGTCCGGCTCACTGAATGTTTACCGGAACTCCAAAATTAAAACGTAAGTTGTTAGTTATAAAAAAATAACTATGATGTAGTGGTTAACATAAAATAATTGTGGTGTATTAGTTAACATAAAATAATTATGATGTAGTGGTTGACATATGTTTTTCACATTAGAGATTTTTAATTCAAATCTTGATGCTAAGAATAATTTTAAGAACATGTATGATTGTACAACTTGTACATAAAAGTAACTTTGTTGTTGCCACTAGGAATCCTCTGTCAGGAATATTGGCATCAAAATCCTCATTTCTGGAAGGTGATGCTATCCATATTGTCATAAATGTTGGGTGAGAGTTACAAACTTTGTTCCTCAGAAAACAACCAAGAAAATAAATGGATCCAAATAACCTCCCTGGCTAGGAACAGCCTCAAATCAAACTGCAGAAAAAATATAAAAAAATGGATATAAATAATATGTAACTCAACATGCACAAAATTTTATACGTTTTGTCAGACATCCCAAAAAAAAAAATAAAAATAAAAAAAATCCACACATAATTCTATTTCGTCTTGTTTTTTTCCAAGTCACCAAGTGCTAGTTCATTATAGTTTTTACTATTTTCTAATAAGTCCGTTTAGACAATTTTTGTTCAGCCATAGTCGAACTTTTAAGTTTTTGCATTTCTTAAAAATATTGTGTTAATACGTGACAATTAGACCGCGTTAAGAAGGGTCGGTCTGAGAATTCTTGGGACCTTGGACAAGGTTTAAAAATGATGCCTCTTGATCGGGTCAATAAAAAACACCTAATTTTGTAGACAAATTTTATGATTTTTTTTTTTTTTTGGATTTTGATTTAATAAATCAATTTAACAAATAAAATCTTCTAAAAATATATGATAAAAAAGTAACAAACGAAGTAACATTTCTAATATTTTTTCTAACAATCAAACAAGATTGTGTGAAGGATAAAGGACAAATTAACTGTTATAATAATAAAATATATTTGAAAAAATAATAAATAAATTACTTAGTCGAGTGGAAATGGTTCACTAAATATATTTCTTAATCTATGCTTCGAATCACGTTATTGCTATTTTGGTTACTAAAACTTACTATGTATAAGTGGTTGTAAAAAATAAATTGTAATGCTTTCCTACTGTAGTCATTATTTCCGAGTACTAATTAAGTGGGTATTTAATCTGTTTGGACATTTCTATTGCAAGGACTGACTGAACAAGTAACTTTGAATCCCGTTTGAAGACCTTGTCTATTGAGAGGCTTAAGACGGTCATCCAACTCGTCCACCCTATGAGCCGGTCCTGATGTTAATGGGCTAATAAATTCATGTTTTAACAATAATATTCCATCTCACATTAAATAAATATACAATAAATCTTCTCAGTCCGAATAAGAGGCAGACCGTTTGCCACGTGTCCTTTCCTGATTGGTCGGCCAAAAAACGTCTATATGCTATCTTAGAAAAAAGAAAAAAAAAGAAAAATTGACCAATCAGAAAACGACACATGACATGCGGTCTGTCGTTCGGTCGCCTCGATCGATATGTGAAGAAGCATTCATAAATATATAGAAGGATAACGATAAGTTGAATGAGAGGCTAACATCATGTGATAACAAAGTTTAGGGTGCAAATTTATAAGAATCCAATCGATCATATGTGGTTCGAAAGTTCAGCGTCCAACTAAAAATCTAAAGATAATGAGCTGAACGTGACAATAAATACAAAATTTAAAAGTCAAAAAAAAAATTTCAAGGCAGGTGAGCAAAATTCAAAAAAAATGCCAAATTTTGCTTAAAAAATCTGTTTTGTTTTCATTCATCAACTCCATAGATAGCAATATCAAAAATTAGATTGTGTTCATTTTTCTTTCTTCTTCTCTGTATCTTTATCTGTTTTTCTTTTTCTTCTGAAAAAAAAAAAACAACAAATACAAAATTTAAAAGTAGCCTTCTGGAAAGAGGAATGCAGAAACATGTTATCAGACTAATATTCATAATCTTCCAATTATAATTAGCCTCCATTAACTACACAATCAAACTGGCTTATGACTTTCTTGTTACTTACCATTTCATTAAAATGGTCATCGAAGTTTTCTTCCATTAAAATTAGTAAGGTATGGAGCATATAAAGCTCCGCAAAAGAATTGACAAAATTTTATTGATAAGTTGTCAACCGAACATCAATCTTCTAAGTTTTGTGTCAAATTTGTAGCAACATTTTATTATAAAAATGTCTTTATTTTTCATGTAGAATGGAATTAGAGTTATAGTTCTATAAAATCCCAACGGATAGGAGATTAAACATTGAAACGGTCAAAAAAAAAAAAAAAAAAATTTTTTTTTAGGACTTAATTCTGATTCGAAAAAGAAAATTTGATCGACATTCACCGTCCACAGATATGGGCGCGTGCATACCCAAACCGAGCCAGACCGAACGGTAGTGTGGCATGCATGTGTATTGTGTGGCCCATAGGTCTAGTCCAAAACAACTCACAAATGAGAATGTGAGAGAGAAAGTAATACAAAGAATAGAAAATAAATTGTTCTAGCCAATATGAAACTAAAAAAGAAGTTGAATTTTTTTTTTTTATCATAGAATACAACAAATTTCAATGAGCATGTCAAATTTCAATGAACATGAGAGTTCATGCCATAAAACCTAGACCTTCGGTTGACATGTCTTAGACATATCTTTTTGGGATATATATTACACTCATGCAACCAAAAATCTGTTTGGATCAAAAAAAAATTGGCGTAAAGAAGTTGTTTCTTGTTTTTCTTTTTATTTTTTCCTATTTTTGGTACTTTTTCTTCAATTTTCCATCTTTTTTTTTATTAAGATTTTTTTTTTCTTTTTCTTTTTTTTTTCATCTTTTAAATTTGTCTAAAATATTTATATATTCATCAAATATAAAAATATAATTTTTCACGAAATTTAATTACAGAAAATTCAATAGCTGTATAATATTCCTCAAACATAGAAATAATGAATGAATGGTTTCATAATTTATTTGTTTAACTCCACCATTAAACTTATGTTTCTACCTCCTTCTCCCTTAAGTTAGGAGACTTTGACAAAGAAGAGTTAGTTCTCTTGGAGAAATGGCTCCTATTTTCAATGTAGAATATAAATATAGACAGTGATCGGAATATTTGCTTTTAAATATTTTTATATACTTTGTTTTGAAATAACAGTTGTTAGATTGTATCAGTTTAAATCAAAATTTCGAAAGAATTAGTTTAAGAATCTAATAAAAATACAATCCAACATTTTCCGAAATATACGAGATGCCAACAAGAACGATTCCGATCCCATCGTGCAAATATATATTCACCAGGAAAAAAAAAATTATTTGTTCAACAACATGTGCGTATACATTTACAATTTAGCTAGCATATTCGTATAAATTTGAAATTTAAATTATTTTTAATCTTTTGGAGTCAGTTTTTATTTGTAACGACTGTTGGCGGTTTTACCAAAACTATGACTACTTCAAAACTATTGCAGATTTAATGAAACAAAAAATTCAGTTGTCAATTTGTGGTTGTCAATCTAGTAATAAAGAGAGAAGTGATGAATCACATTTGTAGAACGACAATGATACCAATAACAATAACGTGTCGAATTCGAGTAACTCTTATGATTATCAAGAAAAGGTATAAAAGTTTGATTGGGTGGCGGAAGATCGATAAATCGAATCACGAGTGTGTATTATTATTTTTATTTATAAATGGTAAAAAATAAAAATAGTGGATCCAAAAGACACTCAACTCAGCATGCACAAGATTTCAAACTTTACGTTGAACATCTACAAATAATAATAATAATAATAAATAACACTGCTTTTGTTTGGAACTAATTTTTATTCTTTTTATTCTTTTTATTCCATACAGATCTTTCTGGGGGACATAATCCTATGTCAAATGACTAAAAATATAAGCGGTCTAAATGTGTATCCTAAATTAATTTAAAAAACATAAGAAAGATAATAATTTTAAAACTAATTTTTAATCTTAATTAAAAATTAGTTTAAATAAGTCATCATGATTACAAATAAGTATTCTAACTAATAACTTAACTACCTTACCTACACATATATATATAACAAATTTTAATTAAAATATAAAAATATCTATAACAAATATGTCATTTCTTCAAGAAAAGTCGTAGCTATATAAGCCACCCAACCGTCTAGGAGAGATTCGAACCCAGAATCCACCCATGGGTGTCCCCCCACCCCCCCCCCCCCCCCCCCACTACCACTTAGACTAGTGTCTTAATATATATATATATATATATATATATATATATATATATATATATATATATATATATATATATATATATATATATATATATATATATATATTTTGGTATGTACAGTGGCGGATCCACGTGAAGAACACCGGGGACAGGGCCCCAATGAAATTTGAAAAAAATAAAATTAAAAGCAGTGTGTGGCCAATAATCTACTATCGCTGAAATCTATTTAGGGTGTCTTTTCACACTAAATAATCATTTATGTCACGTCCCAGGCCCAAAATATATGGTACCAGGCCATGTGGCATTGACCAGCTGACACGTCTCCGAGGATATCCTAATTTAATGGATCCTAGCGAAGCGTGCTACGCTGTCCTAAATCTAACAAGTCTAAAAATATCATACAACAGGCAGGGTCTATCTCATCCACAAATACACAAAAAATACTTAAATGAAATACTGGAATATAAGAACATAGTCGAATGTCATAGTACAAACTTTGTGCCATTTTATTAGCTCCCTGTCCTCGATCTCTATTCCTTCTTCTGTCCAGGAAGCTCTTCGTCACCCAGGTTGGCGTGCTGCGATGGATGAGGAAATGCTTGCTCTACGGTGGGTCATGGAGAAAGACCAACTTCCTTCTAGTCTGATAGATCGCTTTCTCTTGCGCATTCAATGAATGGATCGAGTAATTTCGTATGAAATATGACCGAAATATGTCCGGTGGGAACAAACCCACTACAAATGATGAAATAGAGTACTGAAGACTAAAATAAAGAGTGTGACTGAAACAACTGCTAACTAGATAAGAAGCTCCAGTCCTAGGCGGAAGGCCTACCAAGATGATCAGAAAAACTCCGATGGTAATACCTCTAGCTCCAACTCAAGAGCGTACCTCGTCTCCACTCCTGGTCCGTATACAGTGGGGTAATATGCCTCGTCCAGATCTGGAAGATAACCAGGTCCTTAGAGGGACGTAACAAGATACAAAATGCATGCCAGATATAGTACTGAATAAAATAAAGGGTGTGCTAACCATCTAAGTGAATGCAATGTAAGGACAACCTCGGAACGTATAGGTAGGTATAAGCATAACGTCTATACTCCGAAGAGCATGGTATCTGTCACGACCCGCACCCGGATATTCGAGCACGAGTACGTGGGCACGTCCAGCCTACGCCGCAGTGTCGGCGGTAGTACGCTGTCTAGGTCTTACTCCCAAGTAATTTTAAATCTATCTCATCCACAATAAATAGACAAGGAAAATAACATGAAATAAGAATGCTAACTTTTATAAAACAAGTTGTGACAACAGATCCATAGTTAATACAAAGCCAGAAGATAGATCGGGGACAAACCCGAGTATATGCTGAAAGGAAATAAATACGTAGCTACTGCTAACTACTCTGCAGAAGTATCCTCCTGGGGGGAACTGGCTCCTCATATGGGTCACCTGCTAACTCATAGTGGCCATAATAGGTAGGGGCAAGGTCCTCATCATCGCCTAAAACAACGGATCCAGTCAGAAAAGGAGCAAAGTACACAATGCACAACAAGATTAAACTAAATATTTATGACAATTAGATTGAGCATCATATTGAGAATATGTATAAAAGAAACAACAGTATCTCAGAGTTAATGCTATAAACAGGAATATGAGAAAACAGGGATAAATAAGACAGAAAATGAAACTACAACAGTCAGCAAGAACTATAACAAGACCAGAAGCTATCTGTGTGAACTTGTTTATTTTAGAATACATAGTTGGCATGTAGGGGTTTATAAGGCTAATTCGGCCGTCATAGACGGCTATTAAACATGAATAATCGAGATCCGGCTGAGGGTACAGTCGTGCACCAACAGCTATTAAACACGATAGGGGGAAGGGTAAACTACATGCCTTCTAGTATTCTCCCACCCGACATGAAAAGCAAGACATGAAATACAGTATCCAAGACATGAAATCCAGTGTTCTAGCACTACGTGTAATCATCAATGGTACTAGTAAAGCAGAGAATTAATTATCACAATATAAAGATTAACTTGAAGTGCAGGTACTTGCCTGTTGTTTGGATCCAAATATGGTTTGTATCTCGGGGAAATTCCAAAAATGACTCCGGATGCTAAAATAAATATTACCATCATGCTCAGAAAATATCAAATAGCTAGAAACGCCTGTCCTTGGGTCCAATTTGGAGACAAGGGCAGAAATGGCAGTTTCGGGTCAAAACGGGGTCCGCCGGTGGGCCCGTTTTGCACCGAAAAACGTGTCCGGGTCAATGGTCTACAAATTCACCAAACTTAGTGTCAACAGGTCAGGAACGATGATACGAACCCAACGAAACTTCCAGAATTAGATTCCGATGAGTCGATCACAAAATTGCCTGTCGAGCGGGGCCTGTGGGGCCCACGACACGCGATTTCGTCAACGTTCTCAGAATCGAACCAAACTTGACCCACAGGACCAGCGTATCGCTACGAGTCCGATGGCGCAAGTTTCGTCTCGATCCGACGAGTGTACAAGAAGTTAGGGCGAGTTGCAGAAAGTCGGATACGGAACGATGTCCGCGGATATGTGTTGATTCCGGTGTGCACGCACACCCGAATCAGCTTCCACGAAATCTCACACGTCCGTATCGACGACGCGCACGTATCTGTAAAGACCGTACGCGACCAAGTCGTCCCGTTTGGCGGGGCGTACTCAGTTTTGGGGTAAAACAGGGTATGGTTTTTCCTGTTTTTGGATCGCGGTGTGCGATCACCACAGGACGCGATGCCCCGAGCGGTTTATCCGGGCACCGAGAGGGTCATACAGACTTCGCAACGCAATTTGCGGAATCGAAAACGGAGCTACGAGCAAGAAGATACACGCACCTGAACTGGGTCGAAAAACAGGGTTTGAAACATGTCCGACACGACACAGGACACAGTGTCCTATGTCCACCGCCGTGTCCGACTGAAATAGGGTTAGGGTTTGGGGATTCCGGCGAGGGGCGGCGCTGGTCGGCCGGGCTGAGGCGGAGGGGGCCGGGGACGGCGCGGCGGCGGCCGGGCTCGCGGCGGCGCTGCCCTAGCCGCTGCTGCTGCTGTTGCTGCGGCTTCGTCGACGGGGCGGCGAGGCGGAGGCGGTGGTGGCGCAGGGAGGCGGGGCTGGCGAAGACGGGCGGCGAGGTGGTCGGGGTCGGGGCTGGCGAAGGCGGGCGGCGAGGTGGTCGGGGTCGGGGCTGGCGAAGGCGGGGGGTTCGACGGCCAGGGGAACGGGGGGGTTAAATAGGCGGGGCGAGCCGGGCAAGGCGGAGGGGATGGCGGAGCTGCGGAGGTCGTGGGGTGAGGCGCGGGCGGAGAGGGCCGGAGGCGGCGGCTCCGCCGCGAGACGCGGAACAGGGGGGGGGGACGTGGTCAGGGATGCGGGTAGCGGGTCTCGGGTCGGGTCTGGCGGATCCGACCCGACCCGCGAGGGGACCGGGCCGGGCTCGGGCCCAATGGACCGGGCCGGGCTGCTGGGCTGGAAGAATAAAAAGAAAATAATAGTAATAATAATAATAATAATAATAATAATAATTAAATAATTAATAAATAGGTAAATAGTTTTTAGGCATTTAAAAATAGGTCTGAGGCCCAATAAATCCAGAAAAATTACCCTAAGTCCACTTTTTTATTTTACACCCAAAAATATTATTTTCATAATATTTTAATATTATTTATTATCAATTAAAAATTATTTAAAAATTAAAACCTTGATTTTAATTACAGAAAATTCCCAGGAAATTCCCGAAAATTGTGGAAAATCCCAATTTAATATTTTTGAAAAATCAAGGGCTTACAATCTACCCAACTTATAAAAATTTCATCCTCGAAATTTAAAATTTAGCCATAATCTGTTAATCCTTTCATGTACCTCAATCGCAATCTCCTTGCTATAATTAGAATCCCTATCCTATCCACTGCAATCACCTCATGGTTAAGATGACTACTGTTCCAATCAAAATTCAACCTATGGTTATCACTTCTTACTTTCTCAAATTACCCACAGGCAGATTTTTAATTAAGTCCATATAACATCTTCGAAAATTGCATACGCTTATAAATTTGCCTCACGATTTTAACTATCGTAATTTCCTCTAGAAGTGATTCTAGTCCACTAGTATTCACATTGTATGCTTCAGCTTTTAAATTCCATTTACATTCTCAATATTCCAACTAGGTAGTCCAACCATCAATTTTAATTCTTAATTCCAATCATCAAAATTAAATGTAGTCCACCAAAGTTCAAGTCTGAATTATATATCCTCTAGATTCAATTTGATGATTTTTCCTTCATTATTCAAAATTTAAATCATGTACCTAAGGTATAACTATTGGGTCCTCGATATCAATTCACTAATCATCTAAATCACTCCTCTAAATTTTCAAAATTAGGATGGCTTGAACCTCTCTCAATCTAATCTTACTCGGTCACAAAGAAATTTATCTCGAGTTGACAATGCACTGCTACCCAACTTAGGATTTACCCAACCATCACAAAAGGCTATATATCTTAAGAAAATACTCCTTAATGTGTTTACTCATGTCATTCAATCCTCAGAATTTTAATGCCGATCATATCACATATGATATGTCCTTAATTTTGAAAGAATAATCCTTAAATATGTGATCGGCCTATCTAGTATTCTCTGTGCATCAAACTTATACCAAGCACGAGATTTCGTCTTTCCGAAATAAGGGAAGACGAAGATCAATAATAAAGAGTTCAAGGGTGAGGTGATAGAATAGAAATATCGGGATCAAGGCGTTTAAAGAATTCAAATAGGAATTGTCACGTAGTTGTGGATTGAATCATATCTTGGTAATTCCTATTCACATGCTCGTATTAATACAATTATGTAATCGATACGATATGCTCGGAAATATCTAGGGGCAAGTATACTAGTCAACTACGTCTCAATCCACGTAAAGTAGTGCGAAGGGCGAATCAAAATGCACTAGGGTTGATCAGACTGTATTACACTGATTCTGAATAGACAATTGTATTAGTGTGTCGACCCACTAATACATATGTCATGAACAAACTTGATAAAAGATAAGCTTGCAAAACTAGGCTATAGAATAGCAGCATAAGTCAAGTACATCAAAATTAAGTGTGCTAGATGATGATGAAAGGAGGTACAAATTATTTAAGTTCACAAAACAACCTACAATAAGCACAATAACAAAAGATTCTACAAACTCTACAGTTATCAGATACAAAAACATACCAGGTTATTAGCAAGTTCAAAATTACTAGGTTGGGCTGAGGTCACGAACCAGTAGGCACGAGCTAAACAATACTAGAAACGACAGCAAAAAAAAATCACTTACGCGAATTAGTTACTCTAAGAGTCTGCACGTTCTCCACGGTCATCGCGTAAGCTTGTCCGTGTTCTGGAGGTGGTGCCCTCTGCTGCGCTGCTGGGGCCTGGCCTGAACTGAAACTTTTGTGCAGTTGTGCGTCTTTGAGCAGCAGGACAGTCCTTCATTTGATGTGCTGCTGATCCACAATATAGACAGGCACCTAGCCTCTTTCTACAATCCTGCCAAATGTGACCTTGTTTTCGACAATAGCCACAAGTGGGAGCTTGTTGGTTCTGTCCTTGAGTTGGATTCATCTGTGGTCGCTTTGCAGCTTTTTCCTGTTGTGCTTGGTCTGGTGCTGACGCATACGGCCGCTTCCGGCTGGACTCGATCCTTGTGGTGCACTCCACAGGTCGCGCTGCAGTAAGAACATCCTCACCGAAGGTAATTGCATTTGAACTGCTTAGCTTCCGTGACTCCGAGCTGATTCTGTCGATGAAGTTCTCCGCTTGGTTTTGCTGAGTTTCTTGTTGAACCTTCTGATAGGCTTGCATCATTATGTAGAATATGCGGAACATCTGCTGTTCGTCCATAGGCGGTCCCAGTGGGAAGGAAGGCATCGGTGGAATAGGCTGCGTCGAGGGTGGAACGCCATCTTGATGGATTATTGAGGCAGGCTGACTTGCTTGACTGCCTTGTGATGATTGGCCTTCACCGACTGGTATCACATCGTCTTCTTGGGTAACCACAATGGTTTGTGGTGTTTCTGCATGAGCCTTATTGCTGGCTTATGGGTCCATTTTCCTGTATCCAAAATAACCAATAAGAGGCGCACAGGAATCAAGGCAAGATGCAAGTTCAAATTAGTTCGAATACGATACAGATATCAAAAACGATTCAAGCAAGTGGATGAGATCCTATAAATTTATCCTAGCTTTATTGCAGGCCTGTTCGGTCCTGAGTTGAAACCGAATAATTTAGTCGTTGACCTGCATGGGCCACCATAAAAATGTGTCACGACCCGCACCCGGATATTCGGGCACGAGTACGTGGGCACGTCCAGCCTACGCCGCAGTGTCGGCGGTAGTACGCTGTCTAGGTCTTACTCCCAAGTAATTTTAAATCTATCTCATCCACAATAAATAGACAAGAAAAATAATAGGAAATAGGAATGCTAATTTTTATAAAACAAGTTGTGACAACAGATCCATAGTTAATACAAAGCCAGAAGATAGATCGGGGACAAACCCGAGTATATGCTGAAAGGAAATAAATAAGTAGCTACTGCTAACTACTCTGCAGAAGTATCCTCCTGGGGGGAACTGGCTCCTCATATGGGTCATCTGCTAACTCATAGTGGCCATAATAGGTAGGGGCAAGGTCCTCATCATCACCTAAAACAACGGATCCAGTCAGAAAAGGAGCAAAGTACACAATGCACAACAAGATTAAACTAAATATTTATGACAATTAGATTGAGTATCATATTGAGAATATGTATAAAAGAAACAACATTATCTCAGAGTTAATGCTATAAACAGAAATATGAGAAAACAGAAATAAATAAGACAGGAAATGAAACTACAACAGTCAGCAAGAACTATAACAAGACCAGAAGCTATCTATGTGAACTTGTTTATTTTAGAATACATAGTTGGCATGTAGGGGTTTATAAGGCTAATCTGGCCGTCATAGACGGCTATTAAACATGAATAATCAAGTTCCGGCTGAGGGTACAGTCGTGCACCAACAGCTATTAAACACGATAGGGGGAAGGGTAAACTACATGCCTTCTAGTATTCTTCCACCCGACATGAAAAGCAAGACATGAAATACAGTATCCAAGACATGAAATCCAGTGTTCTAGCACTACGTGTAATCATCAATGGTACTAGTAAAGCAGGGAATTAATTATCACAATATAAAGATTAACTTGAAGTGCAGGTACTTGCCTGTTGTTTGGATCCAAATATGGTTTGTATCTCGGGGAAATTCCAAAAATGACTCCGGATGCTGAAATAAACATTACCATCATGCTCAGAAAATATCAAATATCTAGAAACGCCTGTCCTTGGGTCCAATTTGGAGACAAGGGCAGAAACGACAGTTTCGGGTCAAAACGGGGTCCGCCGGTGGGCCCGCTTTGCACCAAAAAATGTGTCCGGGTCAATGGTCTCCAAATTCACCAAACTTAGTGTCAACAGGTCAGGAACGATGATACGAACCCAACGGAACTTCCAGAATTGGATTCCGATGAGCCGATCACAAAATCGCCCGTCGAGCGGGGCCTGTGGGGCCCACGACACGCGATTTCGTCAACGTTCTCAGAATCGAACCAAACTTGACCCACAGGACCAGTGTATTGCTACGAGTCCGATGGCGCAAGTTTCGTCTCGATCCGACGAGTGTACAAGAAGTTAGGGCGAGTTGCAGAAAGTCGGATACGGGACGATGTTCGCGGATACGCGTTGATTCCGGTGTGCACGCACACCCGAATCAGCTTCCGCAAAATCTCACACGTCCGTATCGACGACGCGCACGTATCTGTGAAGACCGCACGCGACCAAGTCGTCCCGTTTGGCAGGGCGTACTCAGTTCTGGGGTGAAACAGGGTATGGTTTTTCCTGTTTTTGGATCGCGGTGTGCGATCACCACAGGACGCGATTCCCCGAGCGGTTTGTCCGGACACCGAGAGGGTCATACAGGCTTCGCAACGCAATTTGCGAAATCAAAAACGGAGCTACGAGCAAGAAGATACACGCACCTGAACTGGGTCAAAAAACAGGATTTGAAACGTGTCCGACACGACACAGGACACATTGTCCTGTGTCCACCGCCGTGTCCGACTGAAATAGGGTTAGGGTTTGGGGATTCCGGCGAGGGGCGGCGCTGGGCGGCCGGGCTGAGGCGGAGGGGGCCGGGCTGCCCTAGCCGCTGCGGCTGCTGTTGCTGCGGCTTCGTCGACGGGGCGGGCGAAGGCGGGCGGCGAGGTGGTCGGGGTCGGGGCTGGCGAAGGCGGGGGGTTCGACGGCCAGGGGAACGGGGGGGTTAAATAGGCGGGGCGAGCCGGGCAAGGCGGAGGGGATGGCGGAGATAGCGGAGCTGCGGAGGTCGTGGGGTGAGGCGCGGGCGGAGCGGGCCGGAGCTGGCGGCTCCGCCGCGAGACGCGGAACGGGGGGGGGGACGTGGTCAGGGATGTGGGTAGCGGGTCTCGGGTCGGGTCTGGCGGATCCGACCCGACCCGCGAGGGGGCTGGGCCGGGCTCGGGCCCAATGGACCGGGCCGGGCTGCTGGGCTGGAAGAATAAAAAGAAAATAGTAATAATAATAATAATAATAATAATAATAATAATAATAATTAAATAATTAATAAATAGGTAAATAGTTTTTAGGCATTTAAAAATAGGTCTGAGGCCCAATAAATCCAGAAAAATTATCCTAAGTCCAGTTTTTCATTTTACACCCAAAAATATTATTTCCATAATATTTTAATATTATTTATTATCAAATAAAAATTATTTAAAAATTAAAATCTTAATTTTAATTACAGAAAATTCCCAAGAAATTCCAGAAAATTGTGAAAAATTCTAATTTAATATTTTTGAAAAATCAAGGGCTTACAGTATCTGTCCATGTAACGTCCATCATTCCGAAGAATGAGGTATCTGCAATGTATATATGTTCGTAACACTCCGAGGAGTGCGGTATCTGAATATAGGAAGTCATCGGATCTGTGGCTCCTCTGGATACCACGGAGTCCGATGTGTATATCCCATACGTTTATCAGTTGTCCTCCCCACCCAATGTGGATACACAAGTCGAATACACGACGTGAGTATCCTGTATCTATATGCCAAGTCACATCTAATTAGATTACTCTAACTTACGTGCTAATCCGTGATGCATGTTGTACGCACCGATAGCGAATCGGGTACGCGGGCCCGTATCCCAACATGAAGGTACCATCGTGATACGTGTATAGTGTCACGGTCTAGGAAGATATCAGAATATCCTCACAGTAGTAGGTGAGTCAACTAGCTGCTAGGTCAAGTATACTACTCATCGACGCATTCGTCGACTGCACCCGAGTCAATCTCGGACGCGCACAGTTTATGCATATTACAACATATCATTTAATTTTAAACAGTAATCCAGCAAGGTATACTTGCCTGTGTCTGGTAGCTGCGAAAGCCAATGTCCTGCTCCTGAAGCCTCGGCTGTACGGTCCAACAATCCTATATATGATATAATAATATCAACATCAGACACTTACAATAGTATGACTAAGATATACTACTTGCAGCAATACACTGACGCAGATCTTGACTGTACATCTAGTGGGACCATGAAGTACATATATTTACATAAATAACATATATACTTATGTGTATACTAATACATATTAAAATATAATAAAAATATGCATGTTTAATAGTACATTTAAATAGCATCTTTACATATTACCTAATAATATGTACATATACACATATTCATTAAATATATTAACATATTTAAAATACACAATACCATATATATAAATTAATATATTTACATATATAATTACATAATACCATATGTATAATTAAATACATACACATATATTTACATATATTTAAATAATAATTTGTACATAAGTACCTATACACACATAAATATATATACATATATATTTATATATATATTCCTTTATTTATTTAATACTCTATTATACTTAAATACACAATATATATATATATATATATATATATATATATATATATATATATATATATATATATATATATATATATATATATATATATATATATATATATATATATATATATATATATATATATATATATATATATATATATATATATATATATATATATATATATATATATATACACATATTCATATATTTATAATACACACATTATACTAAATACATAGAGTATATTTATATATATATACATACATTAAATATATACCACTTATATATATTTATATATATATACACACAATACACTACATATACCAAGTATATGTATATTTACACATAATATACAAATATTTATTATACCCATACAAAAGTATATTTATGTATACATACAAAAATATATATATACATACATACATACATACATACATACATATATATATATATATATATATATATATATATATATATATATATATATATATATATATATATATACACACACACACACAAAATAGATATTAATAATATAAGTATTTAATACAATATACAGTATATACTATGTATATACATATATTTATTAGTATATATAAAGTATACAAAATACAGTGTGTATACATAAAATACTGTATTTATACAGAAATATATACATGAATACTAAATAGAATACTGAAACATATATATATACATTTATATATACAATGCGACCTAAATATACTATGTATTTATACTGTATTCGTATATATATACATACCGGAGTGTAGGAGGGGTCGAGGGGGATCCGCCGGACTGGTCGTCGAAGGCGTGAGTGGCCGGGCGGAGCTCCGGCAGCGCTCGGGGAGAGTCGGCTAGCAGCAGCAGCAGCCTGTGGTCGACGGTGCTGCGGTGATCGTGGCGCCGGCTGCGACGTCGTCCGGGGCCGAGAGTTGGCGGGGACGGAGGAGGTTGTACGGGGAAGAGGTCGGTGAAGTGGGGTGGCCGGGCGTGTTACGGTGGCGGAGTAGTCGAAGCTCGGGTGGTCGGCTCGAGTTCGGGGGGGGGGGTGAGCCTGTGGGTGAGGACAGTGGAGATGGAGGTGGCTGTGGGCGGAGCAGTGGCCGGGGTCGGTGGTGGTAGGTGGGGGAAAGGTTGCCGGAGGGGGTAGGGTCGTCGCGGGGGTGGCCGGAGGCGGGGGCTGGCCGGAAGAGGGCGGCGGGAAGCTCGGGTAGGGGTAGTCTGTGGGCTGAGGGTTTTTAGAAACTAGGGTTTTTGTTTAGGATTTTTGGGTTTGTGTGCCATTTAATGTGAGGTAACATGTCCTATATGTAGGAGAGAGAGTGGGGGAGGGGGTGGCTGCCTTGGGATTAGGGCCGGCTGCTAGCATGCCTAGGGTTGTTTGAGGAGGTTCTCCACATGTTAGACATGGGGCTAGGATTAAAGCATTTGAAATGTAGGGCTAGGATTGCCTCCCAAAAATTGATGCAAGTACATGAAAAATGGGGGAAAAATATATTATGACCGGTCAAAGAATGTGGTTTCTTTCTTCATGTGGTTGGGCCAATGAGAGGGGGGCACCTCACTGCTAATTTGCACATAGGCCCCTGAACAATTTAGAAATTGCACAAAATCTGGAATTGGAGATTTGATGTGACAAAACACCATGTTTGGTATTTTGTATTGGACTAGAATGGTGTATGGTGTTTTGTATGAGGCTTGTGGGTGTGTGTGTGGGTTTGGGTTGGAGTTGGGTCTAATTTAAGTGAGGTTAGGTCTCTACATTAATTAATTTATAATTAATGCACCGGGTGTCCCTAAATTAATTTAATAAATACAGGGGATCCAAATTTGGGTGGCACAAGCGTCATTGGTGTTGTAGGCTTAGAGTATAACTATGTCATGATCGGGGTTGGTCAAAACGGGTTGAGGTTGGGTCTCAATTTCGATTGGAACAGACAACGAACGTAAATACGCAATTAATTTAATTTACATACGGACGTTTGTAACGACTTTTGTGCGACTAAAATCAGGCACAAAAATCAGTATTCGGGGGTTACACAAGGGTCATTATGGTAGGTTAGTGTGTCTAGGCCAAGCGTATGGAATTTGTTTCAGGGTAACAGCTAGGGTAGTGTCCTAAATATCGGGACAACGGTAAGGTGTCCTAAGTAACAAAACACTGCACAAATATTATAATACTTGTATAATAACTCTTAATTGTATCTAATTAACCCTAATTATGCTATCTATAATAATTAACCCTAAATTTTGGTCGAGGGGGTTTACAACATACCCTCCTTAGAGCATTTCGTTCTCGAAATTAAAACAGACATATAGAAAAACTATTGATTGAAATAAAATGCTATCACATACCTAGGCCTTCGAAGAGATGGGAAAAGCGTTGCTAAATATCGTCCTCTCATTCCCAGGTTGATTCACCTGGTGCATGATGCCTCCATGCGACACGAACTAGAGGGATAGTCTGGCCTCGCAGTACCTTTTTGCTTCGATCTAGGATCTCTACTGGCTCCTCTTGGTATGACAAACTCGGACCGACTGTGATCTCCGAGTGGTCAAGCACATGACTCGGATCCGGTATGTACCTCCTCAGCTGAGATACGTGAAAAATTTCATGAACTCCTTCCAGTGTCTGTGGCAAAGCTAACCTGTAAGCAACTTCTCCGACGCGCTCTTGCACATCGAATGGTCCGATGTACCTCGGACTCAGCTTCCCTCTGCCTCCAAATCTGATGGTTCCTCTGGTAGGTGAGATCTTCAGGAAAACATAATCTCCAACCTGGAACTCTAGGGGTCGTCGATGCATATTAGCCCAATGCTTCTGCCTGTCTCGTGCTGCTCGTAGATGCCCTTGGATCTTCTTCACTTTCTCCACTGTGCGGACGACGAACTCTAACCCTAGAATCTGTCTCTCGCTTACATCGCTCCACATACTGGGGAACAACACTTCCTACCATACAATGCCTCATAGGGAGCCATCTGAATGCTCGCTTGATAGCTATTGTTGTAGAAAAATTTGACCAAATGCAAATGGTCCTCCCATGAACCGCTGAAGTCAAGCATGCATGCCCTCAACATGTCCTCCAGCGTCTGGATGGTGCGCTCGGATTGGCCATCTGTCTGCGGGTGGTACGAAGTACTAAACTTTAGGCGGGTACTAAGACTCTCTCGCATACTCCTCCAAAAGTATGATGTGAACCTCGTATCCTTGTCAGACACTATACTGACTGGCACTCCATGCAGTCGCACGATCTCCCTCATGTACATGTCTGCCAAGACTTCTGTAGATTATCCAACCCTGAAGGGTAAAAAGTGGGCGGACTTGGTGAGTCTATCTACGATTACCCATACCGTATTACGACCACTAGGACTTCTCGGGAAACCCGTAACGAAGTCCATGGTGATGTGCTCCCATTTCCACTCCAGTGTCGGGAGCGGTTGAAGTAATCCGGCAGACCTCTGATGCTCAGCCTTGACTTGCTGACACACCAGACACTTAGCCACAAAGAGGGCTATCTCCCTCTTCATCCCATGCCACCAATAGTACTGTCTCAGGTCTCGGTACATCTCTATGCCTCCTGGATGAATAGAGTAGGTCGAACTGTGCGCCTCCGTCATCAGCTCCTGACGAAGCTCTCTATTCGGAACATAGAGACGATCTCCACATCTCAAAGTCCCGTCCTTGTGTATACGCAGTCCCGTCTGTATTCCAGCCTCTGTCCTCTGTCGAAGCCTCTGAAATCTGGCATCTGTCAGCAACGCAGCCTTGATTCTCTCCACCAATGTCGATTGCACCTGGAAACTCGATATCTAGCCGTCTACTCCGGGCATAATGAGTTCGATACCCAACTGCTTTAGATCTCTCAGCAGATGTTGTTGGGTAGTCAGGAAAAATGCTATGGGCTTCCTGCTTAAAGCATCGGCTACCACATTAGCCTTTCCCGGATGGTACTGTAGCTCAATCTTAAAGTCCGCCATCACTTCGAGCCAACGTCTCTGCCTCTGGTTCAGGTCCTTCTGGGTGTAGACGTACTTCAGGCTCTTATGATCGGTGAATATATCCACGCGCTCTCCGTACAGGTAGTGCCTCCAAAGCTTCAAAACAAAGATCACTGCGGCAAGCTCCAGGTCGTGGGTAGGATAGTTCTTCTCATGGGTCCTCAGTTGCCTAGAGGCATAGGCCACAACCTTTCCATGCTGCATCAAGACGCATCCTAATCCTTTCCCGGACGCATCGCTATAGATCACGAATCCTCCGGGTCCAGAAGGTATGGTCAAGATGGGTGCTGTAGTCAGACGTTTCTTCAGTTCATCGAACGCCATCTGACACTCCTCTGTCCAGGTGAACTCCTGATCCTTGCGGGTCAAGCGGGTCATCGGCTCTACGATCCTTAAGAAGTTCTCTACGAACCTCCGGTAATATCCGGCAAGTCCTAGGAAACTCCTCACCTCCGAGACGTTGGTAGGGGTCGGCCACGTCTCTACTGACGAAATCTTCACAGGATCTACCGAAATGCCATCTCCTGAGATAACGTGTCCAAGAAATGCGACACGATCTAGGAGAAACTCGCACTTGCTCAGCTTGGCATAAAGCCTCTCTCGTCTCAACGTCTTTAACACTAGCCTCAAGTGCCCCCCGTGCTCCTCGTGGCTCTTCGAATACACCAAGATGTCGTCGATGAAGACTATCACAAACTGATCCAGATACTGGTGGAAGACTCCGTTTATCAGGTTCATAAACACAACAAGCACATTTGTCAATCCAAAAGGCATCACTAAGAACTCGTAGTGACCATAACGAGTCCTAAATGCTGTCTTAGGAATGTCTTCCCTTCGCACCTTTACCTGATGA
Source organism: Iris macrosiphon (assembly GCA_036927795.1). NCBI lineage: Eukaryota > Viridiplantae > Streptophyta > Magnoliopsida > Asparagales > Iridaceae > Iris > Iris macrosiphon. Next base: position 186,073,168 of record JAYESA010000006.1, on the reverse strand, counting down.
TAGCCCGATCTCAAGTCGATCTTCGTGAACACCACTGCTCCTGTCAGCTGGTCGAACAAATCGTCAATCCGCGATAGAGGGTACTTGTTCTTGATAGTCAAAGCATTAAGGGCTCTGTAATCAATGCACATCCGGAATGTCCCATCCTTCTTTGGTACAAACAACAATGGTGCTCCCCAGGGTGATGCACTAGGACGGACGAATCCCTTGATCTGCAACTCCTCTAACTATAGCTTCAGCTCGTCAAGCTCCTTCTTCGCCAACCGGTACACATTTGAAGATACCGGTGCTGCTCCAGGTACTAGCTTAATAGTGAACTCCACCTCTCTATCAGGCGGTAGGCCTGGCAACTCCTCTGGAAAAACATCCTCGAACTCTGCAATAATTTCTGAGGGTGCCGTCTCCACAGCCATGTATGCTCCAGCTGTCTGTCCTACTCCTCGCTCGATGGTGCCCTGCATGTACTCGAATTCTGGGTGTCCTGGCAGTCTAAAAGTAACGCTATCCTTCCGGCAATCTAGTACGGCATTGTATTGGCTTAACCAGTCTATGCCAAAAATAACGTCGAAAGTTGGCATTGGGAGTACCAAAAATCGCGCTCTCATCTCTCTACCACAAACTACTACCGAGCACGTTCTAATGGTGATGGTAACCGGTACGATGCCTCCTCCGGTAAGAATCTTCCAACTCTTAGGTAAGGGGAAGTTGCTACTCTATGCATTGCTACGAAGCTACTAGATATGAAAGACAGTGTAGCTCCAGAATCAAACAGTGCAGTTGTAGGTAATGATGCAACTAAAATTGTACCTGTAATAGCCTTCCCTTCTGGTTCCTCCTCGATAGTGGCTAAAGCAAAGGCTTGCCCGTGCCTCTACCCTCCAGCCTGTTGTCGGGCCTGGTTGAAATATGCCTCCTATGGGACCAAGGATGGTCCTCTCTACTGTCCTCCGATAGCTGGTGGACGCTGACCTCCTGCTGGGGATAGTATCCTCAAGGGTGGTGCTGCTGGCCTCTGTCCGGTCTGGGGTGCTGCATCTCTGTGCTGTGGACAGTCTCTGGAAAGGTGCTGGCTCGCTCCATAGACCATACAGAGCCCGAGCTTCTTTCGGCAGTCTCTGACGATGTTTCCTCTCTTGCCACAAAAGTGACAAGTCGGAAGCTCCTTTTGCTGGTACGGCACTGTCCTCTGCTGCACCTGCGCTCCGGGACGGCGGATCGGTCCTCCTGCTCCGTGCTGGGCTCTGGCTGGTACGTTCGTGCTAGAACGTCTCGCTCCTCCACCTATGGCCTCCTGGATCCTCGCCTCTGATAGGACCTCTTCATAAGAGATCCTCGCCTGAGTAGTGGTATACCTCTGCTTTTCGAAGGAAAGGCCATGGTGGAATCTCCTGGCCTTCTCCAGGTCATTGGGGATCAGGGCTGCACCGAATCGGCTGAGTCGACTGAACTCCGCATCGTAGGCGTCCACGGTCAAGTTCCCTTGCTCCAGGTACAGGAACTGGGAGTACAGGACGTTCCTGACCGTAGCGAAGAAATACTTCGCATTGAAGTACTCCAGAAACTCTTCCCAAGTATGCGCCCTGCCGACGCTGCGCTCCATAGAATCCCACCAGTGATGGGCGTTGCCTGTGAGTTGGGCCCTCACCGCGGTCATCCAGAGGTCGGGGTGTAGTTGTGAACCCTCCAGTAGCATCTCAGTGTTGGAGACCCAGTCTGAGATCTCCTCTGCAGTCTCCTTGCCCGAGAAGGTTTTTGGGCCCATCTGTCGGAAGCCTCGTATAGTGCCCACTGGCTGGACAGGTACAGGTGCTGCTGCTTAGGCAGGTTCCCTCTCCAGTACCGCCATAAGGCCCTGTCTCAGGGTCTCCGTCTGATGCCACTGTGCCTGTATCATCATCTGAAAGAACTGCATCATCTGGGGCTGTCCCTCTGCTGGTGGCATCTGAGGTGAAAACGGTGGAGGTGGTGGTAGTGGTACCTCCGGCTGCCTCATCGGCGTCTCCTCGGATGTCGGCCTCTCGAATTACGGCATCGGAGTAGCCCTCGATGTCTGTCCCTCGAAGTGTTGCATCGGGACAGTCTGGGATGTCTGGCCTTCTGGCTGCTGCGTCCCGTCATTGGGAGAGGTCTGATGCTAGTGTATCATCGGGGCCTGGGGGATCACCTGTGCCTGTGGCTGAGGCTGCTCTCTGGGTGGTCCCTGGGACGTCTCCTCCCTCGGTGCGGGGGCTGATGGTACTAGGGCACCATGTACCTCGCGTCTGCTGCGTAGGTTCATCTCGCTGTAAGAGATAGAACTTCATTAAAAGAGTACAGAATCAATAAACAGTATGCAGATATTTTAAAATACGAAAGAGGTTCAAAGGCGTAATCAAGTGGATGAGACCTAGTAATTTCTATTATATTGCAGGCTCGCTGGGCACGTTACCATACCACAAGCGATAAACATTTGATATTGATAGATGAGACCTGCATGGGCCACTAATAAAACTATGTCACGCCCCAGTCTCAAAATATACGGGACCAGGCCACGTGGCATTGGCCAGCTGACACGTCTCCGAGGATATCCTAATTTAATGGATCCTAGCGAAGCGTGCTACGCTGTCCCAAATCTAACAAGTCTAAAAATATCATACAACAGGCAGGGTCTATCTCATCCACAAATACACAAGAAATACTGAAATGAAATACTGGAATATAAGAACATAGTCGAATATCATAGTACAAACCGAAATATGTCCGGTGGGAACAAACCCACTACAAATGATGAAATAGAGTACTGAAGACTGAAATAAAGAGTGTGACTAAAATAACTGCTAGCTAGATAAGAAGCTCCAGTCCTAGGCGGAAGGCCTACCAAGATGATCAGGGAAACTCCAATGGTAATACCTCTAGCTCCTCCTCAAGAGCGTACCTCGTCTCCACTCCTTGTCCGTACACAGTGGGGTAATATGCCTTGTCCAGATCTGGAAGATAACCAAGTCCTCAGAGGGACGTAACAAGATACAAAATGTATGCCAGATATAGTACTGAATAAAATAAAGGGTGTGCTAACCATCTAAGTGAATGCAATATAAGGAAAACCTCGGAACGTATATGTCACTACCACATTCTGAAAACAGGGGTATTTTTGACTTTTTATATATTATTAATATTATTGTGTTTATATTAAATAATTTCTCGATAGGTGTATTTAAATTAAATAATTTTGATGAGATGTGTAATAAAATATATTACTATATTCAGTATTCATTAATGTCTGAGCTGGTAGACTTGACTTAGAAGCCCACTAGACGAACACCTGTCCGAATTATAGGATTACGTGTTAATTGTATTAATTAGAATTTTAATTATTGGATGTCGTCATTAATTACCGTAAATTTATTTAATTATTGCGCCTTGCCGTTGCTTCGATATTTGAAGCGCTACCCTGGCTTTTGCCTTCCAACAAATTTCACAACATTGCCCTAGACGTGCCCGCCTTCCATTCTGACAATTTTGCAACTCATAATTATGCTCTCTGTGCTTTATTTTTAGCCGCACAATATTCGTCGCGGACGTTTATTTAATTTCTAAATAAATTCCTACTTTGTATCGTTGTGCGTTCCAATCGAAATTGGAGGCAATCTTGACCTATTTTTTCGTGCGACCCAAATTAGGGTAATATTCTGTTCTGAGTCTTCTTCACTAATGGTATTGGTGATCCGACCTGATTTTGGTCCCATGTACTCCTAATTAATTTTAGAACACAGCTTGCATTTATTCCTAATTAATTTGAGGATACCATTTTGTTTGATCCCGTTAATCTCGGTTTAATTCCAGTACCCTGCTAATTGAGCCCATACCAAACACACAACGCCCTCTCACTCTATAAAACGCCAAACATCGAATCGCCCACCCAATTTTTATTATTTTATTTGTCTGTGCAAATACCCAAATTTAAGGGGGCTAATTTGTAATTATTACATTAGGTTTCAACACCCCATTGGCTCAACCAAATGGAGAAGCCCAACTTTTGACTAGTCAACCCCCATCCTCACATGTAGGAATTTTTCTTCATGACGAATCAGGACCATCCATTCTAGAGGGGTGCATCCTCACCCTTCAATTCCCACACACTCTCTCCCTATTTAATGTCCTATCACCAAGCCCTAATCCCCAAAAACCTAGGCTAGCCCACACCCAACCGTAGCCCCCCACTTCTTCATTTTCCTTTCTCCTTCTTCTTCTTCTTCTTCTTCTTCTTCCTTTCTTCTCATTCTTCTCCTTTTGAATTTAAACAGGAAAGAGGGGGGGGGGGGGAACCTTCACAAACACCCCCACTGTTCATTGAATCCAGCCCGGCCACCCGGCCGAGCCCCGACCCCGTTCTCCATCACCAGCCAACACTCCCCTCCGTTCCACTGCACATCTCTCTGGCTCATCCCGAGCCATCTTCGGTGCGACCCAGCACTTCCCGAGCCCTCTCCGGCGGACAGCCGATCCACCCGCCGACCTGTTCATCTACTCCGGCTGCCAGACGAACCACCCTACTCCGTCAGCTCTCCCCCACTCTTCACTGTCATTATCACCTCGACCCCGTCCACCGTGAGCTTCCCCGACCTCGATACTGCATCCTCCGGCTCCTCCCGTTTCGACCCCACTGCTCATTCCCCGATCACCCAACCAAGCTACCACCATCATCACCTCCCTAAGTTCGGCGAGCTCTTCCCCATTTCCTACTCCGACAGTCGACTGTGCCACTGATCTCCCCCTCCACTGTTCAGTCGAGCACCCCGGCCCCGAGCTTCCACTCTGGCACAGCCCCAAGCTCCCCACAGCTCCTTGCTCCTCCTCCCTCTCCCTGCTGCACCCGGCCGACCTCCTCCAGTCGAGTCCAACTACTCCGGTCAGCCTGCACCTCGAGCCCCTCCATCAACCCGATACCACTGCACTCCGGCCAGCTTCCCTCCATCTCCTCCTCGACCAGCCTGCAGCCCGGCGGCCCACAGCCAAGCTCCATCTCTTTGAGATTCCTCTTCCTCTTCCCTCCTTTAGTAAACCTTGTTCATAGTGTATATAATAGATTGGTGTATACAAATAGTGTATATGTATTCCTACATATTAGTATATGCATGAATTTATATACATACATGTGTTTATGTATGTATATTATTCTATTTTCAAATAGTGTATATGTATGTATATTGGGTATTTTTATATGGTATATAAATTATTTCTATGTATGTATGTATGTATTATTATTGTATTATATATATATATATATATATATATATATATATATATATATATATATATATGAGTGTATATTGGTATTTTCATATAATATGTATTTAATAAAGTATATACTAGTATAAATTAAATTCATGTATTAGTATTTACGTATTTCCTCATATATGTTAGTATTATATTTTTATTGGTATATCTGTATATATATATATATATATAGTATAAACTTAAATTGGTGTATTAGTCTTGGTATATTTTAATAATAATGTTGACAATATATATATATATATATATATATATATATATATATATATATATATATATATATATATATATATATATATATATATATATTTTAAATTGTATTTTTGGCATATGTATATGGTACATATATTTTGTTCAACTAATATATATATATTATACATGAAATTAAATGGTATATATATATATATATATATATATATATATATATATATATATATATATATATATATATATATATATATATATATATATATATATATATATATATATATATATTGTATATGTATTTAAATTGGTGCATGTATATATATTAAGCATTAATGTATATGTTAGTTAAATAGGTGTAATGTGTTATAGATGTCTGTCTACTAGATGACCCTAGTTGACCAGTATCATACCTGGCATAGCCCCTGAGTTCAATACACTTGTGTTGTGTTAGTGTAGCATCTGATGCAAGGTTACATTTATTATATGTTTATAGGACTGTTGGATCCTCCAAACGATAATCTGGGACAGGACATTGGTTTTACCAACTAAGGACACAAGGCGAGTACATTCTCTGATTAGTTTCCTATTTATGATATCCCCTATGTTCACTGTATCTAGTATAAATATCCATGCTCTTGACACGATGGTTACACGGATTGGTATATACGGATCTCGTCATGAGATGTTATTTCTTGTTCATGGTGTAGCTTGTACAAGTCTTGTTTTATTGTTATCTTGTACATGTACATACACTGATTTCCGGGGAGATTTGCTACCTCCCTAGGGAATCCCGTGCCATAGCGTACCATGATTGGATCTACTATACCAGTCGGGGGTGGGGAGTATTTTAGTGTAGATATGTGATCATACCCAACTCTACATGCATCATAGCTCACCCACACCTCACGTCGGTATAGCCTTACCATTATATGCCTCATCACTGTTACATATGGTTAGCCTGACTATTACTCGCATCATAGCTATCCGTACGGATTAGCCTGACCTCAAGGATGATCGCTAACCAATGTAATGAGTTTACCAGTCCCAAACCGATCACATGTTAAAGCTAGTACTCACACACTTAGTCATAATATTCTTGCTCATTGACATATTGTTTCCTTTCCTGCATTTACTTACAGTATTTCCAGTATATCCTTTATTGTATGTTTCTCGTACCTATACATGCATCTTGTATATTTCCATCTATATACTACTACATAATTTATATCATTGATATAGAACTGCTATTTAGAAATATACTTTGCTCCTTCCTGATTGGAAAACATTTTCCAGACTATGCTTAGAGGACCGGTATCTGACACTTGTGGACCACAGGGTGAGTAGCTGCAGTCTTGGACTTAGTAGTGCAGTCGTGATTCTGGGAGGTTTAGCCGGAATCACGAGATATCTAGTTAGTTTCCTTCAGTAGTTATTTGGTACCGGATTTGTCTCCGGCAATCTTATTTTGAGACTTGGATTATGTTGAGTTAGATTATTTACATTAGACTTGTGTTATATTTTATTTTATTTCTTCGATTTCTTATCGTGCTGTAGTTATGTGATTGAGTATGTTATTCATTTATTACATTATGTTATCCGTGTCTCCTTATGGAGTTGGATACTAGTGCGAGATTATTTTAGATAGTGCTTGACCTAGACAGCGTTCTACCGCCGATGCTGCGGCGTAGGCTGGACATACCCACGCTCTCGTACCCCTAAATCGGGTGCGGGTCGTGACACGTTTTTAGTGGTGGCCCATGCAGGTCAGACTTCGCAAGTTGTGCGATATCGTGGTAGTGCGACGTCATAGTTGTACTACTGCGTGCCTGCTATAGAATATAGGACATAGGATACTAGGATGAGAAAGGATACTCAATCACAAATTCTTGAGAGATTCCTGGGATGACCCCTTGAGAATCTTATTATAATTTTTAATTTTAAATCCTTCGCCTTGTTTTCGTCCGTCCTCACTCGTTGATATTGAGTTTAATTCCTGTTGATCAGTTATTAAATTAGGATCTTGATTTCATTGTAGAGTATGATTTCATACTGAGATAAATTTTACGGACTAAACTTTACGATAACATCTGATGACATATATTGATGAGAACAGTGAGAAAGGTAAAACGTCTACTTTGGTCATGGAACCTAGAGTTTATCGCAGCTATACCGGTTGGCATGGCAAAGATTCTAGATGACATGATTATAGGGTTGCGTACTTTAGTCACGGAACCTGTCCTTTATCGCACCTATGCTTACTGCCATGGCGAGGATTCTCAGCGTCATGATTTCTGACCGACGTGTATGATTATCAGGTTGTATCTTAAAAATTGGTTCTTAAAGTATCATCTCAACACTTATCTATTTCTGTTATTACAGGACTTTATTCTATCATTTCTTGGGTTGCTAGTAGTACAAATACCTTTAGTCCTCAACCCAGTTCCTTTTGAGCTTTCATTCTTTGAGGATTCCTTGTTAAGTATATATGATAATTAGTGACTTGTAATTATGTCTGTGCCTTGAGTATTAGTATTGACTGAGTGTTGCTAGTGAGTTGTAAGTGTTTCCTAGTAGGACATGTGAGCAGTAGGCATTAATCTAAAAGTAACCCATAGCGTAGTGCCTTGTAGCAATAGCTCTATGATAGGTGTAATATAGTTAGTATTGGCACTATAGATAGAGGAGAAGGAATATCAGGGATGATGATCATTTGGAAGTAATAGTACAAATAATTCGGGCAGTACAATTTTTGTACACAGTTGAGGTTGTAAATAATTAGTGTATTAGTGTGCACCTTGAGTATTAGAGACTGTGAGTATTTATATGTATACTTGAGGATTCAATTTTATCGTTTGAAGAATGGGAATGAATTACAAATTTTTTTAAATTTTAAGGAGTTGAGATTTTTATGTTATTTAAATGTTTGAGGACTAAATTTGATTCAATAAACATGGTCAATGCTATAAAGATTTTAGAAGTAATTATATTTTTTATTTCGATTTTGAGTATTTGATTTTTAAGGAAGTATATGCATTTTATTTTAAGGAAGTTAAACTTTGATGATCTTATTTTGAGGATTAATTTTTTGGTGGGTAAGAAATGTATAATAATATATGAGTGGATGAAGTGCATACGTAAGGATCTATTGACTTGGGCATGATTGAGATAGCACTGCAAACGGACTTGGGTGTCCATCTAGAGTTGTATTAGGGAGAACAGTACTTAGTATGGTGTGTTGCACTTGGTGTGCACTTGAGTGATAAAGAACAACTAGTATGAACAATTTTAGTAGGTAAGGAAGCTAGCAGCGAGTGTGCTTGTAGTAGAACTGTGGTACCTAAAGGGATAGAGGTATCAAACCTTGGATGCGTCGTTGACCTGTGCAATCACAACTAAGAATATTTCCAATCTATTTATCTTGAATGTTGCTTCTTTAGAACTTTACTGTCCTTCCTTGATGATATCGCCTTTATTGCCTAAATTGATTTTTTTGGATCTGTCTTCAGGATGTCGCCAAGGACACGATCTATGAGAGTGGGAGCACTAGCTGTGGAGGGGTCTGCCACCTCTCCACCTGATGGACAGACAGCCGTAGTTCCTCCTACATCCCCGATGCATATGGGAGTATCTGCACTTTCTGGGGGTCTTCCTCCCCCACCCGTTCTGAGGATAGTCGCAGCTGTGACGGACAACCAGCCTCCTTCACTGACTCCGATTTCCGGAGGTGTGCCCATTGACGGGGCACAGATGTTTACCTTGATCCAGGGCATGGTAGATGCCCAGAAAGTGACGGCAGATGCTCAGCGAGTTCAAGCTGAGGCTCTGAGGGTGCAAGCAGAAGCGCACCAGGCGCAGACTGAACTAATGAGAGAGAGCATGGAGAACGCTCACCAGATGGCACTACAAGCAGTTGAGAGAGCTGCCCAGCAGTATCCTGGCCAGCGGCAGCCGAGGGCATTTCAGTATCAACAGCAGTACCAGGCACCAGTTCGTGTTCAGCAGGATCAGCAGACTTGTCATTACTGTAAGAAGCCAGGTCATCTTAGGAAGAGCTGTAGAGCGAGGCTAGGACTTTGTTTGCGCTGTGGCGATGCAGGACATCGAATGAGGGATTGCCCTCTAGTTCAGCGCGCAGTGCCAAATTATAGAGATCCAGCTAGGCTACCTGTGGAACCGTATATTGCTCAGCACCCGCGAAGGGAACCACCCCAGCAGGGCGGTGCATTGCGGTGACGGTCGAGGAGACCGATACTGCAGGTAACGTGTTAGTATGTTTTGTTCTTTCCTTCCTTCTGTTCTTTTCTATTTGATTGATTGACTGATTCCTTAGTACCTGTCACGACCCGCACCCAGATATTCGAGCACGAGTGCGTGGGCACGTCCAGCCTACGCCGCAGTGTCGACGGTAGTACGCTGTCTAGGTCATAATCACAGGTAATTTTAAATCTATCTCATCCACAATAAATAGACAAGGAAAATAACAGGAAATAGGAATGCTAACTTTTATAAAACAAATTCTGACAACAGATCCATAGTTAATACAAAGCCAGAAGATAAATCGGGGACAAACCCGAGTATATGCTGAAAGGAAATAAATAAGTAGCTACTGCTAACTACTCTGCAGAAGTATCCTCCTGGGTGGAAACTGGCTCCTCATATGGGTCACCTGCTAACTCATAGTGGCCATAATAGGTATGGGCAAGGTCCTCATCACCGCCTAAAATAACGGATCCAGTCAGGAAAGGAGCAAAGTACACAATGCACAACAAGATTAAACTAAATATTTATGACAATTAGATTGAGTATCATATTGAGAATATGTATAAAAAAACAACAGTATCTCAGAGTTAATGCTATAAACAGGAATATGAGAAAGCAGGAATAAATGAGACAGGAAATGAAACTACTACAGTCAGCAAGAACTATAACAAGACCAGAAACTATCTGTGTGAACTTGTGTTTGTTTTAGAATACATAGTTGGCATGTAGGGATTTATAAAGCTAATCCGGCTATCATAAACGGCTATTAAACATGAATAATCGAGATTCGGCTGAGGGTACAGTCGCGCACCAACAGCTATTAAATACGGTAGGGGGAAGGGTAAACTACATGCCTTCTAGTATTCTCCCACCCGACATGAAAAGCAAGACATGAAATACAGTATCCAAGACATGAAATCCAGTATTCTAACACTACGTGTAATTATCAATGGTACTAGTAAAGCAGGGAATTAATTATCACAATATAAAGATTAACTTGAAGTGCAGGTACTTCCTGTTGTTTGGATCCAATTAATTGTACTCGGGGAAATTTTCCAGAGATGAGTCCAAAAGCTGAAATAGACATTATGATCATGCTCAAAAGACATCAAATAGCTAGAAATGTCTGTCCTTGGGTCCAATTTGGAGACAAGGGCAAAAATGACAGTTTCGGGTCAAAACGGGATCCGCCGGTGGGCCCGCTTTGCACCGAAAAATGCGTCAGGGTCAAAAGTCTCCAAATGCACCAAACTTAGTGTCAACAGGTCAGGAACGCTGATACGAACCCAACAGAACTTTCAGAATTGAATTCCGATGAGCCGGTCACAAAATCGCCCGTCGAGCGGGGCCTGTGGGGCCCACGACACGCAATTTCGTCAACGTTCTCAGAATCGAACCAAACTTGACCCATAGGACCAGCGTATTGCTACGAGTCCGATGGCGCAAGTTTTGTCTCGATCCGACGAGTGTACAAGAAGTTAGGGCCAATTGCAGAAAAGTCGGATACGGGGCGATGTCCGCGGATACGCGTTTATTCCGGTGTGCACGCACACCCGAATCAGCTTCCGCGAAATCTCACACGTCCGTATCGATGGTGCGCACGTATCTGTGATGACCGCATGCGACCAAGTCGTCCCGTTTGGCAGGGCTTACTCAGTTCTGTGGTAAAATAGGGTCTGGTTTTTCCTATTTTTGGATCGCGGTGTGCGATCACCACAGGACGCGATGCCCCGAGCGGTTTATCCGGGCACCGAGAGGGTCATACAGGCTTCCCAACGCAATTTACGAAATTGAAATCCGAGCTACGGGCAAGAAACTACACACACCTGAACAGGGTCCAAAAACTCAAAATTTAGTGTGTCCGTGTCGTGTCCGACAAGCCGACACAGGGAAGGATTAGGGCTAAGGTTAGGGTTTTCCGGTCGTAGACGGTGGAGCCGGCCGGAGGCGCGCCGGAGAGGGTAACGCCGCTGCGGGGGAGGCCGGCCGGGGCTGGGAAGCTGCGCGTGGCCGCGGGCGGTGGCTGCTGAGGCGGCGCAGCCGCTGCTGTTGCTTGGGTCGGGGAGATCGGAAGGAGAGGAGAGGGAAGAAGGAGGAGGAGCTGCGGCTGAGGGGAATGCCGGCATCGGGCGGAGCGGCTCCGGGTTGCGGGAGGCAGAGGGCTGAGGGCTAGGCGGCTCGGCCGGAGAAGGAGAGGAGAGGGGGCGGCGGATCTGGCCGGAGGGGAACTCGGGGGGCTTTATAGGGATAGGAGAGGGAGGAGGAGAGGCGAGGTGGCGGGGGCGAGGCCGGGAAGGGCGACGGAGGGGGCGGAGGCGAGCCGGGTGGAGCTGGGACGTGGCGCGGCGGGCGCGGGCGGCGGCGCCGGACACGGGGCAGCGTGGGGAGAGGGAAGGCTGGGGCGACCGGGTCTCCGGGCTGGCGGGTCGGGTTTGATCGACCCGACCCGATCCGGGTTGGCGGGCTGGGCCGGATCAGGCCCAGTGGGCCGGATCAGGAAATGGACCGAAAATAAAAACTAATAATAATAATAATAATATTAATAAAATAGTTAATTAATTAATTAATTAGTAAAATAGTTTTTAGGCATTTAAAAATAGGTCTGAGGCCCAAAAAAATCCAGAAAAATTATCCTAAGTCCAGTTTTTTATTTTACACCCAAAAATATTATTTCTATGATATTTTAATATTATTTATTAACCATAAAAATTATTTAATAATTAAAACCTTGATTTTAATTACAGAAAATTCCTAAAAAATTCCAGAAAATTGGAAAAAATTCAAGTTTTAATAATTTTGAAAATTCAGGGGGTTACAATCTACCCAACTTATAAAAATTTTGTCCTCGAAATTTAAAATTAAGCCATAATCTGTTAATCCTTCATGTACATAGGGCAAGTCGATCGTCATCTCTTTGCGATAATTAAAAGCCTAATCATATCCACTGCAATCACTTCAAAGTTTAAGACGACTACTTGTTCCAATCAAGAATTCAACCTATGGTTATTACTTCTTACTTTCTCAAATTATCCACAGGCAGATTTTAGACTAAGTTCATATAGCATTTTCAAGATTTGCACATGACTTTGCCTCTAATTATCATAAATTTCTCTAGAAGTGATTCGAGTCCAACAGTATTCCTATTCACAATTGTATGCTTCAACTCTTTAAATTTCATTCACATTCTCAATATTCTAACTAGGTAGTCCAACCCTCAAATTTTAATTCTTAAATCAAATTATCAAATTGAAAAATAATTTAGATGTAGTTCACCGATGTTCAAGTCTGAAATTCTATAATTCTATCCTCTAAATTCAAATTGATGATTTTACTTTCATTATTCAAAATTTAAATCATGTATCCAAGATACAACTTATTGGGTCTTCGATATCAATTCATTAATCATTTTAGTCACTCCTTTAAATTTTCAAAATTATAATGGCTTGCTTCTTCCAATCTAACCTTACTCGGTCACGATCCAAAAGACATTCCTCTCGAGTTGACGAATACATTGCTACCCAACTTAGAGTTTACCCATTCATCACAAAAGACTATATACCTTAAGAAAAATATTCTTTAATATGTTTACCTATGTCATTCAATCCTCGAACTTCAACGCCGATCATATCACATATAATATGTCCTCAATTACGAAAGTTTAATCCTCAAGTATGTGATCGGCCTATGTGGCATATCTAGTACTATCTATGTACTAACTTATACCAGGCACGAGATTTCATCTTTCCAAAATAAGGGAAGACGAAGATCAATAATAAAGAGTTCAAGGGTGGGGTGATAGAAAAGAAATATCGGGGTCAAGGCATTTTAAAGTATTCAGGTGGGAATTGTCAAGCGATTGTGGATTGAATCCTATCTCGGTAATTCCTATTCACATGCTCGTATTAATACAGTTATGTAATTGATACGATATGTTCAAAAATGTCTAGGGCAAGTATACTAGTCAACTATATCTCAATCCACGTAAAGTATTAATTCGAAGGGCGAATCAAGCGCACTATGGTTGATCAGACCGTAATACACTGATTCTGAAATGTATCATTATGGGCCTCCCCGATAATACACTTGTCATGAACAAGCTTGATAAAGAGTAATCTTGCAAAACTAGGCTATAGACTAGCAGCATAAATCAAGTACGGCAAAATTAAGTGCGCTAGATGATGATGAAAGGAAGTACAAATCATTGAAGTTCACACAATAAGCAAAATAACAGAAGACTCTACAATCTCTACAGTTATTAAATATAAAAGCATACCAGGTATTTAGCAAGTTTAAAGTTACTAGGTTGGGGCTGAGGTCACGAACCAGTAGGCACAAGCTAAAACAATACTAGAAAACGGCAGCAAAACAACTTACGCGCATTAGCTACTCCAAGTGTCACGCCCCAATCTCCCGCAAGCTCAATAGTCCCCGCTGAACGTGAATCACCACGTTTACAGCTCTCCCGCAGTACCATCGTTCTCATCGGGACGTGATGCCGTACGAGCCTGGAGTTGCGCTCGTACAAGGCAATGTTGTCAAACACCAAACGTTATCATTGAAACAACCAAGTTGCAGCGGAAGTCAAGTATTGTGTACCAAGCACACAATCAGAGTAATATGCAGCGAAGCTCACGATAGGGTCAAATGAAATGCCTCATCGAAGACAAGGCCACGAAGACGATGCCACGAAGGCGATGAAATAACTCTTGCTCTTTCTCTAGCCCACAAAGGTACTTACAGTTCATACATCTTGTCCCGTATATCCAAGCAGCGCCACTACGCCTGTGTACCTGAAATATTGCCCACAAACGTGGGTCAGTACACAACCGTACTGGTGAGCGGGATAACCCACTCGTCTAAGCCGACACTAAGTAAAATAGTGAATGCAAACAGTTATATGGTGATCTTTCTAGTTGAATCCTAGATTCATTTCATGGCATATGGATGACATGTTAAGGAAAACTGTAAAGTAGTTTAAGCATGCAAGCACTCAACTCAAACCAAACGATAAGCAAATATATAAGCAACTCGAGGGAAACTAGCATACAAACCGTCCTGCTCAAGTCCAAGCAACACGATAACATGTCGAACCATCAACCAAGCCTCAATATCCATCCTTAACCAACACTTACAATCCAAATCTCACAGTGCACACTCTTGCCGAGGCAAGGTGGCCGCGCCTACACGAAAGCCAAACCAACAAAAGAAAAGCAAGCCAACACTATACTATATGAAGTCACTGGCCAAGCCATAAAGGACTTTGATCGGACTGATCAAATGCGGTTCTCCTCGAAACAGCGCTAAGTAGCTAACCCACCTGGATCGATTCCAACCGCTGGCACCGCGCCCAAGACGCGTTACCCAATTGTCTCCTCCATGGCCGAACGGTCCCGGTGCCCCGGAGTACCCGTTCGAGGAGACCAAACCCTGTGCAATACAGGTTGTCCGTGACATGCAGACACCAAGTAGGTATGACGAGAGGATCGAATATTCTCGCCCCACCAAGCGATCCTAGACTCGTTCCATGAATAATCCAACCAACACATCCATAACCATTCTTCCAACATATAGCCCAAGGCACCATTCACAAGTTATTCCCATAAGCACAATGCCTCTTCTCAACACAGTATTTCCAATGGTGCAATGCTCAAAGCTAACCCATGGCACAATGCCGTTTCAGTGGCACAATGTCACATTCATGGCATGATGCCTCATCAAACGACACAACGCCCTCGCCGATGCAGTTGTTCGGTTTTGAACCATAACTGCTCGCTTTGCAAGACAAAGCGACCAAGTGATACCCGTGCACGGATGCACGCTCGCTCGCCCAAATCTTAATGTTCCCAATCTCTCAATGCATCATTCCAACTGTCCAAGCATAATCCCAATTATCCAACCAACTGCCTCAAATGTAATATTCCAACTCTAGCTCCAACTATCCAACGCACAAACCAAATCAAGCCACAATCCTACCAAGCCAATGGCGTACACTCTATGCACGCCTCAGTGTAGTGATTCCCAATGTTTCAGCCCAAGTGTTCAAGCCATTTACGTGTTTTCCATATTATTAGGCATAAAGGAGTAGAGGAGAAGGGAAAGAGCCCACTCACAATGATTGATCCCGTTAGGCATCCTGTCCTGCCGATACGGTCAATCCCTTGAACCCGTGGTCCGATGCAAGCGCGATCTACTCAACTGGTATGACCGTGCGAGCAGGCCGTGCTCTACAAATCATCCGACCGATCGGACTAAGGAAGATGGCATTATCATTCCAACTCAGCTATCTCAGTACTGCTCTGAACGAACACCTGATTTCCATCGAACCCGCTAGCCATCTGCACATGAAACAACTCAATCAATACTTATTTCCAAAATCCAACAAATCAAATGGAACCAGCATTTGTTTCATTCAATCCGACTCAGCGTAACGCACCGTACGATTGCGGGGCGTTACACCAAGAGTCTGCGCGTTCTCCACGATCATGCTGGTAGAGCATCACGTGGAGATCTTGTAGGAACCTCGTCGCTTGCTGGTAGATCCTTTACTCTGCATCCAAAAATAAATGGTAAAGGCACACAGGAATCAAGGTAGGATGCAAGCAATAAAATAAATCGAAGCAAATATGAATATCAAGAACGATTCAATCAAGTGGATGAGCTTTTCCTAAAATCCTCAATCCTATTGCAGACCTATTCGGTCCCTAAGTTGAAACTGAACAATTTAGTCGTTGACCTGCATGGGCCACCATAAAAATGTGTCACGACCCGCACCCGGATATTCGGGCACGAGTGCGTGGGCACGTCCAGCCTACACCGCAGTGTCGGCGATAGTACGCTGTCTAGGTCATAATCACAGGTAATTTTAAATCTATCTCATCCACAATAAATAGACAAGGAAAATAACAGGAAATAGGAATGCTAACTTTTATAAAACAAATTCTGACAACAGATCCATAGTTAATACAAAGCCAGAAGATAAATCGGGGACAAACCCGAGTATATGTTGAAAGGAAATAAATAAGTAGCTACTGCTAACTACTCTGCAGGAGTATCCTCCTGGGTGGAAACTGGCTCCTCATATGGGTCACCTGCTAACTCATAGTGGCCATAATAGGTAGGGGCAAGGTCCTCATCACCGCCTAAAACAACGGATCCAGTCAGGAAAGGAGCAAAGTACACAATGCACAACAAGATTAAACTAAATATTTATGACAATTAGATTGAGTATCATATTGAGAATATGTATAAAAGAAACAACAGTATCTTAGAGTTAATGCTATAAACAGGAATATGAGAAAGCAGAAATAAATGAGACAGAAAATGAAACTACTACAGTCAGCAAGAACTATAACAAGACCAGAAGCTATCTGTGTGAACTTGTGTTTGTTTTAGAATACATAGTTGGCATGTAGGAGTTTATAAGGCTAATCCGGCCGTCATAAACGGCTATTAAACATGAATAATTGAGATTCGGCTGAGGGTACAGTCGCGCACCAACAGCTATTAAACACGGTAGGGGGAAGGGTAAACTACATGCCTTCTAGTATTCTCCCACCCGACATGAAAAGCAAGACATGAAATACAGTATCCAAGATATGAAATCCAGTATTCTAACACTACGTGTAATCATCAATGGTACTAGTAAAACAGGGAATTAATTATCACAATATAAAGATTAACTTGAAGTGCAGGTACTTGCCTGTTGTTTGGATCCAATTAATTATACTCGGGGAAATTTTCCAGAGATGAGTCCAAAAGCTGAAATAGACATTACCATCATGCTTAGAAGATATCAAATAGCTAGAAATGTCTGTCCTTGGGTCCAATTTGGAGACAAGGGCAAAAACGACAGTTTCGGGTCAAAACGGGGTCCGCCGGTGGGCCCGCTTTGCACCGAAAAATGTGTCAGGGTCAAAAGTCTCCAAATGCACCAAATTTAGTGTCAACAGGTCAGGAACGCTGATACGAACCCAACGGAACTTTCAGAATTGAATTCCGATGAGCCGGTCACAAAATTGCCCGTTGAGCGGGGCTTGTGGGGCCCACGACACGCGATTTCGTCAACGTTCTCAGAATCGAACCAAACTTGACCCATAGGACCAGCGTATTGCTACGAGTCTGATGGCGCAAGTTTCGTCTCGATCCGACGAGTGTACAAGAAGTTAGGGCAAATTGTAAAAAAGTCGGATACGGGGCGATGTTTGCGGATACGCGTTGATTCCGGTGTGCACGCACACCCGAATCAGCTTTCGCGAAATCTCACACATCCGTATCGACGGTGCGCACGTATCTGTGATGACCGCACGCGACCAAGTCGTCCCGTTTGGCGGGGCGTACTCAGTTCCGGGGTGAAACAGGGTCTGGTTTTTCCTATTTTTGGATCGCGGTGTGCGATCACCACAGGACGCGATACCCCGAGCACTTTGTCCGGGCACCGAGAGGGTCATACAGGCTTCCCAACGCAATTTACGAAATTAAAATCCGAGCTACGGGCAAGAAACTACACGCACCTGAACAGGGTCCAAAAACCCGAAATTTACTGTGTCCGTGTCGTGTCCGACACGCCGACACAGGGAAGGATTAGGGCTAGGGTTAGGGTTTTTCGGTCGTAGACGGTGGAGCCGGCCGGAGGCGCGCCGGAGAGGGTGGCACCGCTGCGGGGGAGGCCGGCCGGGGCTGGGCGGCTGCGCGTGGCCGCGGGCGGTGGCTGCTGAGGCGGCACAGCCGCTGCTGTTGCTTGGGTCGGGGAGATCGGAAGGGGAGGAGAGGGAAGACGGAGGAGGAGCTGCGGCTGAGGGGGCTGCCGGCGTCGGGCGGAGCGGCTCCGGGCTGCGGGAGGCGGAGGGCTGAGGGCTAGGCGGCTCGGCCGGAGAAGGAGAGGAGAGGGGGCGGCGGATCTGGCCGGAGGGGAACTCGGGGGGCTTTATAAGGATAGGAGAGGGAGGAGAAGAGGCGAGGTGGCGGGGGCGAGGCCGAAAAGGGCGGCGGAGGGGGCGGAGGCTAGCCGGGCCTGGTTGGCGGGCTGGGCCGGATCAGGCCCAGTGGGCCGGATCAGGAAATGGGCCGAAAATAAAAACTAATAATAATAATAATAATATTAATAAAACAGTTAATTAATTAATTAATTAGTAAAATAGTTTTTAGGCATTTAAAAATAGGTCTGAGGCCCAAAAAAATCCAGAAAAATTATCCTAAGTCCAGTTTTTCATTTTACACCCAAAAATATTGTTTCCATGATATTTTAATATTATTTATTAACCATAAAAAATTATTTAATAATTAAAACCTTGATTTTAATTACAGAAAATTCCCAGAAAATTGAAAAAATCCAAGTTTTAATAATTTAGAAAATTCAGAGGGTTACAGTACCATTGCTTGTATGCATGATTTTCTTGTTAGAATGTAGTTAGTAGTACACCCTGACAAAGACTGCAATACCATGACAAAAGACACATGACCGTACATATTTTCTCTTAGATTGCATAGTGAATGACTGTTGGTAGAGTTTTCTCCGACCATGATTATTGGGGTTTGACCATAGTAGATTTATGAAGAGGTTCTAACTTGACAAGAGAAACGAGATGCTTAAATTTTTTTTTTTTTTGGAAGATAAACATAAAGAGTTAAGGAGTTAATATGGCAGAGTTGATGAATCATTAATTTTATCGAGATTGAGATGTGATTAAATTATCATTAAACTTCGAGAATAAACATTAATTTAAATGAGAGGTTAAGAAATTAATATGGTAGGATTGATGATTATTGATAATGATATATCTATTAAAAAAAAAAACTTAAGGAAATTTAGGAGATTGTCATTACATTTATTTGACCGCAAGTTATGAATTTTAAAATTTTATATTAGGGACGTTGCAAATTGAAGGATCTATAAGTGTCGCATTGTCGAGTATTTTGAGGAAAAAGGAAACCGAAGAATCAGATCATTGATGGATTATTGTTTAGATTCAGACTTTTTGGGACGAGATTCAATGCATTGATTGAAATTTAATTTGAGGAGTAGATATCAAATTTCGAGTATTTAATTAACTTAAAAATTCGGAGAAAATTGTGAGGAAAATGAAGACTGATTTTATTTCGAGGATTTTTCAGGAATACAATAAATTCAGAATTTTTTTGAAAATTGTGAAATGACAAGGTGGATTGTTTCAGGATTTTGTGGGTTGGCGAATTTAACCGTTGATGGAAAATAATATAATGAATAAACACTACTATGAGGATATTAAATTTTGAGGACAAAATTCTTTTAAGGAGGGTAGACTTTTCACTACCACATTCTGAAAATAGGAGTATTTTTGACTTTTTATATATTATTAATATTATTGTGTTTATATTAAATGATTTCTCGATATATGTATTTAAATTAAATAATTTTGATGAGATGTGTAATAAAATATATTACTATATTCAGTGTTCATTAATGTCTGAGCTGGTAGACTTGACTTAGAAGCCCACTAGACGAACACCTGTCCAAATTATAGGATTACGTGTTAATTGTATTAATTAGAATTTTAATTATTGGATGTCGTCATTAATTACCGTAAATTTATTTAATTATTGCGCCTTGCCGTTGCTTCGATATTTGAAGTGCTACCCTGGCTTTTGCCTTCCAACAAATTTCACAATATTGCCCTAGACGTGCCCGCCTTCCATTCTGACAATTTTACAACTCATAGTTATGCTCTCTGTGCTTTATTTTTAGCCGCACAATATTCGTCGCGGACGTTTATTTAATTCCTAAATAAATTCCCACTTTGTATCGTTGTGCGTTCCAATCAAAATTGGAGGCAATCTTGACCTATTTTTTCGTGCGACCCAAATTAGGGTAATATTCTGTTCTGAGTCTTCTTCACTAATGGTATTGGTGACCTGACCTGATTTTGGTCCCATGTACTCCTAATTAATTTTAGAACACATCTTGCATTTATTCCTAATTAATTTGAGGATACCATTTTGTCTGATCCCGTTAATCTCGATTTAATTCCAGTACCCTGCTAATTGATCCCATACCAAACACACAACGCCCCCTCACTCTGTAAAATACCAAACACCAAATTGCCCTCCCAATTTTTATCATTTTATGTGTCTGTGCAAATACCCAAATTTAAGGGGGCTAATTTGCAATTATTATATTAGGTGTCAACACCCCATTGGCTCAACCAAATGGAGAAGTCCAACTTTTGACTAGTCAACCCCCATCCTCACATGTAGGAATTTTTTTTTATGACGAATCAGGACCATCCATTCTAGAGGGGTGCATCCTCACCCTTCAATTCCCACACACTCTCTCCCTATTTAATGTCCTATCACCAAGCCCTAATCCCCAAAAACCTAGGCTAGCCCACACCCAACCGTAGCCCCCCACTTCTTTATTTTCCTTTCTCCTTCTTCTTCTTCTTCTTCTTCTTCTTCTTCTTCTTCTTCTTCTTCTTCTTCCTTTCTTCTCCTTCTTCTCCTTTTGAATTTAAACAGGAAAGAGGGGGGGGGGGGAACCTTCACAAACACCCCCACTGTTCATTGAATCCAGCCCGGCCACTCGGCCGAGCCCCGACCCTGTTCTCCATCACCAGCCAACACTCCCCTCCGTTCCGTTATACATCTCTCCGGCTCATCCCGAGCCATCTCCGGCGCGACCCAGCTCTTCCCGAGCCCTCTCCGGCGGGCAGCCGATCCACCCGCCGACCTGTTCATCTACTCCGACTGCCAGACGAACCACCCTACTCCGTCAGCTCTCCCCCACTCTTCACTGTCATCATCACCTCGACCCCGTCCACCGTGAGCTTCCCCGACCTCGACACTGCATCCTCCGGCTCCTCCCGTTCCGACCCCACTGCTCATTCCCCGATCACCCAACCAAGCTACCACCACCATCATCACCTCCCTAAGTCCGGCGAGCTCTTCCCCATTTCCTACTCCGATAGCCGATTGTGCCACTGATCTCCCCCTCCACTGTTCAGTCGAGCACCCCGGCCCCGAGCTACCACTCTGGCACAGCCCCAAGCTCCCCGCAGCTCCTTGCTCCTCCTCCCTCTCCCTGCTGCACCCGGTCGACCTCCTCCAGTCCAGTCCAACTACTCCTATCAGCCTACACCTCGAGCCCCTCCATCGACCTGACACCACTGCACTCCAGCCAGCTTCCCTCCATCTCCTCCTCGACCAGCCTGCAGCCCGGCGGCCCACAGCCGAGCTCCATCTCTGTGAGATTCCTCTTCCTCTTCCCTCCTTTAGTAAACCTTGTTCATAGTGTATATAATATATTGGTGTATACAAATAGTGTATATATATTCCTACATATTAGTATATATAAGAATTTATATACATACATGTGTTTATGTATGCATATTATTCTATTTTCAAATAGTGTATATGTATGTATATTGGGTATTTTTATATGGTATATAAATTATTTCTATGTATGTATGTATGTATTATTATTGTATTATATATATATATATATATATATATATATATATATATATATATATATATATATATATATATATATATATAAGAGTGTATATTGGTATTTTCATATAATATATATTTAATAAAGTATATACTAGTATAAATTAAATTCATGTATTAGTATTTACGTATTTCCTCATATATGTTAGTATTGTATTTTTATTGGTATATATATATATATATATATATATATATATATATATATAGTATAAACTTAAATTGGTGTATTAGTCTTGGTATATTTTAATAATAATGTTGACAATATATATATATATATATATATATATATATATATATATTTTAAATTATATTTTTGGCATATATATATGGTATAAATATATTGTTCAACTAATATATATATTATACATGAAATTAAATGGTATATATATATATATATATATATATATATATATATATATATATATATATATATATATATATATATATATATATATATATATATATATATATATATATATATATATATTGTATATGTATTTAAATTGGTGCATGTATATATATTAAGCATTAATGTATATGTTAGTTAAATAGGTGTAATGTGTTATAGATGTCTGTCTACTAGATGACCCTAGTTGACCAGTATCATACCCGGCATAGCCCCTGAGTTCAATACACTTGTGTTGTGTTAGTGTAGCATCTGATGCAAGGTTACATTTATTATATGTTTATAGGACTGTTGGATCCTCCAAACGATACTCTGGGACATGACATTGGTTTTACCAGCTAAGGACCCAAGGCGAGTACATTCTCTGATTAGTTTCTTTTTTATGATATCCCCTATGTTTACTGTATCTATTATAAATATCCATGCTCTTGACACGATGGTTACACGGATTGGTATATACGGATCTCGACATGTGATGTTATTCCTTGTTTATGGTGTAGCTTGTACAAGTCTTGTTTTATTGTTATCTTGTACATGTACATACACTGATTTTCGGGGAGATTTGCTACCTCCCTAGGGAATCCCGTGCCATAGCGTACCATAATTGGATCTACTATACCAGTCGGGGGTGGATAGTATTTTAGTGTAGATATGTGATCATACCCAACTCTACATGCATCATAGCTCACCCACGCCTCACGTCGGTGCAGCCTTACCATTACATGCCTCATCACTGTTACATATGGTTAGCCTGACTATTACTCGCATCATAGCTATCCGCACGGATTAGCCTGACCTCAAGGATGATCGCTAACCAATATAATGAGTTTACCAGTCCCAAGCCGATCACATGTTAAAGCTAGTACTCACACACTTAGTCATAGTATTCTTGCTCATTGATATATTGTTTCCTTTCCTGCATTTACTTACAGTATTTCCAGTATATCCTTTATTGTATGTTTCTCGTACCTATACATGCATCTTGTATATTTCTATCTATATACTGCTACATAGTTTATATCATTGATATAGAGCTGCTATTTAGAAATGTACTTTGCTCCTCCTGACTGGAAAATATTTTCCAGACTATGCTTAGAGGACCGGTATCTGACACTTATGGACCACAGGGTGAGTAGCTGCAGTCTTGGACTTAGTAGTGCAGTCGTGATTCCGGAAGGTTTAGCCGGAATCACTAGATATCTAGTTAGTTTCCTTCAGTAGTTATTTGGTACCGGATTTGTCTCCGGTAATCTTATTTTGAGACTTGGATTATGTTGAGTTAGATTATTTACATTATACTTGTGTTGTATTTTATTTTATTTCTTCGATTTCTTATCGTGCTGTAGTTATGTGATTGAGTATGTTATTCATTTATTACATTGTGTTATCCGTGTCTCCTTATGGAGTTGGATACTAGTGCGAGATTATTTTAGATAGTGCTTGACCTAGACAGCGTTCTACCGCCGATGCTGCGGCGTAGGCTGGACGTACCCACGCTCTCGTACCCCTAAATCGGGTGCAGGTCATGACAGTATAGATAGGTGTAAGAATAATGTCCATACTCCGAAGAGCATGGTATCTGTCCATGTAACGTCCATCATTCCGAAGAATGAGGTATCTGCAATGTATATACGTCCGTAACACTCCGAGGAGTGCGGTATCTGAATATAGGAAGTCATCGGATCTGTGGCTCCTCTGGATACCACGGAGTTCGATATGTGTATCCCATATGTTTATCAGTTGTCCTCCCTGCCCAATGTGGATACACAAGTCAAATACACGACGTGAGTATCCCGTATCTATATGCCAAGTTACATCTAATTAGATTACTCTAACTTACGTGCTAATCCGTGATGCATGTCGTACGCACCGATAGCGAATCGGGTACGCGGACCCGTATCCCAACATGAAGGTACCATCGTGATACGTGTATAGTGTCACGGTCTAGGAAGATATCATAATATCCTCACAGTAGTAGGTGAATCAATAAGCTGCTAGGTCAAGTACACTACTCATCGACGCATTCGTCGACTGCACCCGAGTCAATCTCGGACGCGCACAGTTTATGTGTATTGCAACATATCATTTAATTTTAAATAGTAATCCAGCAAGGTATACTTGCCTGTGTCTGGTAGCTGCGAAAGCCAATGTCCTGCTCCTGAAGCCTCGGTTGTACGGTCCAGCAATCCTATATATGATATAATAATATCAACATCAGACACTTACAATAGTATGACTAAGACATACTACTTGCAGCAATACACTGACGCAGATCTTGACTGTACATCTAGTGGGACCATGAAGTACATATATTTACATAAATAACATATATACTTATGTGTATACTAATACATATTAAAATATAATAAAAATATGTATGTTTAATAGTACATTTAAATAGCATCTTTACATATTACCTAATAATATGTACATACACACATATTCATTAAATATATTAACATATTTAAAATACACAATACCATATATATAAATTAATATATTTACATATATAATTACATAATACCATATGTATAATTAAATAAATACACATATATTTACATATATTTAAATAATAATTTGTACATAAGTACCTATACACATATATATACATATATATTTATATATATATTCCTTTATTTATTTAATACTCTATTATACTTAAATACACAATATATATACATATATATATATATATATATATATATATATATATATATATATATATATATATATATATATACATATATATATATATATATATATATATATATATATATATATATATATATATATATATATATATATATATATATATATATTTATATATACATATATACATATATACACATATTCATATATTTATAATACACACATTATACTAAATACATAGAGTATATTTATATATATATACATACATTAAATATATACCACTTATATATATTTATATATATATACACACAATACACTACATATACCAAGTATATTTATATTTACACATAATATACAAATATTTATTATACCCATACAAAAGTATATTTATGTATACATACAAAATATATATATACATATATATATATATATATATATATATATATATATATATATATATATATATATATATATATATATATATATATATATATATATATATATATATATATACATAACAGATATTAATAATATAAGTATTTAATACAATATACAGTATATACTATGTATATACATATATTTATTAGTATATATAAAGTATACAAAATACAGTGTGTATACATAAAATACTGTATTTATACAGAAATATATACATGAATACTAAATAGAATACTGAAACATATATATATATATATATTTATATATACAATGCGACCTAAATATACTATGTATTTATATTGTATTCGTATATATATATACATACCGGAGTGTAGGAGGGGTCGTAGGGGGATCCGCCGGACTAGTCGTCGACGACGTAGGTGGCCGGGCGGAGCTCCGGCAGCGCTCGGGGAGAGTCGACAGCAGCAGCAGCAGCCTGTAGTCGACGGCGCTGCGGGGATCATGGCGGCCGGCTGCGACGTCGTCCTGGGCCGAGAGTAGGCGGGGACGGAGGAGGTTGGACGGGGAAGAGGTCGGTAAAGTGGGGTGGTCGGGCGTGCTACGGGTGGCGGAGTAGGCGAAGCTCGGATGGTCGGCTCGAGCTCAGGGGGGGGGGGGGGTGAGCCTGTGGGTGAGGACAGTGGAGATGGAGGTGGCTGTGGGCGGAGCAGTGGCCGGGGGCGGTGGTGGTAGGTGGGGGAAAGGTCCCCCGAGGGGTAGGGTCGTCTCGGGGGTGGCCGGAGGCGGGGGCTGGCCGGAAGAGGGCGGCGGGAAGCTCGGGTAGGGGTAGTCTGTGGGCTGAGGGTTTTTAGAAACTAGGGTTTTTGTTTGAGATTTTTGGGTTTGTGTGCCATTTAATGTGAGGTAACATGTCCTATATGTAGGAGAGAGAGTGGAGGGGCTGCCTTGGGATTAGGGCCGGCTGCTAGCATGCCTAGGGTTGTGTGAGGAGGTTCTCCACATGTTAGACATGGGACTAGGATTAAAGCATTTGAAATGTAGGGCTAGGATTGCCTCCCAAAAATTGATGCAAGTACATAAAAATGGGGGGAAAATACATTGTGATCGGTCAAAGAATGTGGTTTCTTTCTTCATGTGGTTGGGCCAATGAGAGGGGGGCACCTCACTCCTAATTTGCACATAGGCCCCTGAACAATTTGGAAATTGCACAAAATCTGGAATTGGGGATTTGATGTGACAAAATACCATGTTTGGTGTTTTGTATTGGGCTAGAATGGTGTATGGTGTTTTGTATGAGGCTTGTGGGTGTGTGTGTGGGTTTGGGTTGGAGTTGGGTCTAATTTAAGTGAGGTTAGATCTCTACATTAATTAATTTATAATTAATGCACCGGGTGTCCCTAAATTAATTTAATAAATACATGGGGTCTAAATTTGGGTGGCACAAGCGTCATTGGTGTGGTAGGCTTAGAGTATAACTATGTCATGATCGGGGTTGGTCAAAACGGGTTAAGGTTGGGTCTCAATTTCGATTGGAACAGACAACGAACGTAAATACACAATTAATTTAATTTACGTACGGACGTTTGTAACGACTTTTGTGTGACTAAAATCAGGCACAAAAATCAGTATCCGGAGGTTACACAAGGTTCATTATGGTAGGTTAGTGTGTCTAGGCCAAGTGTATGAAATTTGTTTTAGGGTAACAGCTAGGGTAGTGTCCTAAATATCGGGACAACGGTAAGGTGTCCTAAGTAACAAAATACTGCACAAATATTATAATACTTGTATAATAACTCTTAATTGTATCTAATTAACCCTAATTATGCTGTCTATGATAATTAACCCTGAATTTTGATCGAGGGGATTTACAATTTAATAACCCCAATGAGGGTAACCTAATCATGTAGCCATCATTCACCAAGCTCAAATTTTTAATACTATGAAGGTTGGACAGTCCAAATCTTGTCCCTGTCTGTGTTGACTTGTACACATCATAAACTCCAAAAATATACTATGAGAGATATGTATCGTGTCTTGGATCTTACTATTTCTATTGTTTCCTATAGTATCCCTTTTTTTATGTGATGTAAAATAAATTTGTGAATTTGTGAAGTCTTTAATTGATTGGAGTGGTATGTATATTCAATTTTTAATTATGCACTAAGCATTAGTCCTTTGTGGATTGTTTGGAGTAATCTGTATGTTCAATTTTTAATTATGCACTTTGTTTTTATATATTTAATTTTCAGAAATGTTATTCCGAACTCCCTTATATATGATTATGTCCCAGTAGAATATCATCCTGGATCACCACTATATATATATATATATATATATATATATATATATATATATAATATATATATATATATATATATATATATATATATATATATATATATATATTCAAATATTTAAACCGTTTTTCAATAATCTAAAAAAAAAAAAAAACGTTCAACGCATGTGAGTTTACTATTAATTATTAAACATATTAGCTTCATGGTAACGATAATCCAAATATTAATAAATACATTTTTTAACCATGTCTTATTATTTTATCATTTTTACTAATGTATTGATTGGTTTATGTTGTATCCCAATTAAAACTGTTCTTCTTTATAGTTGATGTAGGGGTGAGTTTCGGTTTCAACCGAAACTAAGTAGTCAAAACCGAAACAAACATAAATTCAAAATCGAAATCGAATAATATATATATTTTAATTTTAAAATCAAAACTGTACCGATTTTTTTTCAAACTTAAATGAATCTCTTAATCGATTTGGTTCGATTATTCGTCCAATAATGCTCACAATATCATTACCGATTTTAATATGTTTACCCATGGAGCAAAGGAAGAACTATCTCTACTATTATAATGCGGCTTGGAAACGAGTCAAAAATGAGTCGTCCGAGTCGTATGTACATCATTTACTAGATAAAAAAAATTCATTTATTTTCTAATCGCGTACATTCACGTAGTTAAAAAAAAAACTAAATCCTTCTAGCTACCTTACTATATAATAAATCATAAAATACATACAATATTTAAACAAAGTACATGATATTATCTAACTAAATGTTTATCAAAAATTCTAATCTATAGCAAATCATAATTAAAATATATTTAAATCATATTTAAAATATTTTAATATAATTTAAATTATCATCTAAATTTTTACAATATTTTATAAATATATAAATATATAAATATATATATATATATATATATATATATATATATATATATATATATATATATATATATATATATATATATATATATATATATATTATAAATTTAGAGAATAATTTAAATTATATTAAAATATTTTAAATATGATTTCAATATAAATGTATATCAAAAATTCTAATCTATAGCAAATCATAATTAAAATATATTTAAATCATATTTAAAATATTTTAATATAATTTAAATTATTATCTAAATTTTATAATATTATATATATATATATATATATATATATATATATATATATATATATATATATATATATATATATATATATATATATATATATGGAGCGGATCCTGAGTTCCGCGGGTGCCCCGTCGCTCCCAACCGTTGGATCGCGGGAACCCCACGCGAGGTCCCCCGATCCGATGGTGCAGGGGTGTGAAACTTCGACGGGACTCCGGAAAAATTTTGTTACTGTGCTCCGTTGGATGGTGCTTTAAGTCATCTAATCTTGATCGTTGATCAAAACAACGATCAAGATTAGATAACTTAAAGCCGATTCAACGACTAGAAATGACACAATTTTTTGAAGACTTTATAAGTAAAATTCTTGAACCGTATATATATATATATATATATATATATATATATATATATATATATATATATATAAAACGTAGGTGAGTGACTAGTTATGTCTACAAAGAGCGAGCAACATAATTATTTTTGAATGAAAGAAAAAAAAATCAATTAAGCTATATAATAATTATTACTTTTTGAACAATTTGCAATGCTCTCATGTCCTTTGGTGAGGCAAAAGGGCTAGAGACGATCCATCTTCCATTTATTAGATCAATTGGAAAGGACATCATCGGTGACATAATCTGTACTGCATCCCATTTGAATATGTATCGATCTTAACCATTAGACTAAATATTATTTGTACTACTACTACTACTACTACTACTACTACTAATAATAATAATAATAATAATAATAATTTTAAGATCCACACATATTATCCAGGAGGTTGCAGCTTTGAGCCTCCTGGACGTCATTTAATTTTTCTTTTGGAAAATTAAGTTATGAGTTGGTGATGAGTGCAGCGCAGGTGTAGATCTACGGATCGAAATGTGTGGGACCTTCGGATCAGGATGTGGTGTACCTTCAGACCGAATTTGTAAGCCTTCGGATCAGGAATCTGTAACACAATTATCTTTTCAAATATATATATATATATATATATATATATATATATATATATATATATATATATATATAATTTAAAAAGTAATTTTATCCAAGTTGATTACTATAGCAAATGCTTAGTTGACATTGATGCTTCGGCGCCAGAGTTTAACAAGGGAGACTTTTGCTTGGTTGATGTAAGCGCAACATATGAGTGATCGATGGCGATGGTGTTTAGAATAATTATGCTTAGGTGACAACTATTGTCATGCTTGAAGTTTATTATAGAAATTGCACTTATGAGTATTATAATATCATCCGTCATTGTGATCTACGTACGTATATGAATTTTTGTATTCGAATCACAAAAAAGAGGAAATAATCTTATTCGGTAGGGCAAATTTGTAACTTGACAACTAAAACTTTGGAATATATTCAAATGTTCTCCATGTCCTTCCATGGGTAATAACGAGTATTTTCTGTTGTACGTTTCGTGTTAAGCTACGAAATGTTACGGTGGACGTTGTTCGGAGAAGCCAAAATTTCACTCACACCATCTTCCGTATGTATACCGTCTGTCTATACTACGGTATGCATATTTATATGCATTGCTACAATATCGTAACCAATAAATTGTGTCCTCAACATTGGCCACGTGTCACGTTCCGATTTCCATAATACGAAATTCAGGTACAATAATACATTTTCAGGCTACGCATCCGTACAAGACTATTGGTATCATACCTGCGATTGTTGTCTGTAAGTTCTAGGATAAGTACATGACAATAAGGCTACATTCTAAAACATCCATATTTATACATTTCAATATTTACATCAACAAGTCTTTTTCCAAAAAGTTTAATTTTACATATTTAGTCACAAAAGTTTTTAAACTGATTTACTCCCAAAAGTCGTCTTTCATTATCCATCGACCTCGTCAATGCTAAAAAGAGGTAGTGCTTCTTCTTCATTTTCTTCAGTTCCTAGTGAACAAAAACTAGGTCGTCAGAACGACTAGCAAACCCTTATGTCAAATACGGACATAAAGATAAAAATAAAGATGATGTTGTAAGAAAAGTTAAATAGAAAAGAATGAATAATAATAAGAAAATTTTGAGAAATATTATTTTTGAAGAATTTATAGTGTAAACTTGAAATATGAGTTCTATAACTCAAATTAATCATATTCTATAAAGTGTCCAATCACAAGTCATAACCAGAACTCACAATACAAATATTCCTATATGCAGATGCAAATTTTAGAAAATGCTTTCGGATCACCGTCAACACCTATTGTCCCGGCAATAATCCCATATA
The DNA here is from genome assembly GCA_036927795.1 of Iris macrosiphon. Classification (NCBI taxonomy): domain Eukaryota; kingdom Viridiplantae; phylum Streptophyta; class Magnoliopsida; order Asparagales; family Iridaceae; genus Iris; species Iris macrosiphon. Next base: position 186,041,789 of record JAYESA010000006.1, on the reverse strand, counting down.
CCCGGGATTAGGCAATTTTCTGGTGGATGATGCTTAGATTCCATTTTCCACAGGTGTTTTGACAGCATTGTGTCAACAACATTAATATTGAATCACATAAAAATACGATAAACACATGATATAAACAATTGTCGAATTTTTTTTATTTCAAAAAATTTGGATCATGTGAAAATAAGATTAATTGTCGATTATCTTGAATTTTTTCAAGAATTCGGAACAAAGGTCAACAGTGGACATATACAATTGTCCAATTCTCTTTCGAAATTCGGATCCAATGAAAAATAAGTGAGCTAAGCCTCACTGCGGTCATCGTATGGCCATACGTATGACGGAAACTACTGATCAGTTTTTAAAATAAATATTGCTGAGAGTTCGACGGGGTGATTCAAATGTTCTCTCCCATCCCAATGCAAATCTATAAAAACTTATAATCTTTCTAATCTAACAATCAGATTAAATTGAATTATAATTCCTGCTTTGCATTCTGGTTTGTGTGTCAGAGATTACACATTTGCGAGAATTTCACATTTTAATAAATCTTTCCGTCTTTCGCAAAAACGTCAAATATCCAATAAAATTTTGTTTTCGTGTATTCGGGGTATCACGCTTAACGGTGCTATTTCAAATGGTAGAATTTTTTTCGAAAATATGGAAATCATATTCCTCACCTTGGAATATATATAATAAGGATGATTTTGTTGCTCTTTCGTGCATGTGCAAAAGTGTCCTATGCGTCCTAAATTTAGATAAATTCATAATCTAAGGATTTTAGGGTTTAATCCTAAATTAAAATTTCTAATTCATAACAGAGAATAATCGATTATTCAGATTTTTCCAAAAACGACTATCTCTAAATTTTTTTGGAAATTTTGACAGTCTCCTTCGTATTTTTGACTCCGAAAATTTTATAATTTAAAAATAAAAGACCTGGAGCAACTCTCCGTAGAATTTTCGGGTACGTCGACCCCTTCGGTGGAGCAATTCTCTACACCGAAATTGCACGCATTAAAATATAAACTAAAGTTACAATTCTTTAAGAAGAAAAGTTCTTACCAATGCTCGTTTGTAGCGATTGCTTTAACTTAGTTAGTCTTACGTTTATATTAGCAATTCATGTTTTTGCAATTCTTACTATAACATATCAACTAAACAAAGAGATTAGAAAAATTAAATTTTTATACCAAATAATCCATCAAGAATTTACACCACTTTTGGATTTACGAATATTTAGTTCCTAATTACAAATTTTATTTACAAGGGGTACATTTGTAAGATATTGATCATTTTAAATATACTAATTTTTATATTAGTTTTTAATTACTAGTAAAATTTTAATCAATACTTTCACAAAGTATTAGCGCTAATATTAGCAAAATGTATTATTTATCGTCTTGAAATAACTCCCAAGTTCAAATATGAAGATAGTTCTTCATAGAAATATATATATAGACAGTAAACACCCTAATTTTTTAGAACTAATTTTAGAATTTTAATTGTTGGTATTATGAATTACTGAGTTTAAGGGAGAAATTTTTATAATTTTTAGCCATTTTTAATATATAATATTCATAAATTTATAATTATGTGTATTTAATTAATTAATAATATTGTGCAAAAAATATATTTTTGGGTGTAAAACTATTATTAGAGTATTGTATATATATATATATATATATATATATATATATATATATATATATATATATATATATATATATATTGATTTACTATTAAACCAATCCAAACCAACCCAAATCAAACTGAGTTAAACCAACCCCAACCGGATCCTAAACACTAGACCCGAACCTGCACCCAAATCTGGTAACCCACTACCCGTCCCACTATAGTAACTCTCCCCCGCAGCCCGCGACCTCCTCCTTTCCCCGTCAACGGCCGACCCGACCCCTTCCCATCCCTGTAACCTCCCTCCTTCACCCTATATAAATTCCAAACTAGCCTACCATCACCACCATTATCCCCTCTACCACACCGACCATCGCTGACAGCTGACGACCGTTGGACCGCCGTGCTCCACCGCCGAGAACAGTCGCCGAAGTCAAGACGAGCAGCAGCAGTAGCGAGGTACTCAACTTCTCGCCCTTTTATCTCCCTGCACAGTAATCCAAATAGCGACCCGTTGAGTCCTATGTGAAGACCACATGCCCCCCTTTAACTCTGTGTAATTAGTTTAGTGTATCGTGTCCCGTGTCGATCGTAAATTGTGACACAAAACAGAGAAAAAATAACTTATTTTTAGGAACAGAAACTATCCTAGGTGCGCGTGTTTGAGTCCCGTTATTTTCAATATGGCACGCAATTTTTAAATTCTACTTGAACAGTAATTTAGACAACATAAACAAGTTTTAATCTCTTTAATTAGTTTATTTTATTGTTGATTATGCTGTGATTTAATTGCTGTTAAATTTTGTCAAAAACTTGGTTTTTTTAAACCCAATTTTTTTGAAACGAGGTACGTTCCGCTAAACAAGGTGACTTCGTCGTGTGCAAATTACACCAAAATGCGTGTATCGTCAACATGGACGTGTGAGATTTTGTAAATTTTGATTTGGATGTGCGTGCACACCGAAATCAACGAGTATCCGTCAAAAAGTACCGTATCGATCTGTTCTGACACTCTTCATAATTTCGTGTGTGCTTATCATTTCGCAATGAAACTTATGTCATCAGATTTGCAGTGTTACGCTGGACCTGTGATCCAAGTTTGGTTCAATTCTGAGAAAGTTGACGAAATACCATTTTGCGGGCTCCACAGTTCTACTTGACGGATAATTTCGTGACCGGCTCATCAGAATTTAGTTCTGGATATTTCATTGGGTTCGTATCATCGTTCTGGACTCGTAAACACTAAGTTTGACGAATTTGGAGAATTTTGTCTTTGGTATATTTTTTGGTGCAAAATGTGCCACATGGGGACCCTACTTTGATCCAAAACTGTCAATTATATCCCTGTGTTCAAATTGGACTTATGGATAGTCAAATCTAGCTATTTATGTATTCTGAGAGCAATGGTGATGTTTGTTTCAGTATCCGGAGGCATACCTGGAGATTCTACTATTACAGATGTCACCCTCACATTTTTATTCAAGGGTAGTTTGATAATTGACATGGGTATTTTAAATTTTAGGATTTATTGTATTTAAATATTGTGCATGCATAATTATTTAATTATTGTATTATTTATTAATTATTAGTTGTAGAGTTATTTTAAACTTGTGTAGTGGACCTAACATATTTAATATGTTGCATGGACCCAATATTTTTAGATGAGTTTATGTTGAGCCCATGAATTAGGCCCATGGATTAGGAGGTTGTATTAATTAGTGAAACCATTAGACTAGAACCTTTCCTCCCTAATTAATTTCTTCATGAGAGGCCCAATGAGTAATTAGGATATTTCATACTTGCTTGGGGAGAGGGCTAGGGCCGTCCATAGAGGGAGGAGAGAGAGAGAGAGTGCCTCTCTCATTTCAATTTCCAATTCTATTAGATCTAGTTTTCTCCTCTTCCAATTTCATTCATTCCCTCATCAATCCTCCATAATTTCTTTATAATTTCCTTCCCTATTCTTCATTGGAGGCTTCTATATCAAGGATCTACAAGAAGAAAGCAAGGAGCAACAAGGAGGAGACCAAGATCTACAAGAAGAGGAGCTACTTTTCATTTGGGGACTTTTTATTGGGAATTCATCTCCTAATAGGTAT